>CM054057.1:7135475-8335475 GCA_028641055.1 Alopecurus myosuroides
TGGTTGGCGCGGCCGGAGTGACTGCAGCAGACGAGGATCCCGTCCTCTCGACAGCAGGTGCAGGGCTCAACGGTGTCCTTGGCGTTCCCGTGCCTTGCGCGTCGTGTCGTTGTGGGCTGGTGACTGCGACAGGCAGGATAAAATTCTCGACAGTGAAAGTCTCCGGCGCGCTTCCGTGTGGCGCGTGGTGCTCGCCGCCGGTCCACTCCCACCCTGCATCCTCGTCGAATACGACGTCCCGAGACACATGAACACGATCCGTTGCCGGATCGTATACACGATAAGCAGCAGTACCAGGCTCGTACCCAAACAGCACCATCCGAGTGCTTCTGTCCTCCAGTTTCTTCAGATTTGGCCGCGCTGCCTTGACGTGAGCGACACACCCAAATACTCGCAAATGTTGCACGCTTGGTTTCTTCCCGTGCCAAGCTTCATAGGGGGTTTTGCCGCTGACACTCTTCGTCGTGCCGCGGTTCAGAATGTAAACAACAGTAGTGACAGGTTCCCCCCAAAATCTTACTGGCACTCCTTTGGCCTTCAGTAGACACCGTGCCATACCCACCACAGTCTGGTTTCTTCTCTCAACCACTCCGTTCTGTTGTGGTGTGTAGGGTGCCGTCAGTTGCCGCAACACCCCGCGATCAGCAAAGTACTCACCAAGCTCGTTGGAAGTGAACTCCCCTCCTCTGTCAGTGCGCATCATTTTCAGTCTGCAGCCACTCTGTAACTCTGCTGCTAACTGAAAGTGTTTGATCGCGGCTGCAGCTTGATCCTTGGTGGCGAGCAGGTGGATCCACATATAACGGTTGTGATCATCAACCAGTAGGAGAAAGTACCGTTTTCCGCCTGGCGTGGGCGGATCGATCGGTCCGCAGAGATCCGCATGTACCAAGCCGAGGTGATCACCTGCTCTGTTGAAAGCTTGGCGAGGAAATGGCGCCCGTTTATGCTTCCCGGCGAGGCAAGCGTCACAGAGTCGGTCTACCTCGTCGAGGAGAGGCAGGCCGTGCACCATGTCGTCCCTGGAGAGTCGCCGTAGTGCCTCGAAGTGGGTGTGTCTGTACCGGGTGTGCCAGCGCCAGGCATTCTCTCCCCTGTGCACCGCAAGACAGACGGGCTGTGAGAGCGTGAGGTACAGAATGTACAGCCGTCCGCGGCTGTGAGGTACACGTGCAAGCAGCTTTCCATCGGGGTCGCGCAAGCGACGCCACCCATGGTGAATGTGGGTGTCGAAGCCCATCTCGTCGAGCTGCCCCAGGGACACGATGCTGTTGCAGAGCCGCGGTATGTAATACACCTCCGTCAGGGTGAGGTGTGCTCTGTTGCGGCAGGTGAACAGGATTGTTCCTCGCCCTTTGATCTCCCCGGAGGTGTCGTCTCCAAGCTTGACGGTGCCGCCCACTGTCGTGTCCAGCTCGGAGAAGAACTCTCGTCTGCTGCACATATGGTTGTTGGCACCTGAATCCAGGAAGCACGCGGTGTCGCACGCCCCCTCCTGCTTGCGCGATCTCGCCTGGGAGCGCTCCTCGTTGAGGAGGACATGCTCGGCGCCGTGCGTGTTCTGGCCCACCACGGTGAGTGAGCATAGCCGCGCCACATACATGGCCGCTTCTTCTTCCTCCTCTGGTCCCTTCGCGAGATTAACTCGCTCCTTTCGCTCTCGCCGTGGTTATGGGCAATACTTGGAGATGTGGCCGGCGAACTTGTTGCAGTTGTAACACTTTATTTTTGACATGTCACGGTCACCGTCTTCGGGCGCGCGCTGGCCACCGTCGCGGCCTGGCTGCTGCTGCTGCTGCTTTCCCTTCCCCTTCTGCTTGGATTTTCCGTTGCTGCCCGATCCTTGTCCAGACTCACGTTGTCTGCGTCGAGCTTCCCACTGCTCCTCCGTTAGCAGTAACCTGCCACCCGTGCTCTGTGTCGAGGCCGCAGTGCCTCGCTCCTCTGCGGTGCGCAGGCGCCCGATTAGTTCTTCGACTGACAGCGTGCACAGATCCAAGAGGGTCTCTATGGAGCAGGCCACCTGCGCGTATCGGTCGGGGACGACGCGCAAGATACGCTGCACGATGGACAGCTCCTGCACCGTGTCGCCCATCAACCGCAGGTTGTTGACGACCGTCATGAGCCGCATGCCGAACGCGTCGAGGGTCTCGCCGTCCCGGAACGCGATCAGCTCCAGCTCCTTCCGCAGGCGCTGCGCCGTGGCCTCGCGGACGCGCTCGGTGCCGACACGCATCAGCCTCACCGTATCCCACGCCTCCATCGCCGTGGATTTCACGGCGAGCATCCCCACCATCTCCGGTGGCACCGCCCGGATGAGAGCGGCGAGCGCGGCCTTGTCCTCCAGATTTATCTGCATCACAAGAGCCCACTCGATGTAATTCGTGGCGGTGAGGATCGGCCATACCACGTTTCCGCCGGTGAAGACGCGTTCCTGGACGGTCCGCTCGTGGACGACGATTTCCCCGCCGCTCCGTTGCGACCGGCTCCGACCACGCCTCTGCCTCCGTGTCCGTGGTGGAGTCTCTGAACGCGGCGCAGGCGTCCTGGATCGATCTGCCGATCGTGCAGATGGCGACCCCCCTTTCGCTGTCGCCTTGCTGCCACCTCCATCTTCCCCCTTGCTTGACATGGCCCAAGAACGCTAACCCCGCTCTGATACCAGATGTTAGTTTCACTACTGAAACTCTAGTACTTGCTGTAGCGTTTCCGAAAACGATCTCGAGAGAGAGAGAGTTTGTGCCGCGTAACTGCGTACGGCGTTTTCTGTTTCGCTTTCCTTTTATTCATAACAGAAGCACGATCCGGTTTACTCGCGCCATCCCACGAGGCCGTTCGCACGATCCTATGAAAACGGAAAAGATCCCGCTGCGATCGATCACAGAACGGGCTGCAACGGTCATGCGACTGCACCCGTGCTTATCTACTGAAAAACATTATTCACTTGAAAAAGGGTAAACTACTGACGACGAGATTAGTGACATAACATACTCAAGGACGGTATCATCAACCAAAAGCCAGTAGAGTGCATCGCCAACGAGGATTCCAGGCCTAGGTAAGGCTGCTCAGCCCTAGAAAAACCCTCACGTCATGTGCAGTCTCCAATTTTCTTCGAGCCGCCGCTCCTGGTATTTTAGCTACCGATTGATTGGTCCATGTCTATCATCGCTGTTGCTTACCATGGTGGCCACACCGTTCCCGTCTTCCAGATCGGACACTACTTTCTGACCAGCCTAATGGACCAACGGAGGATTTAAATCTCAGGTATCTTGTACTATAGACCTAGACAATCTATACTAGTAATTACTTGTTTGATCAACCGGAAATTATTTTCTAGAGGGAGAGAAATTTCTTTAGCAATGAAAAAACCCTAGATCTTCATTTATATGCGTGATCCATGTCATTAGCACTCTATAGCAATGGAAATTAATCGAGATGTCCCATTTCTTAGTATTGATATATGCAATGTGCCGGCAAAAAAAATTGTCGTTTTTCGTCCCCCCTATGGTCAAATCCTGGATCCGCCCCAGTCGAGATCACCATGCCAATAGTGCCAACGAATATTGGAGCTTCCTTAGGTCTAGATCGTAGCCATCTGTGGGCCGAACCACACCCGAGACCATTGGTCAATCGGAGGTAGCATGGCTTGCCGGCAGGCCGGCCGGCCTTCCGCCGACCTCGTCCGTTGTATGTGCACAGCCAGCCATATGCATGGTGCAAGGCACAAGGCATGTGCATAGCCAGCGCACACACATGTGCTAGGTGGATTGTTAGCATCCATCCCCGCATGCGCCTCTTGGACTCACTTGGTCATACGCGATGTCATGCATATATGGCTTCAAATCCATCTGCCTTGACGCCGGTTGATCCAAAGCTACGACGACCAGATCAACGCGCCGGCAACTAGAGATCCAGATCGATCGGAATGACAGCGACACAAGATAACTGCTTCCGGATCGAAGACATCAAGGACGAGGCCAAATACTCCAGAAAAAAGAGAAAAAAAAGGTTGGAGACGCCCGCCACCGCCGTCCGCCGGACAGCCGGCCTCCTCCGGTAGCGGCAAGGTGAAGGGGCGCGAGAGAGGTGCTCTGAAGGTGGGGGTGGCGGTGCCTCCGGAGTCGCGTGAAGCGACCCGGTAGGCAAGGGTTTCGTGAAAGAATTGGTGTTCTTGTGCGACAGAGTTATGCAAATAAGTAAATGTCTACATAGGTCTATCAATCATGTTATTTCTGCCCTAGATAACAAGAATTATGCAAAATAGTAGACAAGTAATCATATAAACCGAGAAGAGATTAGACACCCAGGGTTGCAGCCACCCATCCTAGTTAGGCTTGTCTATATACATATATTCAAAGACATCACGTAGGAAAACTAAATTTTGAATCAAAAGTTGGAAAAATGAGATTTTTATTTGATAATATGTATTTTTATTTTCTACTCCTTAAAGGTACAACGTTTTTTCACTAACAACATCTGCCACAAAGAGATATAGACAAAAATACATTCATTTCGAATATTAAAAAAAAACATAGTCACACGAAATAACTTACATCACCAAAATTACATTATGATGATCATAATATAACATCTTTAGTCAAAGAAAGACATATATACTACTTTCTTTTCCACCTATTCTTTGCTTGCCACATAGAAATTTGCATACGGATAGTAACAGAAAATGTAACTAATTTCGTCAAGAATTCTGGAGCGCATTGACTCCAAGTCGACCATGAAGATGCCACAACCGTTCGTGTGCACGACAATTACATTGTTGTCCTCATCAGAACCCCGAATCAGTAATTTCTCTTCCCACGATCCTCCTTCTAGCTGCAGAAGCTTGCCAAGATCGACGGTTTTCTGAAGCACCCATGTGAGGCCTCCATCATGGTACTCCATCCTCTCCCATAGTTCTAGCATTGTCCTCGTCAGGATGGCGAGGCCAAGCATGTTCCCCTTGGTTCGTAAAACCTGGAAGTGAGACTTGCCGGCAATTGCATTGGAGTCCGTGGGCACCTCAGTCACCCCCAAGCTATCCCTTTTTAGATCATACTCAAGGACGGTATCATCCACCAAAAGCCAGTAGAGTGCATCGCCAACGAGGATTCCAGGCCTCAGCGTATTAACCACAGCTGTAACTTGTATGGAGATGATTTGTCCCCAAACACCAGACTTGGAATCGTAGAGGCAAGCGAAGGCCTCCGTGCGGTCATCGCTATTGCGTAGTAGCACCAATTTAAAAGGGCTCGAGTGGCAGTCACCATGGACGTGGCCTCGACCGGTGTCGGCGCACACCACGGCGGCGTTCCGGACTAGGTTTTTTTCATCGTTGCCGAACTCGGGCGGAAAATCAACGATGTGCTGATGACGACTGAGGGGGTCCCACACTACCGCCTGGTGCCGCGTCCAGTTGAGGAATAGGGCGAGGCCGTGGCGGCAGCCTTTGAAGGACCAACACTCGTCGCGGGGCATTGTAAGGGTGAACCTCGCGGCTGGGATTCGGTCCGGGGCGTCTAGCGTTGGGATGAATTTGAAGGCTTTTTCTTCTTTCTTGAAGAAGCCGAGGAGCGGAGGTCGCTGATGGTAGGCACGGAAGCGCCCGAGGAATCCACGGTCCGCGATTAGGCGCCACCAATTCTTGCAAACAAGGGAGGCGCGGAGAAGGGCGGATGGCTGAGGAGGAAGGCGGAGGAAGATCTCCCGGAGGACATCATCCTCGTAGTCCATGGCCAGAAGATGAGCAGGGACTTAGGACAGGAAGATCTCACCAATATGCACGCTCGGAAACAATAGCCAAAGGCATGTATATATCCTGCCTCTATTCTTCTTAATTGTTACACGATGCAACCTCCTTTCATGACTAGTATACGTTCTCGGTCTCCAAGTCCTTGTCGGTACGTGATCAAGTCCTTGTCGGTAAATATACATATGTGTGTACGACCAGACGAAAACGATCGCTGGAGGAACTAGACCTGTCGCCATGCCGCGCGCGCTGCTGCACGAGAGATCGCTGGAGGAACAGCGCGGCTACGTGAGGTGGGCTGTGACAAAATTTCCGTGCGCCGCAGCGCTAGACGAGGAGCAGCTGAAGGCGGCCATCGACCGGATCCTCGAGCAGAGCCACCCCGACAACCTCAGCCGCCGTAACGGCAGGAAACCACGCCACGAGCTGCCAATCGCAATTATCATTGCCTCTGACTCGTACGAGAAGAAGCCAGAACTAGATGTGAGACTAGATCTTGCCATTGACCAAGCCGATCTACTCACCAAAGGCTATCTCGAGGTTACCGACGACTACTGGGTCAACCAGGCAGACAGCGCGGCGGACGGCAAGGAGGTATGGAAGAACATGAGCTTCCCCGCAGGTGTCATCGGCATGGACAACGACGACGACGACTACTATCCGGACGAAGATGAAGCAGGGGAAGGAGGAGAAGAAGAAGAAGAAGAAGATCTCCCCTACAACTACTATGGCAACAGGGCGGACATCACCATGTGGACCATGGAGGAACAAAAGAACATGGACTTTCACTCGGCCGACTTTGGTAAGGATGACTCTGACCACCACGAGAAGCTTTCCAAAAGCTATACAGGAGAAGGAGAAGGTAGGAAAGAAGGAAGTGGACAAGAAGAAGAAGAAAAAGATGAAAAAGAAAAAGAAGACGATGCCGAAGTACACAAGATGCAACAGAGGATGTGGGTGAAGGTCAAGTTATCCACTTTTCCGGAGGCAGCAGCGCTAGAACAAAACGAGTTGGAGGCCGCCATCGACCGGATTCTTGACCCAGTGCATGTAGACGATGATTCCGCTCGCATGACAGATGCCGACCTCACGTTAGTCTTGGCATATAAGAGAAATGAGCTACACGATGACAACATGCTTATGGAGGAGTTCCAGGCCAAAGTCCGCCAGGACTTGATCGCCCAAGGGTACGTCGAGGTGGACCAAGAGTCGTGGGCCAAGATAGAGGAATGTTTTGCCAGGGCAAATCCGGAGATTTACAACATTTTATATACGCGACAAGAGGAGGAGTACGATGAAGGACTAGAGAAACATGAGGATGATGATTCTTTTGGACAGCAGCAAGATGTGGACAATGGTCCTGTTGAGCAGGAGCAGGTGCAAGAGGATGATCCAGTAAAACATAGCTGATAGAGGATTCCTTAATTTCCTAGTTTTTTGTCTCTGTCTACATTGTATTTTTAACTGTATGAATCGCCACCTATTTTATCGGACAATATAGTCAAATTCTTAAGCAATATGTTCTAACCATCTAGGAGGTATTTTACTCACCTTATATTATAAAACGTAAGAAAATTAACAAAATTAGTAATAAATATATATGTTCAAACTTACATACGTAATTGTCCATTGGAAACTAAAATATTTTCTGCCCCTCTGGTTATTTTGATATCTACCTAATAAAGTAATGAGTACAACATAGCACTGATTAAATCTTTGTCACAATAGTTTTTAGATAAAGGCACAAAGGCCCAGCTTTGAATTAACAAAGCTCGGAATTTTACAACGGCAATTACACATGAAAAAAAGTGTCGAGAAGAACCTCTAACAAAGCAGAGCAAAGACAAGCTAAGAGGAAAAAAGAGGCCAAAACTACGCGGACCACTAGGTCCTTCCGTAAAACAGCCAGCCGAGAGACAGGATCAGACCACCAGCGAATACAACACCACAACTAGCACATAGCTTGACATCGAAGAGGGCAGCCGAAGACGAACGATCACAGTCTTCAGCAGAGGTCGAGCACGAGGGAGAGGATGCCGAGCATCAAAGCGTCGAACGGAGACCACATCATCGGCAGCGGCGAGCCCCACCCCTTGCGTAGAACAGCCAGCCTCCCAAGTGGCGGGATTGGAATTTACCACACGGGCAGACCAAACCCTTGCGTAAAACGGCCAGCCATCAGACGGGGCGGGGACGGACCACCGTGTCCACTGGAAGTTCCTCCACCAGCGGACAGGAGAATGAAAACTTCACTACAGATCGACGGCTACGAGAGGGAACCAACTTTGCACTCAAACAACCATGGTGGAACGAGAGGAACCCTGATCCAAGACGATGCCTCCAAGAAGGCCATGACGCAAAGACGCCGCCACTTTAGGGTCAAAGACCTGGGTTTTCACCCGGAGAAGACACGAAGGAGGTGGGGTGGAACCACGGTATCACCCTCAATAGGGAAACTGGCGCCCACGGGCGTCACCAACTGATGTCTACGCACTCTTCTATTCTTGTACACAGTGTTAGGCCTCCAAGTGTAGAGGTTTATAGAACAGTAGTCAGTTTCCCTTAAGTGGATCACCCAATGTTTATCAGACTTGGGAGGTAGAGGTCAAAGATATCCCTCTCAATCAACCCTGTCATTACGATACAAGAAGTCTTTTGTGTCCCCAACACACCTAATACAATTGTCAGTTGTATAGGTGCACTAGTTCGACGAAGAGATAGTGAAATGCAAGTTGTATGGATGGTTATAAGTGATAATAGCACTCTGAAATAAAAATGACAACAAGCAAACATGTAGCATAACTGAATGTAAACGGTGTTTCAATGCTTAGAAATAAGGCCTAGGGATCATACTTTCACTAGTGAACAATCTCAACAATAATAACATTATTGAATGCATAAATATCTCTCTTCACAACGCTACTCCAAACCAATCTCCGTTCGGATCAGAAACACCAATAATTGCGTAGGGCTACAAAAAACACTCTTTACAATTTGCATTTCCCCATCTAGGTAACCCTCATGCTATCACCATGAGACCAAGATGGTTCTAGACAAACACCATGCTAAACCACACGGTGCACACACTATCATGTTTACACCATGATCAAAGTGTCTACGGAGATCTCATAGCAAAACCACTTGAGTAGCATAACAGATGAAGAGTAACATCTACTTATGCAACTAGATTAAAAAGCTCATGATCACATAAAGATCACACCATGGGAGAGAGATGATGCACATAGCTACCGGTAGAACCCTCATCCCCGGGGGAGAACTACTCCCTCCTCATCATGGGAGACAGCCACGGCGTTGAAGATGGCGATGGAGTCGATGGAGATGGCTCCAGGGGCACTTCCCCGTCCCGGCAGGGTGCCAGAACAGAAATTTCTGTCCCTCGAAATTCGTCGGTGGAGGTGTCGGAGCTACGGAAATTGTCGTGGAAGGGGGGCGATATATTTAGGGATTATGCCTCGGGGGACTTTATAAGTGAGAGGGCGATGGTGCTGGGCGCCCAAGGGGCCCACAGCACCTACAGGCGTGGCCAGGGGGACCCGCGCCCACCCATAGTGTGGCTCCTCCTCTGACTCCCTCCGGTTCTCCTTTGGACCCCATTGACGTGTTGGGAATTCTAACACTTTTGGCTTTTGTTTCGTCCCAGTCCGAGAATATCTCCAGAACAACTTTTCTGAAACCAAAAACAGCAAAAAAAAAACAGGAACTGGCTCTGTGGGCATTTTTTCGATAGGCTAGTCCATGAAAATGTCAAGAAAATGAAGGAAAACGTGTGAAAACATAAAGGTATTCGACAGAAAACAAGCATGGATCATCGAAAATAATAGATACGTTTGAGATGTATCAAGCATCCCCAAGCTTAACTCCTGCTTGTCCTCGAGTAGGTAAGTGATAACAAAATAATTTTTGAGGTGACATGTTATCAACATAATCTTAATCATCATATTTGTAAAAGCATTTTTAAAGCTGAGATCATAGTAATCTAAACACATGCATGGTAGATATAATTCAAGAATTGAAACTTCGCAATCATGTTGCAACATGAGAAGTAACACAAACAAAAGATCATGAATAATAATGCATTTGAAAGTTATATGTTTGTTTCAAACAAGAAGAAAGCATAGCAAAGTAGTATTCAGCTTGTGCTTTGTCGCACCCTGATTTCTAGGGGATACTCACCGTACGAACTGGATAGCAGATGCTTGGATTATGGGGCATAACTGCTCCCACGTCCCAGCTTCCTGGTAGGCCTGCGCTTATGCGCGACAACACAAGCCCTGCTATTCCATCATCGATGTAAACTATCCACTAGAGATCAAAGGCACTTCCGTCGACGTACTTCAAACCATACACACATGGTACGTCAACGGCGTTTAACAAGTGATATCACAACAGATCTCTACGACACAAAAGATTGAAATAAGTCGCAACTGGCCCTCACTAGGGCAGAGAATAGCAAATACAATCATTCAGAGGGCACATGCCCCAACAATTCATCATTACATCACAGCGGAAGCATTCAACATGTCTGAGTACAGACAAGAACCAAATAGGCCTAAGAGGCCGGAAACGAAAAGACGGAGCCCATCCACGAAGTCTCGGATCCTGCCCGGGTCCGCTATCTACTCGTCAGCAGCCTCGTCATACTCCACGTAGTAGCCACCATGTAGATCCTCGGAAAACGTCGTCTGCGTAAACCACAGCCCCAAAGGGGTCAGTACATAAACGTACTGGCAAGCAAGACTCACAATTCACCAAAGTGTAACCCGTCAACACCAAGCACAGATGCCTTGGGTTCAATGGAAGAGAGGGGATATAAAAGATGCTACAACTGGCTGCGCTAACCAACTACAGAGATTCTACCACTTCCGGCTAACAGAAAGGAGATAAGATCGAGGATTGTAACCAACTGAAAGATAACTTCAAACAAACCCATCCTGGATCTCGCCCCTTATCCAAAGAAGCAATCCGAGGATAACTCACACAGTTGTATTAAAGGTGAATCAAATTATTGTGTCATCAACCTATTGCTAGTCAAGTTATTAATCATTGGGTGTAACATGTTTGATCATTATGTTTAAGTTGTCCTGAGTACTTGTTAGCCAGTACTTTCACCAAGTAATCCATAACCGCGGAAAACACGGCTTCTCGAGAAGATTATCCCTGCAGGGTTGCACCAATTTGGTCGTACACGCAAGAATAACCCGCCAGATGGGAAGCTAACCCACCAAGCGGGGTACTCTACACAACCAACCATTCTTCGCATCAAGCCCAAAGCACCTTGGGCGCACGGCTAATCGAGCCCAGAAGAAAATGGAACCTCATAGCACTCTAAGAACGTGTCCCCCTATATGCCGACTACGAAAGTTCCACCCTGGCCTGGGCTCGCAAAAACATGCATGCGGCAAATGGAAAACACGAACTAAATGAGGCGATTTGGACGAGATGCGAATCAGGTCAAGTTGAGGGGGGCGCCCATACTCGCTTCCCACATGCGGTTAGTGCGCTCATCATGGATCAGTAGACAAGACCCTTTTCCTATTAGGGTCGACACTAGCAGGCTTCAAAACCTCTCATGGGCCTCCTGCCGGTGCCTTATCATCAAATTTATTATTAATAGCAACATTAGCATGATTGATTGATTAAACATCGAGCCCCCACAACGTAATAGATATAGTAACAGAAAGTAACGGATAACAGACTCGAGCAAAACAACCTAAGCATGCTAGTAGGACACTGGCTCAAACAATGGGTTGTAGGAAGGGAGATGAAGCAATATCAGGTTTAAGGGATTCATGTGATAGGTTCGTAACAGAAATAACTACTACTAAGGCTAGCAGAAAAGAACAACGGAAAGTATCGGTAACCAATGTTGAAAGGAACACAGTGGTTCATGTGAGTGATAACTTGCCTGCAAAACCCAGCAGCCTGGTACTGAGCTAACTCCTTAGAAGGGATGTCGTAAGTATCGTCGGTCTCAACGTTGTCGTTTATCCGGGAAGAAGCAAACAAACATTGCAGAGAGATAAACAATCAATATAATGGCATAGGTGCACAAACATGGGATGATGCATGTCATGTTAATAGATGCAACAAAATAAACTAGTTGATAGGATAGCACAATTTAAATGGACAGATATGCAATTTTGAGTTGCATATGAAAAGCCCATGGAATTTGGTTAGATTGTTTGTTTTCCAACTATTCAACAGGTGCTAGTGGTTTAGTATGATGCATGCAACAGGAAAACAGCAAAATAACAACATAAGAATCAAATTTAAATAGGGTGTAGCAATTTAGAAGTTTATTAGTAATTTAGGGAAATTTTGGGTGCATTAAAGGTGACACACAAGTATTTGTTGTTTTCAACCAATTAAATTGTTCAAAACAAATAACAAAGTTGATATTTGAATAGATCATCAAATTTTGGTTGGATTACATGTTTCACATTTTGAAATTGGACTTAGGATTATTTAATTATGAATTAAACAATATTAAACAAGTTTTAATTGAATTAAACAAGATTTAAATTGTTTAGGCAATTTAAATTATTCAAACCAGAAAACAAAATTTATATTTGGAAATTACATGAAAAGTTGATTGAAAAACATATTTGGTTTGTGAAATTTGGAATTTTTATGAACAAGTTATGAATGTTGCAAATTTAAGTGAATTTGACAAGAATTCAAATTTTGCATCAATTTAAAATATTCAAAACAGTAAACAAATTTTATATTTGGATAGAGCATTTAATTTGGGACAGAAAACATATTTAAAAAGTTAATTTTGGAGTTAACATGAATTTGTTATGCATTTTAGAATTATAGGGTGCAATCTGCCATTTTAATGCATCTAGGGACTTAGGACAATTTTCCATGGGCTAGAAATAAGGGCCAGGGGCCTATGTGTGATTTGCTAAACGTTCCAGTACCAAAACCTTGCAAAAATAAAACTTTGTTTTATTTGGGAGAGAGGGGACTCGATCCCGCGAGCTCTCGCTCGGGCGCACCGGACGGTTGCCAGTTGGGCTGGAGAGCGCTTCGTGAAACGTACAGAGCAGGTTTGAGGTTATTGTTCAGTGACGAAGTTTAACTGAAACTCGTATTTGCAGGTACCGATTACTGCATCTCGATGCAGTTCGGGAGCGAACAGCGAGCGAGGGCGGACGGCGGACGGCGGCCTGCCGCGGTGGCTCGCCGCCGCGTGCGGTGCTAGTGCGGCCGGGGGCGGATGCGGTGGCCGTGCGTGCGATCGGAGAGGGGAAGGAGGAGAGGACGGACAGGGGCTCACCGCGGCTCGCTGTAGTCGAGCTGCTGACGGACAGAGGCGGAGACGCTCCTCTCCGGCGACGGCGCGGTCTCCACGATCCCTCCCAGCGTGAGGCGAGGGCACGAGGAGACTCAGGGGAGCGCCCCGGTTCCATTCCCGGCGGCGGCTCCTCCTCGAGGTGGACGGTGGTGGCGGGGTGACGGGGAACAGGTGGCGGTTTCAGGTGGTGGTTCGGTGTTGAATTCAGACGAGCAGAAAGAACAGAGGGGCTAGGGGAAGAGGAAGAAGGGATCGGCGGCGCTAGGGTTAGGTACTAGGGTTTCTAGGGTTGGGCTAGCTGTGGGTAGGTTAGATATAGGGGTGAGTGAGCTCGTACGGCGAGCATCGAGGAGGGGAGAGCTGGATCGAATGGCTCTGAAGGTGTTCGTACAGTTGACGTCACCGTGAGGAAGAAGACAGCGATGGAGGGGGGTACTGGGCCAAGCGGTAGGATAGTTGGGCTGGGCCGGGGTAGGCTTAGGTGCTGCGCCCTTTTCTCTTTTGTTATTTTGTTTCTTTTATTTTTTTTTGCTGAAACCAAAAATGGGAGATAAGAATAGGTTTTGGTTATTGAAAAATTTAGAAAAAATTTAGGGTAGATTCCTTAGTTGAAATGCAACCACTTGGTAGCTTTGGTTTACAAAATTTTAAATGTTTGCTTGCTGTTTAAGATTTAAACCAAATTAATTGAAATTTGCAATATTAATTAATATGAGAAAAACAAGGCATTTTCAATAGGGTTTCCCCTAGGGTTTTTAAAAGTGATTTAAGAATACAAATTAGTGGTGAACTTCATGGATTCAAAAGATTAATGATTTTGAGGATTGGTTTGAATTTGAAAGCAGTTTGGGAAGTAATTGATTGATATTGAAAACAAAGATATTAATAGGGTGAACCCTATGTTAAATTTGATTAAAGTAGTTGATTTGATTAGATGATGTTCACAAGTTCAAAGTTGTTCTGTTTGATGCATTTGATTTGAAATTGAAAGTGATTTGGGATTTAATTGATTGAATAAAACCAACAATTTAATAGATGAACATTATGGAAGAAAAGGAAACAATTTGGTTGTTTTTATTTGAAATAACATTTTGGAAATTGTAACATCACAAGGATGAAACAAAAGGTTTGAATTTTGGTTTGGAATTCAAATAGAAAACAAAGGAAAACAACTGAAAACAGTTGGAAAACAAATGAAAACAGAGAAAAACAAATGGAAAACAAACAAAACAAATGCAATCAACATGATGCCATGATGCAAAACATAAAATAACAGGGAGCAAACATTCTAATGGCTATTTTTCAGACTTGGGATGTTACATGCTTAAGAGTGGAGGAAAACATAAATGCAGGACACCTTCAAAGTTCAAGTTGTAACTTGAAACAAATAGTTTGAGAACAAGTAATAACATGGCACGAATCAATCAATAATAATCTTTGGGACAAATGCACATTAATCTCAGAATGGCAACTACGCTCTCTTAATTGTGCATAAAGTTAGAATATGGAGACTCAACATAAAAGTAAAACAAATGCTCTTCGCAGAGGGAAGCAGGGATTAACTCATGTGCTAGAGCTTTTTATTTTATTAAAACAGAGATATTGAAAGAAATTTTGAGAGAGGTGTATGTTTTATGTCAACGAATAGAAAACGGACAATACAATACGTCACAAGCCAACTAGACTTCACAATAGTGGCTCCCATAGAAGGACGTAACTGAGTTAGAAGATCATCCCTCTTTCTCTTTTGTTTACACGATTATGTTTTGACTGATAAATCAAGGGGAAAAATAGTGAAGAGAATTTGTAGTAATTAAGTTTGGGGCTGGGCACACCGCTGCAAGCTCTTCTATCAATTTGGATAGGCGGATGTGCCACTAGTATAGGTGTGTAAAGTTCAATCAACAAGTGAGATAAAGATTCTCTATTTACGTCCTCATGAGCTAAAAAAGGGGCACAAAACAGGAATAATTTTGAATTTTGTAAAAGTAGCACATGAGAAATTTACTTGGAGTGGAGGTTAAATACCACATTTAGATAGGTATGGTGGACACATTTGGCATACTTTAGTTTCTGCAAGTTGGGTGCACGAGTAGAGCTCATACTCAGTATAGGTGTAGGCTAGCAAGGACTGGGAGCGACAAATCAAGAGAGCATAATGTCATAATCATGCATAGCGACAAAAACATTATTGATCAAAGCATACATGGCATTGCAAGTCAAAAACTAAATGATCATGGAGTCTATAGATGACTGGTTTGTAGTCATAACATGGTGTGAATATGCGCCAAGTCAAACAAATAAAGCATTCAAAGGAGAATACCACAATATTATGCTTTGCTATGATAAGAACAACGCATGATTATTTCAACGAGACATTAAGCACTCTCAGATGTTTAGTAAAAGTCATGCTACATCAATAATTACTAGGCATATGATTAGAATAACATCCAACATGACATGATAAAGTCTAGCCATAGTCTAAACAAGTTTCTATTTGCACAATTATAAGCATGAAATATTTTACTCTTCTCCAACACCAATTAACTTGTTTGAAACAACTCTCATAGATAATACTCATCAATGATCCGAGAGATAATCTATACCCTTAATTGTCGGATATATACCAAATAGGGGTATATCAGATGGTAGTCAAAAGTGCCGGATTACCAAGGTGGCCCAACTGGTAGTGGACTATGGTCCATTGGGTGGCCTAGTAAGCTGACGCACAGAAGCCGGATTCTAGAAGGACCCGGATCACGGCCCATGTGATCTGGCTTGGAGGAGAAGACGGATTCCTTACTTTCCAAGTTAATGGCTACCGTAGTCTTCTAGGTTTCCTACTCTGTATGCCCTAACCCGGCTATTATATAAAGCCAGGCGGGAGATAAGATAACAAGACACGAAGCTACAGGCTAACTCGCCGGGAAGTTGATCCTCAGCGAATAGCTAAACAAAACCTCACATTGTAATTGTATACACAGACTTTAGTCCTGATTAGTGAGATTGCAGGAGTAGGAACGCCGTATTATTACGACGTACCGAACCTGGGTAAATCCTGTGTCTTTGTCCTCAACGCGATCCCGTTTCCCCACGTCTCTACCCGTAGTCTCATGGCACCCCCGTCTATGAAAACTACTACGATGTCTCGACAGTTGGCGCCCACCGTGGGGCAAACGACGTCAGGCGTTAAGTTCCGATCTGAGATACTCGGCGGGATTGGCAGTTCCATAACTGTCGGAAGCCTGGAGTTCGACGATGACGTCGGACGCTTCCTCGACAATGTATCCTACATACCGGCGCAAAATCATCTGGTAAGTGACTGCGTGTTACCGATCGGATCTGCTAATATCTTTATCGGACTAAGTGCAGAGGCCATGGGGTTTTGCGGTGGAAGCAAATTTATCCCACCCGCCCTATACCCAGTCGAGGATGACTACAATCCCGGATTTTGCTCAGATCGCCGACATAAAAGTGACACACACTTTATCGGTATGGTGCAATCCGAAGTCGCCGAAAACACGGATGACGGAAATCCCGTGCAAGAGGCAGAAAATAGTAAACCCATTACTGAGGTGGAAGATCCGACACCCGCCAATCCAGCGATGAACTCGGAAGCTGACTCTGTGCTAGCCGCCATTGAGGCGAGATTAGAGTCAGAAACCGGATCAGATGATTTTGACTCCGAAGACGAAGACGTGGACGCCTTCGAAAGAAAAGTTAAATCTTTTCAAGAGGGATTCCATGAAGTACTAATGGCGAAACCGGCTGAAAACACGGACGCCGGCAGTCAGGAAAGCCCTAAAACCCCTCCGCTAGAGGAAGAGAGAGAAGATGGAGAAACTTCTCCGATATTCCCCAACGTCAAGGAATTGACAGAGGATGAACCTGCTAAAAAACCTCCCTCTTCCAAGAAAAAGAACAAGGCCGCTAAAAAACTCCAATACAAACTCCGGAAGAAGAAATTGGCTGATCGAGCTGATGAAAGCCCGGAAGTAGGATATCCAAGCGGAACAAAAATTGCGGAGAAGAAAACAAAAGAAATCCTTGTTCCGGCAATGACAGAGCAAGAAGAACAGGAATTGTTAAAAACACCTGTGGGATTGTATGAACCCCCTGAAGTGCTAGAAGCCAGGAGACAAGCTCTCCAGCGGCAACAACAACATCTATTCAGAACTCGTGAACACCTCCAAAAAACCCAGGATGACATCAAGCTCATGAAGGTAGAAATCGAGGAGTACGAGAAAAAGAATAGATCTGGCATTAAACCTACAAGGTTACCCGGAATCGTAAGACCGGAAGTACTGCCGCCAAAAGAAAGGTTTCACAACCCATCTTGGCAAAAGCAAGTAAACGGCAAAGATGCCAGGGGCTAACCAATATACAAAACCGCAGCAGAAAATGCGGAAGCAGCGTTTGCCATCCTCAACAATGACATGTACTCCAATGGTTAAAAAGTCCAAGGGGTGTATGCTTTCCTAGGAAAAGCATTGCAACAACAACAGCGGGCCCAAGAGCGATCAGGGAAGTTGCACGACGACTCCGCCCTATGCAAAACAGCTACTTGCGCCGCTGAAGCACCTGGACCGGAAGAACCTGGAGATTCCGACAATTCAAAGGATAAGAAAGCAGATCCGAGAAAAGATAAGAAAAATCCCGACAATAGGGATGAAGCGTCTAGAACCGGATCTCATCTCCCGAAAGGTGGACGTAAACCCCACGACCGGGAAGAAAAACACCGGAATGATGGCAAAGCAATGCCACCTCCGAGACACCCTGCTGAAAAAGCCGGAAGACATGATGTACCTCACAGGCGTGAGAGATCTCGGACACCTCCCAAGGATAAAGAAAGGCACAGGAGTAGAACTCCGCCTCATCCAAAAGGGCGTGATCTTGAAAGAAATAGAAACGATCCCGGAAAAGCGCGTCCGCGCAACAATGGAAAAGAAAGGAGTAGATCCCCTTCTGTCCATTCAGCCGGCAGGTATTCCGCACACATGGATAGGGCGGAAAAGGATGATCTATACTTTGGACCAAAGTGTTTCACTGATAGGATCCGAAGGATAACCCTGCATTCTGGCTTTGCCAAGGTCGGTCCAACGTACCAAAAATACACCGGCAGTACAAACCCGGATACCTGGCTCTCAGACTACCATACAGCCGTCCAGATTAATAATGGGACAGACCTGGAAGCTGTAAAGTTTCTCCCCTTAATGTTACTGGATGGAGCCAGAGATTGGATCAATGGATTGCCATCAAGAACTGTAGACAGCTGGGATGATATGGCTCGAGTATTCACTCAGCATTTCCGGGGAACTTACAAACGCCCGAACAGCATCAACCAGCTGAACCGTTGCACCCAGTTCGAGGATGAACCATACGTGGATTTCATCTCCAGATGGACTGGAATGAAGAATAGTTGCTCTGGAGTAACTGACGTACAAGCAATGCATGCTTTCGTCAATGGCCTAAAACCCGGTCTTGTACCGTTCATGGTTGGTTCCAAACAGCACAAAGATCTCGGATCTATGCTTACCACCGCCAATGAACACGCTGCAGCCGAAGACGATATCAGAGCAAGAGGCGGCAATATCGATGCACTGATACTTGCCAAGAAAAATCCTCGCTCTGACAAAAAAGGAACTTCAGATGCAACACCAAAACCCAAAGAGGTTAACATAGCCTTTGGAAGTGAAAAAGGGAACAGATGGAAAGGACGCAGTTCGGAACCAATCAACCACACTAAAGAAGAGTGGGAGAAGATTAAGTCGGAACCCTGCGTCAACCATTTGCAATTTGGGAAACCCACCCATACGAACGCATAATGCCGGCTGAATAAGCACATGAAAGGCAGTGCAGGATCCGGAAACAAGGGGAAGAGTTCCAACAGGAAATTCTCTAAACAAAAGCCAGAAGCTGAGAAAGAAGACAGTGAATCGGACACTGACGAAAAAATTCAGGAACAACAGCGGAAAGGCGAACCCAACTTTCCGAGAGTTGATGGAGAATGCGCCCTAACTTTCCTAGCAACTCCGTCAGCAAAGGTGGCGAAAAGAACACTTCGAGAAATCAATGCGGTTGTTCCGACAACCCCAAAATTCTTGATGTATTCGAACACACCAATAACCTGGGATCAGTCTGATCATCCCGGAAATATCCCTGAACCCGCCACACAAGCTCTTATTGTAAGCCCTATTGTCCAGAACACTAGGCTAAGAAGAGTGCTGATGGACGGAGGATCCAGCATCAACATAATGTACCTGGATACGTTGAGACATCTGAAAATCTCCGAGACCCAGCTCAATCACAGCAACATACGCTTCCATGGCATTGTTCCCGGCAGGCAAGCACGATCCCTAGGAGAAATTTCCCTAGATGTCACTTTCGGAGAAAAAGATCACTTCCGTCAGGAAAAAGTATCCTTCGAGGTGGTGTCGTTCGAAAGCGTGTATCACGCAATTCTCGGACGTCTAGCTTTCGCCAAATTCATGGCAAGATCCTGTTATATTTATAACAAGCTGAAGATGCCAGGGCCGAAAGGAGGGGTAATCACCATAACTTGAGACTTCAAGCTGGCGAACAAGCTGGAAAAAGAAAACGCCCTTTGCGCTGAGAAGATCATAGCAAAGGAAGAGCTGGCTAAGGAGGTATCGCCGACAGAAATGCCGGCAGGAAAAGAAACTCGGAAGCCAGCAGATAGCTTCAAGGCATCCGAGAATACAAGACAGGTAATCCTAGATCCCAAAGATCCGACAAAATTTGTCGTGGTAGGAACTGGGATGACCGACAAATAGGAAGGCGAGCTCATCAAGTTCCTCCATGAGAACTGGGATATTTTCGCCTGGTGTCCAGCTGACATGCCAGGCGTACCCAGGGAACTTGCTGAGCATCAACTTAAGGTAATTCCAAGCTCCAAACCCATCAAACAAATTCTCCGTCGATTCGACGGAAGAAGACGGAAGGCTATTGGCAAGGAAATTATCCGGCTTTTAGCAGCAGATTTCATCCAGGAAGTAATCCACACTGATTGGTCTGCAAATACGGTATTAGTACCGAAGAAAGACACCACTTCTCTTAGAATGTGTATAGATTACATAGGCTTGAACAAATTGTGTCCCAAAGATAGGTTCGCGTTACCGCGAATCGATCAAATAATAGACGTCACCGCAGGCTCTGAGCTTTTATGCTTTTTGGATGCTTTTTCCGGGTATCACCAAATACGCATGAAAAAGGAAGATCAAATAAAGACTTCTTTTATAACCCCGTACGGGACGTATTATTATGTAACCATGCCGTTTGGCCTGAAGAACGCAGGTGCAACTTACCAGCGTTGCATGCAACGATGTTTGCATAGTCAGATTGGCAAAAACGTCCACGTTTACGTAGATGACATTGCTGTCGTAACCAAGGAAAAAGACACACTCCTTGAGGATTTGCGAGAAACCTTCGAAAACTTGCGCACTTATAAGATGAAGTTAAATCCATCAAAGTCCGTATTCGGGGTTCCCTCAGGAAAACTTCTGGGTTTCATCGTTTCTCATAGAGGAATAGAAGTTAACCCGGAAAAGATCAAAGCCATCTTGAACATCTCCAAACCTACGTGTGTGAAAGATGTCCAAAGATTGACGGCTTCCGCCGTTGCCGTCAGCAGATTTATTAGTCGGCTGGGGGATAAAGCCTTACCACTCTACAAGTTGTTGAAAAAATCCAACAAATTCGAGTGGACAGAAGAGGCAATGCAGCGCTAACCCAGTTGAAAGAAACTTTGATGAAAGCTCCGATTTTGGCATCCCCAAAAGACGAAGAACATATGTTATTGTACCCCACGGCTACAAACAGGGTTATTAGTGCAGTAATTGTTGTGGAACGGAAGAAAGACGAACAAAGTATACCAGACCAACATCCGGTATATTACATAAGTGAAGTTTTCTCCGAGTCCAAGCAAAGGTACCCACACTACCAAAAACTGGCATATGGCGTATTTTTCGCATCTAGAAAGTTACGCCATTACTTCCAAGGACATTCCATAACAGTGGTATGTAAAGCACCACTAGGGAATATAATAAACAATGCGGAGGCAACTGGCCGAGTAGCCAAATGGGGTATCGAGCTAGCAGCCTTCGACATTAAGTATCAGCCAAGGACGGCAATAAAATCCCAGGTTCTGGCAGATTTTGTCGCCGACTGGACGGAAGCAATGGAGAAAACACCAATGCCAGAGTCCGAGTACTGGATCATGCATTTTGACGGATCCAAGATGAAGGAAGGCGTTGGAGCTGGAGTAGTCTTAAAATCCCCTAAAGGAGACACAATGGAGTATGTATTACAAATACACTTCAACGCCAGCAATAATGTGGCAGAATACGAAGCTCTGCTTCATGGCTTGCACATTGCAAAAGAAATAGGGGTTAAACGCATTCTATGCTATGGCGACTCGGATTTGGTACAGCATCAGCTTAACCAAACCTGGGACGCAAAAAGCCCTATAATGGCCGAATATCGGAGAACGGTGGACGAGTTCGCCATTTGTTTTTTCGGATTCGAAGTACTCCACGTTAAAAGGGAGGAAAATTGGAACGCGGATGCGTTAGCCCGCATGGGGTCAGAAAGGGTAAAAATCCTACCACCAGGTGTGTTTGTCCAGCATTTGTACGAGCCATCCATAAAAGGTGGAGATATCGATTACCCCCTGGCTTCCGAGTCAATCGAAGTTATGCTCGTTAACCCGGACTGGACAATTCCATATTTAAACTTCTTAGTCAACCAGAAGTACCCGGAAGGAGCAGACGAAGTCTTGCAGAGGCAAATTCAGCGCCGATGCAAAGTATACACGGTAATTGATAATTGCATGTACAAACGCAGTAATTGCGGAATTTTTCTGCGGTGTATTTCACTAGAAGAAGGACGAGAAATCCTGCAAGAAATCCACGCAGGAGATTGCGGACACCATGCTCAATCAAAAAGCATAGTTAAAAAAGCATTCCGTGCCGGGGTTTTCTGGCTAACAGCCAAGACACATGCTGAGCACATAGTCAACACATATGAAGGGTGTCAATATTATGCCAAGCAGACTAATATGTCGGCCCAAGCACTCAAAACTATCCCAATTACATGGCCGTTTGCGGTCTGGGGGCTAGATATGATGGGACCGTTCAAAACTGCGCGAGGCGGACTTACACATCTACTCGTAGCTGTGGATAAGTATACCAAATGGGTGGAGGCTAAACCCATCAAAACGCTTGACGGTGCAACTGCCAGAAATTTCATCATTGACATAGTCATGAGATATGGCATTCCACATAGCATAATAACCGATAACGGGACAAATTTCTCCATTGGAGAGTTGGCAAAATATTGCCGACAAACGGGAATTCGCCTAGATCATGCATCTGTGGCACACCCGCAATCCAATGGACAGGTTGAGCGAATGAATAGCTCAATCCTGCAAGGAATACGCCCAAGACTCGAATCTCCTCTTCGTAGAGCAGCTGGAGCATGGGTAGAGGAGCTACCTTCCGTGCTTTGGAGTATTCGAGTTACGCCAAACAGGTCAACTGGGCAAACCCCGGTTTTCCTAGTTTACGGTGCGGAAGCTATTCTTCCAACGGACATGATCCATGATAGCCCAAGAGTGCGGGATTTCGATGACTCGGATGCCGAAGAAGCACGACAGGATGCCGTCGATCTCTTAGAAGAGGAACGAGAGCTTGTGCTTCAAAGATCCGCCATTTACCAGCAAGGTTTACGACGTTATCATAGTCAGAAAATCAGGCATCGTTCTTTTAAAGAAGGTGACTTAGTGTTGAGATTGGTGCAGCAAAGAAAGCACAAATTGGCCCCAGTATGGGAAGGACCATTTGTAATCAGCAAAGCTATGAAAAATGGGTCATATTATCTTGTAGATATTCGGGACACGGAAGATGATCCCGAAAAGCCGAATCGCAAAAGAAAGAGAAAAATAGATGATGAACTAGGAGAGACAAAGAGGCCTTGGAGCATCCAGCAGTTACGTCCCTTCTATACTTAGTTCAATTTCTATGTAAACATCTTTGAGATCATGAAATAAAGTTGTCGGAATTCTTATATCCATGTTTTTACAAGTTTATTATAGTACAAAGCATGATTCCACCTTATCTATTTCCCAATGATCTTACAAAATACTCAATGTTAACCCGAATTGTGCTTGCGTGCTCGGTGTTTAAAAACTGAATGATTTTCAGCCTGCTAACGGCTAAAGGAAACTCGGATTGTGCCTGCGTGCCCAAGTTTCAAAAAATTCCTTACTTTTCTCTAAGTATTATCTGATTGTTTACGTGTTGGGTCACTGGAGCTAGTTAGTAAAAATGCCTTTAGTATGATCCATGTTTCCGAGTTTAAACTGATTGGTTATACCCAGTTACTCGGCATGATGATTCATAATACTATCGAGCCATTTCAAACACTAAGGACAGTTAAAACACATAAACCAGAGAACTTAGAAGACAAAGGAATATTAAAACCCGGAAACCTTGCAAAGAATTTCATAATTAAAACTACAAAAGGCGGAGTTCTTGTTTATACAAAAGGAATAGAAGCATTACAATATAAATTACATTGTAAAAGTGCAGTAATGCTCCTATTGTCTACTTCCACCATCACGGAACAGGACAGCCCTTTAAGCATCCGAGTCTTCGTCGATGCTGTCATTCTCGGGGGCTTCGGGGATCTCCTCTTCCGGATAGGTGATGGAGATGTTCACCATGGAGGCGATCTTGGTGGCATGGCCTTTGATTTCATCAAAGATGCTGGTTCGTTGGTTTTCCGTATATCCTTGAGGGATACCGGACGCCACGCGCCAAGATTTGGCACCAGGGTAATGCATACGCATAAGGCCGAGAGCCATGCGTGCACCACCCCGTGCAGCGGAGCGTAAGGTGGATTCCCTAGATTCCGCCACCTCCAGGATAGCAGCCGGAAGTTTATAAACTTCCGAGAATTCTATGGTACTTGTAGGGAAGAATTTGCTGATCAGTTGCATCCCAGCATTTCTGATGGCATTCCATACCTTCCCAAAGGCTCGGATTTTGTCAATACGAGAAAGACCTGGATAATTTCCTGTTTTTTCGGAACAAGCCTCAAAAAAGGTTAGACGACAAAACAGAGAAAGAAAGAAAGACATGGATGAATCGGTAAATGAAATAAAACTTACCGAGAACCTTGTCAATTTTGGAACATTCCTTTAGGCGAAGGATTAAGATACTTTCCAAGTCTTGGATAGTAGATTTATCTTTTTTCGCCTGATCGGAAGACTTGGATTGAGCAATTCCAAGGGCCAGATTACTGGCTTCCAGATCTTGTCGAACCTTCATAAGCTCCTTATGAAGGTCCAAATTCTCCTTGCGAAGACGTTCGGCATTGCCGGCATCTTCAGCTACTTCCTTGGCCTTAGCCAAAGCAGCTGAAAAGCAGGGGAAAAATTCCGAGTTTAGAAATATCTCAAGAAAGTACTTATTGATAAAACCGGACAAAACAGAGTAAAGTATACCTGTTGTTTCCGATAGCTCTAGCTGAGATGATGCCAGTGCATTATCCTTAGACTTAAGAATAGATTGAAGGGTTTTCACCTCTTCATTCTTGACGTTAAGTTTATTAATAAGTTCCAAGTTTATTGCATCAGCAGTATGCTGAAACGCGGAAATAAAATCCAAACGCTTAAGTTCGATCAAGCGTAATAAAAAAGCATTAAGGGGAAAGTATGTTTCCAACTTATTGCTTGGGGGCTAGAGATATTACCTGGCTCATTTCCCGCAAGTTTAACAAAGTCTCGTTGAATTCTTTGGCATATTCAGAAAAAAGAATCCCAACGTGATGAAGGCCATCTTGTATGACCTGGCGAGGTGAAAATACGAAATCGTTTCGGATAATCAGCCCGCCCTGCGGCCAAGGACGAATTAGAGGAGCAGGAGCGAAGAATTTCTTAGCTTCTGGACGGATATATCTGAGTTCATCAAATGGTTCTTCCTTTATCCGGATATTCCTGTACAAAGTGGGGATAGGTTCGCCCCCCCAGACATAGCAGAAGAAGGTTCTTTTTCCTTAGCAGCAGCTTTATGTTTCTTCAGCTTCTTTGTCTTCAAAGGAGTTGGAGCAAGGCTGAAAAGAGAACATCCGAGAAATAAATATCTCGAAGAACTGGAGGGGAATAACGATCAAAAAAGTTCCAGCAGAATACCTGGAAGTGGCGACGGGAATTCCGTCAACAGTTATCGTTTCCTCCAAAGTCACCTGCCTTTTTCGTTTCCGGTCGCTGTAGAAGCTGGCATGTATTTCGTTAAGCTTGGCGTCGGAAGAAAGATCATCTCCCTCAAGTTCGTCGAACTAGGGAAGTAGCAATGATGCGTTAAAAATCAGACAAGGAGGATAATCCGAGAAAAACCCAAAGGTAAATAAAATATAAATACCTTGGGGGCTGGATTCTCCATGTGATATATTGCCAGATTTTCGGCGTATTGATCGCACGCGGCGACCTGTTGGTTGAGTCGCTTTATGAAATCCCTTTTGGTATAGGACTTGTCCATCCCCCTCATGCTATCTTCTGGCCCTTCGTATTCACAAAGGAGCCGGGAACGAAAGGAAAGAGGTTGAACACGGCGTCCAAACCAACATAAAACAGTGTCCTTCCCGGTTAAGGGAGGCTGGGAAGAAGTGAGCTTGGCGATGCGCCGTTTTATCTTCATCAGGTTTTCCGGCAGTGTCTGCACTGCTTCAACTGCCCAACTCTCTTGAGGAGAGGCGGCGGAATTAACGAATGGAGGAATACCGCTCTCTTTACTGGGGAATGAGATGTCCTGATGGTAGAAGAAGGAACCCATCCAAGATTTGACGGGTTCCGATGTTTTTATCCTTGGATACCAATCTTTCCTAAGCCTTCGAAGAGTGAAAGAAATAGTTCCGCAGATGGGAGAAACACCTTCTGTGAGGTTATGCTTCACTTCAAAGCAATATCGCCAAAATTCTAGACTAGGAGCTATTCCTAAATACCCTTCAAAAAGGGCTTGGAAACTAGCTAGATAGAGAATGGAGTTTGGAGAGATGTTGTGTGGTTGAACGCCGTAGTAGTTAAGGACCTCTGAGAAAAAGGCGGAGGGCGGTAAACCCATACCTCTCGCAATGTGGGAAGTAAGGAGGACGCGTTCCCCGTCTTTGGGTGCGGGCTCGAGATCACCTTCCGAGTTCCGCCATTTGCCTTTGACTATCAGCCCTTCCTTTTCCATTTGTGGAAGAGGGAAAGGAGGAATATTACTCGGACTCCAGTTTCCGTATCCTCGTCCGCTCCGGCGGCGGTAGACGACGCAGCTTCTGCAGCGGTGAGCTTGTCGCCAAGGAGCGTAATCTTCTCCTCCGCCGTTGCGGGAGTGAACGGCGGAGAGAGCGCGGAGCTTGAGCCCGCAAGATCCGCGGCGGCGGAAGGATTTCCTCCGTCCGCCGCGGAACCCGCAGTCTTCACCGGCTCGCCGCCGGCGTGCGTCGGGGAATCCAATTGAGGATCCATTGTGTTGATTATGTCCTCGATGTCTTGCGTTACGTTGCGGGCGGGATAAGATGGCGGAGATGCCATCAGGTGGCGGCGCTTGCTCGTCTCCCGTGAGGTTTCCGGCGCGGTGTGCGTTTCGGTGCTCTCTCTCTCTCTGCTGGAAGCTTGGGCGCTGTAATGGCGTTCGAGTGGGAGCGGAAGATTTTCCGGGAGGACGAAGAAGGCTATTTATAGCCGGAAATCCGTCACGATGCTTGCTAACGGCTCTTTTGACCGTTGGATGATTAACGCGTGTCACTCGCCGAGAAATCCGGGAAATGGATCGACATGATGATTATGGTTATCTCCTCGTTTCCCGCGAGAATCTGTCAGAGATATGTTTCTGGGTTTTTGCCGAAAACCCAAACGTCCCTTACGTCAGCAGGATTAAAGTGCTGACGTAGGAGATTCCTTCTCCACGAAGGATCGTGTGAGAAAAGCCGGATTTCCCGAATTCCGAGTTTTACGTTACCATCTCTTTTCAAAGAAGAATAAGAAGAATCAAGACTGCTGGCTAATATTTCTCGGACAATATGCATTTTGGCGAAAGACGGCGAATCAGAGTTTTAATCCTTCTTGGGGGCTACTGTCGGATATATACCAAATAGGGGTATATCAGATGGTAGTCAAAAGTGCCGGATTACCAGGGTGGCCCAACTGGTAGTGGGCTATGGTCCATTGGGCGGCCCAGTAAGCTGACGCACAGAAGCCGGATTCTAGAAGGACCCGGATCACGGCCCACGTGATCTGGCTTGGAGGAGAATACGTATTCCTTACTTTCCAAGTTAATGGCTACCGTAGTCTTCTAGGTTTCCTACTCTGTATGGCCTAACCCGGCTATTATATAAAGCCAGGCGGGAGATAAGATAACAAGATACGAAGCTACAGGCTAACTCGCCGGGAAGTTGATCCTCAGCGAATAGCTAAACAAAACCTCACATTGTAATTGTATACACAGGCTTTAGTCCTGATTAGTGAGATTGCAGGAGTAGGAACGCCGTATTATTACGACGTACCGAACCTGGGTAAATCATGTGTCTTTGTCCTCAACGCGATCCCGTTTCCCCACGTCTCTACCCGTAGTCTCATGGCACCCCCGTCTATGAAAACTACTACGATGTCTCGACATTAATAATAAAGGAAGGAACGTTTCTTCCTAAAAATTTTGGTACGTTTTTCGTCCGTCGCTGGTTATGCTTTCGTCCGTCCGTCCGTAAGTACGCGTTTCCGTACGTGGTAGGATTGTTTCCGCGGCTTCGGACCCGGAGCTTGGAGCGCTGGCTTCAGGAGGTGGTGGGGGGTATGGACCATATGGCGGGTATGGAGGATACAGAGGTGGATGGTACGGACCGTACGAAGGTGGTGGGTACGGAGGTAGAGTCCCACTCGCGCTACATGTAGGTGGAGCATGTGGAGGTGGTGGGGGGTATGAATACGGAGGCGGAGGGTATGGACTATATGGCCCCGGAGGTGGAGGGTCTGGACCATATGGCCCCGACGGTGGTGTGCCGTAGGGGTATAATACTCGAGGAAGGGGCGAAGAACCGACATTGGAGCGACGATGTGTCGGAGAGATATCATCTAGTGGAGGGGCTGGTGACCCGTCAGACTACAAGAGATCGGTGAATGAGGATGATGATTCTTTTGGACAGCAGGAAGATGTGGACAATGATCCTGTTGAGCAGGAGCAGGTGCAAGAGGATAATCCAGTAAAACATGGCTGATAGAGGATTCCTTAATTTCCTAGTTTTTTGTCTCCGTCTACATTGTATTTTTAACTGTATGAATCGCCACCTATTTTATCGGACAATAAAGTAAAATTCTTAAGCAATATGTTCTAACCATCTAGGAGGTATTTTACTCCCCTTATATTATATAAAACGTAAGAAAATTAACAAAATTAGTAAGAAATATGTTCAAACTTACATATGTAATTGTCCATTCAAAACTAAAATATTTTCTGCCCCTCTGGTTATTTTGATATCTACCTAATAAAGTAATGAGTACAACATAGCACTGACTAAATCTTTTTTACAATAGTTGTTTTTAGATAAAAGGCACAAAGGCCCAGCTTTGAATTAACAAAGCTCGGAATTTTAGAACAGCAATTACACATGAAAAAAGTGTCTAGACGAACCTCTAACAAAGCAGAGCAAAGACAAGCTAAGAGGAAAAAAGAGGCCAAAACTACGCCGACCACTAGGTCCTTCCCTAAAACAGCCACCCGAGAGGTGGGATCGGACCACCAGCGAAGACAACACCACAACTAGCACATAGCTTGACATCGAAGAGGGAATCCGAAGACGAAAGATCAGAGTCTTCAGCAGAGGTCGAGCACGAAGGAGAGGATGCCGAGCATCAAAGCGTCGAATCGAGACCACATCATCGGCAGCGCGAGCCCCACCCCTTGCGTAGAACAGCCAACCTCCCAAGTGGCGGGATCGGAATTTACCACACGGGCAGACCAAACCCTTGCGTAAAACGGCTAGCCACTAGAGGGGCGGGGACGAACCACCGTGTCCACCGGAAGTTCCTCCACCAGCGCACAGGAGAATGAAAACTTCACTACAGATCGACGGCTACGAGAGGGAGCCAACTTTGCACTCAAACAACCATGGTGGAACGAGAGAAACCCTGATCCAAGACGATGCCTCCAAGAAGGTCATGACGCAAAGACGCCGCCACTTTCAGGTCAAAGACCTGGGTTTTCACCCGGAGAAGACACGAAGGAGGTGGGGTGGAACCACGGTGTCACCCTCAATAGGGAAAGTGGCCCCCACGGGGGTCACCAACGGATGTCTACGCACACTTCTATTCTTGTACACAGTGTTAGGCCTCCAAGTGAAGTGGTTTATAGAACAGTAGTCAGTTTCCCTTAAGTGGATCACCCAATGTTTATCAGACTTGGGAGGTAGAGGTCAAAGATATCCCTCTCAAGCAACCCTGCCATTAGGATACAAGAAGTCTTTTGTGTCCCCAACACACCTAAAACAATTGTCAGTTGTATAGGTGCACTAGTTCGACGAAGAGATAGTGAAATACAAGTAGTATGGATGGTTGACAAAAGATAATCTGGCTAAAAGGAGTTGGACGGGCTGTTCCAAATGTGTAATTTGTGGTGATTCGGAAACTATTGAACACTTGTTCGTTACGTGTGCTTTTGCAAAAAAGATTTGATGCTTAATTCATTTTACGTTTAGTATTGCTCCACCGTCCTCGATTAACAATCTGTTTGCGGGTTGGTTAAACGGTGTTGACAGGAAGACTAAAGCGTATATGCATTGGTGTGCGCACTTTTCTTTGGGCAATTTGGAATTGCAGGAATGATGTTATATTTAACGAGATGGAAGCTGGTCATTTTTGGCAGGTAGTACACAGAGCCACTCACTGGATACACTTGTGGTGGCTCCTATCATCAGAAGGGCTGCGTGGACGCTTGGATACAGGATGTGCATGATTGATGGCGGTTGTGCGGGCTATCTTCAGCCAGGTTGGGTGGCTACACACTAGGAGGATACAATATGTGTATACTCTGTTGTTTCAGTGTTTTCTGGTGGCTAATTTTTGTAGCCACGTTGCAGTCTCATTGAGTGGTACTGTGATGGATTTATTTGTGATACTGACTACTTTATATTAATAAATAATCTGTGTGTATCCCCTCGATGCACAGTCTGGGTTTTCCGTTTTAAAAAAAGCAGTATGGATGGTTGTCGGGGGGGTACCCCCGAGTAGGGTAAAGGCAAGTGCTAAAGGGCAAGATCAGAAGAGACACTTGGCAGAGTAGCGGCTACCCGGTACTCGCTACCTGGTCGTCCGCTATTCGGCCGTACACACTGAAGGCCAGGAGTAAGAATCAGGGAAGTTATTCTCCTCCGGGTAGAGGAAGTGGTCTGAGTAGAAATGGCGGTCTCCTACTCGGGGCAGAAGTCAAAGGAGCCGTTCTGACACAGGATCCCGCGTATCCCGGGTCCGTACTTTGGCACTGTTCACGGCACTGTTCATCTGAGGAGCGCGTGCCTGACCGTGACAGTGTGTCAGCAGGGCGTCACAGGATAGGGGGACCTAGTCTGTGTTCGTGGCAGTGATAACAGATCAGCTCCTCGGTTCTGCGGAACGACTTTGCACATGAAGGCAATCCAGGAAGCCAAAAGGTGTAAAGGTGTCAGCGGGAACCCGGAAGCACACAGTGTGCACATAGTGTCGACACCTTGGCTGTATCCGGCTGGGCACCAGTATATAAGGTGCCCTGCCTCCTCCTGCGCGAGGGACGACGATCCGATTGACGACACGACTAAGGACTACAGTAGCTTAGAGAGGAGAGTGGCTACTCGGTAGTGAGAAACACTTGTACTGTGGCTACTCGGTGAGACCCGAATACGAAGAGAGAAAGGCAGGAGTAGGGGTTTTACCTCCACACGAGGGCCCTGAACCTGGGTAGATCTTGTTGTTTGCAGTGCTAGCTTCACACTCACGCGGCTACTCGCTGCGTGATCCCTCCCCGAGCGCCTCCAGCGTCCATCGTCCCACAACTTTAGCCATCCTATGGCATCTGTCGTGACACCACCACGACAGTTGGCGCCCACCGTGGGGCAACCAGCAGCGCTGGCTGGAGTTTCCATTCGGACGGGATCGATTTCTGCTACCGGAGAGCGCGTGGTCTGTGGCCTTGTCCACAGATTCGGCTCCTTCGACTTCGTCACCGACAACGCCGGCGATTTCGGCGGCAGGGCCATGCCGGAAGGCGGCTCGGTGCTTTCTTTTGGCGCGCACCTCGTCTACGTCGCCACCGTCATCGACCGCGAGTACCCCGAGCTGGTGCATGTCGCGGAAGATCCACCTGCCGTCATCGCCGCACGCGGGAGGCCGTTGGGCCGCTCTGCGAACGTCGCGGAGGTGATGATGACCGGCCCGGCTGCTGACGCCGGGAAGGGCGCGGCTGCTTCCGCTGCGGGCGTCATCGAGGATCTCGCTGGCCCGAGCGCTGGCGGGAAGACGCACAAGCCTTACGAGAAGGTCTGCAACCTCGCTCCCTCCACTACTCCGACAATACCCGCGTCCGCCGTGCGGACGGGTATACCGCCTCCCACTGATCTTGAGCTCTTGTCCATGAAGGCCCAGCTCGACCGGCAGCGCCAGGAGTTGCTCGCTGAGCAGGCGGAGTTGGAGAAGATTAGGCTAGAGCTTAGTCTAGATCAGATCGAGTACAACAAGGCTCACGGTTTTACACCAGTTGTTAGGAGAGCTAGCAAAGTAGGTGCTACGTGTCGCAACTTAGGCGCTGAGATGGCAACGGTTGTAGAGGCTCCCAGTCAGTCCGCAAACACCTCCACCAGACCCAGATAAAGTACCCCCGCCAAAACCCTTAGAGCTGCTGAGGCTGTAGCCACAGAGTTGCCGCATCTCGACGGCGACGTGCGCGTTAGGCAGCAGGAGAGGCTCAATGAGCTAGTGCTAGAGGCTGCTAGGCAGAACGAGGAGTTCCGGAAAGCCAATCCGGGTGCTGGAGCTTCTCAAGTGGTGCACTCGCATGCGGCTAGATCTAACGATCAGGCTTCATCTCCGCATCCTAGTCGCGAGAGGGAACGAAGTGGGCACTCCGGCAGAGACAGGCAGATGCAGGTGTACGACCCGGATGTCGCCGCGAAACAGCTCGCTGTGCCGCGGTAGTCCGGTCAAAAACACAACACTGCAGGAGCAGGCCATCAAGCCCAAAAAGCTCATAGCCAGCCGTGGGATGGAGAGCGCCCAGGACCTTCTCAGCATCAGGCTGCGCAGCCTACTCGACAGAGGCCACAGCCGCGCGCAGTCGCGCCAGCCGCCAACCCGGTGGAGCAGCCTGCAGTCGTGCAGGTGGACAGATATGATGATGGCTACTCGGCCATGGGGTTGGCTGGCTATGACATCCTGGATCGTGTGGGTGAGCGCATGCTGGAGCCCAGTGACGCAAGGCACAAGCTGGACCGGATTACTCTATCCGCGCAGCTCGAGAGCAAGGGGCCGCCTGGCCCAGAGTGCTTTGGTCCCCGCATCATGACGGAGCCATCCGTGAAGCAGTTCCAGCTCGCAAGGGGGACCAAGTGCTATGACGGCAGCACCAAGCCGGAAGATTGGCCCAATGACTATGTCACAACCGTGCACATTGTAGGCGGCAACCGGAGATGGGCCGTGCGGTACATCCCGCAGATGCTCGAGGGACTGGCAAGAACCTGGCTCAACAACTTGCCCAAGCACAGCATCAACTGCTGGCTTGACTTCGCGGAGGCATTCGTCAGCAACTTCACCAGCACCTACCGAAGGCCGAATACGCCGCAGCAGCTATCCGCTTGCAGGCAGCGGGAAGAGGAGACAGACCGCGAGTATGTTACTCGGTGGAGCACTCTGAGGAACACCTGTGAGGGTGTGAATGAGGCCCAGGCAATCACATGGTTTGCGCAGGGTTGCAGACATGGCAGCATGTTGTGGCAAAGGCTCCAGAGGGAGATGCCGAGTACTCTTGCTGAGACCATCCGGATTGCGGATCAGTACGCACTCGGCGACCCGACGCAGCCTCTTCTTGATGCTCCTGAGCCGATAAGGAACTACAACATCAACAGCAGCAAGTGCAATGAGTTCCGCAACAAGCGCAGAGGTGACCGGATCGACACCAGGTATGACCCAGAGGAGGTGAATGCAGTGGCTACCGGAGCTAGGAGTAGCCAGAGGCCGAAAACTGCTGGAGCTCCATACGGGCAGAACCAAAATCAGGGCCAAGGCAACAAGAAGCAGGGTAGCGGCAGCTCGGGTCCTGCTCCAAACTTCGTGTTCAAGGACATGAAAGATGGCCCATGCAGCTTCCACACTCGGCATCCCGCAAGACCCGCCAACCACACTACTCGGCAGTGCAGTTGGTGGGAAGAAATCAAGAATGAGGGCCTGCCTCCCCCTCCTCCACTGCCAGCTGCGAATGCCGCTGTACAGCCTGCCCGCGCACCTGCTGCTCGGCCTCCAGCCTTCCCGAGAAGAGAGAATGTGAACCAGGTGGCTTTAGGAGCCAACCGCTACTTCAACAACGATGGTTGCCGCAACAACAACAACAACTACTACTACACCCGCAACAACAACAGAGGCAACAACAACAACAACAACAACAACAACGGCAACAATGGTGGAGGAGACCGCAATCGGTACCAGGAGCACCACGAGAGCTACATGATCTTCACCTCTGAGCCTGTCGACAAGAAATCCCAGCACAGGCGCGCCATGGAGGTCAATGTTGTGATCCCTGCTGTTCCTCACTATATGCATTGGTGCAACCAAGAGATCACGTGGTCCCGAGCAGATCATCCCAAGGTGATGCCCAACCCGGGTAGCTACGCCTTAGTGCTGGATCCTACTTTCTTGGGTCCCGAGAAGAATGTGAGGTTCAGCAAGGTACTGATCGACAACGGCAGCAGCATCAACATTGTGTACAGAGACACACTCGAGAAGCTTGGTCTGGCCGAGAACATGCTGCTACCTAGAAAGACCACCTTCCATGGCATTGTGCCGGGAGTCTCGTGCAATCCGATTGGCCGATTATGGATAGATGTGCTATTCGGCACCAGGGAGAACTGCCGCACAGAGAGCCTGCAGTTCGAGGTGGTTGATCACCAGAGCCCCTACCACGCTCTACTCGGCAGGCCTGCTCTGAGCAAGTTCATGGCCTCTACCCACACCGCATACCTGAAGATGAAGATCCCTGGTCCCAATGGCGTGATTACCATCTCTGGTGATTACAAGAAGTCCATGGAGTGTGCCTCTGCTGGTTCTCAGTTGGCGAAATCCATGGTAGTTGCTGCCGAGAAGAAAAATATGTACGAGGTGGTGGCTATGGCGCAATCCGCGCAAGCTGGTGCGCAGGGCGTGCCGAGTTCCCAGCACGGGACGGCGTTCCAGGCGTCTCAAGAGACAAAGAAGATCCAGGTTGACCCTGAGTTCCCCGACCGTGTAGCCATCATTGGCTCCGGGTTGGGGGAGAAATAGGAAAGCGAGCTCATCCACTTCCTCCGTGAGAACCGGGACGTGTTCGCCTGGTCCAACGAAGATTTACCAGGTGTCCCGAGGGAGTTGGTTGAGCACTCGCTACATGTGCGTCCTGACGCCAAACCAGTGAAGAAGGCTATGCGCCGTTTCGGAGATGAGAGAAGGAAGGCTATAGGTGACCAGATCACCAAGTTGCTGATAAGCAATTTCATCATGGAGGTGCTGCATCCGGACTGGCTAGCCAACCCGGTCATGGTCGAGAAGAAGAAGGAGGATCCCAAAGCTGCTACCGCATGGCTTATGTGCGTCGACTACACCGACTTGAACAAGGCATGCCCCAAGGATCCTTTTCCGCTACCTCGCATCGATCAGGTGATCGATTCCACTGCTGGTTGTGAACTGCTGTCTTTCATAGATGCCTACTCTGGTTTTCACCAGATAGCTCTCAATCCTGCTGATCAAATAAAGACTGCTTTCATTACCCCGTACGGGGCTTATTGCTATCGTGTCATGTGTTTCGGGTTGCGGAATGCGGGTGCCACTTATCAGAGATGCATGCAGAAATGCTTGCATGATCAACTCGGCAAAAATGTGCAGGTGTAAGTAGATGACATTGTCATCAAAACGAATAAAACACATACTCTGCTTAGTGACATTGAGGAAACTTTCGCTAACTTGCGCAAGTACAAGATGAAGCTCAACCCGAGTAAATGCACCTTTGGCGTCCCGGCTGGCAAGCTACTCGGCTTCTTGGTATCCAGTCGGGGCATTAAGGCCAATCCTTCAAAGATAAAAGCTATTGAGAGCATGTCTTTGCCGAGATCCCTGAAGGATGTGCAAAAGTTCACTGGGTGCTTGGCATCTCTAAGCCGCTTTCTGGGTAGAATGGGCGAGAAGGCCCTGCCTTTGTATCAATTGATGAAGAAAAGCGACAAGTTCGTCTGGACACCGCAGGCGGATGTGGCATTCAAAGAGCTAAAGGCAATGCTGGGTAGCGCTCCCATCTTGGCTAGTCCGCTACCCAAGGAGCCAATGCTGTTATATATTGCTGCTACTAACCGGGTAGTCAGCGTGGTGATTGTGGTGGAACGAGAAGAAGAGGGCAAGAGTGTGCAACGGCCTGTATATTATCTCATTGAGGTGCTGTCCAGCTCCAAATAGAACTACCCACACTACCAGAAGATGACGTACGGTGTGTACTTGGGCGCCAAGAAGCTGAAGCATTACTTCCAGGAACACCCCATCACAGTGGTGAGCTCAGCTCCCATCTCGGATATCATGGGTAACAAGGAAGCGAGTGGCAGAGTAGCCAAGTGGGCAATTGAGCTGGCCGCGTACGCCCCCGCGTATGCGAAAAGAGAAGCCATCAAGTCTTAGATCCTGGCAGAATTCCTGGTGGATTGGGCTGAGGTGCAATATGAGCCTCCTACTCCGGTATCCAACTACTGGAAGATGCACTTCGATGGCTCCAAGATGAAGGAAGGCCTTGGTGCCGGCGTGGTGCTTACGTCACCCAAGCGAGATCAACTCAAGTATGTGCTGCAAATCCACTTCAAGGCATCCAAGAATGTTGCAGAGTACGAGGCCGTGGTGCACGGCTTGAAGGTGGCGAAGGAAGTTGGCGCGCAGCGCATCATATGCTATGGCGACTCGGATCTGGTTGTGCAGCAAGTCTCTGGCACTTGGGATGCTCTGGATGCCAACATGGCGTCATACCGCTTCCTGGTTCAAACCATGACAGGATTCTTTGAAGGTTGCGAGTTCCATCACATCCACCGAGCAGAGAATGAAGCAGCTGATGAGCTGTCCAAGTTGGGATCTTCTCGGCAGCACATCCCGGCTGGGATTGCCTTGGAGCATTTGAGAAAGCCATCCATCAAGCCATCCCCCAACTCGGAGTCCATCTTCGTTCCTTCTCTGCCTGACGAGGAAGCAGTTCCAATGGAGATTGACTGGGAAGGTGCAAAAGGAGACCCGGGGACTGCCGTCTCCATCCCGGGGACTGGCGCCTGCAACCCGGGGACTGCCCCTCTCTACTCGGGGACTACTCCTCCTTACTAGGGGATTGCTCCTCCTTACTCGGGGACTGCCCCTCTCAGCTCGGGGACTGTCGCATTCCTTGAGGAAGTCCTGGCAAACCGTTCGGGCCTGCAGAGAATCAACCCCAACGCAGAAAAAGATGCAACAGCGTCTGTTCCAATGGAAGTGGATGAACCAGTGTTTCCCGCGTGGGAGACGCCGAGTTGGGCCATGCCCATATTATCCTTTCTAAGGGACGGTACCCTGCCAGAAGATGAGGTGACTGCCAGGCAGATTCAGAGAAGATCCAAGGGCTACACCATATTTAGAGATGTGCTGCATAAGAGAAGTGCAACGCTGTGTGGACCCGGAAGAAGGAGAGGAAATTCTAGTGGAGATACACCAAGGAGAGTGTGGGCATCACGCCTCATCTCGGGCTCTTGTCAACAAGGCTTTTCGGCATGGTTTCTACTGGCTCACCGCTCTGCAGCAAGCTGAGGACATCGTGAGAAAGTGCAACGGTTGCCAGAGATTCGCAAGTAAGATACACATGCCTGCTTCCGAGTTGAAAACCATTCCCATCACTTGGCCGTTTGCTGTTTGGTGTTTGGATATGGTTGGCCCCTTCAAGCCGGCTAGAGGCAACATGACACACATCTTAGTCATGGTGGACAAGTTCACCAAGTGGATTGAAGTGAAGCCTATTCGGAAGTGCGATGGAGCTACAGCCGTGAAATTCTTAAAGGATGTGATCCTGAGATACGACTACCCGCACAGCATCATCACAGATAACGGCACCAACTTTGCTGAGGGAGCCATGGTAAGATTCTGCAGAGATAAGCACATCCGACTAGATGTTGCGTCTGTCGCGCATCCCGCGTCCAATGGACAGGTGGAAAGAGCAAATGGCATGCTGCTTGCAGGCATAAAGCCAAGGCTGATTGAGCCGCTGCTGAAAACACCAGGGTGTTGGCTAGACGAGTTGCCAGCGGTGTTGTGGAGTCTAAGGACTACCCCTAACCGGTCAACCGGCTACACACCATTCTTCTTGGTTTACGGGGCTGAAGCCGTGTTGCCAATCGACCTAGAGCATGACCCCCCCCCCCCGAGTAACCCTCTACATTGAGGCGGAGGCGAGAGAGGCTCGAGAAGACGACATTGACCTGCTAGAAGAAGCAAGAGAGCTTACTCTATCACGTTCGGCTGTTTACCAGCAAAACTTGAGGCGTTATCACAGCCGAAAAGTGAGCCCAAGGGTTTTCCGAGAAGGAGACATGGTCCTGAGCCTTGTGCAACGCACAGCCGGGATGCACAAGCTGTCCCCTCCGTGGGAAGGACCGTTCATTGTGAGCAAGGCTTTGCACAATGATGCCTATTACCTTGTCGACGTGCGTCCATCACAGGAGAACAGGGCGGATAAAGCTGGAGATGAGTCTAAGCGTCCCTGGAATGTGGCTCTACTTCGTCGCTTTCATTCATGAGCAAAAGTGTGTATGTACTCTCTTATCCGAGTAAGAGCTCCTACCCTGCAATCTGAAATTGAACTCGGGGACTGCCCTCGTCCAAAATTGCTCTAAGTGTTTCTACTATGTTGCTTCTTTGTCTACTCGGTCGCTCAGCTTAGAATTTCAAAAGCATACGAAGTAGTGTGTTTATACTCACCGGACACTCTGCGACTCTGCTGCTGTCCGCAAACCGGCTTCATGGCAAGCCAGAGAACAAGCCAAAGAGTCAATGAACACATGAAAAATTGCAAGGGGGAGGAAGCGTGTGGCAACCGAGTAGAGTGTTTTTTGCTGTCTGTTGTTATCCTTTTCGGCTAGGTGGTGGGTAGTGTTACTATCACTGTTTCCTAAGTGGCAAAGTATTTGAAACCTCAACTTTAAACTCTTGTGACTCGAATACCAAAAAAGCAACAAGTTGCAGGTAAGAGCTGGGATAAAAAGGAAAGGTGGATGAAAAATGCAACTCGGGGACTCGCATGATAACGCAACCCGGCATCAAGCCAAAGCTGCTCAAATTACTAAGTATAAAAACTTCAAATAAGATAAAACTGGGTAGCAACGGGAAGGTAAATTGTTTGGTACATCTGCACCCGGCATTCCGGGGATCTGATAAAAGTGTTCAAAGATAAGTGTTGCAGGACGTAATCAAGTGGAAGTAGCAGCGCTTTCGGTGTTGGCCTTGGCAGCGTCAGCGTCGTTGGTGGCCTTGGTAGCATCAGCTTCCGAGTTGGCGGCGTCAGTCTTTGCGGCATCTGCTTCGGGATTGGTGGCAGCCTGGTCAGAGGTGGCTGTAGCCACCGAGACGGGGTCCGTCGTTGAAGTAGAGGCCATGGACTGAGCGCGGAGTAGCGCCGTATCGTCGAGAGCTGCACCTGATGAAGTGCCGAACTCAAGGGCCGCGGTGTCGATGGTCATCTCCACGCTCTCGGCCTCCTCGTCGCTATCCTCGACGGCCGTACCCTTGCCCTTCCCGGACTTCTCGTCAGTGCTGGCGAAGCAGCTCAGCCTGTCGGACTCCGTGGCCTCCTCGTCATCATCCTCATCCTCGTCGTCGCCCTCGCCTTCCACATCCGTGTCGGGCTCGGGGAGGCCTTCAATGTAGCCCGCGGTATCCGCGTAGGATGCGATCTCGTACGCAACTAACTGGCGGCGAGCCACGCAGTCGGGCTCCTTCTCCCACCTCGAATCCCGACGCATCTCGAGGATAAGGTTGAGATCAAGATTATCGTACCAGCTGCAGACGAAGAGAAGCAGCATATCCGCGCCTGCCCGAGCTCCGGATGCTCGATATTTCTTCAGCTCGGCCTTGACGCCATTCAGCTTCTCGGCGAGCCTGCGGATGGTTGCTGGCGCAGAATCGTGGGGCCAAAACAAGTCGTGGAGCTTGAAGGCAGTGCGCACCAGATTGGTGCCCACGCCCCTCAGACGCTGGAGCTGCCCCTGCATGTTGGTGAGGCTGTCCTCGATCGAGGCTTTGGTGTCCATGGGCTCGCCCTTCTCGGTCCGAGCAGCTTGGGCCTTCGACAGAGCAGGTTTGCAAGCCGAGCTGAGGTCGGGGAAAATTTCTAAAAAGCTATCAAGAAGATTAGAGACAGAGGCAGAGAAGAGAAGCGAATCAAGCAGCAGAGAAGCAAAAGGAGACAGCAAAGTGCAGAGAAGCGGATACTTACTGTTCAGCTCGCAAAGTAGTGACTGCAGCCTCTTCTCCCATGACTCCTCGTCAGCTACGTGCCTTTCTTCCACCCTCCGGAACTGGGCCAGCTGGAGCATGAGATCCGAGTTGCTCTCCCTCAGCGTATCGCATTCCAACTCGAGGGCCCTTTGCTTGGCCTTGGCTGCTGCTTCAATCTTGTCCTTCTCGGCAGCTATCTTATTCTTCTCGGCAGCTATGTCAAGGGCATTTTGGAGGGCGGCGCGCAACTCGACTTGCAACGGTTCCATCTCGGTAAGGTGTCGCTTCTGAAACTCCACCTCAAGACTATCGATCTGCTGCTTCAATTCTGCGGGTTTCAAGCAGTCGAGATGCTCTTCAACAAATTTCTTGTGATCTTCTGCGGAGGGAGGAACAAGGTTAGCAGAGTAGAGAAGAAAAAAGAAGAAAGACAAGCCGAGAAGACGGCAACTCACCTTCCATCTTCTTGATGGTGGTCTCAGCGTTCTCAACAAACACATGGCAGTGTTGGTGCTCATCTTCCAGTTTCTTAAACTTGCCTGCAGGGTAAAATCAGTTAAAGCAGAAAGCGTAAGCGGGCGTAAACACGAAACGCACGAACCATAGCTAAAAGCTTACTTTCGATTTCGGAAATCTTGAGAGTGCGCTCCACGGCCTCCTTCTCTGTCGCAGCATCGCTTTTGCGTTCTGCTTCTAGGGCCTCAAGGCGCCTTCGTGCAATGCTGTGATTCCAGAGCAGCGACCGGTACAGATTTGTTCTCTTCAAGAGGCTATTCTAAGAGGCATAAAGAAAAGGAATCAGACAAAGTTTTGAAGATTCAACCCGAGAAGACGGCAACTCGGTTGAGTATCCGCCTACTCGGCCCGAATCTTGGGGACTGGGTGGTGGATAAGAAGAAGGAGAAGAGTAGAAGAGAAGAAAAAAGCAACTCGGAACAGACAAGCAAAACTTACCGCGTAGGTTTGCTCGATGTCTTCTGCATTCTTGCGGTGGACGAACAACTTCGCGGCAAGCGTACTGGTGGAGGACGAGATGGTCATGGGGTTGTAGCCCATGTACGCCTTGTTCCAATCAGTGCGCTAGTGGTCCAGCTTGCCCAAGGCAAGGCCGTGCCAGGGCTTGTTGCCGAGAACGTCTCTGTTCCAGTCAGCTTCAATGAAGCCTACCCGGTCGATCATCTGCTCAAGCCCCGTGGACGTCACCTCGGTCTCCTGGACCTCGCGCGAGTAAATTGAAACGGCCATGTCCTTGTTCTTGGCTGGCGGCTTGGAGTCCACAGCCTGGACCTGTTTGCCTCTGGTAATAGCAAGTTTCTTCTCGGCCGCGTTTAGCGGGATGCTGTATTGCTTGCTCGCCTGCAACAGGTAAGGCGGGTAGGCAGGCGGATCGCGGAGGCTTGATCCAGCAGGTATGCCTTCATCGCTGCCGGAAGCACCAATAGTGAGCTGCGCACTCTTCGCGGCAGGCTTCGCCTTTGGTTTGGGTGGCGGCATCGCGGCAGAATCTGGCGCAGCGCCCCGAGGAGGATTCCTGCGGACAGCGGCGTCTGGCTGAGCAGCTGGCTTCTCGGCGGTTTTCTTCTCGTTGGCTGGCCTCTCGGCAGCCTTCTTCTCGGCCTTCTTCTCAGCAGCCTTCTTCTCGGCCGCATTCTTCTTGGCTGGAGGGCTGGCTGTAACCTTGGTCTTCTTCACCGAAGGGGAGCTCGGTGCGGTGGAGGAGGTGCCCTGCTGGGTAGGCGGCACCAAGGGCCCGCTACCCAGCGCAGCATCCGGCTGCGCGTGGCTCTGCAGATCCAGCTCCACATCGGTGGTCTCAACCCGCTGCTCGGCAGCGGGGTCTTGCAGTTGATCTTCTTGTCCTTCTACCCGCGGCTGGGCCGCGGGGTCGTCCTGGGCAGCAGCGTCAGTGTCCTGCTGCTCCTGGTTTTCTTCCTGCCGCTCAAGGGCGGCATGATCTCGATGCTCAGGGCTTGGCTCTGCGTCCTCCCCGGCTGCGGCAGCTGGGGGAGAAAGTGGTCTGTCGTCGCGAGCAGCATCCTGCACTTCCTGCTCTGCGCGGGCCTGCTGCTCCTGGTCGGCATCGTGGGCGCCAGTATCCATGTCCTGGGCGTTGTCCTCATCTTCTCCTTTCACAGGAGAGGGCGAGCGCACCCTGTCCCGTGTAGCGTCCTCGCCCTCTTCAGAGAGATCGATGAGCGCATCTACGTCGATGGCGGATCTCTTCTTGGACTTGGACTTGGTGGGTGCGGCAGTAGCATTAGCATCCAAGGGGGCGCTGAAGAGAAGAAGGAAGTTCATAAGAAGAGCGTGAGAAACCAAAGAAATCGAGAAGCAGTAATAGAACAAAGAGTTCCGAGAAAGCAGCAACAGCAAATTGCAACTCAGAAGAAAGTTACTTACCCTGCACGAGAAGGGGGTAGCCGTCTACCCTGCTTGACTTTCTTCACGGCTTGCTTGGGCTTCTTGCTGGGGGGGGCTCTTGAGCACCGCTATCCGCCCTCTTGCGAGTGGCAGGAGCGGCAACTGCAAGCGGATCGGCGTCAAGGGCGTCCTCGTCCTCATCCTCGCCCTCCCCTTCAGCACCAGTATCAGCATCAGCATCGTCTGGAAAGTTGAGATGAAGAAAACAGTTAGGAAACAAGAGGAAATTGGGTTGCGCTACTCGCGACCATAAAAGTGAACACAATTACCTTCGTCGTCGTCTTCGGACCAATCTCGAACGGACGCGTCGACATGATGCTTATCCATCTGGGCGGCATGAGGGATATTGAGTTTGTCCGCGGTGTCGTAGGAGACCTCGTCGTCCTCTGTCCGGTCTGCGTGCCAATTGGCCTCGAAGCGCTCCTCGCTCTCAGCGAGCTGGCGAGAAAGGCGCTGGAGATATAAGCAGGAAACATGAATCAACGAGCAGCATAAGGGATCCTACCCGGAGCGGGATGCTGGCAGAAAGCATAATACTGCTAAGTGTCCTACTCGGTGTGGCGTGCAAACATAAAGCACATAAAGCCTAAGCAATACTGCTAAGTGTCCTACTCGGTGTGGCGTGCAAACATAAAGCACATAAAGCCTAAACGATACTGCTAAGTGTCCTACTCGGTGTGGCGTGCAAACATAAAGCACATAAAGCCTAAACGATACTGCTAAGTGTCCTACTCGGCACAGAGTGCGGGTACTAAGCACCCCAAGCTAAGAAGGCCGTCTACTCGGAATTGATGTGCAGAAAACAGGGAAAAGAGTACTAACCCGCTTGATTGGCTTCGTACGGCTGTACGGCACGAAGCCGTACTGCCAGTTGTCCCTGAGGCCGGTGCTCATGATGGAGCGCGCCCAGACGGCCACATCAGCGTTGCTGAGCTCGAACATAGTCGTCCGACTGCAGTCTCGGTTGCCGCCCATGTAGCACATGAGGTGTACGCGGCGTTGCAGCGGGAGCACCCGCTTGGAGATCCAGCAGGCGATGGGGTCGTCGTCCTTGAGCCCGCTCTCCTACAGCTTGGCGAGGCGCGCGTTGATCTGCTTGATGTCGCCGTCTAGCGGGGGCTTGAATCCCCAATTCTGCCCGGTAGGAGGCGAGTTGGTCCACCGGGGAAGCTTGATCTGGTCGACCACGGGCTCGTCCTTCTTGATGGGGATGTTCTTCATGTAGAAGAACGTCCTCTGCCACTTGCGCACGGAATCAAGACCCTTGATGCGCGGGTGATTGGTCCCGCTGCGCTGCACCATCATGGCGCTGCCGGTCTCGGTCACGCCGCGGCTGCTCTCCGCGCTACCCGGCTTGGCCTTGCTCTGCTTCCTGAAGAAGAAGAAGCGCGCCCAGGTCATCGGCGTGGGGCGCACGCCCAGAAATACCTCGCACACCACGGCGTGGTATGCGAGCATCACCACCGCGTTCGGTGGCAGGTGGTGCGGCAGAATCCCGAAGTGGTCGAGGAAGCCGCGGAAGAAATCCGATGCCGGAAGCCCGAATCCCCGCGCGAAGTGCGCGAGGAAGACCACGTGCTCGTCTGCCTCCGGAGCGGGGACGAGCTCGCCAGCGGGAGGACGGCAGCGGACACCGGCGGGAACTCGCCGCGTGTTCACCAGCCACTGGCACTCCTCCGCAGTGACGGTGGATCCAGACCACCCGGCGCGGGCGCCGTCATCACGAGCCATCGAGCAGGGGAGGAGATCTGGTGGTGGTTTGGTGGAACTTGGTGGAAAGGATTGGCCTTTCGGCGCTACGAGGGGCACGGCGGCGGAGAAACGAGGAGGCGAGGGGAAAGTGAAGGCAGGAAGAGGAGAAGGGAGTTACCGAGGGGGTATTTATACCTCCCCGCGGGTTGCCGTTACGATTGGAATTAGTGGGATCAGTTATGCCCGGAGATCGTGCGGCGTGGGGTGTGTGGGCCGGTTAGAAACGCACACAGCGCAGAACGCGCGCGTAACCGCCACAATTGATCCCACGACGTGATCGTGGGTAATAACTGCGCTTGATGGGACATAACGGGCTAGTGGGCCCGGTCCATGAAAACTGGGCGTGTGGCCTGTCAGATCCCGGGCACCGAGGCGTCGGGTGTACGGGAACATGACACGTGCCCAGTTGCGCTGCCGAAAGCCGGATTTCGCTCTGCCATGCAGAGATTCTGTTTGGAAAATTCGCCAAGTCATTTTACTCGGTGACAAGGAAGAGAAGCGGCCCTATTCGGAAAAGAAGAAACTTGAGACACAATAAAGAGCTACTCGGAGGTTCTACTCAACAACCTAGGGTTCAAAGGCAAGACTGGTTTTTAAGCTGGCAGAGCCCAGTGAACAAGTTCGCAGGACTCTACCAGCTTCGGGGACTAATGTCGGGGGGATACCCCCGAGTAGGGTAAAGGCAAGTGCTAAAGGGCAAGATCAGAAGAGACACTTGGCAGAGTAGCGGCTACCCGGTACTCGCTACCTGGTCGTCCACTATTCGGCCGTACACACTGAAGTCCAGGAGGAAGAATCAGGGAAGTTATTCTCCTCCGGGTAGAGGAAGTGGTCCGAGTAGAAATGGCGGTCTCCTACTCGGGCCAGAAGTCAAAGGAGCCGTTCTGACACAGGATCCCGCGTATCCCGGGTCCGTACTTTGGCACTGTTCATCTGAGGAGCGCGTACCTGACCGTGACAGTGTGTCAGCAGGGCGTCGCAGGATAGGGGGGACCTACTCTGTGTTCGTGGCAGTGATAACAGATCAGCTCCTCGGTTCTGCGGAACGACTTTGCACATGAAGACAATCCAGGAAGCCCAAAGGTGTAAAGGTGTCAGCGGGAACCCGGAAGCACACAGTGTGCACATAGTGTCGACACCTTGGCTGTATCCGGCTGGGTACCAGTATATAAGGTGCCCTGCCTCCTCCTGCGCGAGGGACGACGATCCGATTGACGACACGACTAAGGACTACAGTAGCTTAGAGAGGAGAGTGGCTACTCGGTAGTGAAAAACACTTGTACTGTGGCTACTCGGTGAGACCCGAATACGAAGAGAGAAAGGCAGGACTAGGGGTTTTACCTCCACACGAGGGCCCTAAACCTGGGTAGATCTTGTTGTTTGCAGTGCTAGCTTCACACTCACGCGGCTACTCGCTTCGTGATCCCTCCCCGAGCGCCTCCAGCGTCCATCGTCCCCACAACTTTAGCCATCCTACGGCATCTGCCGTGACACCACCACGACAATGGTTACAGGTGATAATAGCAATTTGAAATAAAAATGACAGCAAGCAAACATGTAGCAGAACTGAATGTAAACGGTGTTTCAATGCTTAGAAACAAGGCCTAGGGATCATACTTTCACTAGTGAACAATCTCAACAATAATAACATAATTGAATGCATAAATATCTCTCTTCACAACGCTACACCAAACCAATCTTCGATCGGATAACAAACACCAATAATTGCGTAGGGCTACAAAAACACTCTTTAGAGTTTGCATTTCCCCATCTAGGTAACCCTCACACTATCACCATGAGACCTAGATGGTTCCAGACAAACAGCACAATTTCATAGGGTCATCCAACACAAAATATAAATATCATGCTAACCCACACGGTGAACACACTATCAACTTTACGCCATAATCAAAGTGTCTACTGAGATCTCATAGCAAAACCACTTGAGTAGCATAACAGACGAAGAGTATCATCTACTTCTGCAACTAGATTAGAAACCTCATGTCACCTAAAGATTACACAATGGGAGAGAGATGAGGCACATAGCTAGCGGTAGAACCCTCATCCCCTGGGGAGAACTACTCCCTCCTCATCATGGGAGACAGCCACGGCGTTGAAGATGGTGGTGGAGTCGATGGAGATGGCTCTAGGGGCACTTCCCTGTCTCGGCAGGGTGCCGAAACAGAGATTTATGTCCCTCGAAACTTGTCGGTGGAGGTGTCGGAGCTACGGAAATTTCCGTGGAAGGGGGCCGATATATTTAGGGTTTATTCCTCGGGGGACTTTATAGGCGAGAGGGCGATGGCGCTGGGCGCCCAAGGGGCCCACACCACCTGCAGACGTGGCTAGGGGGATTCCTCTTCTGACTCCCTCCGGTTCTCCTTTGGACCCCATTGACGTGTCGGGAATTCTAACACTTTTGGCTTTTGTTTCGTCCAATTCCGAGTATATCTCCCGAACAACTTTTCTGAAACCAAAAACAGCAAAAAAACATGAACTGGCTCTGTGGCATCTTGTCGATAGGTTAGTCCTTGAAAATGTCAGTAAAACGAAGTAAAACATGTGAAAACATAAAGTTATTAGATAGGAAACAAGCATGGACCATCAAAAATAATAGATACGTTTGAGACGTATCAAGCATCCCCAAGCTTAACTCCTGCTTGTCCTCGAGTAGGTAAGTGATAACAAAATAATTTTTGAGGTGACATGCTACCAACATAATCTTAATCATCATATTTGTAAAAGCATTTTAAAGCTGAGATCATAGTAATCTAAACACAGGCATGATAGATATAATTCAAACAATGAAACTTCGTAATCCTGTTGCAACATGAGAAGTAACACAAACAAAAGATCATTAATAATAATGCATTTGAAATTTATATGCTTGTTTCGAACAATAAGAAATCATAACAAAGTAGTATTCAGCTTGTCCTTAAGACTGGAGCAAAACATAAATGCAGGAGACCTTCAAAGTTCAAGTGGTAACTTGAAACAAATAGTTTGAGAACAAGTAATAACATGGCACGAATCAATCAATAATAATCTTTGGGACAAATGCACATTAATCTCAGAATGGCAACTACGCTCTCTTAACTGTGCATAAAGTTAGAAGATGAAGACTCAACATAGAAATGAGTTTTATTGTGAAGGACCTACCACAGACATGTTGCTAAACTTGGGGGCGTAATTTTTTAAACATGCTAGGACATGTGATATGCACAAATAAACAATTTGTTGTCTAAGAAAAGATTTCCATGCACCTCTTTTGAAAATCACAAGTTTCTGCCGATTCAGTTGGAAACGGGACAAATTTCAACTACACGTGCCTCGTAATTTGCTCATGAATTTTGGCAAAAATCTTTTTTAGGTACTGAACTACCTATTTCAATAGATATCCACAGTGAGTTTCTGAATATACAACCCCTAGCTACGAACGGTCATGCCCTCCGTCTTGACTTTCTCGTAAAACGGGTTGAGAAAATTCTAGAAAATTAAAAAAAAACCCTAAATAACGCGAGACATTCGCGTGGTGTCATTACATATGTCCTAGTATCCACCAAAAATAATAAACTTTGAATACGACAGTTCTGTTGAAAAAGCGTTCACAAATACTTGCTATCTCCTTCTAACATTCTAGGGTTTCGGTTGAACTGACGGGTGTTATGGCCAAATATATGGCATATTTTGTTATAATGAGCCCTTATTGCGCACAAATATGCATCTTGGAAGCACGAACAATGTTGACGAAGGAAGTTTTTTTTACTGAATAAAAAACCATTTTTCTATTTTTGGAGTGTCAGAAATGGGTGTTTTTGTTAAGGACCTACCACAGACATGTTGCAAAACTTGGGGGCTTAATTTTTTAAACATGCTAGGACATGTGATATGCACAAATAAAAAATTTGTTGTCTAAGAAAAGATTTCCATGCACCTCTTTTGTAAATCACAACTTTCTGCCGATTCAGTTGGAAACGGGACAAATTTGAACTACAGGTGCCTCGTAATTTGCTCGTGAATTTTGGAAAAAAAACTGGGAACTGGCTCTATGGAATCTTGTCAATAGGTTAGTCCAGAAAATCGATAAAAATGACATAAAGAAGGGAGAAAACATGTAGCAATTAGCATAATATCATCATGGAGCATCAGAAATTACGGATACGTTTACGGCGTATCACTTGTATCTTTGATATCTTTACTTCTAGTCTTCCCTTGAACTTAAGAGGTGCCCTGGCATTTATGTTTTGCCCCACACATAAGGGCAAGCGAGAGACCACTTTATCATATCCTATTATGAATATTACAATCTTGCAAATAGTTATGCTTCATGTTGTTTATTATTAATATGTTGTTATCTCTTCATGGTTTGCATAGGTGTTAAGTGACAGTATCTTGCATGTATCTTATCATGAGCATAATTAAGTATTTTATCATATAGTGAGTATATTTACATCATATGAAACAAATGTGTTCGTAAAATTCTTTTATCGCACTCAGTTGTCACTGAATTTCTTGAGGAAAAGCAATAAGCTAAGCTTGGGGGAGTTGATATGTCGAAAATGTATCTCCTTTTCCGAACACTTTTCTTATTGTTTTCCTCTAAAGTTGTGTGTTTTGAATGCAACTAACACGGACTAACGTTGTTTTCAGCAGAATTACCTTGGTGTCTCGTTTTTGCGCACAAAAATCAACTTTCGGGAAATTACCCAGAAAATACCCCATTGGTCTTAAAACACCGGAAGACCCCGGGAGCCAGAAGGGGGCCAGGAGAAGAGCCAGAGGGGGGCCACACCACCCCCTGGTGCCCCCCAGGCCGCACCACCTGGTGGTGTGGTCCACCCAGATCCCCCCTCGGGCCCCCCTTTCGACTATATATCGCCTTCAACACTAAAACCCGAGGGGGTTCGAAAGTTTTTCCAGAAAGAAGTCCGTAGCTCCTCTGCCATTGCGAATCCTTTTTCGGGGTTCAGAAACTCTGTTCGGGCAACCTGCCGGGACGAGGAATTGGAGGAGATCATCGCCCTCGTCATCACCAACGCCTCTCCATCGACCCTCCATGTTTCCTCCATCCATGTGTCAGTAATTCCCCCGTTGTAGGCTGAAGGGGATGGTAGGGATTGGATGAGATCATTCATGTAATAATGTCGTGATTGTTAGGGCATAGTGCCTAGTATCCTCTATTAGTTCTATTGAGATTGTTGCAACTTGTTATGCTTAATGCTTGCCACTTTGGGCCCGAGTGCCATGATCTCAGATCTGAACATGTTATTAAATGATGATCATAATTATTGTTTCTTGATCATACCTACAAGTTGTTTACACATATTGTTGTCTGGAACCCGAGGCCCCGGAGTGACAAAAAATGGGACAACCGGAGGGGATGGCTGTGATGTGAGGATCGCATGTGTTCACGCGGAGTGTTAATGCTTTGCTCCGGTGTTGTATTAAAAGGAACACCTTAATTACCAGTAATTTCCTTGAGGCCCCGCTGAAAATGGGCTGGTAGGACAAAGATGTTGTGCAAGTTCTCATTGCGAGCACGTACGACTATTTACGGAACACATGCCTATGGTTACTTAGTCCTGGGATGCTTTATCTTATTTATCTGAAATGCCCATGTCTTGATTATTATATGAACTATCTTATCCATGCAAAGCCCGTTCATCTATTTGTATGTTAGAGTATTTAATCCCGATGTTTACTTCAAACACTAATGCTACTGTTTTCATACCACTGATGTTATTATTTCACTACTGCTTCTACTATAAAAATGTTACTACTGATAAACCACTGCGAACAAGTCAACTTTCAGGTGCAAGTGAATTGACAACTCACTTGTTAAGGCTCACAAATATTCTTTGGCTCCCCTTGTGTCGAATCAATAAATTTGGTTTTTACTTCCCTCGAAGACTGTTGCGATCCCCTATAATTGTGGTTCATCAGTCATATACTGCAGATTTGACAGTGGTAGCAAATACATGGACATTAAATAGACAGCAGACCCCAGGGAGGACTGAATGAGGGTAACTATGCCATCAAGAGAGGATTTGTTTCCTACCGAACCATCCAACTTCTTCTTGAGTTTATCTGCCTCAATGTTTAATTCCACTACCGATAATCTAGAGCCACAAACAGGGACTCCCAGATACTTAATTGGCCAAACCCCAAGTTGACAGCCAAACATATCAGCATACTCCAGATTCATAATGTCATTCTTAAGAACCATGATCACCTCAATTTTATCAAAATTAATCTTAAGCCCTGACATGGCCTCAAACAAAAACAAGATGAGTATCAAATGCACTTCCCGATCTTTCACATCCTGAATCAACAGAATAGTGTCATCTGCATATTGAAGTATGGCAACTCCATTGCTTACTAGGTGGGGAACCAAACCCACAATTAAACCATCATGTTTTGCTTGTAATATCATTTTTGATATGTTCTCAACAGCTAGTGTAAGGAGGAAGGGTGACAGGGGGTCCCTGCCGTACCCCTCTATGACTAGGAAAGTCTCTCCCTCTTGTGTTGTTGATTTTGACACACAAAATTCCATTTTGAACAATATCTTGGATGATTCTCCTCCATCTTGAATTGAACCCTGTCTGAGACACGCAATTTAAATGAAACTCCCAATCTACTTTATCATAGGCTTTTTCAAAATCCAATTTCAACAATACACCATGTTGATTCTTTTTCCTAGCCTCATGCAAAATTTCATGTAGACATAGAATCCCATCCATAATATGTCTACCTTTAATAAAAGCATTCTGACAAGGTGACACAAGTTTTGGCATATAGGGCTCAAGTCTACAGGTAATTACTTTTGTAAGGATTTTATACAGAACTTGCAACAGATAAATAGGCCTATATTTCTGAATAGTATATCTATTACGAGATTTCTTTAGCAAGATGACCATACCAAAATTCAATCTATAAAGAGGAAGGTTCCCCTCATACCAATCATAAACGAGTTGCATTAAATAATTTTTAATTAAGGTCCATCAGGCCTGAAAAAACTCAATAGGAATCCCATCAGGTCCAGGAGCTTTGTTAGCCTCCATCGGCTCCAGAACATCTTTGACTTCTTTTTCCGAAAAGGGAGCATCTAGAGCAAGTACATCATCCACAAATAATTTTTCATCTATATTCCAAACACCATGTCCAAACAAGGACTTATAATACTCGGTTGCATGGCACAGGAGGGCCCTAGTCCGATGGATTTCAACACCAATATGTGATAAGGAATACAGTGTATTCTACCTTTTTCTACCATTTGCAATCCTATGGAAGTAGGCAGTATTCAAGTCCCCTTGCAACAACCACTTCTCACTGGACGTACTGAACCAGAATTTCGGTTCCTCCTCAAGAATAAGCATAATTACTTTTTGAACAATCCTTTTTCTTGCATATTGTTCACCAGTAAGCATATGTTCCTCCTCCAGTTGTTCGAAAGTGTCCAGCTTAGCTAACATTTTTTTCCTTGCAATGGAATCACCTCATAGATTTGCCCCCACTCATTCAAACTCTTCTTATAATTCTTAAGTTTTGACTGGATAATACTAACACTATCTCCACCCTCCGCACAGGAGTTCCATGCAGTAGCCACTGTACCTTGAAACTCAGGATGACTAATCCAAGATTTTTCAAATCTAAATTCTTTACATCTCTTCTCTCTCAGGGACCTCACCGGTGTCCAGCATGAAGGGGTTATGATCAGACATAACCCTAGGGATTTTTTATAAAATGAGTTAAGGGGATCCGCCACTCTCGCACCAACCTCCGCTGCAAACGCCCACTCCGTTGGACCTCCCGCCTGTCCAATCAATCCACTCGAGGATCCCGTCGTCTTCACCTAGGAGAATAACCCAGGCTAGATCCCACCGGAGCACCAGCCACCCCTTCCTACGACGTGACGTAGACGGCGAGGGCGGGCTCGATGAGAACGTGGCCTGCCACCGAGTGGCCTCCCACTTCGCGCGTGCCGCCGTGCGCGTCGCCTTGCTGACCGTTTGACTCATCTCGATGAGAACGTTAATCTCCTTTTAGACTCATCCAAAGTCGAAAGAAATGTTCCCTTGTGTCAAGCCTCACCAAGACCTCTTTTGGCAGAAGAAAGTTGATGCATGCGCGGCCCGGTGTGCAACAATGCAAGTTTACAACAAATCAGACGCACAATACGGAGACAAACCCACATGATCACATCTCTGCAATTTCGTTCTCTTGCGGCCAAATAATGGCGATGGGGCTCGATACGTTGTGTGTGCCGTCGGTCCACTCAATCGACCCGAACGTGTACGCCTTTTCGACCCTCATCGTCGGCGCTCGCACCGTGAAGGTGACCTGGTACCCCTGTGTCGCCCGCGTCTTGCTAAACCGCAGCTTCCGAGGCTTCACGGTGACGCGCACGCCGCCGGGACTGGTGACCACGGCATCCACATTGCTTCCGACGTTGCGCACAACGCAGCGCTGCGTGATGGTCTCTGACGAAGATATGGATCCTGGACCCTGCGGGTAAGGACACCCCCTCTCAGGCCCAAGGCCAAAGCCCAAGAAGAGGCGCCCTTGGAGTACTCCAGAAGGTCCACGTGAGGCCCACCCGCACTAACTTGCGGGTTAAGCTAGGAAACTTGTAACCGACCTAGCTAGAGTTCGAGTCCTCTCCGGGTAGAACTTGAGACCTGGCCATCTATATAAGGCCAGGAGAGCCCCCTAGGAGAGGACCAAGCAATTACCGCACGACCCAAAAGCCTTGAACTCGAGACCTACTCTCGATTCGAGCACACCATTGTAACCGATCTAATCTTTAATATAGATCGACAAGAGGCAGGAGTAAGGGTTTTACCTCTACGAGGGCCCCGAACCTGGGTAAATCTCGCCCCCTGTCTAGCCGACGATTCCACCAGCGCTCATGGGTTCTCTTAATCGAAACCCGATAGGTTCACCGAAGGGATTTGTTGAGTCAGGGATTCGACAATTGGCGCTGACCGTGGGGAGCGCGGGCGCTGGATCACCGGCATCTTCGGCTTCATCGACGTCCAACTCCCGTTGGAAACCATCGACTACGGCTCCGAGCAACCCTATACGGATCGGATCTGTCGTGGTCACACCTCACTCGCCGGAATCACGCCCGGTATTCGAGGATCTGGAGAAGAGCGTCACCCTGACGTTCGGGAGCTTCAACTTCGTGACGAACCGAGACGGAATCCTCCACTTCACGGATGAATCTGACAACGAATCTGGAGCCGTCAACTCGCGCTTTCCTATGGAGAAAAGTGGCGAGTCCATCCGATTCAACGCAGTCGACTATCACGCCCTCTCGACAGAGGAACCATCTCGGGTACGGGAAGCTTTCCAATCTGCGCCTAGGACGCACGGGCCACGATTGGCCCAAGTCTGCATGGCCAGATCGGAACCGCCCCCGGAAACCGAATTCAGCGCAACCGAGCGCAATATAATCGGCGTCTGGCGGGAGGCCTGGAACAGAGCCAAAGAAGCCATGCGAAGGAGTCAGCCACCCGCGGCAGGAGCGGCACAGGAGGATCTAACCGCCTACCACTACCATCTAGTGAGAGCGGCCTCGACCATCAAAGACGCCCGAGCAGATCTAGCCCGTCGCAGAAGAGCAGCTGACGAATCAAGCCTACGACGAGCCGAGCAGTCCCTTGCGCCCTCGGTCGGTACCCGGCCCGCAAGGAAGGGACATGCAGCATCGTCCAGGGACTACGAATCCATGGCTGGGACCAGCAGGTCGACCACATCCTCCTTCATGAGGGTCGACGACGACGGCAACGTCTACCCGCAAACCCTCGCTGCTGCAGTCCTAGCCGCAGCAACTTACATGCAGATGAACCAACCGACGGAAAGCGATCCTCGGGCGGAACAGTACAAGCAAATTCGCAAGGGGCTAGGATTGGCGGCTGCAAGGCTCGCCTCTCACGATCGCAAGAAGACTGAAGAACAATTGGAGAAGGAGCGACAGGAGAAGGACAAAGATAAGGAAACGCCACGCAGGCACAGAAGCTCCTCCCCGAGAAAAGACAAATCGCCACGTCGTGGTCGAGGAAAAGAATCCCGCCGCCGCGGTGACAGTCGAAGCAGCAGCGACGACAGTCCGAGAGAAAATCTCACGGCACCACAGCAGCCGCTCGCGAAAACGAAGCAAGGAGCCACGGAAGGACGCTGACCGCGATCGGCCCGGACGCGACGCGCGATCCGGCATCGCGCAGAACAAGGTAGACAGGGCAAGGGCATCGAGATATCGCGACCGATCATCATCCGGCTCTTCGGATGACGAAACCTGCGGCGCACTCTGTTTTGCCCGCAGTATTCGCGAAGCGCCCCTACCCAAACGATTCAAACTAAGCACGGAAGTGACAAAGTACGACGGATCGCTCGAGCCTTCTCAATGGTTAAGCGACTACCTCACGGCAGTAAAGTGCCAACGTGGGAACAAGAACACGGCTATGCAATACCTCAATTTGCATCTAGTCGGAGCGGCCCGCAGTTGGCTGGAGAGGAGACCAAGATCTTGCTACGCATCGTGGGATGACTTGCTTCGCGATTTCTGCAAAAACTTCCAGTCGACGTACAAGAGGCCGGCTACAATCGAAGAACTACGAGCCTGTAAACAGAAAAGCGGCGAGTCTACCCGAGAATACATCCAGCGGTGAACCACACTCAGGAACACCGCAGGAACCATCTCGGAAGAAGTGGCGATTGAGGCCTTCGCTAGAGGTGCGAGAAGAACTGCCTTTCGGGAAGAACTAGGCAGAGCAGCGCCTAAAACTATCGGGGAGCTAATGATCATAGCCGAAAAATGGGCTAATGGAGAGGACGCAGTGCGCAACGAAAGAGGGTCATCACCCGCACACGAAGACGACCGCCATGGGCGAAGAAAAAGAAGGAAATACTATGACCACGAGGATAGGGAGGAATTAGTGGCGGCAGAATTCACACGAAGTCGCGACTCTGGTCGCCGCGGAAGCCGCGAGTGGAAACCAAAGGCAGAAGAAAAATCCCCCGAGGAGGACCTTGATGCATACTGCTCGCTACATCTGTTTACAGATAAGCGCACGGGCAAAACTAAGGCAACACACCTTCTTAAGGACTGCCGAAAGTTTCATGACATCTCGGATGCACTCGCCAGGAAAATATTTGCATCCACCCAAAACTACCCGCCGCTGCCAGGAGGAGGACAACAATTCCAGCCGCCACCACCACCACCTCCACCAGCAAATCCAAACATGGCGCTAGCCGCACTACCTGCGCCACCGCCACAAAACACTGGAGCCAATGCATACCCGAACCCGGCAGGACAACTCGCGATGATACAGAAGGTATCCCCCTCTCGCAGAGCTCAAAAGACTAACACGAGGCAATTGTGCATGGCAGTGCAGACACCACCGACAAAGACCGAGTACCTGAAAATGGCGGATCAGCCAATCACATTCTCGATGAAAGACCATCCGCCACGAGTCTATCGACCAGGACACGCCGCCCTTGTCATCCAAGATCAAATTGGTAATTATGACCTGGCCCGCGTATTCATGGACGGTGGCAGTGGCATTAATATCATCTACGCGGATACACTCCGTCGAATGAACAAGAATCTGGACGGCCTAACGGAATCAGAAACATCCTTCCACGGGATAGTTCCGGGCAAGGCAATCCGTCCACTCGGAACAATCAACCTAGAAGTCGTGTTGGGCACCCCAAGCAACTACAGAAGGGAATTCCTGAACTTCGAAGTCGTCGACTGGCCCTCACAGTACCACGCCATCCTTGGTCGAACAGCATTCTCCAGGTTCATGGTCGTACCAATTACACGTACTTGAAGCTCAAGCTACCTGGCGAATACGGTGTGATCACCATCGACGGAGACTTCCAGAAATCGGACAAGTGCGACATAGAATTCAATGAGATCGCAAAATCTTTCGGGATGCAAGAAGAACTTCAAGAGCTGGCAAAAACCACGGATCACTCCGTTATGCCCCTCACGAAGAAAAACGCGACCGAACTGGAATTCAGCGCCAACAGCGACACCCGCAAGCATCAAGTGCACCCGACGGACTTCTGCAAATACAGCGATGGTTTCAACAACCCTCTCGCTTGCATAGGAAGACGCGCTCGTCAAACTCCTCCGTGAGTACTGGGAAATCTTCGCCTAGCAGCCCTCAGACATGCCAGGCATACCCAGGGAGTTTGCCGAGCACTCACTCAAAGTCTTTCCTGACGCTAAACCCATCAAACAAACGACTCGACGATTTTCAGAACCCAAGCAGAAGGCGCTTGGAGAAGAAGTAAACAGGTTTCTACCGCAAACTTCATTAGGGAAATCAAGATATCAACCTGGTTAGCAAACCCGGTGTTGGTTCCCAAAAAGAACACGGATATCCTTCGGGTATGTATCGACTACACGTCATTGAATAAACACTTCCCCAAGGACAACTTTCCTCTTCCACGAATCGACCAGATCGTGGATTCTACGGCCGGCTGCCAACGCCTCTCCTTCCTGGACGCCTATTCGGGATATAATCAGATCCGGATGAAAAGGGAAGACGAAGAGAAGACAGCATTCATCACACCTCACGGTGTCTACTGCTACACGACAATGCCCTTCGGGCTGAAGAACGCAGGCGCAACATATCAGCGTTGCATGCAAAGATGCCTCGCCAATCTCATTGGCAAGAACGTACAGGTGTACGTTGACGACATTGTCATCAAGACTCGAGTAGAGGACACACTCCTCGAGGACATTAGAGAAACATTCGACGCCCTCAATGCATATCGGATCAAGCTCAATCCGACAAAATGCGTCTTCGGCGTTCCTGCAGGAAAACTCCTCGGGTACCTGGTATCCGCCAGAGGCATTGAAGCCAACCCGGAGAAAATACAAGCCATCCTGACTATGAAGGAGCCAACCAATCTACGTGGAGTCCAGTAGCTCGCAGGACGACTAGCCGCCCTAAGCAGGTTCATCGCACGATTGGGAGAGCAAGCGTTACCCTTCTACAAATTAATGAAGAAGACGGACAAATTCGAGTGGACACCCGAAGCTAAACAAGCGTTCGCAGACTTGAAGCGATCGTTGCAAAGCAGGCGCGTCCTTGCAACACCGCAAGAAAGGGAGCCACTTTTCCTATACTTAGCCGCTACAAACCAGGTCATCAGCACATCAATCGTAGTCGAACGACCTGAAGATGGCAAAGCATACGGAGTCCAACGACCAATATATTACATCAGCGAAGTGCTCTCGCCATGCAAGCAACGATACCCTCATTACCAGAAGCTCGCATATGGAGTTGTTCTCACGGCCCGAAAGCTCAATCATTATTTCCAGGAACACGCCATCACAGTGGTTAATGATGCGTCACTCGGGACAATCATGAACAACCCTATGGCATCCGGGAGAATAGCAAAATGGAGCATCGAGTTGGGCGCCTGGGACATCACCTATGCAGGACGCAACGCAGTCAAATCTCAAGTACTCGTGGAATTCCTCAGCGAATGGACAGAGCTACAAACGCCCGGGCCGCCTGAGTACACGAGCAATTGGATAATGTACTTCGATGGATCCAAGAGAAACGAAGGAGCAGGAGCTGGAATCGTTCTTATTTCACCTCGTGGAGACAAGCTGCAATACGTCCTGCGACTGGACTTTCCACCAGATGATCCAGCATCGAACAACAACGCAGAATATGAAGCCCTGTTGCACGGGATGAAGATGGCAATCGCCTGTGGAGCTACCCGATTAATGATCTACGGCGATTCCAATCTCATAGTGCAGCAGACAATGAAAGAATGTGACGCCATTGCTGAAAACATGGTCGCATATCGTGACATGTACAATCTGCTCGAAGGAAGCTTTAAAGGGTGCGAGCTGAGGCACATTGCAAGATCTAGCAACGAAGAAGCAGATAGACTGGCAAACATGGGTTCCACGAATACACCCATACCGCCAGGAATATACTTCGAACGGATGATCAAGCGATCGGTCAAAGTGAAAAAAGCTGCAGAAACACCAGCAGCGCCAGAAACAGAGGTCAGCCCGTAGGTCGCGCTTATCGAGCTTATTCATAATATATCACGACAGGTCTTTCTGGTCGAGCCAGTCTGGACGCAGATATATCTCGACTACCTGCTCAATAGACAGCTCCCGGCCGATCCACGTGAGGCTCGACAGATAATCAGGCGTAGCAAGTCTTTTTGAGTGATCAATGGAGAATTATACAAGCAAAGCATCTCGGGAATACTTCAGCGATGCATCGCACCCGAAGATGGCAAGGAATTGCTCCAGGACATACACCAAGGAGATTGCGGACATCATGCTAGCTGGAAAACAATAATGGGAAAAGCTTTTCGAGCAGGATTTTACTGGCTAACAGCAGCCAGCGATGCAAAAAGCCTGGTCGAACGATGCGACGCCTGCCAGCGATTCGCACCAAGACCACACGCACCTGCTACGGAATTGCACATGATACCAATAGCCTGGCCCTTTGCACAATGGGGGCTAGACATGGTTGGACCACTACGCAAGTCCACACCAGGTGGATACACACACTTGCTGGTCGCAGTCGACAAGTTTACCAAATGGATCGAGGCTATGCTAGTAACTTCGGCTAGCGCCCAATGCACCGTCAAGTTCCTCGACTCCATTGTATGCAGATTTGGTGTGCCACATGACATCATTACAGACAATGGTACAAACTTCACAGCAAAGGAAACACAACAGTTCTGCGAGGACAAAGGCATCAATTTCAAATTTGCTTCAGTTGCTCACTCGCAAACGAACGGACAAGTCGAAAGATCCAACAGTTTAGTTTCGGCTGGCATCAAGAAGCGATTACTCGATCGTCTACACCCCGCCGCAGGACATTGGGCAGAAGAGCTACCCTCCGTACTCTGGAGCCTCCGCACAACTCCTAATCGATCAACGAAGTACACGCCATTTTTTATGGTATACGGGGCAGAAGCAGTCCTTCCCGAGGACGTCCGATTCAGCGCCCCACGAGTTGTAGCCTACAGCGAAGAAACTTCCAACAAGGCACTCGCAGAAGATATGGATGCACTCAACGAAATGCGTGACATCGCACTCGCAAGATCCGCAGTATATCAGCAATCCTTGCGCAACTATCATAGTCGCCGCATACGCCACAGAGCATTCATGGTTGGGGACCTGGTGCTGCAGCTCAGACAGAAGGAAGGACACAAGCTCGAACCACCTTGGGAAGGACCCTTCATCATACACGAAGTCATCCCAGGTGGAGCCTACAGGCTAAAGAATCCAGAGACTGGAGGAATCTATTCCAATCCTTGGAATATCGCACACCTCCGCAAATTCTATCCCTAGATTTACTTGTTATCACAACAAAAAAGGCTATACTAGCCACTACTGTAGCTCGAATACATGGCTTCTCAGTCATTACAATAAAGACATGATCTCTTCATCATATTCACTCGAAGCTTCTTATTCCTTACATGCTAAAAGTTACAGGTAAACACCCCATAAAACACACGGGGGCTACACCTACAACTAAGCATCACAGGAAAACATCATACATACAAGGTTTTTACACCTTACAACAGTTTTTACAAAGTATACAAAGATTACAGGATATACACATCCGACAATCAAATAAAACGCTGAGCGTTCTCAGTCGTTAAAACTCTATCTACTTCCTCAGATGTCAAACGGATAATTTTCTCCGCTGCAGGGCGTACAGCATCATAGTAAGGCGAGATTTCGTCAATCGCATAATCTGGACGCCTAGCTACGAAGTTAACATCTATCTCAGGATGCCATATCCGGACAAAAGTGAGAGCTACAACCGCGCCGCAAATCATCTGATTGCGCACACACGCGCGAACTTCTCCTTCACGTCCAAACAGCCCGAGAAGATAGCTCCAGTCTTCGGGACCCCTTTTGAGCGGGTAAAAAGCAGCATTCATCGCAACCAAGACCTCGTGAAAAGAACTCACGAGAATTCTCGCCTGGATGACTCGAAATTTCAAGGTGGCCATCACAAATCCTCGACTGCGATCAGACCAAAAATTGTTCGCATGAGGTTCTGAGCTGCTAGCCTCCTGATGAATGTGGTTTTCTACCCACTGCCTTTCGTCCCTGTCATCCGGATTAACGACTGAAGAGCAAAAACATACTCAGTCAGCTAAGGAAACAAGGAAGAAAAAGGCACGGGGGCTGCACTACTTACAGAGGAAATCCCTTGCGATTGAAGCCAACTCATCCATCAGAAATTGTTCGCGTTCAGCCGCCAATTTCTGCTTGGACTTCGCCACATCGGCTACCCCGCGCAGAGCTTTTAGCTTGCGCTCACCCTCCTGGACCTTATCACGAAGGCCCGCAAAAGTACCAACAGCGGCGACAAGTGGATTTACTGGAGTACCACGTCCACCCGAAGTTTCCGCGGCAAACCCAGTAGCCTGGAAGAATACAAGGAAAGAAATAAGACGCCCTACTCGAGGTATCTCTAGTCGCACGTCTGACGAATGCTCGGGGGCTACTCCCATCGGGAGGAAACACGCAAGCCTCAAGAAGCAATTTCCAGAATGAACACTTCGATTAAAGACAATGAAAATACGGGAATACATCCCAAGGTTCATTACAGTCGCGGAAGAAAAGAAAAAGAAGAACTAAACTACGAAGCTACAGTGGTGCTCCCGCTAGCGGCAGTCGCCCCTCCTTTCAGCCGAGCGAATAGCTCAGACAGCTTCCGAGCAAGAATGGTGGCCTGCTCGCCAAAACGAGAGAGCCGTACCTTTTTGCCAGTGGAGGGGTCGACTGGAAGTTGCGAGTAGGCCTCCTCCAAACCATCGACTCCATGTGCCAGCGCAAACTGAATCGCAGTCTTCGCACCAGACTCCGACTGGGCGACTATGTAAGCGTCCAGGAGGTTGCCCTCCGAGAAGATCTTCAGCAAGCCGTCTAGTGCGGATGGAGATACAGCGTTGGCGAGGAAGCGACCGTGCATTTGCGACAACACTTGGGTGGCATCGCTGATCAAGGAGCACACTCCTTCGGAGTGCCTCTTGAGTTGAGCGAGTGTGTCGGTTAGCACATCTACTCGCTGGATCCCGGGAATTTCCAAAGGAACATCCAGAAGACCTGCAAAGGAAAAGAATGTCAACATCTCGCAAAATCACCAAGACAAAAGATACAATTGCAAGAGTATAGGCCACTTACCCGCGAAACGCTCAGCAAGGGGACGGAGGAATATGACAAGGTCAGAATCGGCCTTATTGCCAGCTTCCTCTAGATCCTTCAAAGCTTTTCTCGCATCCGCGAGTTGCCTATCAAGATCTTCCGACCGCATGCGGGAGGCCTCCAGCTCTTGTCGAACAGCTACCAAATTAGCTTCCTGAGTGGTTGCCCGCTCAGAGAGCTTGACTCTCTCGGACTCCGAGTGTTCGAGTTGAGCTGCGCAATAAACATTTGTTAAACTTCAAGAATGGAGGCGACAACAGAAACAAAAGAAGACAATGGGATTTACTCTTAAGGAGCTCGTTCTCGGTGTGGAATCGACTACAGTGTGACTGAAGCCTCTCGCACTCCGATTCGGCAAGAACAACGCGGCGACCGACCGCGGCAAGCGAGTCAACAAGCGACTGCAAAAGTACAGAAGTAGAAGAATTAGAAGATATAAATTAGATCCTGTACCCGATTGAATTCAATCGACTACAGCCTCGGGGGCTACTCCCATCGGGAGCACTGTCGTGCACCCGATAGAAATCAAGACGAAGAAAATAAAGCAAGATTTTGAGCCTGTAGCCGATCGCAAGCGATCGACTACAGCCTCGGGGGCTACTCCCATCGGGAGCACTGTCGTGCACCCGATACAAATTCGAAGACAAACTACAAAGTTTACCTGGCCCGTGGCGCGGGAGAGAGGATCTGCGGAACTGTCCGTCGCTTCTTTCGAAGCTGAAGTCCTGGCAGCAAAGCTAGGAGCTTCACGTTCCGCAGTCGCCGCATTGGGGGCTGCGCTGGGGGAATTATGGACGGTACCAGCATCAGGAGCTCCACCCGCAGTTCCTGTTTTGTTCCTCTTTTCGGGAGGAACACTAGAAGCGTACCTGCGAGGACTGATGGCCAGCACACTGCGACAAAAAGAACAAAGAATCAAACATCAAGCGCAGAAGAAAGAACGTTCGACTAAAAACAAGGAAAATAGCTTACTCGTCATCTTCTTCCTCATCCAGCAAATCCGCATTCCATGCGGCTGCGATTACTGGGAATGAAGGCGAAGGGGCGAGGGAGCGAAGTGGTGTCGCGGAGATAGGGGCCTTCCCGGGCGATTCCTCCAAGGAATTATCCTTGGAGGTAGCCTCGTTTTCGTCCTCTACCCGACGACGCTTGCAGCGACGTAGGCCGCCATTCGAGCCCTCCGCGTCATCCGAAGAATCGTCATCGGAGCTCGAGGAAGCATTGGCTACACTGGTATCGGCTAAGCCGTCCAGATGACTCGCCAATAATTCTGAGGCCTCTTCTCCCACAACTGGCGGATAGCAGTTTGCAACCGCAAAGCTCTACAAAGACGGAAGAGGGAGACAAGAAAAAATTCAGTCGACCAAAAGGTCAAAGCAAAAAAGAAAATAATGACGAGTGGAAAGGATAGAGCTAACCTCGGCTGGTGGGGGTTTTGAAGCGTCGAAAGCTCCGACTGAGCAGTCAGGGAACTTTTCCCCAACCTTCAAGCTGGTGATAGCCGCGATTTTCTTCTCAAACTCAGCGTTCGAAAGATCCTCGCGGCTCACTCAGCTAGGATCTTCAGCGCCTTGGTATTCCCACATGGTGGAAGGCCTTTGTTGCAGCGGCTGGATCCTGCGCTTCAGAAAAATACTCGCCAGGTGCAGCCCGTTGAGTACCACACCGGCGGTTTGATCCCGGAGAGCAGACACTCTTGCGAGTAGGGGCGTGACGACCTGGGTTTCTTCGGCTGACAGCTTGTGCGCCCAAGACTTCCGCCTCTTCAAAACAGCGAACGGGTGGAACTCCACGAGCCCACCCGAGCTGTTGTCGATGACGTAGAACCACCTCTTCCGCCAGCTTTGGGCGGAGTCGACAAAGTGCATGTTGAAGTAGCTGCTCTCCAGTCGCGCCTGGATCCCGAAGCCACCTGTGCGCAGCGGCTCGCCAGGCTCGGAGTCCACCCGCGATTTCTCGCGGAAGATGCGAACTTTGAAAAGCGCCTTCCAGAGCGCCCAGTGTGGGCGAATGCCGAGAAAGCACTCGCAGAACACGATGAAGCACGATATGTGCTGCACCGCGTTCGGAGGAAGATCGTGAAGCTGTATGCCATAGACATACAGCAACCCGAGGAAGAAAGGGTGGAGAGGAAAGGAAAGGCCCCGAGACACGTGGTCCATAAAGACCACGCGCTCGTTCGATTGCGGGTTAGGTACCTCTTCCTTCTTTCCGAGGCGAACCCGCTTCTCCGTTTCCGCCGGCAGCAACCCTTCCCGCTGCATCTCCTTGATGCTCTTCGCGGTGGTGTTGGGGGAGCGCCAGTCGCCGGCGCGGGGCGTAGGTTGCGCAGAGGGTTCCCCGGACGCAGAAGTGACAGCACCACGTCTTTTTCCGCCAGCCATTGCTTGCAGCACGAGCTCGAGCGCGAGGAAGAAGGAGATGGGCGCAAGGAAGAAGATGAAGGCAAAGAGCTGGGAAAATTTTACCGTAGCGCTAAGACCCGTACTTATACACGGAGCGAGACGATCTCAGCCGTACGATGCGCTACGTGGCGCTTATCACAGCCACCACGTGTGAAGATGAAACGAAGGGGCGGCCAACGCTGTTTCGTGCCACGATCTTAACAGAAGATCGTGCGCATTTACTGCGCGGTTCGCGTAAAAACCGGGAACGACGGCTCGTTTCCCGGTCAAAAAGCTGACCAGGTGGGCCACCATCTGCTACCGCTCCGTCACGTCCCATCGGGAGAAGAGGAGTGCGCCATGACGTCATGGCATACGTCATTCAAAATCAAGATCTTTCGATTGGAAGTTCAAACGCGAAAATATCTTCGTACGAACAACAATTCCTTCGGATGAAAGCAACTTTTCTATGAACAATTCATGAAGCAAAACCTCTTCGAACGAGAGAAAAATACCCTATACACGAATACACTTTCGTATGGGCACAACATTCCAAACATGAAAACTCTTTCATATGGACATAACTTTTCTTCCAGCACGAAAATTCTTTCGTGTGGAACTCAAACAGATCGATCGGGTAGGAAGAACCTACCTCTCTTACACATGATAATTTTACATCATAAGAACCTGGATTGTTCAGCCGACTAGGCGCATCCGGATGCCATATTCTTCGAATATGAAGGTAAGACCCAAAAAGATCTCTCTTTTGGGCCTGGAATCGCACTCGAAAGCTGCGTCCTCCGGTATAATTCCGTGTCAACAACACGAAGAAAAATCCTAGCGGACGTGCCGGGTACCCCCATAGGTTAAGTTCGACTTGATAAGTCCACAACGGCCCAGTCGCAACAATCACCTTATCGGGTTCGAGTCGGAGGTCTCGAATCTGTGTAGGCCAGGAATGTTTTTGCCCTAGTCGCAATTAATTGGCCCTGATCTCTCGGGAGAGCCAAGCTACTGTGCCACATCCTTCTGTGAAAAAAGCCGTAAAAACAGGCACTTGTGTTGCTCGATACTCGAGCATGATGACTTATGGTACAGGGAACACACCCTTTAAAACAATAACTGTTGATTTGGTCCTCCAAAAAAGGTCAAGAAAGGTTTGACCGTCTACTCGACTGGAAAAATCCCAATCGAGCAAACGCTCGGGGGCTACTGACGAAGATATGGATCCTGGACCCTGCGGGTAAGGACAGCCCCTCTCAGGCCCAAGGCCAAAGCCCAAGAAGAGGCGCCCTTGGAGTACTCCAGAAGGCCCACGTGAGGCCCACCCGCACTAACTTGCGGGTTAAGCTAGGAAACTTGTAACCGACCTAGCTAGAGTTCGAGTCCTCTCCAGATAGAACTTGAGACCTGGCCATCTATATAAGGCCAGGAGAGCCCCCTAGGAGAGGACCAAGCAATTACCGCACGACCCAAAAGCCTTGAACTCGAGACCTAATCTCGATTCGAGCACACCATTGTAACCGATCTAATCTTTAATACAGATCGACAAGAGGCAGGAGTAAGGGTTTTACCTCTACGCGGGCCCCGAACCTGGGTAAATTTCGCCCCCTGTCTAGCCGACGATTCCACCAGCGCTCATGGGTTCTCTTAATCGAAACCCGATAGGTTCACCGAAGGGATTTGTTGAGTCAGGGATTCGACAGTCCCGTTGCGCGAGGTGAATACTGTTGAATATATTAGCAATTTAGCACATGATTTAATTCGAAATAGCAGCAGATGAATTATGACAGTAACAAATACAGTAATCATGCAAATATCTAGATCTAGTATAGTAGACAGACTGATCCAATCTATAGCTAGAACTAGACATATGAATTCCAGGAATATCTCATACAGATGGAGTAGAGTTACGTACGATGCAGCGGTAGCGGCACCGCCGTTGTTGTTGTTGTCCACGCCGTCGGCCATGTCGTTGATGAAGAAGTTGCCGAGGTCGGGGAAGAAGTCGTTGTTGGGGAAGTAGTCGCCGTCAGCAGTCGCGCGAGTGCGCTCCCCAAAAACCTGATTGCCCCTCTCCGCGTACAGGATCACAAGAGGCGGGGTTCCGGAGGCCTGCTGTCCCTTCTCGCGGTGCACGCCGGAAGGAGGGATGGAGAAGACTTGATTGACGGCGCAGTGCTTTGGAACGGTGGTGCGAAACCATATGACGAAGTGGCGGCTAGGGTTTACCGTATGCGCGTATTTATATGCGGGCTGGGAGAGACGTGGGCGTAACTCCACGTCTGAGTCGGTTCGGCTCCAAAAGGAAACTGAAACGGTTTTGGAATTAACGCGTCCGTTAATTACCAAATTAATGACTCATTAAGTTTTCCCAACCGACAAAATAAACGCTCTCGGCTCGGCTCATTCCCGCAACCCGCGGCGCGACGAGACGAGGCGGGCGGCGGAGGAGGAGGAGCACGCGTGTGGCAGACCTCTCCTCTTGCCTTGCCTACTCATAAATGAGATAGAATGGCTCACCTTATAAGGTGGTTTCACTCTCTCCAAACTAGCAATGTGGGACTAAACTTTAGTCCCACTCACTCCACTCATTATTCATGAATGGGCCATGACAATTTCAGAATTTTAGTGGGCTTAATTGGGCTAGACATGTGAGCCCATATAAGTAGCCCATATAAAATTCCAACAATCCCCCACAAAGTGTCATTAGCACATTTCATAAACTCTGTCCCAAAACATTGTTTATATACCGGTGTTAGTGGAGACTGTTAAGTTGAACTTTCACTTAGAACATCATGCTACACTAGTTCACAACTTGAATAGTGGACTACGCCTTGAACTACAAGTTTGCTGTGATACCAGTTTTACACAACGTCTGAACCGATACTAGGCTGCCGCAAGGCTTCTCCGCGGTTTGGAGCGTATGCGTCATACTCCGAAGGCCTTTCATGAGTTTATAAGAGAGCACTCGATTCACATAGACTGCGACGTTTAACAGTCAGACTCATATAGGTGAGTTCCTGAGGAGATGTTCTGTAGGACACATCTCTGCTTATACAAATAAGCCACTTGGAACACATTAAGACAAATGTCAACCTACCATACAGATCAAGAGAGTATTGCATCTTTTATGGAGTGGAATAAAATATAAGGATACTCTCCTCTCAGCCGACCAACAGCTTGTCTCCCACTTCTAATTCACGGGATCTCCGATCACATAGAGTGGGTTACCACTGTGGGCAACTCATAACGTGGGTCTCAAACCCATCTCCCTCGATGCATTATCTATCACATTCCGTGATAAACCCTTTGTGAAGGGATCTGCCAAGTTCATAGATGTTTGGATATAATCCAACGCAATAACTCTGGAGTTTTTCAATTTCCTGACAGATTTCAATCTCCTCTTCACATGTCTTGATGACTTCGCATTATCCTTAGAAGTGTTCACTTTGATGATCACAGTTTGATTATCACAGTTCATTAGGATTGCAGGTATTGGTTTTTAAACCATAGGCAAGTCCATCAAGAGCTCACGAAGCCACTCTGCTTCAACAGTGGTTGTGTCTAATGCTGCGAGTTCTGCTTCCATAGTTGACCTCGTTAAGATGGTGTACTTGCAAGACTTCCAGGAAACAGCGCCACCACCAAGTGTAAAAACATAACCACTAGTGGCCTTAAGCTCATCAGCATCAGATATCCAATTAGAATCACTATATCCTTCCAGAACCCTCGGGTTTCCGGTATAGTGAATTCCATAGCTCGCAGTGCCTTTTAAATAGCGCATAACTCTCTCAAGCGCACGCCAATGATCATCTCCCGGATTGAAAACAAACCGGCTCAATTTGCTCACAGCAGAAGAGATGTCAGGCCTCGTGGCACTCGCCAAATACATAAGCGAGCCTATAATCTGAGAATATCTCAGTTGATCTCTAGTAATCCGTTGATTCTTTCGAAGCAACAAACTAGCATCATATGGAGTTGAAGAAGGATTGCAGTCACTATACCCGAAGCGACTCAAGACCTTTTCCACATAGTGAGATTGAAGTAGTGTAATCCCACCATTATCATCTCTCAATAGCTTGATGTTCAAGATAACATCAGCTACTCCTAGATCCTTCATCTCAAAACAGCGAGATAAGAAATCCTTAACTACCTTGATTAAATCAAGATTGGTCCCAAAGATCAATATGTCATCAACGTATAGACATAGAATAACTCCCTCGCCCCCACCATGGCGATAGTACACACACTGATCAGCTTCGTTTACAACAAAGCCTTCAGCAGTCAAAGTCCTTTTAAACTTCTCGTGCCATTGCTTAGGTACTTGCTTGAGGCCGTATAATGACTTCAATAACTTACACACCTTGCCTTCCTGACCGGGTACTACGAAACCATCTGGCTGCTCCATGTAAATTTCCTCGTCCAACTCTCCATTAAGGAAAGCCGTCTTAACATCCATTGATGAACGAGAAGACTGTGCGAGGCAGCCAGTGAGAGTACCACACGAATAGTGGTCAGTCTAGCCACAGGTGAGTAAGTATCAAAGAAGTATTTACCTTCTTTCTGGGTATAACCATTGGCCACAAGCCTTGCCTTGTACTTTTCAATTGTACCATCAGGCCTAAACTTTTTCTTGAACACCCACTTACATCCTACAGGTTTACACCCATAAGGACGATCAGTGATTTCCCAGGTTCCGTTAGCCAAGATGGAATCCATCTCGCAACGAACAGCCTCCTTCCAGTAGTCAGCATCAAGAGACGCATAGGCTTCTGAAATAGTCCTGGGTGTGTCATCCACGAGGTACACAATGAAATCATTACCAAAGGACTTTGCAGTCCTCTGTCTCTTGCTCCTTATAGGAACTTCATTGTCATCCTCCTCGGGATTCTCAACGTGTTCTATCGGAATGGTGGATTCAGGAACCTCAGCTAATTCCTGACTGGATGAAACAGGTTTCTCCTGATTTGATGAGCTAGACATATCCTTCATAGGAAATATGTTCTCAAAGAAAGTCGCATCATTCGACTCCATAATCGTACCAACATGCATGTCGGATACCTCAGATTTTACTATCAAGAATCTATAACCAATGCTATTAAAAGCATAGCCCAGAAGAACACAATCTACAGTTTTAGGTCCAAGCTTGCGCTTCTTGGGAGTTGGTATATTGACTTTCGCCAAACAACCCCAAGTACGTAGGTAGGAGAGTTTTAACCTTTTCCTTTCCCATTCCTCAAATGGAGTAATGGTTTTATTCTTTGTGGGAACTCGGTTTAGGACATGACATGCAGTCATTAGCGCCTCCCCCCACCATGCCTTGGAGAGACCCGAAGTGTCTAACATGGCGTTAACCAAATCAGACAACGTTCGGTTCTTTCTTTCAGCCACCCCATTTGACTGGGGTGAGTAGGGAGGCATCCTCTCATGAATAATACCGTGTTCAGCACAAAAAGAATTAAACTCGTTGGAAAAATAATCTCCACCACGATCAGACCTAAGCCGTTTAATTTTACGATCAAGTTGGTTCTCAGCTTCGGCCTTATAATTCTCTAAATAAGTTAAAGCTGCATCTTTAGATTTCAGAAGATACACATAACAATATTTAGTGGAGTCATCAATAAGTGTCATGAAATATTTCTTTCCACCTTTTGTCAATACGCCATTCATCTCACAAACATCAGAATGTATAAGTTCTAGTGGTGCCAAGTCTCTCGCCTCCGCAGTCTTATGAGATTTGCGAGGTTGCTTAGCTTGAACACACACTTGACATTTGGAACCTTTAATAGTACTGAATTTCGGAATTAAACTCATATTTGCTAACCGCGTCATGCAACCAAAATTAATATGACAAAGTCGTGAATGCCAAACATCACAATCATTATCGTGGCAAACATTATTGATAACTTTGGTGCAAATATCTGACAAGGATAAGCGGAACAAGCCTCTGCAATCATAGCCTTTTCCAATAAATTGTCCATACTTGGAAATTACAACTTTATTAGACTCGAAAACCAACTTAAAACCATCTCGACATAAACGTGAGCCGCTGACGAGATTTTTATTGATGGAGGGCACATGATGAACGTTCTACAGCCGCACGATCTTCCCCGAAGTAAACTTCAGATCGACCGTACCAACACCACAAACAGTAGCATGTGACCCGTTCCCCATCAGCACGGGGGAAGTCCCTGTGACCTGATAAGAAGAGAACATGGAAGCATCAGCACAAACATGTACATTGGCACCTGTGTCAACTAACCATTCAGGTGAATGACAAACTGAAAGAATAGTGGGAACTATACCGTACCCAGAATCCTTCATCTCTGTGTCAGCCATGACAACATTAGCGGTCTTGCCGCTGTTCTCCTGCTGCTGCAACTCATAACGTCTAGGACATTTTGGAGCCCAATGAGTCAGATCACCGCAAACGTGACATGACCCCTTTCTCTTCCTGAAGTTGGTAGAGTGACTTGCCATCGGGTTTGCCTTTACCCTCGGATTTCTTCTTGTTATATTTAGTCTTGTTGGGCGGGTAGTGTTTCTTCTGTACCACATGAGCAGAAGAACCTATCTCAGCAACCCGAGCACGTGTATCCTTTGCTCTTGCCTTCTCTTCCACATCAAGAGATCCGATGAGATCCGAAACGGAAAACTCATGTCTCTTGTGTTTCAGAGAAGTAGCAAAGGAGCTCCATGAAGATGGAAGCTTGGCAATAATGCCTCCGGCCACAAATTTGTCCGGTAACATACACTTAAAGTGCTCAAATTCTTTAGCGAGTGACTGTATCTCATGAGCCTGTTGAACAAAAGAGCGCTCATCAGTCATCCTGTAGTCATAGAATTGCTCCATGACATACATCTCGCTGCCAGCATCCGAGGCCCCAAATTTAGCCTCAAGTGCAGCCCACATATCCTTGCCGTTATCAAACGACATATACGGATCCACAATGGAATCGTCAATAATACCGTGCAGCCCACATATCCTTGCCGTTATCAAACGACATATACAGATCCACAATGGAATCGTCAATAATACCGAGGAGGGCACTTTTAAACATAGACTTGCCCTTGGTGGCCGCATAGCAGCGCAAGGTTTTGGAATTAACGCGTCCGTTAATTACCAAATTAATGACTCATTAAGTTTTCCCAACCGACAAAATAAACGCTCTCGGCTCGTTCCCGCGTCGTGTCGTGTCGTGACGAGGCGAGGCGGGCGGCGGAGGAGGAGGAGCGCGTGTGGCACACCTCTCCTCTTGCCTTGCCTACTCATACATGAGCTAGAATGGCTCACCTTATAAGGTGGTTCCACTCTCTCCAAACTAGCAACGTGGGACTAAACTTTAGTCCCACTCACTCCACTCATTATTCATGAATGGGCCATGACAAATTTAGAATTTTAGTGGGCTTAATTGGGATAGACATGTGAGCCCATATAAAATTCCAACAAATACCGCCACAAAGGCCGGGTAGTTATGGTCTCCCACGTGGAATAACTCGAACAGTTGGTCGGCGACCCATCGCTCCTGGTGTAGAAGATGGCAACCTCATCGGCGGTGTACCCGAGCGTGCATAGGAAGTCAAAGTAATTCTCGGTGCCGGCGTTGTACACGAGGCCCGGGTCGACCGCGCGGTTGGGGTCCACGTGCCCTACCCCACGGGCAAACGGTGTGGACTCCTTGCCGCTGGACATGTCCCCGATGACGGGGCCGGCGTTGTCGACATTGTATGCTGTGGTCATGAGTGCAGACTTGATAGCAGCGGGACTCCACTCCGGCCTGACCTGCCGGAGAAGTGTCGCGATGCCACTCACATGAGGGCGAGAAATGGACGTGCCTGATAGGATATTATAGTGCACTCTTCTGGTGTCGGTGTCGAGTCCCGAGGGTGAGGCAGCGCCTGTCCACGATGCGAGGGTCTCCACGCCGGGGGCCGTGACGTCCGGCTTTAGGATCTCCGGTGCAAGGAGGTTGGGGCCACGACTCGAGAAGGATGCCATTCGAGGGGAAGGAGTATCGCCGAGAACCTTGCCGTGGAAGACGATCGTCGCGACCGGGGATGTAGCGTTGTTGCTTATGTATGATTTGATCCTCTTCGCGGCGGCAAATGTGACGGTCGTGGCAGGGAAGGTGTGGGGGTTGCCCACGACCAGCTCACCGAATTCCTTGGTGGTCGTAAGGATTGCTCCGACACCGCCGGCAAGTTTGACAGCCTCTCCTTGTGCAGCATTTAGGCCTTCGAGGTCGCAAAACACAATTTTCCCGTTGACCAGGCTGGGCTTCAACTTCCCAGCTTCGCAGAATTTTGAGCCGACTGTCCGACCGTACACAAGGGGTATGTTGGTTCCGCCTAGAGGTGGCCCGACGTAGAGTGAAGCCCCTGAAATGGTATCGCCGTTGCCGAGAATGACGTCCGCCGGGAAATGCCGGTTGATGGTGGACGCACCGACAGTCAAGAACCACGGCGCTATGTTGTTGACGGTGGACTCGACGGGGAAGAGATGATGTCTACCCCGTCGGCGATGGCCTCGTCGAACGCCACGAGGACATCAGAGCCCTCGCACCCGTACTTCCAGCACACTTTGTACGAGGCAACGCGCGCGCCCGGGGCCATGCCAACGGCGTTCCCTTTTGCGTAGCCGAAGAAAGACGCGTATGGGACGACAGAGCCGGCGGCGGTGGAGAGGCGGTGTGCGTGCCATGCCCGAGGGTGTCGAGCGGCGACTTGGACTCCTCGGTCTCATCAATTGGGCCTCCAAGATCAGCCTCATACCCCTCGAAGAAGACCTTGGCGCCGACGAGCTTACGGTTGCAGTAAGCGGATGCGTTCCACGACGGAGCCGAGACACAACCACCACGGAACTTGCTGGACGGTGGCGGCAGCGTTGAGTCGGCCGCGAACGCCGAGCGGTCCATCGCGTACACACCGGTATCTAGGACGCCGATGACGACATCCGAGGCCCCGTTGGACGCCGCAAGCACGCCCGAGGACACCGACAGGCTGAGGAATGATGGCGTGAGCGTGGTGTGCAGCTCTTTCATCTCATCGGGCACGACGGCGAGGACGGAGCGCTGTGCCGCCAGGTGCGCGGCCTGGCGTCCTGTGAGGCGCGCCGTGAAGCCCGTCGCGGCGTGGGTGTAGGAGTAGAGCACTCGCGGCGCCGGGAGGGACATGTCCTCCGGTATGTGGTCGCGCATGAAGGAAGCGTACACGGAGAAAAATATGGATGCGCCGGCGGTGCTGTGCGCCTGTGCCGATGCCGTACGTACGGTGACGCGAATAAGTAGCCACCATGGTTGCATACTGCATAGCTGGATGAGTAAGGGCGGTTGAGCCGCATCGATCATGGTGTAGCCGAGGGTCCAACTATCACGCATGTGATATGCTCACGAACAATCAAATACAAGAATCTTCTTAAGGCTATGTTTACTTCTCTGGATACGTTTATGACGTATCACTTGTATCTTTGATATCTTTACTTCTAGTCTTCCCTTGAACTTCAGAGGTGCCCTGGCATTTATGTTTTGCCCCACACATAAGGGCAAGCGAGAGACCACTTTATCAAATCCTATTATGAATATTACAATCTTGCAAATAGTTATGCTTCATGTTGTTTATTATTAATATGTAGTTATCTCTTCATGGTTTGCATAGGTGTTAAGTGACAGTATATTGCATGTATCTTATCATGAGCATAATCAAGTATTTTATTATATAGTGAGTATATTTACATCATATGAAACAAATGTGTTCGTAAAATTCTTTTATCGCACTCAGTTGTCACTGAATTTCTTGAGGACAAGCAATAAGCTAAGCTTGGGGGAGTTGATACGTCGAAAACGTATCTCCTTTTCCGAACACTTGTTAAGGCTCACAAATATTCTTTGGCTCCCCTTGTGTCGAATCAATAAATTTGGTTTTTACTTCCCTCGAAGACTGTTGCGATCCCCTATAATTGTGGTTCATCAGTCATATACTGCAGATTTGACAGTGGTAGCAAATACATGGACATTAAATAGACAGCAGACCCCAGGGAGGACTGAATGAGGGTAACTATGCCATCAAGAGAGGATTTGTTTCCTACCGAACCATCCAACTTCTTCTTGAGTTTATCTGCCTCAATGTTTAATTCCACTACCGATAATCTAGAGCCACAAACAGGGACTCCCAGATACTTAATTGGCCAAACCCCAAGTTGACAGCCAAACATATCAGCATACTCCAGATTCATAATGTCATTCTTAAGAACCATGATCACCTCAATTTTATCAAAATTAATCTTAAGCCCTGACATGGCCTCAAACAAAAACAAGATGAGTATCAAATGCACTTCCCGATCTTTCACATCCTGAATCAACAGAATAGTGTCATCTGCATATTGAAGTATGGCAACTCCATTGCTTACTAGGTGGGGAACCAAACCCACAATTAAACCATCCTGTTTTGCTTGTAATATCATTTTTGATATGTTCTCAACAGCTAGTGTAAGGAGGAAGGGTGACAGGGGGTCCCTGCCGTACCCCTCTATGACTAGGAAAGTCTCTCCCTCTTGTGTTGTTGATTTTGACACACAAAATTCCATTTTGAACAATATCTTGGATGATTCTCCTCCATCTTGAATTGAACCCTGTCTGAGACACGCAATTTAAATGAAACTCCCAATCTACTTTATCATAGGCTTTTTCAAAATCCAATTTCAACAATACACCATGTTGATTCTTTTTCCTAGCCTCATGCAAAATTTCATGTAGACATAGAATCCCATCCATAATATGTCTACCTTTAATAAAAGCATTCTGACAAGGTGACACAAGTTTTGGCATATAGGGCTCAAGTCTACAGGTAATTACTTTTGTAAGGATTTTATACAGAACTTGCAACAGATAAATAGGCCTATATTTCTGAATAGTATATCTATTACGAGATTTCTTTAGCAAGATGACCATACCAAAATTCAATCTATAAAGAGGAAGGTTCCCCTCATACCAATCATAAACGAGTTGCATTAAATAATTTTTAATTAAGGTCCATCAGGCCTGAAAAAACTCAATAGGAATCCCATCAGGTCCAGGAGCTTTGTTAGCCTCCATCGGCTCCAGAACATCTTTGACTTCTTTTTCCGAAAAGGGAGCATCTAGAGCAAGTACATCATCCACAAATAATTTTTCATCTATATTCCAAACACCATGTCCAAACAAGGACTTATAATACTCGGTTGCATGGCACAGGAGGGCCCTAGTCCGATGGATTTCAACACCAATATGTGATAAGGAATACAGTGTATTCTACCTTTTTCTACCATTTGCAATCCTATGGAAGTAGGCAGTATTCAAGTCCCCTTGCAACAACCACTTCTCACTGGACGTACTGAACCAGAATTTCGGTTCCTCCTCAAGAATAAGCATAATTACTTTTTGAACAATCCTTTTTCTTGCATATTGTTCACCAGTAAGCATATGTTCCTCCTCCAGTTGTTCGAAAGTGTCCAGCTTAGCTAACATTTTTTTCCTTGCAATGGAATCACCTCATAGATTTGCCCCCACTCATTCAAACTCTTCTTATAATTCTTAAGTTTTGACTGGATAATACTAACACTATCTCCACCCTCCGCACAGGAGTTCCATGCAGTAGCCACTGTACCTTGAAACTCAGGATGACTAATCCAAGATTTTTCAAATCTAAATTCTTTACATCTCTTCTCTCTCAGGGACCTCACCGGTGTCCAGCATGAAGGGGTTATGATCAGACATAACCCTAGGGATTTTTTATAAAATGAGTTAAGGGGATCCGCCACTCTCGCACCAACCTCCGCTGCAAACGCCCACTCCGTTGGACCTCCCGCCTGTCCAATCAATCCACTCGAGGATCCCGTCGTCTTCACCTAGGAGAATAACCCAGGCTAGATCCCACCGGAGCACCAGCCACCCCTTCCTACGACGTGACGTAGACGGCGAGGGCGGGCTCGATGAGAACGTGGCCTGCCACCGAGTGGCCTCCCACTTCGCGCGTGCCGCCGTGCGCGTCGCCTTGCTGACCGTTTGACTCATCTCGATGAGAACGTTAATCTCCTTTTAGACTCATCCAAAGTCGAAAGAAATGTTCCCTTGTGTCAAGCCTCACCAAGACCTCTTTTGGCAGAAGAAAGTTGATGCATGCGCGGCCCGGTGTGCAACAGTGCAAGTTTACAACAAATCAGACGCACAATACGGAGACAAACCCACATGATCACATCTCTGCAATTTCGTTCTCTTGCGGCCAAATAATGGCGATGGGGCTCGATACGTTGTGTGTGCCGTCGGTCCACTCAATCGACCCGAACGTGTACGCCTTTTCGACCCTCATCGTCGGCGCTCGCACCGTGAAGGTGACCTGGTACCCCTGTGTCGCCCGCGTCTTGCTAAACCGCAGCTTCCGAGGCTTCACGGTGACGCGCACGCCGCCGGGACTGGTGACCACGGCATCCACATTGCTTCCGACGTTGCGCACAACGCAGCGCTGCGTGATGGTCTCTGACGAAGATATGGATCCTGGACCCTGCGGGTAAGGACACCCCCTCTCAGGCCCAAGGCCAAAGCCCAAGAAGAGGCGCCCTTGGAGTACTCCAGAAGGTCCACGTGAGGCCCACCCGCACTAACTTGCGGGTTAAGCTAGGAAACTTGTAACCGACCTAGCTAGAGTTCGAGTCCTCTCCGGGTAGAACTTGAGACCTGGCCATCTATATAAGGCCAGGAGAGCCCCCTAGGAGAGGACCAAGCAATTACCGCACGACCCAAAAGCCTTGAACTCGAGACCTACTCTCGATTCGAGCACACCATTGTAACCGATCTAATCTTTAATATAGATCGACAAGAGGCAGGAGTAAGGGTTTTACCTCTACGAGGGCCCCGAACCTGGGTAAATCTCGCCCCCTGTCTAGCCGACGATTCCACCAGCGCTCATGGGTTCTCTTAATCGAAACCCGATAGGTTCACCGAAGGGATTTGTTGAGTCAGGGATTCGACAATTGGCGCTGACCGTGGGGAGCGCGGGCGCTGGATCACCGGCATCTTCGGCTTCATCGACGTCCAACTCCCGTTGGAAACCATCGACTACGGCTCCGAGCAACCCTATACGGATCGGATCTGTCGTGGTCACACCTCACTCGCCGGAATCACGCCCGGTATTCGAGGATCTGGAGAAGAGCGTCACCCTGACGTTCGGGAGCTTCAACTTCGTGACGAACCGAGACGGAATCCTCCACTTCACGGATGAATCTGACAACGAATCTGGAGCCGTCAACTCGCGCTTTCCTATGGAGAAAAGTGGCGAGTCCATCCGATTCAACGCAGTCGACTATCACGCCCTCTCGACAGAGGAACCATCTCGGGTACGGGAAGCTTTCCAATCTGCGCCTAGGACGCACGGGCCACGATTGGCCCAAGTCTGCATGGCCAGATCGGAACCGCCCCCGGAAACCGAATTCAGCGCAACCGAGCGCAATATAATCGGCGTCTGGCGGGAGGCCTGGAACAGAGCCAAAGAAGCCATGCGAAGGAGTCAGCCACCCGCGGCAGGAGCGGCACAGGAGGATCTAACCGCCTACCACTACCATCTAGTGAGAGCGGCCTCGACCATCAAAGACGCCCGAGCAGATCTAGCCCGTCGCAGAAGAGCAGCTGACGAATCAAGCCTACGACGAGCCGAGCAGTCCCTTGCGCCCTCGGTCGGTACCCGGCCCGCAAGGAAGGGACATGCAGCATCGTCCAGGGACTACGAATCCATGGCTGGGACCAGCAGGTCGACCACATCCTCCTTCATGAGGGTCGACGACGACGGCAACGTCTACCCGCAAACCCTCGCTGCTGCAGTCCTAGCCGCAGCAACTTACATGCAGATGAACCAACCGACGGAAAGCGATCCTCGGGCGGAACAGTACAAGCAAATTCGCAAGGGGCTAGGATTGGCGGCTGCAAGGCTCGCCTCTCACGATCGCAAGAAGACTGAAGAACAATTGGAGAAGGAGCGACAGGAGAAGGACAAAGATAAGGAAACGCCCCGCAGGCACAGAAGCTCCTCCCCGAGAAAAGACAAATCGCCACGTCGTGGTCGAGGAAAAGAATCCCGCCGCCGCGGTGACAGTCGAAGCAGCAGCGACGACAGTCCGAGAGAAAATCTCACGGCACCACAGCAGCCGCTCGCGAAAACGAAGCAAGGAGCCACGGAAGGACGCTGACCGCGATCGGCCCGGACGCGACGCGCGATCCGGCATCGCGCAGAACAAGGTAGACAGGGCAAGGGCATCGAGATATCGCGACCGATCATCATCCGGCTCTTCGGATGACGAAACCTGCGGCGCACTCTGTTTTGCCCGCAGTATTCGCGAAGCGCCCCTACCCAAACGATTCAAACTAAGCACGGAAGTGACAAAGTACGACGGATCGCTCGAGCCTTCTCAATGGTTAAGCGACTACCTCACGGCAGTAAAGTGCCAACGTGGGAACAATAACACGGCTATGCAATACCTCAATTTGCATCTAGTCGGAGCGGCCCGCAGTTGGCTGGAGAGGAGACCAAGATCTTGCTACGCATCGTGGGATGACTTGCACCGCGATTTCTGCAAAAACTTCCAGTCGACGTACAAGAGGCCGGCTACAATCGAAGAACTACGAGCCTGTAAACAGAAAAGCGGCGAGTCTACCCGAGAATACATCCAGCGGTGAACCACACTCAGGAACACCGCAGGAACCATCTCGGAAGAAGTGGCGATTGAGGCCTTCGCTAGAGGTGCGAGAAGAACTGCCTTTCGGGAAGAACTAGGCAGAGCAGCGCCTAAAACTATCGGGGAGCTAATGATCATAGCCGAAAAATGGGCTAATGGAGAGGACGCAGTGCGCAACGAAAGAGGGTCATCACCCGCACACGAAGACGACCGCCATGGGCGAAGAAAAAGAAGGAAATACTATGACCACGAGGATAGGGAGGAATTAGTGGCGGCAGAATTCACACGAAGTCGCGACTCTGGTCGCCGCGGAAGCCGCGAGTGGAAACCAAAGGCAGAAGAAAAATCCCCCGAGGAGGACCTTGATGCATACTGCTCGCTACATCTGTTTACAGATAAGCGCACGGGCAAAACTAAGGCAACACACCTTCTTAAGGACTGCCGAAAGTTTCATGACATCTCGGATGCACTCGCCAGGAAAATATTTGCATCCACCCAAAACTACCCGCCGCTGCCAGGAGGAGGACAACAATTCCAGCCGCCACCACCACCACCTCCACCAGCAAATCCAAACATGGCGCTAGCCGCACTACCTGCGCCACCGCCACAAAACACTGGAGCCAATGCATACCCGAACCCGGCAGGACAACTCGCGATGATACAGAAGGTATCCCCCTCTCGCAGAGCTCAAAAGACTAACACGAGGCAATTGTGCATGGCAGTGCAGACACCACCGACAAAGACCGAGTACCTGAAAATGGCGGATCAGCCAATCACATTCTCGATGAAAGACCATCCGCCACGAGTCTATCGACCAGGACACGCCGCCCTTGTCATCCAAGATCAAATTGGTAATTATGACCTGGCCCGCGTATTCATGGACGGTGGCAGTGGCATTAATATCATCTACGCGGATACACTCCGTCGAATGAACAAGAATCTGGACGGCCTAACGGAATCAGAAACATCCTTCCACGGGATAGTTCCGGGCAAGGCAATCCGTCCACTCGGAACAATCAACCTAGAAGTCGTGTTGGGCACCCCAAGCAACTACAGAAGGGAATTCCTGAACTTCGAAGTCGTCGACTGGCCCTCACAGTACCACGCCATCCTTGGTCGAACAGCATTCTCCAGGTTCATGGTCGTACCACATTACACGTACTTGAAGCTCAAGCTACCTGGCGAATACGGTGTGATCACCATCGACGGAGACTTCCAGAAATCGGACAAGTGCGACATAGAATTCAATGAGATCGCAAAATCTTTCGGGATGCAAGAAGAACTTCAAGAGCTGGCAAAAACCACGGATCACTCCGTTATGCCCCTCACGAAGAAAAACGCGACCGAACTGGAATTCAGCGCCAACAGCGACACCCGCAAGCATCAAGTGCACCCGACGGATTCTGCAAATACAGCGATGGTTTCAACAACCCTCTCGCTTGCATAGGAAGACGCGCTCGTCAAACTCCTCCGTGAGTACTGGGAAATCTTCGCCTAGCAGCCCTCAGACATGCCAGGCATACCCAGGGAGTTTGCCGAGCACTCACTCAAAGTCTTTCCTGACGCTAAACCCATCAAACAAACGACTCGACGATTTTCAGAACCCAAGCAGAAGGCGCTTGGAGAAGAAGTAAACAGGTTTCTACCGCAAACTTCATTAGGGAAATCAAGATATCCACCTGGTTAGCAAACCCGGTGTTGGTTCCCAAAAAGAACACGGATATCCTTCGGGTATGTATCGACTACACGTCATTGAATAAACACTTCCCCAAGGACAACTTTCCTCTTCCACGAATCGACCAGATCGTGGATTCTACGGCCAGCTGCCAACGCCTCTCCTTCCTGGACGCCTATTCGGGATATAATCAGATCCGGATGAAAAGGGAAGACGAAGAGAAGACAGCATTCATCACACCTCACGGTGTCTACTGCTACACGACAATGCCCTTCGGGCTGAAGAACGCAGGCGCAACATATCAGCGTTGCATGCAAAGATGCCTCGCCAATCTCATTGGCAAGAACGTACAGGTGTACGTTGACGACATTGTCATCAAGACTCGAGTAGAGGACACACTCCTCGAGGACATTAGAGAAACATTCGACGCCCTCAATGCATATCGGATCAAGCTCAATCCGACAAAATGCGTCTTCGGCGTTCCTGCAGGAAAACTCCTCGGGTACCTGGTATCCGCCAGAGGCATTGAAGCCAACCCGGAGAAAATACAAGCCATCCTGACTATGAAGGAGCCAACCAATCTACGTGGAGTCCAGTAGCTCGCAGGACGACTAGCCGCCCTAAGCAGGTTCATCGCACGATTGGGAGAGCAAGCGTTACCCTTCTACAAATTAATGAAGAAGACGGACAAATTCGAGTGGACACCCGAAGCTAAACAAGCGTTCGCAGACTTGAAGCGATCGTTGCAAAGCAGGCGCGTCCTTGCAACACCGCAAGAAAGGGAGCCACTTTTCCTATACTTAGCCGCTACAAACCAGGTCATCAGCACATCAATCGTAGTCGAACGACCTGAAGATGGCAAAGCATACGGAGTCCAACGACCAATATATTACATCAGCGAAGTGCTCTCGCCATGCAAGCAACGATACCCTCATTACCAGAAGCTCGCATATGGAGTTGTTCTCACGGCCCGAAAGCTCAATCATTATTTCCAGGAACACGCCATCACAGTGGTTAATGATGCGTCACTCGGGACAATCATGAACAACCCTATGGCATCCGGGAGAATAGCAAAATGGAGCATCGAGTTGGGCGCCTGGGACATCACCTATGCAGGACGCAACGCAGTCAAATCTCAAGTACTCGTGGAATTCCTCAGCGAATGGACAGAGCTACAAACGCCCGGGCCGCCTGAGTACACGAGCAATTGGATAATGTACTTCGATGGATCCAAGAGAAACGAAGGAGCAGGAGCTGGAATCGTTCTTATTTCACCTCGTGGAGACAAGCTGCAATACGTCCTGCGACTGGACTTTCCACCAGATGATCCAGCATCGAACAACAACGCAGAATATGAAGCCCTGTTGCACGGGATGAAGATGGCAATCGCCTGTGGAGCTACCCGATTAATGATCTACGGCGATTCCAATCTCATAGTGCAGCAGACAATGAAAGAATGTGACGCCATTGCTGAAAACATGGTCGCATATCGTGACATGTACAATCTGCTCGAAGGAAGCTTTAAAGGGTGCGAGCTGAGGCACATTGCAAGATCTAGCAACGAAGAAGCAGATAGACTGGCAAACATGGGTTCCACGAATACACCCATACCGCCAGGAATATACTTCGAACGGATGATCAAGCGATCGGTCAAAGTGAAAAAAGCTGCAGAAACACCAGCAGCGCCAGAAACAGAGGTCAGCCCGTAGGTCGCGCTTATCGAGCTTATTCATAATATATCACGACAGGTCTTTCTGGTCGAGCCAGTCTGGACGCAGATATATCTCGACTACCTGCTCAATAGACAGCTCCCGGCCGATCCACGTGAGGCTCGACAGATAATCAGGCGTAGCAAGTCTTTTTGAGTGATCAATGGAGAATTATACAAGCAAAGCATCTCGGGAATACTTCAGCGATGCATCGCACCCGAAGATGGCAAGGAATTGCTCCAGGACATACACCAAGGAGATTGCGGACATCATGCTAGCTGGAAAACAATAATGGGAAAAGCTTTTCGAGCAGGATTTTACTGGCTAACAGCAGCCAGCGATGCAAAAAGCCTGGTCGAACGATGCGACGCCTGCCAGCGATTCGCACCAAGACCACACGCACCTGCTACGGAATTGCACATGATACCAATAGCCTGGCCCTTTGCACAATGGGGGCTAGACATGGTTGGACCACTACGCAAGTCCACACCAGGTGGATACACACACTTGCTGGTCGCAGTCGACAAGTTTACCAAATGGATCGAGGCTATGCCAGTAACTTCGGCTAGCGCCCAATGCACCGTCAAGTTCCTCGACTCCATTGTATGCAGATTTGGTGTGCCACATGACATCATTACAGACAATGGTACAAACTTCACAGCAAAGGAAACACAACAGTTCTGCGAGGACAAAGGCATCAATTTCAAATTTGCTTCAGTTGCTCACTCGCAAACGAACGGACAAGTCGAAAGATCCAACAGTTTAGTTTCGGCTGGCATCAAGAAGCGATTACTCGATCGTCTACACCCCGCCGCAGGACATTGGGCAGAAGAGCTACCCTCCGTACTCTGGAGCCTCCGCACAACTCCTAATCGATCAACGAAGTACACGCCATTTTTTATGGTATACGGGGCAGAAGCAGTCCTTCCCGAGGACGTCCGATTCAGCGCCCCACGAGTTGTAGCCTACAGCGAAGAAACTTCCAACAAGGCACTCGCAGAAGATATGGATGCACTCGACGAAATGCGTGACATCGCACTCGCAAGATCCGCAGTATATCAGCAATCCTTGCGCAACTATCATAGTCGCCGCATACGCCACAGAGCATTCATGGTTGGGGACCTGGTGCTGCAGCTCAGACAGAAGGAAGGACACAAGCTCGAACCACCTTGGAAAGGACCCTTCATCATACACGAAGTCATCCCAGGTGGAGCCTACAGGCTAAAGAATCCAGAGACTGGAGGAATCTATTCCAATCCTTGGAATATCGCACACCTCCGCAAATTCTATCCCTAGATTTACTTGTTATCACAACAAAAAAGGCTATACTAGCCACTACTGTAGCTCGAATACATGGCTTCTCAGTCATTACAATAAAGACATGATCTCTTCATCATATTCACTCGAAGCTTCTTATTCCTTACATGCTAAAAGTTACAGGTAAACACCCCATAAAACACACGGGGGCTACACCTACAACTAAGCATCACAGGAAAACATCATACATACAAGGTTTTTACACCTTACAACAGTTTTTACAAAGTATACAAAGATTACAGGATATACACATCCGACAATCAAATAAAACGCTGAGCGTTCTCAGTCGTTAAAACTCTATCTACTTCCTCAGATGTCAAACGGATAATTTTCTCCGCTGCAGGGCGTACAGCATCATAGTAAGGCGAGATTTCGTCAATCGCATAATCTGGACGCCTAGCTACGAAGTTAACATCTATCTCAGGATGCCATATCCGGACAAAAGTGAGAGCTACAACCGCGCCGCAAATCATCTGATTGCGCACACACGCGCGAACTTCTCCTTCACGTCCAAACAGCCCGAGAAGATAGCTCCAGTCTTCGGGACCCCTTTTGAGCGGGTAAAAAGCAGCATTCATCGCAACCAAGACCTCGTGAAAAGAACTCACGAGAATTCTCGCCTGGATGACTCGAAATTTCAAGGTGGCCATCACAAATCCTCGACTGCGATCAGACCAAAAATTGTTCGCATGAGGTTCTGAGCTGCTAGCCTCCTGATGAATGTGGTTTTCTACCCACTGCCTTTCGTCCCTGTCATCCGGATTAACGACTGAAGAGCAAAAACATACTCAGTCAGCTAAGGAAACAAGGAAGAAAAAGGCACGGGGGCTGCACTACTTACAGAGGAAATCCCTTGCGATTGAAGCCAACTCATCCATCAGAAATTGTTCGCGTTCAGCCGCCAATTTCTGCTTGGACTTCGCCACATCGGCTACCCCGCGCAGAGCTTTTAGCTTGCGCTCACCCTCCTGGACCTTATCACGAAGGCCCGCAAAAGTACCAACAGCGGCGACAAGTGGATTTACTGGAGTACCACGTCCACCCGAAGTTTCCGCGGCAAACCCAGTAGCCTGGAAGAATACAAGGAAAGAAATAAGACGCCCTACTCGAGGTATCTCTAGTCGCACGTCTGACGAATGCTCGGGGGCTACTCCCATCGGGAGGAAACACGCAAGCCTCAAGAAGCAATTTCCAGAATGAACACTTCGATTAAAGACAATGAAAATACGGGAATACATCCCAAGGTTCATTACAGTCGCGGAAGAAAAGAAAAAGAAGAACTAAACTACGAAGCTACAGTGGTGCTCCCGCTAGCGGCAGTCGCCCCTCCTTTCAGCCGAGCGAATAGCTCAGACAGCTTCCGAGCAAGAATGGTGGCCTGCTCGCCAAAACGAGAGAGCCGTACCTTTTTGCCAGTGGAGGGGTCGACTGGAAGTTGCGAGTAGGCCTCCTCCAAACCATCGACTCCATGTGCCAGCGCAAACTGAATCGCAGTCTTCGCACCAGACTCCGACTGGGCGACTATGTAAGCGTCCAGGAGGTTGCCCTCCGAGAAGATCTTCAGCAAGCCGTCTAGTGCGGATGGAGATACAGCGTTGGCGAGGAAGCGACCGTGCATTTGCGACAACACTTGGGTGGCATCGCTGATCAAGGAGCACACTCCTTCGGAGTGCCTCTTGAGTTGAGCGAGTGTGTCGGTTAGCACATCTACTCGCTGGATCCCGGGAATTTCCAAAGGAACATCCAGAAGACCTGCAAAGGAAAAGAATGTCAACATCTCGCAAAATCACCAAGACAAAAGATACAATTGCAAGAGTATAGGCCACTTACCCGCGAAACGCTCAGCAAGGGGACGGAGGAATATGACAAGGTCAGAATCGGCCTTATTGCCAGCTTCCTCTAGATCCTTCAAAGCTTTTCTCGCATCCGCGAGTTGCCTATCAAGATCTTCCGACCGCATGCGGGAGGCCTCCAGCTCTTGTCGAACAGCTACCAAATTAGCTTCCTGAGTGGTTGCCCGCTCAGAGAGCTTGACTCTCTCGGACTCCGAGTGTTCGAGTTGAGCTGCGCAATAAACATTTGTTAAACTTCAAGAATGGAGGCGACAACAGAAACAAAAGAAGACAATGGGATTTACTCTTAAGGAGCTCGTTCTCGGTGTGGAATCGACTACAGTGTGACTGAAGCCTCTCGCACTCCGATTCGGCAAGAACAACGCGGCGACCGACCGCGGCAAGCGAGTCAACAAGCGACTGCAAAAGTACAGAAGTAGAAGAATTAGAAGATATAAATTAGATCCTGTACCCGATTGAATTCAATCGACTACAGCCTCGGGGGCTACTCCCATCGGGAGCACTGTCGTGCACCCGATAGAAATCAAGACGAAGAAAATAAAGCAAGATTTTGAGCCTGTAGCCGATCGCAAGCGATCGACTACAGCCTCGGGGGCTACTCCCATCGGGAGCACTGTCGTGCACCCGATACAAATTCGAAGACAAACTACAAAGTTTACCTGGCCCGTGGCGCGGGAGAGAGGATCTGCGGAACTGTCCGTCGCTTCTTTCGAAGCTGAAGTCCTGGCAGCAAAGCTAGGAGCTTCACGTTCCGCAGTCGCCGCATTGGGGGCTGCGCTGGGGGAATTATGGACGGTACCAGCATCAGGAGCTCCACCCGCAGTTCCTGTTTTGTTCCTCTTTTCGGGAGGAACACTAGAAGCGTACCTGCGAGGACTGATGGCCAGCACACTGCGACAAAAAGAACAAAGAATCAAACATCAAGCGCAGAAGAAAGAACGTTCGACTAAAAACAAGGAAAATAGCTTACTCGTCATCTTCTTCCTCATCCAGCAAATCCGCATTCCATGCGGCTGCGATTACTGGGAATGAAGGCGAAGGGGCGAGGGAGCGAAGTGGTGTCGCGGAGATAGGGGCCTTCCCGGGCGATTCCTCCAAGGAATTATCCTTGGAGGTAGCCTCGTTTTCGTCCTCTACCCGACGACGCTTGCAGCGACGTAGGCCGCCATTCGAGCCCTCCGCGTCATCCGAAGAATCGTCATCGGAGCTCGAGGAAGCATTGGCTACACTGGTATCGGCTAAGCCGTCCAGATGACTCGCCAATAATTCTGAGGCCTCTTCTCCCACAACTGGCGGATAGCAGTTTGCAACCGCAAAGCTCTACAAAGACGGAAGAGGGAGACAAGAAAAAATTCAGTCGACCAAAAGGTCAAAGCAAAAAAGAAAATAATGACGAGTGGAAAGGATAGAGCTAACCTCGGCTGGTGGGGGTTTTGAAGCGTCGAAAGCTCCGACTGAGCAGTCAGGGAACTTTTCCCCAACCTTCAAGCTGGTGATAGCCGCGATTTTCTTCTCAAACTCAGCGTTCGAAAGATCCTCGCGGCTCACTCAGCTAGGATCTTCAGCGCCTTGGTATTCCCACATGGTGGAAGGCCTTTGTTGCAGCGGCTGGATCCTGCGCTTCAGAAAAATACTCGCCAGGTGCAGCCCGTTGAGTACCACACCGGCGGTTTGATCCCGGAGAGCAGACACTCTTGCGAGTAGGGGCGTGACGACCTGGGTTTCTTCGGCTGACAGCTTGTGCGCCCAAGACTTCCGCCTCTTCAAAACAGCGAACGGGTGGAACTCCACGAGCCCACCCGAGCTGTTGTCGATGACGTAGAACCACCTCTTCCGCCAGCTTTGGGCGGAGTCGACAAAGTGCATGTTGAAGTAGCTGCTCTCCAGTCGCGCCTGGATCCCGAAGCCACCTGTGCGCAGCGGCTCGCCAGGCTCGGAGTCCACCCGCGATTTCTCGCGGAAGATGCGAACTTTGAAAAAGCGCCTTCCAGAGCGCCCAGTGTGGGCGAATGCCGAGAAAGCACTCGCAGAACACGATGAAGCACGATATGTGCTGCACCGCGTTCGGAGGAAGATCGTGAAGCTGTATGCCATAGACATACAGCAACCCGAGGAAGAAAGGGTGGAGAGGAAAGGAAAGGCCCCGAGACACGTGGTCCATAAAGACCACGCGCTCGTTCGATTGCGGGTTAGGTACCTCTTCCTTCTTTCCGAGGCGAACCCGCTTCTCCGTTTCCGCCGGCAGCAACCCTTCCCGCTGCATCTCCTTGATGCTCTTCGCGGTGGTGTTGGGGGAGCGCCAGTCGCCGGCGCGGGGCGTAGGTTGCGCAGAGGGTTCCCCGGACGCAGAAGTGACAGCACCACGTCTTTTTCCGCCAGCCATTGCTTGCAGCACGAGCTCGAGCGCGAGGAAGAAGGAGATGGGCGCAAGGAAGAAGATGAAGGCAAAGAGCTGGGAAAATTTTACCGTAGCGCTAAGACCCGTACTTATACACGGAGCGAGACGATCTCAGCCGTACGATGCGCTACGTGGCGCTTATCACAGCCACCACGTGTGAAGATGAAACGAAGGGGCGGCCAACGCTGTTTCGTGCCACGATCTTAACAGAAGATCGTGCGCATTTACTGCGCGGTTCGCGTAAAAACCGGGAACGACGGCTCGTTTCCCGGTCAAAAAGCTGACCAGGTGGGCCACCATCTGCTACCGCTCCGTCACGTCCCATCGGGAGAAGAGGAGTGCGCCATGACGTCATGGCATACGTCATTCAAAATCAAGATCTTTCGATTGGAAGTTCAAACGCGAAAATATCTTCGTACGAACAACAATTCCTTCGGATGAAAGCAACTTTTCTATGAACAATTCATGAAGCAAAACCTCTTCGAACGAGAGAAAAATACCCTATACACGAATACACTTTCGTATGGGCACAACATTCCAAACATGAAAACTCTTTCATATGGACATAACTTTTCTTCCAGCACGAAAATTCTTTCGTGTGGAACTCAAACAGATCGATCGGGTAGGAAGAACCTACCTCTCTTACACATGATAATTTTACATCATAAGAACCTGGATTGTTCAGCCGACTAGGCGCATCCGGATGCCATATTCTTCGAATATGAAGGTAAGACCCAAAAAGATCTCTCTTTTGGGCCTGGAATCGCACTCGAAAGCTGCGTCCTCCGGTATAATTCCGTGTCAACAACACGAAGAAAAATCCTAGCGGACGTGCCGGGTACCCCCATAGGTTAAGTTCAACTTGATAAGTCCACAACGGCCCAGTCGCAACAATCACCTTATCGGGTTCGAGTCGGAGGTCTCGAATCTGTGTAGGCCAGGAATGTTTTTGCCTAGTCGCAATTAATTGGCCCTGATCTCTCGGGAGAGCCAAGCTACTGTGCCACATCCTTCTGTGAAAAAAGCCGTAAAAACAGGCACTTGTGTTGCTCGATACTCGAGCATGATGACTTATGGTACAGGGAACACACCCTTTAAAACAATAACTGTTGATTTGGTCCTCCAAAAAAGGTCAAGAAAGGTTTGACCGTCTACTCGACTGGAAAAATCCCAATCGAGCAAACGCTCGGGGGCTACTGACGAAGATATGGATCCTGGACCCTGCGGGTAAGGACAGCCCCTCTCAGGCCCAAGGCCAAAGCCCAAGAAGAGGCGCCCTTGGAGTACTCCAGAAGGCCCACGTGAGGCCCACCCGCACTAACTTGCGGGTTAAGCTAGGAAACTTGTAACCGACCTAGCTAGAGTTCGAGTCCTCTCCGGATAGAACTTGAGACCTGGCCATCTATATAAGGCCAGGAGAGCCCCCTAGGAGAGGACCAAGCAATTACCGCACGACCCAAAAGCCTTGAACTCGAGACCTAATCTCGATTCGAGCACACCATTGTAACCGATCTAATCTTTAATACAGATCGACAAGAGGCAGGAGTAAGGGTTTTACCTCTACGCGGGCCCCGAACCTGGGTAAATTTCGCCCCCCTGTCTAGCCGACGATTCCACCAGCGCTCATGGGTTCTCTTAATCGAAACCCGATAGGTTCACCGAAGGGATTTGTTGAGTCAGGGATTCGACAGTCCCGTTGCGCGAGGTGAATACTGTTGAATATATTAGCAATTTAGCACATGATTTAATTCGAAATAGCAGCAGATGAATTATGACAGTAACAAATACAGTAATCATGCAAATATCTAGATCTAGTATAGTAGACAGACTGATCCAATCTATAGCTAGAACTAGACATATGAATTCCAGGAATATCTCATACAGATGGAGTAGAGTTACGTACGATGCAGCGGTAGCGGCACCGCCGTTGTTGTTGTTGTCCACGCCGTCGGCCATGTCGTTGATGAAGAAGTTGCCGAGGTCGGGGAAGAAGTCGTTGTTGGGGAAGTAGTCGCCGTCAGCAGTCGCGCGAGTGCGCTCCCCAAAAACCTGATTGCCCCTCTCCGCGTACAGGATCACAAGAGGCGGGGTTCCGGAGGCCTGCTGTCCCTTCTCGCGGTGCACGCCGGAAGGAGGGATGGAGAAGACTTGATTGACGGCGCAGTGCTTTGGAACGGTGGTGCGAAACCATATGACGAAGTGGCGGCTAGGGTTTACCGTATGCGCGTATTTATATGCGGGCTGGGAGAGACGTGGGCGTAACTCCACGTCTGAGTCGGTTCGGCTCCAAAAGGAAACTAAAACGGTTTTGGAATTAACGCGTCCGTTAATTACCAAATTAATGACTCATTAAGTTTTCCCAACCGACAAAATAAACGCTCTCGGCTCGGCTCATTCCCGCAACCCGCGGCGCGACGAGACGAGGCGGGCGGCGGAGGAGGAGGAGCACGCGTGTGGCAGACCTCTCCTCTTGCCTTGCCTACTCATAAATGAGATAGAATGGCTCACCTTATAAGGTGGTTTCACTCTCTCCAAACTAGCAATGTGGGACTAAACTTTAGTCCCACTCACTCCACTCATTATTCATGAATGGGCCATGACAATTTCAGAATTTTAGTGGGCTTAATTGGGCTAGACATGTGAGCCCATATAAGTAGCCCATATAAAATTCCAACAATCCCCCACAAAGTGTCATTAGCACATTTCATAAACTCTGTCCCAAAACATTGTTTATATACCGGTGTTAGTGGAGACTGTTAAGTTGAACTTTCACTTAGAACATCATGCTACACTAGTTCACAACTTGAATAGTGGACTACGCCTTGAACTACAAGTTTGCTGTGATACCAGTTTTACACAACGTCTGAACCGATACTAGGCTGCCGCAAGGCTTCTCCGCGGTTTGGAGCGTATGCGTCATACTCCGAAGGCCTTTCATGAGTTTATAAGAGAGCACTCGATTCACATAGACTGCGACGTTTAACAGTCAGACTCATATAGGTGAGTTCCTGAGGAGATGTTCTGTAGGACACATCTCTGCTTATACAAATAAGCCACTTGGAACACATTAAGACAAATGTCAACCTACCATACAGATCAAGAGAGTATTGCATCTTTTATGGAGTGGAATAAAATATAAGGATACTCTCCTCTCAGCCGACCAACAGCTTGTCTCCCACTTCTAATTCACGGGATCTCCGATCACATAGAGTGGGTTACCACTGTGGGCAACTCATAACGTGGGTCTCAAACCCATCTCCCTCGATGCATTATCTATCACATTCCGTGATAAACCCTTTGTGAAGGGATCTGCCAAGTTCATAGATGTTTGGATATAATCCAACGCAATAACTCTGGAGTTTTTCAATTTCCTGACAGATTTCAATCTCCTCTTCACATGTCTTGATGACTTCGCATTATCCTTAGAAGTGTTCACTTTGATGATCACAGTTTGATTATCACAGTTCATTAGGATTGCAGGTATTGGTTTTTAAACCATAGGCAAGTCCATCAAGAGCTCACGAAGCCACTCTGCTTCAACAGTGGCTGTGTCTAATGCTGCGAGTTCTGCTTCCATAGTTGACCTCGTTAAGATGGTGTACTTGCAAGACTTCCAGGAAACAGCGCCACCACCAAGTGTAAAAACATAACCACTAGTGGCCTTAAGCTCATCAGCATCAGATATCCAATTAGAATCACTATATCCTTCCAGAACCCTCGGGTTTCCGGTATAGTGAATTCCATAGCTCGCAGTGCCTTTTAAATAGCGCATAACTCTCTCAAGCGCACGCCAATGATCATCTCCCGGATTGAAAACAAACCGGCTCAATTTGCTCACAGCAGAAGAGATGTCAGGCCTCGTGGCACTCGCCAAATACATAAGCGAGCCTATAATCTGAGAATATCTCAGTTGATCTCTAGTAATCCGTTGATTCTTTCGAAGCAACAAACTAGCATCATATGGAGTTGAAGAAGGATTGCAGTCACTATACCCGAAGCGACTCAAGACCTTTTCCACATAGTGAGATTGAAGTAGTGTAATCCCACCATTATCATCTCTCAATAGCTTGATGTTCAAGATAACATCAGCTACTCCTAGATCCTTCATCTCAAAACAGCGAGATAAGAAATCCTTAACTACCTTGATTAAATCAAGATTGGTCCCAAAGATCAATATGTCATCAACGTATAGACATAGAATAACTCCCTCGCCCCCACCATGGCGATAGTACACACACTGATCAGCTTCGTTTACAACAAAGCCTTCAGCAGTCAAAGTCCTTTTAAACTTCTCGTGCCATTGCTTAGGTACTTGCTTGAGGCCGTATAATGACTTCAATAACTTACACACCTTGCCTTCCTGACCGGGTACTACGAAACCATCTGGCTGCTCCATGTAAATTTCCTCGTCCAACTCTCCATTAAGGAAAGCCGTCTTAACATCCATTGATGAACGAGAAGACTGTGCGAGGCAGCCAGTGAGAGTACCACACGAATAGTGGTCAGTCTAGCCACAGGTGAGTAAGTATCAAAGAAGTATTTACCTTCTTTCTGGGTATAACCATTGGCCACAAGCCTTGCCTTGTACTTTTCAATTGTACCATCAGGCCTAAACTTTTTCTTGAACACCCACTTACATCCTACAGGTTTACACCCATAAGGACGATCAGTGATTTCCCAGGTTCCGTTAGCCAAGATGGAATCCATCTCGCAACGAACAGCCTCCTTCCAGTAGTCAGCATCAAGAGACGCATAGGCTTCTGAAATAGTCCTGGGTGTGTCATCCACGAGGTACACAATGAAATCATTACCAAAGGACTTTGCAGTCCTCTGTCTCTTGCTCCTTATAGGAACTTCATTGTCATCCTCCTCGGGATTCTCAACGTGTTCTATCGGAATGGTGGATTCAGGAACCTCAGCTAATTCCTGACTGGATGAAACAGGTTTCTCCTGATTTGATGAGCTAGACATATCCTTCATAGGAAATATGTTCTCAAAGAAAGTCGCATCATTCGACTCCATAATCGTACCAACATGCATGTCGGATACCTCAGATTTTACTATCAAGAATCTATAACCAATGCTATTAAAAGCATAGCCCAGAAGAACACAATCTACAGTTTTAGGTCCAAGCTTGCGCTTCTTGGGAGTTGGTATATTGACTTTCGCCAAACAACCCCAAGTACGTAGGTAGGAGAGTTTTAACCTTTTCCTTTCCCATTCCTCAAATGGAGTAATGGTTTTATTCTTTGTGGGAACTCGGTTTAGGACATGACATGCAGTCATTAGCGCCTCCCCCCACCATGCCTTGGAGAGACCCGAAGTGTCTAACATGGCGTTAACCAAATCAGACAACGTTCGGTTCTTTCTTTCAGCCACCCCATTTGACTGGGGTGAGTAGGGAGGCATCCTCTCATGAATAATACCGTGTTCAGCACAAAAAGAATTAAACTCGTTGGAAAAATAATCTCCACCACGATCAGACCTAAGCCGTTTAATTTTACGATCAAGTTGGTTCTCAGCTTCGGCCTTATAATTCTCTAAATAAGTTAAAGCTGCATCTTTAGATTTCAGAAGATACACATAACAATATTTAGTGGAGTCATCAATAAGTGTCATGAAATATTTCTTTCCACCTTTTGTCAATACGCCATTCATCTCACAAACATCAGAATGTATAAGTTCTAGTGGTGCCAAGTCTCTCGCCTCCGCAGTCTTATGAGATTTGCGAGGTTGCTTAGCTTGAACACACACTTGACATTTGGAACCTTTAATAGTACTGAATTTCGGAATTAAACTCATATTTGCTAACCGCGTCATGCAACCAAAATTAATATGACAAAGTCGTGAATGCCAAACATCACAATCATTATCGTGGCAAACATTATTGATAACTTTGGTGCAAATATCTGACAAGGATAAGCGGAACAAGCCTCTGCAATCATAGCCTTTTCCAATAAATTATCCATACTTGGAAATTACAACTTTATTAGACTCGAAAACCAACTTAAAACTATCTCGACATAAACGTGAGCCGCTGACGAGATTTTTATTGATGGAGGGCACATGATGAACGTTCTACAGCCGCACGATCTTCCCCGAAGTAAACTTCAGATCGACCGTACCAACACCACAAACAGTAGCATGTGACCCGTTCCCCATCAGCACGGGGGAAGTCCCTGTGACCTGATAAGAAGAGAACATGGAAGCATCAGCACAAACATGTACATTGGCACCTGTGTCAACTAACCATTCAGGTGAATGACAAACTGAAAGAATAGTGGGAACTATACCGTACCCAGAATCCTTCATCTCAGTGTCAGCCATGACAACATTAGCGGTCTTGCCGCTGTTCTCCTGCTGCTGCAACTCATAACGTCTAGGACATTTTGGAGCCCAATGAGTCAGATCACCGCAAACGTGACATGACCCCTTTCTCTTCCTGAAGTTGGTAGAGTGACTTGCCATCGGGTTTGCCTTTACCCTCGGATTTCTTCTTGTTATATTTAGTCTTGTTGGGCGGGTAGTGTTTCTTCTGTACCACATGAGCAGAAGAACCTATCTCAGCAACCCGAGCACGTGTATCCTTTGCTCTTGCCTTCTCTTCCACATCAAGAGATCCGATGAGATCCGAAACGGAAAACTCATGTCTCTTGTGTTTCAGAGAAGTAGCAAAGGAGCTCCATGAAGATGGAAGCTTGGCAATAATGCCTCCGGCCACAAATTTGTCCGGTAACATACACTTAAAGTGCTCAAATTCTTTAGCGAGTGACTGTATCTCATGAGCCTGTTGAACAAAAGAGCGCTCATCAGTCATCCTGTAGTCATAGAATTGCTCCATGACATACATCTCGCTGCCAGCATCCGAGGCCCCAAATTTAGCCTCAAGTGCAGCCCACATATCCTTGCCGTTATCAAACGACATATACGGATCCACAATGGAATCGTCAATAATACCGTGCAGCCCACATATCCTTGCCGTTATCAAACGACATATACAGATCCACAATGGAATCGTCAATAATACCGAGGAGGGCACTTTTAAACATAGACTTGCCCTTGGTGGCCGCATAGCAGCGCAAGGTTTTGGAATTAACGCGTCCGTTAATTACCAAATTAATGACTCATTAAGTTTTCCCAACCGACAAAATAAACGCTCTCGGCTCGTTCCCGCGTCGTGTCGTGTCGTGACGAGGCGAGGCGGGCGGCGGAGGAGGAGGAGCGCGTGTGGCACACCTCTCCTCTTGCCTTGCCTACTCATACATGAGCTAGAATGGCTCACCTTATAAGGTGGTTCCACTCTCTCCAAACTAGCAACGTGGGACTAAACTTTAGTCCCACTCACTCCACTCATTATTCATGAATGGGCCATGACAAATTTAGAATTTTAGTGGGCTTAATTGGGATAGACATGTGAGCCCATATAAGTAGCCCATATAAAATTCCAACAAATACCGCCACAAAGGCCGGGTAGTTATGGTCTCCCACGTGGAATAACTCGAACAGTTGGTCGGCGACCCATCGCTCCTGGTGTAGAAGATGGCAACCTCATCGGCGGTGTACCCGAGCGTGCATAGGAAGTCAAAGTAATTCTCGGTGCCGGCGTTGTACACGAGGCCCGGGTCGACCGCGCGGTTGGGGTCCACGTGCCCTACCCCACGGGCAAACGGTGTGGACTCCTTGCCGCTGGACATGTCCCCGATGACGGGGCCGGCGTTGTCGACATTGTATGCTGTGGTCATGAGTGCAGACTTGATAGCAGCGGGACTCCACTCCGGCCTGACCTGCCGGAGAAGTGTCGCGATGCCACTCACATGAGGGCGAGAAATGGACGTGCCTGATAGGATATTATAGTGCACTCTTCTGGTGTCGGTGTCGAGTCCCGAGGGTGAGGCAGCGCCTGTCCACGATGCGAGGGTCTCCACGCCGGGGGCCGTGACGTCCGGCTTTAGGATCTCCGGTGCAAGGAGGTTGGGGCCACGACTCGAGAAGGATGCCATTCGAGGGGAAGGAGTATCGCCGAGAACCTTGCCGTGGAAGACGATCGTCGCGACCGGGGATGTAGCGTTGTTGCTTATGTACGATTTGATCCTCTTCGCGGCGGCAAATGTGACGGTCGTGGCAGGGAAGGTGTGGGGGTTGCCCACGACCAGCTCACCGAATTCCTTGGTGGTCGTAAGGATTGCTCCGACACCGCCGGCAAGTTTGACAGCCTCTCCTTGTGCAGCATTTAGGCCTTCGAGGTCGCAAAACACAATTTTCCCGTTGACCAGGCTGGGCTTCAACTTCCCAGCTTCGCAGAATTTTGAGCCGACTGTCCGACCGTACACAAGGGGTATGTTGGTTCCGCCTAGAGGTGGCCCGACGTAGAGTGAAGCCCCTGAAATGGTATCGCCGTTGCCGAGAATGACGTCCGCCGGGAAATGCCGGTTGATGGTGGACGCACCGACAGTCAAGAACCACGGCGCTATGTTGTTGACGGTGGACTCGACGGGGAAGAGATGATGTCTACCCCGTCGGCGATGGCCTCGTCGAACGCCACGAGGACATCAGAGCCCTCGCACCCGTACTTCCAGCACACTTTGTACGAGGCAACGCGCGCGCCCGGGGCCATGCCAACGGCGTTCCCTTTTGCGTAGCCGAAGAAAGACGCGTATGGGACGACAGAGCCGGCGGCGGTGGAGAGGCGGTGTGCGTGCCATGCCCGAGGGTGTCGAGCGGCGACTTGGACTCCTCGGTCTCATCAATTGGGCCTCCAAGATCAGCCTCATACCCCTCGAAGAAGACCTTGGCGCCGACGAGCTTACGGTTGCAGTAAGCGGATGCGTTCCACGACGGAGCCGAGACACAACCACCACGGAACTTGCTGGACGGTGGCGGCAGCGTTGAGTCGGCCGCGAACGCCGAGCGGTCCATCGCGTACACACCGGTATCTAGGACGCCGATGACGACATCCGAGGCCCCGTTGGACGCCGCAAGCACGCCCGAGGACACCGACAGGCTGAGGAATGATGGCGTGAGCGTGGTGTGCAGCTCTTTCATCTCATCGGGCACGACGGCGAGGACGGAGCGCTGTGCCGCCAGGTGCGCGGCCTGGCGTCCTGTGAGGCGCGCCGTGAAGCCCGTCGCGGCGTGGGTGTAGGAGTAGAGCACTCGCGGCGCCGGGAGGGACATGTCCTCCGGTATGTGGTCGCGCATGAAGGAAGCGTACACGGAGAAAAATATGGATGCGCCGGCGGTGCTGTGCGCCTGTGCCGATGCCGTACGTACGGTGACGCGAATAAGTAGCCACCATGGTTGCATACTGCATAGCTGGATGAGTAAGGGCGGTTGAGCCGCATCGATCATGGTGTAGCCGAGGGTCCAACTATCACGCATGTGATATGCTCACGAACAATCAAATACAAGAATCTTCTTAAGGCTATGTTTACTTCTCTGGATACGTTTATGACGTATCACTTGTATCTTTGATATCTTTACTTCTAGTCTTCCCTTGAACTTCAGAGGTGCCCTGGCATTTATGTTTTGCCCCACACATAAGGGCAAGCGAGAGACCACTTTATCAAATCCTATTATGAATATTACAATCTTGCAAATAGTTATGCTTCATGTTGTTTATTATTAATATGTAGTTATCTCTTCATGGTTTGCATAGGTGTTAAGTGACAGTATATTGCATGTATCTTATCATGAGCATAATCAAGTATTTTATTATATAGTGAGTATATTTACATCATATGAAACAAATGTGTTCGTAAAATTCTTTTATCGCACTCAGTTGTCACTGAATTTCTTGAGGACAAGCAATAAGCTAAGCTTGGGGGAGTTGATACGTCGAAAACGTATCTCCTTTTCCGAACACTTTTCTTATTGTTTTCCTCTAAAGTTGTGTGTTTTGAATGCAACTAACACGGACTAACATTGTTTTCAGCATAATTAACTTGGTGTCTCGTTTTTGAGTAGAAAAAACATCTTTCGGGAAATTGCCCAGAAAATAACCCATTGGTCTTAAAACACCGGAAGACCCTGGGAGCCAGAAGAGGGCCAGGAGAAGAGCCAGAGGGGGGCCACACCACCCCCAGGTGCCCCCCAGGCCGCACCACCTGGTGGTGTGGTCCACCCAGATCCCCCCTCGGGCCCCCCTTTCGACTATATATCGCCTTCAACACTAAAACCCGAGGGGGTTCGAAAGTTTTTCCAGAAAGAAGTCCGTAGCTCCGCCGCCATTGCGAATCCTTTTTCGGGGTTCAGAAACTCCGTTCGGGCACCCTGCCGAGACGAGGAATTGGAGGAGATCATCGCCCTCGTCATCACCAACGCCTCTCCATCGACCCTCCATGTTTCTTCCATCCATGTGTCAGTAATTCCCCCGCTGTAGGCTGAAGGGGATGGTAGGGATTGGATGAGATCATTCATGGAATAATGTCGTGATTGTTAGGGCATAGTGCCTAGTATCCTATATTAGTTCTATTGAGATTGTTGCAACTTGTTATGCTTAATGCTTGCCACTTTGGGCCCGAGTGCCATGATCTCAGATCTGAACATGTTATTAAATTATGATCATAATTATTGTTTCTTGATCATACCTACAAGTTGTTTACACATATTGTTGTCTGGAACCCGAGGCCCCGGAGTGACAAAAATTGGGACAGCCGGAGGGGATGGCTGTGATGTGAGGATCGCATGTGTTCACGCGGAGTGTTAATGCTTTGCTCCGGTGTTGTATTAAAAGGAACACCTTAATTACCAGTAATTTCCTTGAGGCCCCGCTGAAAACGGGCTGGTAGGACAAAGATGTTGTGCAAGTTCTCATTACGAGCACGTACGACTATTTACGGAACACATGCCTATGGTTACTTAGTGCTGGGATGCTTCTTATTTATCTGAAATGCCCATGTCTTGATTATTATATGAACTATCTTATCCATGCAAAGCTCGTTCATCTATTTGTATGCTTAGAGTATTTAATCCCGATGTTTACTTCAAACACTAATGCTACTGTTTTCATACCACTGCTGCTATTATTTCACTACTGCTTCTACTATAAAACTGTTACTACTGATAAACCACTGCGAACAAGTGAACTTTCAGGTGCAAGTGAATTGACAATTCACTTGTTAAGGCTCACAAATATTCTTTGGCTCCCCTTGTGTCGAATCAATAAATTTGGGTTTTACTTCCCTCGAAGACTGTTGCGATCCCCTATAATTGTGGTTCATCAGTCATATACTGCAGATTTGACAGTGGTAGCAAATACATGGACATTAAATAGACAGCAGACCCAGGGAGGATTGAATGAGGGTAACTATGCCATCAAGAGAGGATTTGTTTCCTACAGAACCATCCAACTTCTTATTGAGTTTATCTGCCTCAATGTTTAATTCCACTACCTATAATCTAGAGCCACAAACAGGGACTCCCAGATACTTAATTGCCCAAACCCCAAGTTGACAGCCAAACATATCAGCATACTCTAGATTCATAATGTCATTCTTAAGAACCATGATCACCTCACTTTTATCAAAATTAATCTTAAGACCTGACATGGCCTCAAACAAAAACAAGATGAGTATCAAATGCACTTCCTGATCTTTCACATCCTGAATCAACAGAATAGTGTCATCTGCATATTGAAGTATGGCAACTCCATTGCTTACTAGGTGGGGAACCAAACCCACAATTAAACCATCCTGTTGTGCTTGTAATATCATTTTTTATATGTTCTCAACAGCTAGTGTAAAGAGGAAGGGTGACAGGGGTCCCTGTCGTACCCCTCTATGACTAGGAAAGTCTCTCCCTCTTGTGTTGTTGATTTTGACACACAAAATTCCATTTTGAACAATATCTTGGATGATTCTCCTCCATCTTGAATTGAACCCTTTCTGAGACACGCAATTTAAATGAAACTCCCAATCTACTTTATCATAGGCTTTTTCAAAATCCAATTTCAACACTACACCATGTTGATTCTTTTTCCTAGCCTCATGCAAAATTTCATGTAGACATAGAATCCCATCCATAATATGTCTACCTTTAATAAAAGCATTCTGACAAGGTGACACAAGTTTTGGCATATAGGGCTCAAGTCTATAGGTAATTACTTTTGTAAGGATTTTATACACAACTTGCAACAGACAAATAGGCCTATATTTCTGAATAGTATCTCCATTATGAGATTTCTTTAGCAAGATGATCATACCAAAATTCAATCTATAAAGAGGAAGGTTCCCCTCATACCAATCATAAACGAGTTGCCTTAAAAAAAAATTAAGGTCCATCAGGCCTGAAAAAACTCAATAGGAATCCCATCAGGTCCAGGAGCTTTGTTAGCCTCCATCGGCTCCACAACATCTTTGACTTCTTTTTCCGAAAAGGGAGCATCTAGAGCAAGTACATCATCCAAAAATAATTTTTCATCTATATTCCAAACACCATGTCCAAACAAGGACTTATAATACTCGGTTGCATGGCACAGGAGGGCCCTAGTCCGATGAATTTCAACACCAATATGTGATAAGGAATACAGTGTATTCTACCTTTTTCTACCATTTGCAATCCTATGGAAGTAGGCAGTATTCAAGTCCCCTTGCAACAACCACTTCTCACTGGACGTACTGAACCAGAATTTCGGTTCCTCCTCAAGAATAAGCATAATTACTTTTTGAACAATCCTTTTTCTTGCATATTGTTCACCGGTAAGCATCTGTTCCTCCTCCGGTTGTTCGAAAGTGTCCAGCTTAGCTAACATTTTTTTTTCCTTGCAATGGAATCACCTCATAGATTTGCCCCCACTCGTTCAAACTCTTCTTATAATTCTTAAGTTTTGATTGGATAATACTAACACTATCTCCACCCTCCGCACAGGAGTTCCATGCAGTAGCCACTGTACCTTGAAACTCAGGATGACTAATCCAAGATTTTTCAAATCTAAATTCTTTACATCTCTTCTCTCTCAGGGACCTCACCGGTGTCCAGCACGAAGGGGTTATGATCAGACATAACCCTAGGGATTTTTTTCTAAAATGAGTTAAGGGGATCCGCCACTCTCGCACCAACCTCCGCTGCAAACGACTTGAACGCGAATGTGTCTCCCACTCCGTTGGACCTCCCGCCTGTCCAATCAATCCACTCGAGGATCCCGTCGTCTTCACCTAGGAGAATAACCCGGGCTAGATCCCACCGGAGCACCAGCCACCCCTTCCTGCGACGTGACGTAGACGGCGAGGGCGGGCTCGATGAGAACGTGGCCTGCCACCGAGTGGCCTCCCACTTCACGCGTGCCGCCGTGCGCGTCGCCTTGCTGACCGTTTGACTCATCTCGATGAGAACGTTAATCTCCTTTTAGACTCATCCAAAGTCGAAAGAAATGTTCCCTTGTCTCAAGCCTCACCAAGACCTCTTTTGGCAGAAGAAAGTTGATGCATGCGCGGCCCGGTGTGCAACAGTGCAAGTTTACAACAAATCACACGCACACTACGGAGACAAACTCACATGATCACATCTCCGCAATTTCGTTCTCTTGCGGCCAAATAATGGCGATGGGGCTCGATACGTTGTGTGTGCCGTCGGTCCACTCTCAATCGACCCGAACGTGTACGCCTTTTCGACCCTCATCGTCGGCGCTCGCACCGTGAAGGTGACCTGGTACCAAAGTTTTAAATAGCCGGCTATAGCCCAGCTATAGCCAGGCTATAGCCTTCCGAGAGCGTCGGGGCTACGGCTAGCGTCTTCAGAGGCTATATGGAGAATAGCCGCTAATAGCCCGGCTGTATGGATATAGCCCGGATATAGCCTCTTAGCCCGGCTATATCCCGTCTAGGGGACCAGAAATTTTGGACCAAAATTTGTCACCTCTATCAATTTCGGAGCCCAATTCAATCATTGTTGATTGTTTAATTGCTGTTGTGAGTTGCGAGTGCGACTCATAGCGAGCTGGTTTCAGAACTGCTGAATTGTGTAATGATTAGTTATTATTTAAACTCCTGATTGTTCGTTCATCTTATATGATTATGTTGTTACGTTATGTGTTTGCTAATAATAGTATATAAACGATTATATGTTGTCTAAATTTAACTATTTTTTTAATATTCTAGCAAAACGGCTATATGGTTATAGCCCGGCTATAGCCTTTCATAGCTTTTGAAATCGCCGGGGCTATATGCAATAGCCCGCTATTTTAAACTTTGCCTGGTACCCCTGTGTCGCCCGCGTCTTGCTAAACCGCAGCTTCCGAGGCTTCACGGTGACGCGCACGCCGCCGGGACTGGTGACCACGGCTCTGTACACGGCATCCACATTGCTGCCGACGTTGCGCACAACGCAGTGCTGCGTGATGGTCTCGTTGCGCGAGGTGAATACCGCCACAAAGGCCGGGTAGTTATGGTCTCCCACGTGGAATAACTCGAACAGTTGGTCGGCGACCCATCGCTCCTGGTGTAGAAGATGGCAACCTCATCGGCGGTGTACCCGAGCGTGCATAGGAAGTCGATGTAATCCTCGGTGCCGGCGTCGTAAACGAGGCCCGGGTCGACCGCGCGATTGGGGTCCACGTGCCCTGCCCCACGGGCAAACGGTGTGGACTCCTTGCCGCTGGACATGTCCCCGATGACGTGGCCGGCGTTGTCGACATTGTATGCTGTGGTCATGAGTGTAGACTTGATCGCAGCTGGACTCCACTCCGGCCTCACCTGCCGGAGAAGTGCCGCGATGCCTCTCACATGAGGGCAGGACATGGACGTGCCTGATAAGATATTGTGGTGTACTCTTCTCGTGTCGCTGTCGAGGCCCGAGGGTGAGGCAGCACCTGTCCACGCGGCGAGGATCTCCACGCCGGGGGCCGTGACGTCCGGCTTTAGGATCTCCGGTGCAAGGAGGTTGGAGCCACGACTCGAGAAGGATGCCATTCGAGGGGAAGGAGTACCGCCGATAACCGTGCCGCGGAAGACGATCGTCGCGACCAGGGATGTAGCGTTGTTGCTTATGTACGATTTGATCCTCTTCGCGGCGGCAAATGTGACGGCCGTGGCAGGGAAGGTGTGGGGGTTGCCCACGACCAGCTCACCGAATTCCTTGGTGGTCGTAAGGATTGCTCCGACACCGCCGGCAAGTTTGACAGCCTCTCCTTGTGCAACATTCAGGCCTTCGAGGTCGCAAAACACAATTTTCCCGTTGACCAGGCTGGGCTTCAACTTCCCAGCTTCGCAGAATTTTGAGCCGACTGTCCGACCGTACACAAGGGGTATGTTGGTTCCGCGGCAGAGGTGGGCCGACGTAGAGTGAAGCCCCTGAAATGGTATCGCCTTGCCGAGAATGACGTCCGCCGGGAAATGCCGGTTGATGGTGGACGCACCGACAGTCAAGAACCACGGCGCTATGTTGTTGACGGTGGACTCGACGGGGCAGAGATGATGTCTACCCCGTCGGCGATGGCCTCGTCGAACGCCACGAGGACTTCAGAGCCCTCGCACCCGTACTTCCAGCACACTTTGTACGAGGCAACGCGCGCCCGGGGCCATGCTAACGGCGTTCCCTTTTGCGTAGCCGAAGAAAGACGCGTATGGGACGACAGAGCCGGCGGCGGTGGAGAGGCGGTGCACGTGCCATGGCCGAGGGTGTCGAGCGGCGACTTGGACTCCTCGGTCTCATCAATTGGGCCTCCAAGATCAGCCTCATACCCCTCGAAGAAGACCTTGGCGCCGACGAGCTTACCGTTGCAGTAAGCGGATGCGTTCCACGACGGAGCCGAGACACAGCCACCACGGAACTTGCTGGACGGTGGCGGCAGCGTTGAGTCCGCCGCGAACGCCGAGCGGTCCATCACGTACACACCGGTATCTAGGACGCCGATGACGACATCCGAGGCCCTGTTGGACGCCGCAAGCACGCCCGAGGACACCGACAGGCTGAGGAATGATGGCGTGAGCGTGGTGTGCAGCTGTTTCATCTCATATCGGGCACGACGGCGAGGACGGAGCGCTGGGCCGCCAGGTGCGCGGCCTGGCGTCCTGTGAGGCGCGCCGTGAAGCCCGTCGCGGCGTGGGTGTAGGAGTAGAGCACTCGCGGCGCCGGGAGGGACATGTCCTCCGGTATGTGGTCGCGCATGAAGGAAGCGTACGCCCGGGTTGCGAGCCGGCCGCCACGGTGTGGCGGCGGGGGCGCGTGCGTGTGAGCGACATGCACAATGTAGGTGGCGGCCGGACAACTCTTCCTTTTCCCTCGCAGCGGCGGCAATGGCAACGATGACGAGCACTACGCACAGAAGGGCGCCTAGTGCTCGAACTCTCACCATCATGGTTACACGGAGAAAAATATGGATGCGCCGGCGGTGCTGTGCGCCTGTGCCGATGCCGTACGTACGGTGACGCGAATAAGTAGCCACCATGGTTGCATACTGCATAGCTGGATGAGTAAGGGCGGTTGAGCCGCATCGATCATGGTGGAGCCGAGGGTCCAACTATCACGCATGTGATATGCTCACCAACAATCAAATCCAAGAATCTTCTTAATTGTGAGTTTCTTTTTTAATATTGAGAGCTTTATTACTTAACAGGTTTAAGCAGAATTACACCCCGCCTCTGCATAACTATGCACACAGCCGACAAACGTCCGAAATACGAAAGGAAAAGAAGACGAAATACATATGAGAATGAGAAATTGTAGAACACCTATGAATGAGGAGGGCCGATCCGCAAATTATGTTGTTATCCATGTTGGGATTAAAACACTCTCGATGTATCCTCCAGCCGCGTACACACCTCCGTAAATAGGTACCGATGCTCCACATGTTGCAACAGAGACCACGAATAGAGTAATTTTTAGCAGTAAAAATCTTCTCATTTCTATATAGCCAAAGAGATAAAACGAAGCTGTCCGGGAAAGATATGAGAGAGGTTGGTGGTAACTTTAGCTACGATTGGATCGTTAAGCCTGCGGTGGGGCACTCTGGGGGTTTGGCGATTGCAGTTAGATTAGACAGATTTGAGGTGATTAGTAGGGAGGTAGGGGATTTCTTTGTCAGCTCGGTGGTGCGAGATTTGACAAAAAAAAACAGTGCTGGGAGGTAATCAATATTTACGGTCCTGTGGCGATGGACAGGAAGGATGCCTTCCTGGCTGAGATCACGGACAAGGTGTTGAGAGCTCAAGTTCCAGTCTGCCTAGGAGGGGACTTCAACTTGATCAGATTTGAGAACGAAAAGAATCAGGGGGCTCTGCACAGGGGGCTCATGTTCAAGTTTAATGTGATGATTGATCTGCTTCAACTTAAAGAACTGCGTCGAAGTGGATGCAAGTTCACCTAGACGAATAAACAGCCAAACCCTACGATGGAAGTCCTGGATAGGATTTTGGTATCTTTACCCTGGGAAGCTTTATATCCCCTTTCGCTGGTCTATTCTCCTACCAGGGTGGGCTCTGATCATTCCCCCATCGTTGTTGATTTAGGGGAGGCTCAAATTCCAAAGTCAAATCTGTTCCGCGTAGAGGCGGCGTGGTTTGAACGTCCTGAGTTTATCCCCATGCTTATAGCAAAGTGGCCAGCGAGGTATCAGAGAAATGTGCTTGACTATTGGAAGGTGCAACAGTCCGAGCTGCGTAAGCTGTTGAGGGGGTGGTCTCGCAATGACAGGGGAGAATTTTTCTCGACCAAGAAGCTGCTGCTAGATCAACTTAGGGAGCTCGACGACTTAGGGGATCTTGACCTGCTATCGGAAGAAGACTGGAGGGTCAGATATCAGATTGAGGAGAGACTTGCGGAAGTTTACGCGGAGGAAGAGAGATACTGGCATACGAGAGGGGGCGAAAACTGGTTGGTCAAGGGAGATAACAATACCGCTTATTTCCACTCGGTTGCGAATGGCCGTCGAAGGAAGACCACTATCCTCGTGTTGGAGGATGAAGGGCTGACGTTGGAGGATGCAAACCAAATTAAAGTGCATGTGAATGACTATTACCGTGGGTTGTTTGGGCAAGAACCCGGCTCTCAAGTCAAGTTAGCCTCAGCTTTGTGGGAAGGTACAAAGAAGGTGTCCCCCGAAGAAAATGCTAGGTTGAGCAGTCCTTTCTCGATGGAGGAGATCGAACTTGCGCTAAAATCGATGAAGACTAACACTGCACCCGGCCCTGATGGCTTCTCGGTGCAGTTCTATAAGGAGGTCTGGACTTTGGTTAAGGACAATATCAAGGAGATGTTCGATAACTTACATTCTGGATCCCTCAGTTTGGGTAGGCTGAACTATGGGATTATCATCTTGATTCCGAAAATCAAAGACGCAAATGTAATCAAACAATTCCGGCCAATTTGCTTGCTGAATGTGGTTTTCAAGCTGATCACGAAGGTCTTGACGGACAGGCTCTCTCCAGTAGCGGAGGAGATCGTCAGCGTTACCCAAACGGCGTTCATTCCAGGACGTCATATTTTGGAGGGGGTCTCTGTCCTTCAAGAGGCGGTCCATGAGTTGCAGCGAACTCGTGCGTCGGGGATCATTCTGAAGCTCGATTTCGAGAAGGCCTACGATAGAGTTCAATGGCCATTTCTTCGCGACGTGCTCAGAGGCAAGGGGTTCTGTGAGGCGTGGGTGGAATGGATGATGCTGGTGGTTCAAACGGGTAAAGTCTGTGTGAACCTTAACGGAGTAAATGGGGAGTACTTCAGAACATTTAGAGGCCTGCGGCAGGGAGACCCTCTGGCTCCCCTACTCTTTGACATCGTGGCGGATGTGCTAGGAACTCTGATATCTAATGCTAAAGCTACTGGTCATCTGGTTGGTCTGGTTCCCCACCTGGTAGAAGGGGGGATTTCACATCTGCAATATGCCGATGACACACTGCTGTTTTTGAACAATGACGATAATTCAATCGCGACGATGAAATTTGTCCTATACTGCTATGAGGCTCTGTCAGGCATGAAAATAAATTACGAAAAAAGCGAGGTTTTTGTCCTGGGGGAGGAGCAGAATGAACAAGACAGGGTTGCCAACTTGTTTAATTGTGTGCTGGGCTCGCTTCCGATGAAATACTTGGGGGTCCCGGTCTCAAACCGAAAGCTGCTAGCGTCAGACTTTGATTTTCTGCCAGACAAAGTTCTTAAAAAATTGGGGGGGTGGAAGCCAGTGTCCTCGGGTGGCAGGAAGATTCTGATTGACTCCTGCCTTAGCAACGTTCCCACCTATGTGATGGGTTTCTATGTGATCCCAGAGGGGATTCATTACAAGATGGACATGCACCGGGCTAAGTTTTTTTGGGAAGGGTCAAATGAGCATAGGAAATATCACATGGTCAGGTGGTTGGATCTAGCTAGACCAACGGAGTTTGGGGGGTTGGGCTTTGCGGAGACCAGGGCCAAGAACATTGCGTTGCTTGCAAGGTGGATCATCAAACTGGAAAGGGGTGACCAGGATCTGTGCTGCCAAATCCTTAGGAAAAAATATCTAGGGGAGGGGGGTTTCTTCCAATCAGAGGCGGCGGGGGGGTCTCAGTTCTGGAAGGGACTACACTCCATAAAAAAGTGGGTTATGAGGGGCATTCGATATCTGGTGGGTAACGGCAAAAAGGTCAGTTTCTGGGAGGATGTCTGGCGCGGTCAAGTCCCTCTAAAGATCGCTTACCCTCGGATATTGGTGCTGGAGCTACTGCTGCTATTATTAGGGACTCTCGGGGTAATTTCATTGCGGCTAATTGTTCCCATGTTATTAGAGGGGCTGATGTTATAACTCTTGAAGCACTTGCAATGAAGGAGGGGCTTATGTTATCTAATGAGCTTGGTTTTCACAAGGTTGAAGCGGAATCTAATTCACAAGAGGTCATAAACTTCTGTACAGGGCAGTCTCAATGGTGGGATTCGGCGGAAGCAATTTTCGTGGAGTGCGTGAATTTATCTACCTCTATTGGAACTGTTGAGTTCAAGCCTTGCCCATGAGATTGCTAGTTATAGTTTCTGTAATCATAATTCGAGTAGATGGCTTAACGATCCCCCGGGATGGTTAATCAAATTCCTTGTGGATGATGTAACAATACTTCAAACTCCAGCAGCAGGTTTCCTTGTGGCTTAACGATCCCCCGGGATGGTTAATCAAGTTCTGTCGAGAATTCTTGGTACATCTGGGGTTGTTTCTTGGTTATTAATTCTACATTTACCCACGTTTCTGCAAGTCTCTTTCATCAGTACATGCCAACTATGTCTGCGAGATGGTAATCTCCTGTGCAAAACGTGTATTTAAATTTGTGCTATGTTGAGGAAAAAAAACAGATCATGAACTATTTTCTGGTTCAATGTTGATAACATTCAAATGTGTACAGATATTACCAACCTAGCTATCTCTATATCGGTATTGCGTAAAATAGTAAGTACTCCATCCGTTCCAAAATAGATGACTTGAATTTGTCCATACATGCATATATGTGGACATAAAATATATCCATACACATGCATATAATATATTTCGGAACTGAGGGAGTACATGTTATTAGTATTAACTTTGGAGATTAAAATAAAAGTGTACTACTGTATATATCGTGCTGATGTATTTATGTCTTCAATCAATAACCTCTGGAAATTGATTGAAAACCAACAAAGTGTTGCGTAACGAAACAGTTATTATTTAACTCGTATATACCATATATGGTATGACTGTAAATACGAGACAAATCTTAAATTTCAGGAGTAGCTATGATCCGGCAAGTAACAAATATTACTTTTGTGTTTCACTACCGGATGAGTTGTTCCGGAGTGCATATTTTTCTTGTGTGTTGCCATGCCTTGCCAGGGAACGGCTAGTGTTCTTGGCAGCTGATCATATGATCGAAGGGGAACTTGCAATTCAAAAAAAATTCACTTGCCTCATCAGTTTGAAGGTAACCAATGTTTGTGAGAGTGTTGGGCGGTGTCGAGCATCGCCGTCATGGCTCATGGGAAAATTAGGCTCCTCGCTGGGCAATAAGATACGTGATGGATGGATTGATCAACATTCAAGATTAATGTTGGATAGTAAGGAACGCGTGATCGGGGGCCAAGGGGATTATTTATTTAAGAGCGTGTGAAGATGAAATAGAGTCGGTGATAATCTCGGCACAATTTCCTGATTCTAAAAGAGTAAGCCTCTTAATTAAGCTAACCCTTTTTTTTTAATTGTAACTCTGGTGGGCTATGCTCTCTTCGATGTAGAGGCGATATGGCATACGGTGAGTCCAAAGATACATGAAGCTGTTTTCTTTTTGTTTACCTTGTTTGTTTCATTGTTACGAGCTGTTCTTTGTGTTGAGACTTTTACTTTTGATTTTCTATGTTTCATATCAACACTTAGTTGGAATATACATGCGTGCGGCTCTTAGGTTAAATTTGTTCAACTATTCGAGATCTACATCAATTTTTCATGTGTGCGGCTCTCTGTCCACTACCACATAACCAGGCACTTGGTTAGATTTTTTTTTTTTAGAATCACGAGGAGAATATTCTGATGACAGAAACAATGCGCCATAGTACTTGCAAAAGTCCTCATCAGTGTTGGTGAGCACGGCCAGCGGAACCCTTGTTTCCGCCAGATGGGGGGGGGGGGGGGGGGGGGGGGGGGCGGGCAAGGAGGAATCACATGTGCACAGCGCATCTATCACAACCATTGTTGATTTGATTAGCTCTTGGATTTCCAGTTCCAACTGATAAAAGGACACTTCACTACCGTTGTTGATTGAGTAACCAAGTGTATTTGTTCGAAAGTAGATGAGCGCATATGTAAAAAGAGGTACTACGTACGGCAGTTCACCCGTTACCAACAATTACTGCCGAGACTAACACCAAACCTCCGTTTCGCTTCATTTACCCTTGGACAGACTCAACTCAATTCCTTCACTTTGTATCCGTTTGCTATGCATCCTATCATTCCTGTACCTGCAAATTTACTATCAATGGTCAGTTAACAACATTCCAGCACAGCTTTATAGACAAGTGTGCACTTCTGCAAAATTTTATAGCCGTCATTTAACAACATTCCAGCACAGCTTTATCCGCAAGTGTGCATTTCTGTACAATTGTATAGCCAAGTGGGACTTAAATCCATTTCCACCACAGTTTGACTTACGCAGTCAAACACTGCAGCGGGCTGGTCTAGAGCTAAACGAAGGAGTGCTCATTATCTAAACTAGAACAGGCAAATCACCGTTTTCGTCATTACCATGTCTTGTCCCCAGACCGGACAAATGTCATCTAAGGGAAGAGGACCCTAACCAACCTCCATTTGATCAAACTACTTGTACAAACTGTATGTTTGCTGTTTGGGGTAAGGAAGAAAATGAGTGGAGATTAGCTTACAAGTAAAACCTAAATGGCCCTTGCCAGACGTCTGTGCTCGCTAGTACTGCGGCGACGAGTGGCCATCCACTCCATCATCTGTCCCTGCGCCCTGCAAAGAAGCATCACAATCAGTTAAAACATACGATTCCCGTATCGAGCAACCTGAACCCAGATCCAGTAAAGAACTGAAGCTCTTTCTAAAGCTTCTGATCTATGCAGAAGTTGAAACCTGACTTGATATGGGGGTAGATATCTACAAGCCACCAAGAAAGTAAATACATAGCTGAGAGCCTACCCGAATTGAAACCTATAATGTGCATCACAGAAAACCGTCGAACCCCTCTTCCCGATCTATCAAAACAATGCTGCCTTCACGAGTCATGTGCATCACATATGACTACCAAAACCAGAAGCAAGCTAGCACTAATGTTGAATAGCGGTACAGCGGAAGGCGCTTAACATAATTGTCTAGTATACCATATGCGTGGGCTGCGTAGCCAGCGCGTGAGGAAAAAGAACACAGGAAACTTGAGAAGATACAGTAAATAAAGATGATCAAAGAACACACAAAACGAAAAGTAAATATGTCCAAAGCCACTTTGATCACACATTAAGAAAGCGTTTAAATCAACAGACCATTCAAAAGCACCATATTCTATTCATACCGACAACTCAGATGGCTCGACAACGAATAAGCGTCCATCAAACAGGGAAAAGAACATATGGCAACAGAAAGTAAAGGAGAAACTTTCATTACTTGGCAGTCCATCACATTCAAGCTGTTCTACACTTCTACCATGCCATACCTCGAACCCAGACCCACAAAATATATAGATCTGAACTATCAATATGAAGAATAATTATGCTTCACTCCTAGGCCCTGGCTACAGATTTGGGCAACCCATAAAAGCTATTGTCCATTCAACCGGCCGCATACTCTAAGAAAAACAAAACAGTGTTCAGAAAATGCCTATCGGTGAAATGGATGATAAAAGGTACTACAGAGAATAGACACTAGTGATCAAACAGTAACATGAGACGAATCATCTTGTAATGATAAAAAAAAAATAGCAACTGTAGATTCAACTATCTCTGCCACACATCTCAAGACCACATGTATTGCTCTACTAGCAGAATCCTAACAAAACACACTTGCTAAATCACCGACGATGAACATAAAAATCATGATCCAGTTATTGCCCCACAACCAGCCAAACATGCATCGAGCATCAATGTTCATCACGCGAGCCTAAAGCAGCAATCACGCCCGCCTTCTGCATCTCCCGAATCAGCTTAAACCAGCAACCGGATCGAAACCCTAACCCGATTTAGACCCCAGTGCGGGCCGAGACTCTACAGGAATTGAAACCCTGGACGTGCGTCACCAAACACCATCGAGCCGAGCCTCACCTCTGCCTGCTCTCGTGGGGATGGGCTGTCGGCGTGACGGGGGAGAGCAGGTACTTGACGAAGGCCTTGCCCTTCTTGTGCCAGATGTACGCCGCGCCTGTGACGAACCCCACCGCTCCCCGCGCCATGTAGAGCACCTTGGCGACGACGGCGACCTTCGCCTTGCTCACCGCATCGGCGACGAACCCCACCGCTCCTCGCGCCATGTAGAGCACCTTGGCGACGCCGGCGGCGGCGCCGACCTTGGCCTTGCTCGCCGCGGTGGCGGTGACCGAAGAAGCGCCCGCGACGACCATCTCCGCCGCCACGGTCGCTGGTCGGCTCGCGCGCGGGGAGGGGGCGGAGGCGATGACGAGCGTCTCTCGGTCGGCTCGCGTGGCGGGGGCGAGGGCGATGGGAATGGGGGAAAGGATGCGATGGCGGCGGGGGGGCTAGGACTGGAGTGGTAAATGGGGGGGAGAGCGATGGCGCGATGCTCCGTGGCTCGACTGGCGAGATCCGTCGCTCGTTCGCTGAGCTGGCCCTACCACTTCCTCTGCACATTAGGCCCCGCAATGTTTGGACCCGCACGTCATACTATCGTTCTACGGTAACTGTTTGTCTCGTACTAGTTTTGAGGCTGCCAGCTTATAGGCAGAAAATTGCTGTGGTGAATTTCAAAAAAAAAGAAAATTGCTGTGGTGGCATTTACAACAGTTTTGAAGACATGGAGAGGAATTTAGTTTCACTGGCTTTAATCCAAACTTGATTTTCCCAATTTAAATCCTTAAATCGAGGGGAATTGGGAATATCAAGTTTGGATTACAAAATCCTTACGGCTTCGTTCGTTTAATCCACGCGAGGAGGTAGACTATTCAGCACAGCAAATCTGTGTTATTCGGTTAACCCACAACGGGATTCTGCCCCATTGCGTCCCGTCCAAGTTCCACCTTGCGAGTGTCTGGACCGTGCGTCGGTTGGCTTTTTGTGAATCTCCGTCCGGGTGTGCTCGTGGAGCGCTTTGGAGGGAGGTTGTATGGCTTCGTCATCCCGATCGCCGGCAAGGAGAGGCGCGTTGTGTCTAGGATACTGACGCGATTGCTAGCCAAGACGAGATCTGATGAACTTGTTGTGGGACTGTCATCGAAGATGGGAGATTTGTTGCTGACGGACAAGGAAGCTACCGGCCTGGTGATAAAGGGAGTTGAATCCTCGCAGCCCCCTCGGCCAAAGTGGGCGCTGGTCGGTAAGGCACGTTCTCCCCGCAAGCTTGGTGCTCTGAAAAGGGCAATGGAGCGGGCATGGGTAATTCACAACCCCGCTCAGTTCAAGGAAATTGGGGATAATCTATTTGTTGTGAGGTTCTTGTTGGAGATATGCCATAGAGGGAATAATAAAAGTTATTATTTATTTCCATGTTCATAATTAACGTTTATATCTATGCTATAACTGCTACGGTTCTTGAATATGAGATTCAGAGGAAAACCCAAATGCACATGTGGAAACATAAAAACTAAAGAGTTCCCTAGTCTCGCCTCTAAGACTAGCTCATGTGTTGCATGATGATCTCGTTTTCCTGATCATGGGTATAGTTGGAAGCCAGCAAAAATGGGAGCACATTGTTGGCGGAACAATGAGTGCTGGACAGACCCAATTAAATGATATACTATGAGATCGCCTCGTCACATGTTGTTAGTATAATCATAGAAATGTTAACATATACCCACGTTCTTAGACCACGCGAATATCTAGTTACTACTTACCAGACGTTTTACCTTGATGCTGTCAAAAGTTACCCGTAACAGGATAATCATAAAGGCAGTCCTCAAATATTTTTAAAAAGTGCATCTAGGAGTTGATAATTCAAGATTGGGATTTGCTCCTCAGACGATGGAGAGATACTTTTGGGCCCTCTCAGTATTATGGTATCCATCATCGTGTGGCCAGACACAGCATGATGTGATCAATGGGGATACCGGAATATGGAAACAAGAAAAAAATAGCAAACCGGCAACGAGGATAACTAGGTATCGTGATCAAGTATTGCTTTACAGGGATACCGATAATCTCTCCTCGAGTTATGTTATGTATCGCGAAGCAAAGGGAATTGTGTATGGGAATATAAGGTTCACTCGAATTCACTCGTGTAACTGTAGGAATCAATATGGATGTCCAGATCCCGTTATTGATTATTGACCGGAAGGGGTTTCAGATCATATCTACATTTTCACCGAACCTACGGAGTCACACGCTTAAGTATCATCGGTCTGTTGATAACTACGACGTGATAATAGTATGAGATAATGTCAATGGAATGGTTCCGAGAACATCGAAATAGTTTCGGAGAGAAACCAGAAAAATTCTGGAGTATCGGGAAAGTCCCGGGAAAACCTAAAGGGACCGGAAGGGTCTAGGAAAATTCTAGAGTATTCTAGATCCTTCTATAATGTTCCGGAAGACACCATGGGCTGCATGCAATAAATGAGTGGTAACTCCACTCTTTTATGTGTGCGCTATTAAGGAGTGGTAACCCCTTCTTTTATGTGCATGGGTTTAAAGAGGTGGTAACCCTTTCGTGGGATAATCACGGCAGACGTTACCGGGGGTAAATTATCTTGGGGCAAGACGACACTGGTGTTTGGGAGAGGGTTTAGCTCAGAGGAAAACATGATGATGTACGATCTGGTAGCCGGCAACCCAATCGCCGAGTCTCCGATCTCGATATATTAATCTCAACTCTCGTGTTACACTGGATACTCGATACCTAGCGATATTGCTCGAACTCTTGCCTCCTAAACCTAACCTAGGGGCCGGCTTATAAAGCATCCGGGCCCCTGGCCTGTTCTCCAAGGCGTACTCTGAGTCCTACCCGGACGCTGCTTACAAAACCCTAAACTTCCTTACGAGAACCCACAATCCGGGTTACCAGGCCTACGATCTTGGGCCTTCTAGAAGCTCCTTTATCCTAGCCGGATCTTTACGCAGCGTCCTTTGGGCCGAGTTACACCTTGGCGTTGGGCTACCGGGTTATCATCCCTCCATCAGTAGTCCCCAGAATAGCCTGGGCTTCACGGGATCCTCCTTGAAGCGCTTGCTATTCCCTGTAAAAATATCAGACGTACAAATCCAAAGAGGCCGGGTTAAGGTGCTTTGATAAACAGCTAGGCCTAACTCCAAGGTGGCCATTTAATAACCCGGCTTTCTCTAGGTCCTTTTTTACTCTTTCCGGGTCAACGCTCTGATAAGAATCTCAAAGATCCGGCTTACTTTACTCGATAACTGATCCTGATATTGCGGAGAAGATCCCCTCCTTATCTCTGTCCGGATATCTCGTCCAGCACTTAAAGCATATCTCACAAAATCCGGGCAGATAGCCGTTATTCCGAAATTTTCGGTTCCCGCCCGCTGGACTAGGTTTATCCGCACGCACCCTTATAAATAGGTACTTAGGGGTTAACCTAACCCCAACGGCTCATTGACCCCTTCTCCTCCTTCTCTTCACTTCCGCGCTCAAGCTCACAGAGCACCGCCACGGAGACCTCACGCGCGACACCGGAGCCAATCCGCCGCCGGCTACGCTCCGCCACGGCTCGCCCCACGCCGCCGCCGAGATCCGCCACTGCGCCCTTGTCCTGCCCGCCGGGAATCGCTAAAGGGCACCAAGATTGTGCTATTTGCCTCCGCCGGGCTTCACTTCAACCTCCTTCAGTAAGTTCCTTGTATCCATCAATTCAACCTCGCAATTTTTCGATTTACTCTAGATTGGATCTAGGTCAACCCGCGGGCCATTTTTCTTGTCGCGCCGGATTAGGTTGCTTAGATGCTTGCTAATTCCTCCAATAGCTTGATTGATGGTCACACACCACTCTCCTATCATCATGAACCATTAACTTCTCCATAGAATCGCCCGCAAGTTTTTCAATCTAGATCCATTTCGTCCCAATTTTCCACGCATGTCATTGACACCCGGAAGATCCTCTTCTTCCGGTTCTTTTGCTTGCAGTAGATACATGGGCAACCATCCGACTTCCTCAAACACTTTCCAACACGTAAATTCCCCATAATTTCTGTTCTAATTCTTGATACTCGGACAGTCCATGGCTTTTTGCTCTTTTCAATGATACCCGGATGATTCTTGGTTGTTTTGTCTAGCTGATGCCGTTTTCTTATACTCGTATAACTCACGATTTCCGGGTCTTACCTCTTATACCTTTTATCTTGCGCTTTGCAGGTTGAACCCATGGCTCCCAAGAGGCAAGGGAAACAGCCGGCCAAAACCCGGACGACCCAATCAATATCCGCCAACCGGGCGCGGTCAACAGTCACCAAGGCCAAGCTGGAGGAGCTGGCCGAGTTGGGGGTGCTCCCTCCTCAAAAGGATATCCACTGGAGGGTGCCGGGCGACGAGACCCGGCCCACTCCTACCGCCAACGAGGTAATTTGCTTCGTTGAGCACGTGACCCGGGGGTTCCGCCCTCCGGGTCACCCTTTCTTCCGCGAAGTTCTGAGCCATTATGGCCTCCGGGTGTTCGACATAGGGCCTAACTCTATGTTGAACATAACCCATTTCATCGTTCTTTCCGAGTCATATTTGTGCACTCCGCCAAATTTGGCTCTCTTTATTGAACTTTTCCAGTGCAAACCGTGCCGCGAAAGCGGTGACGGGGCACTTCTTACTTGCGGCGGAGTTTCTATCCAGCGCCGTAAGAATTCCCCAATGCCGACTCTTAACTTGAATTCCCACGTTAAGCATTGGCAACTCACCTACTTCTACTGCCGAGACACCTCTTCACCCGGCGAGAGGAGACTGCCGGGTTACTCGGAAGGGCTCCTTGATATCGCTGAGTCTTTCAACGCCTTCGCCCCTGACTCGGACAGGGAATCCATTCAACCTCTCTTAGCTAAGATAGCTGCTCTCTCGGCCCAAGGTCTCCTTGGGCTCAACTTGGTGAAAACTTGGGTCAACTTCCGGATCGAACCCAACTCTATCCGCTCCAAACTAATGTGCGAGTACTCGGGGCACACCATAGATTCCCTCCGATACTCATCTAAGGATTACCCGGCCGGTGACACCAACAAGACCATCAAGGGATTCTTGACGGAGAAGTTGGAGGTAATCCGGAATATAGCCGGGTTAGAACCCTTTACACGCGAGAACCCAGCACCTGAGGTACAGATCCGGCTCTCATACTTTACCTCCATGCCTTTCTTCCTGATACGGTTGTTAACTCTCGTCTCCGTATTCTTATTTCAGGCTGATAACAACTTTTGGAGGATCGAAACTCCCCCTGGCTCAGAAAGCCCAGAGGAGGAAGAAGACGCAATTAACTCTGAAGAAGGTACACTCCGAGTCTCACTCACTTTCCACAAGCTCATTGCTGCTCTCTCTGTAATTTTCCGACTATATGTCTTGATAACTTTCAGAACCAGAGGACAAGGGTGAAGAAGAAGAAGAAGCGGAAGACCGGATGGAATCGGCAAACGACGAGGAGGAAGCTGAGCCGACAGTCAAGGTCGGAGCAAAGAGGAAACCCCGAGGGGTCGTTTTTAAGGTTCCATACCGCCTCCTTACTTCCAAACCATTCTCCTTTGATAACATGCACAAGCTAAACCAAGAGTTATCCGACTGGCCGTACCTGAAGGATTCGCCCTTGACCAAGCGTAGAATGACTCGGAATTTCCCGGGTGAAGGCGCTCTTAACCCGGGTATTTCATCATCCTCAACACGACACGCCGGTACTCATCTGATCCCTTCTTTGAATATTAAAGTTTTTCCAGTTTACCCCTTAGTAGAGTAGCTCCACGTCTTACTTGCTTTGACATTTTCAGCTTCGTCTGGGTCTAGCAGTGAGCTCCCCTCGGATTACGTGGTGAATCCCGGGTAAGGTTCTTCTCCTGATGCTCTATCGCCTTTCCGCAATCTTTCCCCAGTCGTATGCTAACTGCTTATCTACACTGTTCATAGAGCCACGGTCACTATCAGTGACCAAGAGAATGTGGGGGCCGATGACCCGAGTAAGGATAACCCGACTGATGATACGACTACCGCAGCTGGCGGCGAAGAACAAGTGCCACCAACAAACTCGGCTGACCAAGAGGCTGAGTACCCAATAGCCTCGCACACACGCGAGGAGGAGGCCGCCGCCTTGGGCACAGGAGGCGCACCAGAGTCCGATACTCGGACAGCTCGGGCGCCTTCCCCTACCGCGGAGAAAAATCCCTCGCCGAGCTACCAAGGTCCCGGGTCTTCCCACTCAGGAAACGATACCTTCGATCAAATGATGAGCGCTCTCCTTGCCATGAAGGCCTCAGAGAGCAGTATGTTAGAGCGTCTGGCAGTGGAGCACCAGGTAATCATTACTTGATATCTAATAATATCCATCTAGTCCCCAAGTTCCGAGTCTAATTTGTCAAAGTTACACTCGGTACTTCTTTCAATACTCGGCTGACTGCAATATCCGATTAGTTTTTAACTTTCCATATCTTTAGGCGCACGCATCTCGGTCCGGGGAGATTTTGGCCAAGACCAATCAACTCCTGGGCACTGAGGTTAAGCTAAGAGGGGCGCTTGAAGCTAAGGTGGCAACCTTGAAAAAGGATGTCGCAAAATACAAAGAGAGATACACCACCGTCCAAGCTACGCTGAAGGAGCTATCAGCTCAAATTTCCGACACTTATCGTGTCCTTGTTGGTGAGATTTTGCTTCTTACCAGTTTGTGTCTTGGTTTTTTGTTTCTTGATACGTGACACCCGTAATACTTTGAAGTAATCTTTGTGTTGTGTCCTGCAGATTCCAATCTTGCTCCCTCGCAAGAAAATAATATCCAAAAGATAATGAACTTGAGGAATGTCCTCCGGAGGTTCTGTGCCGGCACTAAGTGGATCCTGGACGCCATTCAGTGGCCGACTGAGTCGTATCCGGGTATGGAGACCCTAATCCATGCATGCTCCACTGTTCCTGCATGGATTGAGCTCTGGAAGCGCTCGTCATGCCGGATTGGCATGACCCGGGCCTTTATGCTGGCTAAAGCTTACTTTCCCAAATTTGAGCCGGCAAAAGTGATAGCCGGGTTTCCGGAGTTCAAAGCGGATGGCACAAAGTTTGGGGCTAAGGACTTCAAGGCCGTGCAAGCTGAGGTACGACATTCGGCGACGACTCTTGCCGATAGTATGGATTTGAATAAGTTTATGTCCCCATACGATGCTAAGGGCAAGGCTGTGATGGAAGACACGCCCGTGCCATTCGATATCCTGGAAAAATGGAACGTTGGCTCGGCCAGGCGAAGGGAGGAAGCTGCGAAGAAGGGGGCCGATTTGGAATCAGCACCAACTACTTCTACGCCAACCGTTCATCCACCTGTTCGTCCTGATGCTGAAATTCCGGATGATGATGCCGCGAATGCTTTTAATGAGCAAACTCATGATCAAGACCCGGAGGACAGGGTTGGAGGTGTGGACCCCACCCGGGAGGCCGAGTAGATTATTATCTGATGTCATCTTGATACTTTGTTTGCCCGATGCCTTTGTAAAAGCAGATATTCTTTTGATAGTGCGTATGTGCCATTTTGATATTACCATCGCATTATGTAAACACATTGCGAAACTTGTAACGGCTTCAAAGCCCTTTGTGGCCTTTGGATGGACTTGATGCACGTCTGCCTTTAAGCTCGTTTATTCCCGACTTACTTTATGGTTCCGTATGTGAGACTCGGTTTCCGGGTCTCGTGGGTTTGACAGGTGGACTTTTCTCTAAGTCCCCAAGTCCCCAAGACCCGGATGTTTGGGTTTTTTGGGCTTAGTGACTAAGCAACTTTGTTTCTTTTTGCGAAATCCCCAGTCCCCAAAGCCCGAAATTCCGGGTCTGGGATACGCGGTCATCCAGAGAGAACAAGTTGTCTTGCGCTAAGCCCGAACCTAGAGCCGTTTCACATAGGTATTGAAGTTATGCTTAATAAACGTTGAGTTTCCGGCTATTAGCCCTGTACTCTGCATAACTTGTGGTTTAGATGACCCTTTTGACTATCTTGTACTATAAGCCGGCTTTCGCGTGGATATCATGTTGTTACATCTATACGAAAACAGGGTCAGGCAAGTCCCATTGGGCTTCATGGCTGATTGTAATCGTAAGCGAGCAAATCATGCCACTTTAGTGCGAGTCACATCGAGCTTAAGTAAGAAAAGTCAAGAAAATGTGGCTCCTTTGTCCGGTTATAAGATTGCAGCCGTACTCGTTTGCGAGTAATCGGCCCTTATAACTCATAGGCATCAAGGCCGGGTCTTTGAGTTTGTAACTGTGCTATTCAAGCAATCAGCTCTCAAGACCTAGATATATGCAACATTCTTAAGGAAACTGATGTACTGATAACAATAAACGATACTTACCTGTAAGCGAAGTAGAGATCATAACAAAATAAGACTTGATAACGCATGTGAAGAAGATATATTGCTTAACCATCTCTTTATTGATATGAGAAAGCTTGGGTCAGCAGGCCGCCTCATTAAAAACCCTCCAGTCCCCTCAGGTACCCTGGATAGGAAAAGAGTACGTCTGAAACCTGCTGCCCGTTACATTGTTTAGTTCTTCTTGGGGATCTGTCCGGAACCAACGTAATCGATACACATTCTCCACTTGTTGGTCTTTTTTATTATGAGTGTCGGGTTCGCTAGCCAATCCGGGTGAGGCGTTTCCGTGACGCGGGTGGTTGTAAACGGTCGTGTGATTTCTTCTCCTATAGCAGATTGCTTGGAAGGGTCATGCTCGATGAAAGCCACCATCTTGGTGTCTTGTGCTGCCTTGAACTTTGCCCTTTCATCTTCAGTACTCGGTCTTTTCAATGTTGTTCTGTCATCCGGGTCTGCTTGAGACCGGTAATGCTTGAGTTCCTCTTTTCTGCAAGCTTGCTCAGCCATTGCTGCGTCTCCTTCATCGCACTCAGCCGCTATAACCCGGCTTCCATGTATGGTGATTGTCTGCTTAGGACCCGGGATTTTTAGCTGTAGATACACATAACACGGCCTAGCCATGAATTTAGCATAAGCCGGCCTTCCGAACAGCGCGTGATAAGGACTGCGCAACTTGACCACCTCGAAAGTGAGCCACTCAACTCGATAATTATCCTTTGATTCTCCGAAAGCTACCTCCAATGCGATTTTTCCCTCGGGGCACGCTGAGTGACCCGGCACTATCCCATGAAAAATTGTTGAACTTTTTTGTAGCTGAGACTCCCTGAGACCCATGCGTAGAAAGGTCTCCCAATACAGGATATTGATGCTACTTCCACCATCCATCAGGACCTTTTTCAGCTCATACCCATTGACCTGCGGTGCAACTACTAATGCTAAGACTCCCGGGAGTTCTATTCTTTCCGGGTGATCTCTTCTGCTCCATGTTACATCCTGCTCTGACCACCTCAGGTATCTCGGAACAGCCGAGGAAACCGAGTTTACTGCTTGCTTCAGTATCTTTTTGTCCTTGTTAGAATTTCCTGTAGTATGCACGTGATATTGACCCAACTGCTTGGGGTTAGCCTGGAAACCTCCGGCTCCCCCTTGGTTGTTACCCTGATTTCCTGCTGCCGGGTTACCGGCTGGGGGTGGGCCGTTGCCCGGGTTTCCACCTGGACCCGGTCCTCCTCCCCGACCTGCGCCTCGCATGGTTCTGATCACTTCCTCGTTCTTCCATCTCTGTAGGTCGGCGCACTGCTCCAAGGAGTGGTTAGCCGGCCTACCGTTCCTGCTGTGTTTCGGGCACGCCATTCTGAAGATGTCCCAATTGTTACTCGGCCTTGGCGGCCCTTGATAGTTTCCTCCATTGTGATTTCCAGTATTGAAATTTCCTTCTGCCCTGGGTCTCGAAGACCCGGCTTCTGTGCTGGCGACAAACTCGGAGCCTCCCTCAAACGGGCGCTTGTTCTGGCTGTTTCCGTTATTACCCGGCGCTGATCCATTGCCGGCTCTTCCATTATTACTTGTGTTCGCTTTTGCTCTTTTGTCATCAGCTTCCTCTTCTGTAGTGTACGTTGCGGCGTGTTTGTTGCATGCATCCATCAGTTCCCCCATCGTAACCTCTGAAGCATTCCGACTAGATTTCATGCGGGTTAACTTTTGCACTAAAGGTGTGTACTTGCACGTTTTTGCCATAGCTTGTAACGCATCCTTGGGCTGAATATCTGTGGATGAATGAAGTATTTCCATAACCCAGCGCACCCAGCTGCGCGCCGACTCTCCCTTCTTCTGGACGCATCGTTCTAGGTCATCAATAGTGAATAACTTTCTGCACGTCCCATGAAAGTGATTGATAAACGCAGTTTTCAGCTCCTCCCATGACTTGATAGATCCCTCTGGTAGAGTATTGAACCATAATTTTGCTGCTCCTCCTGACATCATTAAGTACATAAACTTGGCTTGAAGATTTTCCGTTGCTTTGGGAATCGACATTGCCATCTCATAACTGCCCAACCATGTTTCCGGATCCATAGTCGGCTCGTAATTCACTACTTTACCCGGTTCCTTGAATTTATCCGGGTAAGGCTCGGCCCTGATGTTGTCCGACAGGCACTTAGGCCCGGCAAGATTAGTCGGGACCGGCCTTACTCGAGAAACGTGTGATCCTGCAGGGGGTGCGGCCGGACGCGGGACTGCTGGTGGCCCATGCACTGCAGACCCGACTGCGGCTCTCCTGGCTCTGGAACTGTCCATGATAGCTTGTGCTGCTGATGCTGCTGGTACTGCCTGAACGCGGGGAGGAGGCGGCATTTGCTGCTGCTCTTCCCTCCGCTGCGCTGAACTTGTCTGGATATTGCCAGTGTTGCCTCGTTGCTGACTGATATATGGCGTCCCATGCATTCCACTTCTGTGATCCGGGTAATTAACTTGCTATGCCACCGCGGTGCGCAATAGATCTATCGCCCGCCGGTCTCCTCTCCGTGGGGTGACTCTCTCACGGGGATTTGGTTTAACGCGAGTGTTGCTGCGTACACGTTATCCATGGGGTTGTTGTAATGACCCGCTGGTGTGCGAAAACGTGATGGTGGTGGTGGTGGTGGTGGTGGTACAGTATTGCCGGTAGTAACTCCAGTCTGTGGTACGGGTAACCCGGCCTGCGTGTCTGCCGGTTGTACTCCTCCGGTTGTTGGCTGAGGGGCGGTTCCTTGGTTTGCCGCTGGGATCGGCTGATCCCGAGGCGTGATGAATAGCGCAGCCGGGTTTATGACTCCTCCGAATGCTGGTAATCTGGTTTGGTGCCTTTGACGTATTCTAGTCGTTTCCTCTCGGAGCCGGGTTTCCAGTGCATCCAGCTCGCGTTGGCGTGTGGCCATCCCTTGCCTTTCTGCTTCTACTTGTCTTCTCTGTTGCTCCAAAGCACGACGGGCTACATCCGGGTCCCTAACACGTTCCGCCGCGTTTTCTGGAGTGATAACGGTGGCAAGAACTGTGGGATCTAGGATCAGATTGTTGTCGAACAGGGCCGGGTGCTGTGGATTGGAAGGACCCGCTCCTAGTGTCCGGTTTGCTAGGAATCCAAACGTGTTCGCGTGTAACTCGTTTTCTGCCGCTTGACTGGTAACCGATGACGACTCTCCGTCAACCCGGGCCAAAACCGGGTTCCCGTTAGCCGGATCTTGCTGCTGGGCCAATGCTTGTGCTGCTCCGACCGCGGCCGCGGTCCCGTTCTCCTGGTTGAGATTGGTCGCGGGAGCCGTGTAAACCGCAACCCGGCGCACGATGCTTGGCGCGAATTCATAGTGTTCCTCTTCGCTGCTATTTTCCTCATACCGATTCTCTAGCAGATGCAGGATAGACTCAGTATCATCTTCTTTCTCGACCCAGCCACGCGGGGTCCATGCCGGCTCCTCCGGCTGTTCCCTCTTCATGGTGGGTTCTTCTGTTGGATCTGTCGTCCCAACTGATTCTTCTCCATCTGATTGAATGTAGGTGGCCTCCCCTGACACAGAATCAAATCCAAAGTCGTCAGGGATCGAACCGGAAGTACGTACCATACCGATGAAGACGTTGATCCGGCCGATTGTCACGATAGATCCGGATTCGAGGTGATCCGACTCTGGCCCCCAGCCGGAATCGTCCACCATCTTCTCTCCTTCGCGGTCGGTGTAGATCTCGCCAATGACAAGATTCTCCATGTTCTTCCGAGCTTCTCCCGTGATGTAAACACCTTTGGACGCAGGCCCCACGGTGGGCGCCAACTGTCGTGGGATAATCACGGCAGACGTTACCGGGGGTAACTTATCTTGGGGCAAGACGACACTGGTGTTTGGGAGAGGGTTTAGCTCAGAGGAAAACATGATGATGTACGATCTGGTAGCCGGCAACCCAATCGCCGAGTCTCCGATCTCGATATATTAATCTCAACTCTCGTGTTACACTGGATACTCGATACCTAGCGATATTGCTCGAACTCTTGGCCCCTAAACCTAACCTAGGGGCCGGCTTATAAAGCATCCAGGTCCCTGGCCTGTTCTCCAAGGCGTACTCTGAGTCCTACCCGGACGCTGCTTACAAAACCCTAAACTTCCTTACCAGAACCCACAATCCGGCTTACCAGGCCTACGATCTTGGGCCTTCTAGAAGCTCCTTTATCCTAGCCGGATCTTTGCGCAGCGTCCTTTGGGCCGAGTTACACCTTGGCGTTGGGCTACCGGGTTATCATCCCTCCATCAAACCCCCTCACTAATGGACCAGCCATTATATGGAGGTTTCTCCCCTTGGCCTCCCCCTTTGAGCTATATAAGGAGAGGAGGAGCAGCCCTCAAATTCGTGCTAAGTGGTTGAAAGGCTGATGCCTCCTCCATCTCTTTCTCTCACACTTTCACATATGTCGTAAGGCTACTCGGTGCTCGAGCTTAACTTTGTCCTGGACGGCGGATCGCTGCTGGACTGGTGATCACGTACGTGTGGATACTGGCACAGCTATCGTACGTTAGATCCTAGGAAGGCTGGGAGGGATATACCTAGCTGCGGGGATTGTAACATCCCAAGTATGAAAGATAGCCATTAGAATGTTCTGCTCTCTGTTATTTTATGTTTTGCATCATGGCATCATGTTGATTGCATTTGTTTTGTTTGTTTCCCATTTGTTATTCTCTGTTTTGCTTTGTTTTCCAACTGTTTTCATTTGTTTTCCTTTGTTTTCTATTTGAATTTCAAACCAAAATTCAAACCTTTTGTTTCATCCTTGTGATGTTACAATTTCCAAAATCATATTTCAAATTAAAACAATTGTTTGTTTCCATTAAAGTGTGATCTCAAAACTGTTGTTTTGTTTCTATAAAAATGCATCCAATAATCAAACCCTTTTCAAATCCAATTAATTTCCAAAACAACAACCCTTTTGAAAGTTATGAAAATTGCAAAACAAATCAATCAATTGCTTCCATCAAACCATAAGGTTCAACCATTAAAATTATGGCTTTTAATAATTTAATTAACCCAAACTTAATTCAATTGTTATTTCAAATTCAAATCAAATCAATCCCACTTGGCACATTTCAAATATGGGTTTAAAAATTGAAATCTTGCAAACAAATTAAATTTAATAATGTTTGCATAATTGCTTGAACTTATTAAATAAACATTGTTTATTTTCCAAAATTCCAAACCAAACCCTATTTGAAAGTCACCTAACAATTTAATATCAAATTAATAATTTCAAATTGTTGAAAATAATTTAAACCACCTTGTTGTTGCTGTTTTGCAACTAATAAAGAAAATGTTAATCAAATGAAATAACCCCCAACCTATCCTTTCTCTCTCTCCCTCTTTTATTTCTTGCAAAAAAAATAATAATAAGGAAAAAATAAAAAAAAGCAAAGGAGGGAGACATGCCAACCAGCCCACAGCCCATCTACCTCTTTGGCCCATACCCCTTTCCCCCCTTGTCGTCTTCCTCCCCCTGTCGTCATCTTTCTGTACGAACAGCACCTCCACCACCCGATCCCTCCTCCTCCACCCGATGGCCAGCCGTACCAAGCTCAATCCCCCTTAAAACGCCAAGCCATCCCCTCTGCTAGCCCTAGCTCCCTCTCTTCCCTCTCCCCAGCCGCCATTCTCTTCTTCCACCTCCATCCCTCTCCTCTCCCTGTCTCCTTTTCTCTCTGAACTTTGTACCCTCTGAAACCCACCGAAAAAACAGCCCCTTGCTCCGGTGATCGACGGCGAGGGAGCCCCCCTCCGGCCGCGGTGAGCATGGGAATGGAACCCCCAGGGTTCCATCTCCCTCTCCACCCCCTCGGCGCCGGCCGGGAGGCCTCCCACCGCCGGCGCCGTCCACTCCTTTCGCCGGTCCGCCTCCCTGCTGCTGCCCTGCATCCGCCCCGACCCTCTCCTGCTCGAGGCCATCGAGGTGAGGCCTCCCCCCCGATCGCTACCTCTCCTCCCTCTCCCTTCTCCTCCCGCGAGCCCGCACCCCCCACGGTTGGTCCCTCTCCGGCGAGCACGCATCGGAAGCGATCGGCCTCCATCGCTGTCCTTCAGCGATGTGTACAGGGTCATGTTCAGTTACTTGCAAAAATTCAGAACAGCCCGACAGCCACACCTTATCCACCCCCGTGCCCCTTCCTTCAACAAACCGACCGCACCAGCCCACTGGTTCTGTTCCCTGTGCACAGCAGGAGGTGAGGGGATCGAATCCCCCCTCCCTCAATAAAAACCAACCTTTTTTTATTCATTTGTTTTGCCACAGAACCTTCACAGATTTCACACCTAGGCCCTTGTAAATTATTTTTAGGCCCTGTTTAATTTTTTCCAAGTCCATAGACTCATAAAAATGGCAGATTTACACTAGATCTTGTAAATTGCATAAGAAAATCATTTTAACTCCAAATCCAACATTTTTTTAATATGTTTTCAATACCAAATTAAATGTTCTATCCAAATATAAAATTTGTTTACTGTTTTGAATATTTTAAATTGGTGCAATATTTAAAAACTTGTTAAATTCACTTAAACTTGCAAAAATCATAACTTGGGCATAAAAATTCCAAATTCAACAAACTAAATATGTTTTCCAATCAACTTTTCATGTACTTTCCAAATATAAATTTTGTTTGCTGTTTTGAATGATTTAAATTGCTGAAAACAACTGTTTCTTAATTATTGCATTTAAAATTGCCAAAATAATAACTTGCTCATTTTAAATCCAATTTCAACAAATAAAATATGTTTTCCATGCAAAATTAAACCACCTTTCCAAATATAAATTTTGTTTCATGTTTTGAATAATTAAAATTGGTTAAATAATTTAAACCTTGTTTAAATCATTTAATATTGTTAAATTCATAACTTGATCAAAACAAATTCTTTTGGGACATATAAAATATGTTTTCAAACCATCAAAGTATAAACTTTTCAAATATGTATCTCACTTAATGTTTTGAACAAATAAAACTTCAAATAAGTTCATGTTTGAATTAAATTCATTTAATTCTTGCTTAAACTTGTTTTATTCATAAATAATTTATTTGAAATCCTTTTTCAATAAGTGAAACATGTATTCCAACTAAAATCTTGTTTTCTTTTCAATTATGAACTTTGTTATCTATTTTGAACAATTTAAAGTGGTGAAAACAACAAATCCTTGAGTGACACCTTTAAGTAACCAAAATTTCTTAACTTGATAAATAAAATCCTAAACTTGGTAAACCTTATTTCCATTTGGTTCTATTGTTGTTATTTTGCTGTTTTCCTCCTCCATCAATCATGCTAATCCACTTTCACATCTTGCTTAGTTGTAAAACAATTAATTCAACCATAATTCATGGGCTTTCCATATGCAATCCCAATTTGCATGTGGGTCCATTTAATCATGTTGTTGTCTTGTCAACTAGTTTATTTTGTTGCGTCAATTAAATGGTCATGCATCATCCCATGTTTGTGCATTATGCCATGATATTGATTGTTTATCTCTTTGCGTTGTTTGTTTGCTTCTTCTCGGATACACGACGACGTTGAGACCGACGATACTTACGACACCCCTCCTAAGGAGTTAGCTCAATACCAGGCTACTGGGTTTTGCAGGCAAGTTATCACTCACATGAACCATCGTGTTCCTTTCAACATTGGATACCGATACTTTTCCGTTGTCTATTCTGCTAGCCCTATGAATAGTTGTTTCTGTTACGAACCTATCACATGATACCCTGAACCCTGATATTGCCTCACCTCCATACCCATAACCTTTTGCTTGTTGCCCGTGTCTTACTAGCATGCTTAGGGTTGTTTTGCTCGAGTATGTCACCTGTTACTTTCTGTTACTATTTCATTATGTTCTGGGGGCTCGATGTTAAACAATGAATCATGCTAATGTTATTGTTAATAATAATTTGATGATAAGGCACCGGCAGGAGGCCCTGTGTGGTTTTGAGGCCTGCTAGTGTCGACCCTAATAGGAAAGAGGGTCTTGTCTACTGATCCATGATGAGCGCACTAACCGCATGTGGGAAGCGAGTATGGGCGCCCCCCTCAATTTGATTCGATTCGCATCTCGTCCAAATCGCCTCATTTACTTCGTGTTTTCCATTTGACGCATGCATGTTTTTGCGAGCCCAGGCCAGGGTGGAACTTTTGTAGTCGGCATATAGGGGGACACGTTCTTAGAGTGCTATGAGGGTCCCTTTTCTTCGGGGCTCGATTAGCCGTGCGCCCAAGGTTCTTTGGGCTTGATGCGAAGAAGAGTTGGGTTGTGGTGAGTACCTCGCTTGGTGGGTTTGATTCCCGTCTGGCGGGATATTCTTATGTGTACGGCCAAATTGGTGCAACCCTGCAGGGATAAATCTTCTCGAGAAGCCGTGTTTTCCGCGGTTATGGAGTACTTGGTGAAAGTACTGGCTAACAAGTACTCAGGACAACTTAAACCTAATGATTAACAACCTTACACCCAATGATTAACAACTTGACTAGTAATAGGCTGATTGACACAATAATCTGAACCATCATAATTTCAACTGTGTGAGTTATCCTCGGTTTGCTTCTTTGGATAAGGGGCGAGATCCAGGATGGGTTTGTTTGGAGTTAGTTGTAGTTGGTTACGATACGCGATCTTATCTCCTTTCTGTTAGCCGGAAGTTGTAGTATGTTTCTGTAGTTGGCTAGAGCAGCCAGTTGCAGCATCTTTTATATCCCCTCCCTTCCGTTGAACCCAAAGCATCTGTGCTTGGTGTTGACGGGTTACACTTTGGTGAATTGTGAGTCTTGCTTGCTAGTACGTTTATGTACTGACCCCTTTGGGGCTGTGGTTTCCGCAGACTACGTTTCCGAGGATCTACCTGGTGGCTACTACGTGGAGTATGACGAGACTGCTGACGAGTAGATAGCGGACCCGGGCAGGATCTGAGACTTCGTGGATGGGCTCCGTCTTTTTGTTTCCGGCCTCTTAGGCCTATTTGGTTCTTGTCTGTACTCAGACATGTTGAATGCTTCCACTGTGATGTAATGATGATATGTTGGGACATGTGTCCTCTGAATGATTGTATTTGCTATCTCTGCTCTAATGAGAGCTATTTGCAACTTATTTCCATCTTTTGTGTCGTAGAGATCTGTTGTGATATCACTTGTTCAAACGCCGTTGACGTACCATGTGTGTATGTTTTTAAGTACGTCAATGGAAGTATCTGGATTTCTATGGAATGGTTTGCGTAGATGATGAATAGTAAGATAATGGTTGTCACACGTCTACGTGTTGGCCTGCTCATATTGAGATGCGGGTGCCGGTATGCCCCGTAAGCCATTTATCTACTGTTTAACGGACTGTGAGTATCCCCTAGAAGTCCGGGTGCGACTGGGATCTGCATCAACGGTTCTTCACCAACAATCTACTTCCGCTACCGGTTGTTGCAAATGATTTAGATCTTCATCTCTCTTGCACCTTCGTAGTAAATCCTGGGTTTATGCGTAGGACGAATATTCTACTACGAACCCAAAAGTGGTGTCAGAGCGATCTATGAGTAGGTGCAGGTACGATCTCGCACACACGGGATGTGTGGGCATTACACAACGGTTTGTGTGGAGTACTAGATTATATCTACTACTAGATAATTCCTGTTGATTCCCATGAAATTGCAAAATTATGATCCCGACAGCATAGATGAGATTTTGTTACAAACTTCAGGCTATCAGCGGTACTTCTGTGCTGATCCTGAGTATGCCGGTTGTTCGACCAATGTTGTGCTTCAGTAGCTTTCCATCTCACTATAGTTGGGAAAGACTAAGATTGCAAATAGAACAGACATGTAGATTTGATTTACACAGGGGGGGTCAAGGTTATGAATAAGTTTAGATTGAGTCTCGAGATTTGGCAACGAGTCTCGTGTCTCAATTACCCCGCAAAGTTAATCTATCAACATGGATCATCATGCTTTATGATGAACGTAGGTAGCAAACGGTTTGCCACGGATGATGTGGTCTAGTCTTCGTCATGACAATATGCAAAACAACCTTTAGAGGCACGAACGGTTTGCCTACGGTTTGCCACGAACGTAGGTAGCAAATATGCAAAACAACCTTTAGAGGCGTCTAACTTGGTTTTGCATGACATATGATGTGGTCTAGTCTTCGTCATGACAATTGTTGTATGAGATGATATACAATGTAATTATTATTTTGCATGTCATGCGTGTCATGGTAAGGCATGATGGATGCAGCCATATGATTGTCATTTATATGACCTGCGTGTCAAACTTCATGTAATGCATTTATTTTATTAGCTACAGTGATAGCAATAGTTATACATGCGAAGGACTTGAAGATCACAATCATTCATCGTGGACCTCGATGTTATGCCGTACGGGAAGAAGGTGTTCTCCGCCAAGAAGAAGGGACTATACCATCTCACATAAATTATGAATTGGCCGTGATGTTAGTCCCTTTTTATGCACCTTGTTTGATGCGCGGTATTCGTATTTTATAGGGTGATTCCTCACACTTAAATATCAAGTAGTTAGTGTTATCCCAAGTGTAGCACCGTCTGTAGTACGTGTCATTTCGAGGTGCTCCATGTCACATGGTTACGACAGACTTGTCGCGTATGAGGCGGGTGCGAACCGGTCACACAACAAGATCACTTGGTTGCCTTGATGTTCAGGCGAGATGGTCTTGAGCTCGGAACACACACATCGAAAGATGAACAGGAGTCACATTAGATGTGATTGGAAAGTTGGATTACCGTTCTAATTTCCATCATCAGTGATGTCACATCAATGGCGGACAATTGAGACACGGGCCCCGGATCACTAAGATCAGTTACGAGGAATATTGGTTTTAGTGGGAGCGCACTTTAATTTAATTTTTTTAATGAATAGTGCAAATTAATTATGTAACAATGTCTAAATGAACTTGTATTTGTCGGTGTAGATAATGGCCCGCAACACAACATTCAACTTAGGTCCGATGCTCGAGAAAGAAAAACTAGCTGCTAATGGAAAGAACTATGCGGACTGGGTCCGTACCCTGAGGATCGTCCTTACGGGTGCTAAGAAATAGTATACCCTAGATGCAGCCCTTCCAGTGGCTCCCGCAGCTGATGCCTCGGAGGATGAAAAGAACGTCTATGCCACCAAGGTGGATGATGCCACCGCGGTGCAATGTCTTATGCTAACTTGCATGGAATCTGAGCTCTAGAAGCGTTTTGAGAACTCCACCGTCTTCGATATGATCGAGGCGTTGAAAGCCATGTACCAAGCACATGTTAGAGCTGAACGTTATGAGATAACTAAGGCCCTGTTGAAGTGCAAAATGGCAGAAGGAGCCTCAGTAAGAGAGTATATGATCCAAATGCTTGGTTATGGGACGAGGCTTGCAGCTTTGGGTTTCCCAATTCCTGAGGCTCTTGGCACAGATTTAGTCCTTGCTTCACTCCCCCCGTCTTACGGAGATTTTATCATGAACTACAACATGAATGGGATAGATAAGAACTGAATGAATTGCTTGCCGTGCTTAAGACTGCGGAGGCTGGGATTCATAAGGACACCAATCATGTGATGATGGTGAACAAGACCACCAGTTTTAAGAAGAAACATAAAGCCAAGAAGGGCAAAGGTGCTGGCAAGGCCGGCACCAAAGAAAATCCTAAAGGTGGCGCCACTCCTGATACTGAGTGCTTATTCTCCAAAAAGAAAGGTCATTGGAAGAGGAACTGCACAAAATATTTGGAAGAACAGAAGAAGACCGGAGCGTCCAACAAAGGTATAATTGTTATACATGTTATTGATGTATATCTTGCTGGTCCCCACTATAACTCATGGCTATTTGATACCGGATCGGTTGCTCACATTTGCAACTCGATGCAGGTGTTGCAGAAGGCGAGAAAGCTAGCAAGGAATGAAGTGCAGATGCGCATCGGGAAAGGTGTCCTAGTCGCCGCTCAAGTCGTTGGTGTCATGCCTTTACATCTAACTTTAGGATTCATCTTAGAACTTAATAATTTTTATTTCGTTCCCGCGTTATGTAAGAACATTATCTATGGATCATGTTTGTTACGTGATGGATATTCTTTTAATCCTGAGAACAACAGTTGTTCCATAAATTTTAAGATGTGTTTAATGGATTTGCACCGATTAAGAATGAGTTATTTATTATAGATCTTTAATGTAGTAATGACGTATTTAACATAGATGCTAAACGACTTAAAAAGGTTAATGAAAATACCACTTATAAGTGGCACATCAATCTTGGTAACATTGGAAAGAAGCGCATGAAGAAGCTCCATAGTGACAGGCTTTTGGAGTCTTTTGAATTTGAATCATTTGACACATGCGAAGCTTCTCTAATGGGTAAAATGACTAATACATCGTTCACTGGTCATGTTGAATGGACGAATGACTTATTGGAAATAACACATACTGATGTATAAGGTCCGATGAGCATACCGGCGCGTGGTGGATATCTATATTTTGTAACTTTTACTGATGATTTGAATAGATATGGATATATCTACTTGATGAAGCAGAAATCTAAAACATTTGAAAAGTTCAAAGAATTTTAGAATGAAGTAGAGGATCATCGTGAGAGAAAGATTAAATTTCTACGATCAAATCGCAGAGGAGAATATCTAAGTCACGAGTTTAGCAAACATCTTAGTGATTGCAGAATAGTTTCACAACTTGCGCCAACTGGAACACCACAAAGAAATGGGTTGTCCGAGAGACGTAACCGAACCTTGTTGGACATAGTGCGGTCTATGATGTCATTAACTGAACAACATTTATCTTTTTGTGGTTATGCACTAGAGACCGCAGCTTTCACACTTAACAGAGCACCATCAAAGTGTATTGAGACGACGCCGTATGAGATATGGCATGGGAAGAAACCCATTTTGTCGTTTCATAAAATTTGAGATTGTTACGTGATTGCTTTGATGGTGTAGGGAACCCAAAGAGGAGGGTGTGATGAGCAAGCGTTAAGAATTTCCCTCAGTTAAGAACAAAGGTTATCAATCCAGTCGGAGGGAGAGGATCTCGGGAAAGTTCATGCCACTGACGGTGATGATGGCGCCTCACCGGTGTCAGCAACAACGTAGAACATGCACACAACACAACCAAAATACTTTGTCCCAACGGTACAGTGAGATTTTCAATCTCACCGGTCTTGCTGAAAACAAAGATTAAACGTATAGTGTGGAAAATGTTGTATGCTTGCAGTAAGTAGAGAAAAAAGAAAATTGTTGTGGTTTGTTTAACAGTGTGGAAAATGGACCGGGGTTCATAGGTTCACTAGTGGTGTCTCTCCATAAAGATAATATGCTGAGTGAAAAAATTACAGCTGGGCAATTGACAAATAGAGGTTGCACCATAGTGCACATTATAACATGATGACTACTATGATATTTAGTGCGGGCATTACAACAAAATACATAGACCGAAATCCATCTGCATCTATGACTAATAATCCACCCTCAGGTTATCATCTGAACCCCCTTAGGTATTAAGTTGCAAGCAACAGATAACTGCATTAAACAATGGGTGTAATGTAAGCAATGATTATACACGCGGTCACTCACACCGTTGTTTTCTCCCTAGTGGCAACAGCACATCCTCCCCCGTCACGTTTCCGTCACTCGAGCACAGGCGAAAAGGAGGCATGAACCCACTATCTAGCATAAATACTCCCTCTTGGAGTCACTAGAAACTACGTGGCCAGAGCAACCACTAGCAATGGAAAGCATGTAAGATCACAAATAACATATGCAATAAATACTATAATCAACTTGGCATATGTTCAATATTCATCGGATCCCAGCAAACACAGCATATAGAATTACATAAGATCAATCTCGATCATGATAGGCATCTCACGAGATCTAAACATGGAGTCATATGAGGAGGAGGAAACCATCTAGCTACTGCTATGGACCCGTAGTCCAGGGATGAACTACTCACGCATCACTCCGGAGGCAGGCATGGTGATGTAGAAGCCTCTGGTGATGATTTCCTCTCTGGCAGGGTGCTGGAAAACAGCTCGAGAACCCTCCTGATCTAGGGTTGATGACAACGGCGGCTGCAGAACTTTTTCGGGATTTTTGTTCAGGTGCTTAGGGTTTTCCATCTGGGGGAATAAATAGGAGAAAGGGCAGAGGCGGTGGAGGCTAGGGGGCCCCACACCCATAGCTGCCGCGGCCAGGGGGACCTGCGCCACCCTATGGTGTGGCCCACCTGATGCCCGTCTTCGACTCCTCTTCGGTGTTCTGGATGCTTCCGGGAAAAATAGGCACTTCGGGCTTTGTGGGGTCCAATTCCAAGAATGTTTGTAGAACAACTTTTCTGAAACCAAAAACAGCAGAAAACAGGGAACTGTCACTTGGCATCTTGTTAATAGGTTAGTCCCGGAAAACGTATAAAAATGCTATAAACAAGGGAGAAAACATGTAGCAATTGACATAATATGATCAGGAGCATCAGAAATTATAGATACGTTGGAGACTTATCAACACTAGTGGAAACAGGGCCTTTTGTCCCGGGTCGTAAGGGCCATTTGTCCCGGTTGCGCAACCGGGATGGGCTAGCCGGAACAAATGGCCCTCCCCATTGGTCCCGGTTGTGCCAGGACCCGGGATGGTAAGGCTGGCCCACGTGGCGACTCTGGGCCAGGGACCGCGAGGGAGTTCGTCCCGGTTCGTTTTAGGGACCGGGATGGATGCCTTCTTAAAAAAAGAATAAAGTCCGCCCATTTTCCCTGCCGCGGCAGGTTTTTTTTGTTCGTTTTTTTTTCTCCTGCCTCGCAATCGCCAACCGGCCTCCCCTTCCCCAACCGCTCCAGGCCCACGTCTTTAATTAAGCCCACTGACACATTTTTTAGTCAAAAAGGCCCACTGGCCCGCGTCTTTTATTTATGGACAGTCAACGGTTCGAAGGGCCCACTGGCCCGCGTCTGTTATTATGGCCAGTCAACAGGGGCCACTGGCCAGCGGCCTGGTGGCTGGTTCGCCTGGTCCCTTAAACTAAGACCGAAGGACGGTCAAAGGGCCGCTGTCCGCCTCGTCTTCCCGCCCCGCCTCGGCTTCCCGCGCCCCACTCCCCACGCGCCACGCCTCGGCTCCCCGCATTCATGGCCGCCTGCAACCGCCGCCACGTTCAGGCCGCCGGTTGGCATGCCAGCCCACCCCGGGTCCTTTTTAAAGGCCCCCCGCCGCCCGTACAACCCACCCACCCCGGACGCGTCCCTGGCAAAGCAACCCTAGCCGCCACCATGTCCCGCTGGTTCTCGAACTCCGGCAAGCGCCCAAGGAACGACGACGGAGGCTCGTCGAGCGGCGCCGGCCGCATCCCGCCCCCGCCGGCGGAGGCCTTCGGCTACGGCCCTGGAGGTGTCCGCCTCGGCGGGGTGCCGCGCGTCCCCGCGCCACCACCGGCTGCACGCCCTCCGCCCCGCGCCGCGCCCCCGGGCAAGCGGTTCCGCCGGTACGTCCGGGTGGACGAGGCGGAGTGGCACTGGAACAATGCCACTCCGGTGTTCTACAACGACGTGCACCTCCCGGACGGCTGGCACCTGAATCCCCAGCGGATCCCAGTGCCGCCGGCCCCGACCGGCGCGGCGCTGCTCGAGGAGATCGAGCGCCGGCGCGAGCTCCTGCCGGCCCCCGTCCGCAGGGAGCGGATGTACGCGCGCGGCTCCCCCTACTGGGCCGCCTGGCTCGAGCAGGAGCACGAGCAGCGCCGCCGCTCCTTCATCCCCGCCCCCTCGAGGCCAACGTGGACGACTACCCCCCGCCAGCGCCCGGCCGGGAGAGGGAGCTATGGCTCCTCGTGGACGAGCCGGAGGACTTCTCCGGGGAGGAGGACCCCGAGCTCCGGGCCGCCATGGAGAAGGCCTGCGAGGCCTCCCGCCGCTCCCTCATCGACGACGAGATCAAGAGGTGGGAGCGTGTCGTGGCCGCCGCCGCCGCCGACGCCGCCGCCATGCCGCCGCCGCCGCCACCCCCTAACGAGCCTGCCATCCCCTGGTGGCAGGCGATGAACGCCGAGCTGGAGGCGTCCGAGGACATGCCGGAGCCGCAGCCGCTCCCACCAGGCCTGGAGTATGGCATGAGCTGGGCCTGGACCGGCGGCGTTTGGGCGCCGGGGTCGCCGGAGCAGGAGGAGGAGCTGCCCCCGCCGCCGCTGCTGCCGCAGGAGGTGCTGCCCCCGCCGCCGCCGTACGCTCCCCCGATGCCCCCGATGTCTCCAGCCCCGGCGAGCCCGGCCCAGCCGCCTGCTCACCTGTGGCAGCCACCCGCCTACGTAAGCCTCTCCGACGACGAGGACGACTAGATTGGCGCCGGCCGCCTGTGGCCGCGCCCCCGCCCCCCTATTCTATATAGACAACGCCCCTAGCTACCCCCCCAAGAAACGGCCGGCCGCCTGTGGCCGCGCCGCCGCCCCTTATGCAAGTACGGCCGGCCGCCTGTGGCCGCGCCTCCCCTATGTAAGCAAGGCCCCTGGCCTTATTTTAATAGAAGTTGTGTTCCCTAATCTACTGTGTCCCTAGTCCATTCGTTCCCGCCGCCGCCGGCAGGGCTTCGCCCAGCCATATCCACTCGTTCCCGCCGCCGGCAGGGCTTCGCCCAGCCATATCCACTCGTACCCGCCCCTGGGGTGTCCGCTCGGCCTGGAGAGAGGGCCGCGCTTTTTATACACTTGGGCCTTTAGTCCCGGCCCGTGCCACCAACCGGGACTAGAGCCCCTTTGGTCCCGGTTGGTACCACGGCCCGGGACCAAAAACAAATTTCGAATTTCGGTGGCACCCCTGCGCGCCCAAAATTTTTTAGCGCCAAAATTTGAAAAGTGTTAAGTTTGCACATTAACAACTTTTATATACTTCCAAATTTGACAAAAATTCCAACATGAAAAATGCTAGAATTTGCAAAACTAATTTAAATCCATTTTTCGTTTAACTAAATAATTATTCTAACTATTGAAACTATTAATTATTTTTTCATTTGTATATAATTTGAATATAAATTATGGAAGTTATGGATGTAGCCTCTTTCTTGAGCAGCTGCACAGAAGTGCTTAGAATCCACAAACTCCGGCTCTGTGTCATACAAATTTCTGGAAATTTCCACCCATACACTTTTTGGAGCTAGGGCCTCATTTTCATAGTAGAAGTAGGGTGGCTTGTTCATCCTCTAGAGTCGATGTCAGTCCTGGCTGCTTGTCCATCCTCTAGAGTCTGCTCTGCTCTGCTCTACTGCTCCTTGCGGCTCAGGTTGGTAACGGTCAATGTTTGCGTATGCTTTGTGAACTTATGGTTTGATTTGAGAATTTCAAAACTTTGATTTGATAATCTTTTGGCCGGAAGCACCTAGCAATATCTTTTAAACCTTGTTTCTCTCCATATGCTATTTGTACTTCTCATCGGCTCTAATGTTTCTCTACCTGATTCTACTTCTCCTCTGCCTAGTTTACAGATGTTTGCTCTTTTCTGTAGATGTTTCTACACTGTAAAATGGGCATGTCCTGCGAAACATGCAGACAAGGCGCTGAGCACCACTACTGGGACATCTTGGACGATCAAGGCAAAGGTTTTTTCAAGATTATGCAATTCTATCATTAGTGAGAGACTTCACATCGGCAATCTCAATTAAAGTGCCAGTTTGTGTCTGATCCCACCAACCCCTCAGAATCCTCCTATTAACTTCACCTATCTCAACTGAAATCACTGTCTTCATGTGGATGCCAAGCCTGTGCAAAGCTATCTCTCCTCCTCCAATACCGGAGAATAAGGACACCACATTAACACCATTGGGAAACATGTTCTTCAACACCGACAAGTGGCAACCCACAGTATCAATTTGGAATGAATTGCCTTCCGTGTACGCTATCATTAGTGAGAGACTTCACGTCGGCAATCTCAATTAAAGTGCCAGTTTGTGTCTGATCCCACCAACCCCTCAAAATCCTCCTATTAACTTCACCTATCTCAACTCAAATCACTGTCTTCATGTGGATGCCAAGCCTGTGCAAAGCTATCTCTCCTCCTCCAATACCGGAGAATAAGGACACCACATTAACACCATTGGGAAACATGTTCTTCAACACCGACAAGTGGCAACCCACAGTATCAATTTGGAATGAATTGCCTTCCGTGCACGCTATCATTAGTGAGAGACTTCACGTCGGCAATCTCAATTAAAGTGCCAGTTTGTGTCTGATCCCACCAACCCCTCAAAATCCTCCTATTAACTTCACCTATCTCAACTCAAATCACTGTCTTCATGTGTCTTCTCCTCCAATGCCTCAAATTAATATGGTGTGCCTGCAATGTGTGCGCGGAATATATCGCTTGTTCTATACCGTGTGTCAACAGATACTACATATTAAAAGTAGTTATAATCCTGCAATATCTGTCAGGATGTTATCCGTACTATCACTTCGAAATGTATTCGGACATGGGTCATAGTTGACAGCTATTTACCGGTCAATACAAAATACTAATCAAACAGAACTATATGATCATGTATTCCACGCTTATTATTACACATCACCAACATACGGAGGAGAGAGAAACAGAAAAGTGGGATGGTGGAACAATAATGCTTGCCAGCTTTTCTTCGTGTCCCTTGCTTATGATCGCTTCGGCCGTAACCATGGAGCATCTTCATTATTTAACGGGATGGTGGGGTCAGATTTCACTGTGAAGGGTGGAATTTCAACAAACTTATTGTAATCTTCTGACATGTCTGTCGTGTCCTCGATTCCCACGATGTTTCTTTTCCCTCAGAGAACTATGTGACGCTTCGGCTCATCGTATGATGAAATTGTTCCCTTATTTTTTCTTTTCTTCGGTCTGGAAGACATGTCCTTCACATAGAAGACCTGAGCCACATCATTGGCTAGAACGAATGGTTCGTCATTGTAACCAACACAGTTGAGATCCACTGTTGTCATTCCATAAAGCGGGTCTACCTTTACCCCTTCTCCATTCAGGTTGACCCATTTGCACTTGAACAAAGGAACCTTAAAAGAAGGTCCATAGTCAAGTTCCCATATCTCCTCTATGTAACCATAGTATGTGTCAGTTTTTCCATTCTCGTTTGTTGTATCAAAGCGGACACCACTGTTTTGGTTGGTGCTCTTCTTATCTTGGGAGCTCGTGTAAAATGTATTTCCATTTATCTCGTACCCTTGAAAACTCCCAATAGTCGAAGATGGTGACCCTGCCAACATGTATAGCTGATCTTCAACAGTGGTGTCATTTATAAGACGTGTTTGCAACCAACTTCCGAAAGTCTCCATGTGTTCGCGTTTAATCCATGAGTCATCCTTCCCCGGGTTTGCAGACCGTACAATATTCTTGTGTTCCTCGACATACGTAGCCATGAACAAAGAATTTTGTAGAACTGTGTAGTGTGCTTTGGTCAAAGAATGCCCGTCCCTAGGTATCATTGTTTTCTTTCCCAGCGTTCCTTTTCCCCTCAGTCTCCCCTCATGCCGCGATTCAGGAACACCAATTGTCTTAAGGTCAGGAATAAAGTCAACACAGAACCCAATGACCTCCTCTGTTCCATAGCCCTTCGAGATGCTTCCTTCTGGCCTAGCACGGTTATGAACATATTTCTTCAAGACTCCCATAAACCTCTCAAAGGGGAACATATTGTGTAGAAAGACCGGACCGAGAATATGAATCTCTTCACATAGGTGAACAAGGAGATGAGTCATAATGTTGAAGAAGGATGGTGGGAACACCAACTCAAAACTAACAAGACACTGGACCACATCCCTCTGTAATCTTGTCAGAATTTCTGGATCGATTACCTTCTGAGATATTGCGTTCATGAATGCACATAGCTTCACAATGGGTACTCGAACATTTTCCGGTAGAAGCCCCCTCAATGCAATCGGAAGCAATTGCGTCATAATCACGTGGCAGTCATGAGACTTCAGGTTTTGGAATTTTTTCTCTGCCATGTTTATTATCCCCTTTATATTCGACGAGAAGCCAGACGGAACATTGATACTGTAAAGGACTTCAAAGAATATTTCCTTCTCTGCTTTAGTAAGAGCGTAGCTGCTTAAGGAATGGCGCCCTGTATCTGTGTGCTTGTTGCTTGGGTCTTTCATACGTTGCTGGTCCTCCCGTGCTTCAGGCGTATCTTTTGACTTCCCATACACGCCCAGGAAGCATAGCAGATTGACACATAGATTCTTTGTCACGTGCATCATGTCGATCGAAGACCGGACATCTAAAACTTTCCAATAGGGTAGCTCCCAAAATATAGATTTCTTCTTCCACATGGGTGCCCGCTTATCAGGGCCGTACGGAACTGGTTGGCTGCCAGCAGCCTTACCAAAGATTACTTCTAGGTCCTTGACCATATCGAATATATCATTACCACTACGGAGCTCAGGCTTCTTTCGGTTATCTGCCTCACCTCTGAAATGCTTCCCTCCTTTTTTCCTTAAGGGATGCTTGATCGGAAGAAATCTACGATGCCCCAGGTATACAACCTTTTTACATTTATCCAAAAAAACACTGTCAGTCTTATCTAAACAGTGTGTGCATGCATTGTATCCCTTGTTTGTATGACCGGAAATGTTACTAAGAGCTGGCCAATCATTGATGGTCACGAAAAGCAACGCCCGTAGGTCAAATGGCTTTTGTTCGTTCTCATCCCACACACGTACACCTGGTTTGCCCCACAGTTCTAAGAGTTCTTCCACTAATGGCCTTAGATACACATCAATGTCGTTGCCAGGTTGCCTCGGGCCTTGGATGAGAACTGGCATCATAATGAACTTGCGCTTCATGCACAACCAAGGAGGAAGGTTGTACATACATAGAGTTACAGGCCAAGTGCTATGACTGGAGCTCTGCTCCCCAAAAGGATTAAAGCCATCTGTACTTAGACCAAACCATAAGTTTCTCGCCTCTCCTGCAAAGTCTGGAAAGTCTCTCTCGATCTTTCTCCACTGCGATCCATCGGCGGGGTGCCTCAACTTTCCATCTTTCTTACGGTCTTCTTTGTGCCATCGCAACAACCTAGCATGCTCTTTGTTTCTAAACAGACGTTTCAGCCGTGGTATTATAGGAGCATACCACATCACCTTAGCAGGAACCCTCTTACGGGGGGGCTCGCCGTCAACATCACCAGGATCATCTGCTCTGATCTTATACCGCAGTGCAGTGCATATCGGACATTCATCCAAATTCTCGTACTTCTCACCGCGGAAGAGAATGCAGTCATTAATGCATGCATGTATCTTCTGCACATCTAATCCTAGAGGGCAGAGAGCTTTCTTTGCTTCGTACGTACTCTCAGGCAATTCGTTATCCTTTGGAAGTTTTGGCTTCATTAGTTGAAGTAAAGTCTCAAATGCCTTGTCAGTCACACCGTTTTGTGCCTTCCATTTCAGCAACTCCAGTGTGGTACCGAGCTTTGTGCTACCATCTTCGCAATTTGGGTATAACAATTTTTTGTGATCCTGTAACATGTTGTCCAGTTTCAACCTCTCCAATCTATTTTCACAGTCTTCCCTTGCATCAGCAATAACTCGGCCAAGATCATCATCGGGATCTTCTGATGCCTGTTCTTGATCACCTCCTTCTTCTGCATTCTCTTCCATTGCAGTATCGTCGTATTCAGGGAACAAAGGATCTTCTTCTTCTTCTTCATCGTCTTCCATCACAACCCCTCTTTCTCCATGCTTGGTCCAGCAATTATAGCTGGGCATGAAACCTCTCCGAAGTAGATGGCCGTGAAGGATTCTTTCGTAAGAATGTTCTCTGACGTTCCGACAATCAACACATGGGCAACACATGAAGCCATTATCTTTGTTCGCCTGAGCTACAGCAAGAAATGCATTCAGACCTGCCATATACTCGGAGGTGCGTCGGTCACCGTACATCCATCGCTGCCGTGCATCCATCTGCATCATATAATTAAGTTTATCAAAATACATATTAATACAGAGATAACCACAGTACATCGACAAATAATACTTTTTTATGTATCAGTTATAGATGAAAAAGATAATTTGTTAACCTCGGTCGAAGAAACCATTTTCAGTGAGCTTGTGTGCGTCTCGGGAATTTCGTCGAACACCTCGTGTGCATAGTAAAAAAAAAACAGCAACACCACACTCTCTCACACCTCCAAGCAAAAAAAAAAGATGGAAGGAGGGGGGGCTGGGGCAGTATAGATAGAGGAAGGGGGCATTGGTCCCGGTTCGTGGACTGAACCGGGACAACAGGTCATGCGCGTGCCACGTGGCCTGTGGCTAGGCATTGGTCCCGGTCCGTGGCACGAGCCGGGACCGATATGCCCCCCACGAACCGGGACCAATGCGCCCAGGCGATTCCTGTTGCCCCGGGCGCACGAACCGGGACCAATGCAGGGCATTTGTCCCGGATTTGGTTGTAACCGGGACAGCTGCCCCCCGGCCCCCTGGACGAGAGGGGTTGTTTCCACTAGTGCAAGCATCCCCACTCTTAGTTCCTACTCGTTCTCGAGTAGGTAAACGATAAAACACAATAATTTCTGAGGTGATATGCTACTATCATAAACTTGATCATTATAATGTAAAAGCATATGTATGCTGAGATCATAAAACTTCAAGCACAAACATGAGAAATAGAAGTTTAATAATAAAGTATAGAAATCACTTTGCACCATGAAGAGTATCTTAAATAAAGGATCATGGATAATAATGCAAAGAAAGATAAACGTTTGTTTCTGGTTGTTTGACGAATTTTTGTACCAAAAATTCTATATTATATATATACGCGTAAATTAGCAAAATTCTTCTAAATGGCGTATGGGACCCGCACCATGCAAAATATTTATGAAAATATCTATATATGATATTGGTATTTTTTATAGGGTTCGTCATGCACATCGCGATGGTGCGGACGGATTAAAATTTTGATCCGCCATTTGAAGAATATGAGCTTCGGCTGTTTGAAACTTAGATGTACAAAGCTAGCAGATTTCTAATCGATTGGCTCCCTGATTGGCTGAAACGGAGCTGTACCATGCACGTAGGATGCATGGATCGATATACTTCCATGCTCAAGGAATAAAGGCCAGCCCACGAGTCATTACCTCTCCAGTCTCCACGATCCTCCATCCAACTACACGGGTGCACTCGTATTTTATACGGCTGACTCGTATTTTATACGGCTGACTTCATGCATGACGTCATCCGGTAAAGATAAGCCCTGCTTTAAACGCCGCGCGTTTTTGGCTTGACAGAACCGTCTTGAAAAGCCTCGGTGGAACGCATATATAAAGGCTGCCATCGTTCGCACAAGGAGGAGGCACATACGCACACACGCCCGGACGGCCGGTAGGCCGCGGTGTTGAAATACCACAGGCAAACACCGTGAGGGATACCGCGCGTACGCACACGCCGGCACGGCCGCCAGGCTGCGGCGATCCACACGCGAGGCGAGGCCAACCCAGCCATATATATTAAAGGCACACACGCCCGCCCGGGAAAGCCGTGGCCAACCCAGCCATATATATTAGAGGCACACACGCCCGCCCGGGAAAGCACCGGCCGCACGAGAGATCGCACTGGCGTAAGGAGGCAAGCGAGACCTCATCACCGTCTTGATCCTTGACGTAGATCCTCGGCTACACCACGCACGTCTTGATCTTGGGTCGATTCGCTAGCGGCGACGATCACGAGAGAGACCATCCACGCAAACCACACCATCCAATCTAATCTCGTCATTCGGTGGCCATGACGTCATCCGCGAGGAGCTTCTTCGATGGTAAGTGATTACCGGCTATATCCTATACTCCTTTCTCAAGAAAATTATTCTATAATGCATGCATCCATTGGTCTAATTTATCGTGCAAGTGATCGATAGTTACACCGTCGAAGAGAAGCCATAAATCATGGTTTCCCGGTGAGATTGATCCCGAGAAAATTATTCTATGATGCGTGCATCCGTTGGTCCAATTTATCGTGCAAGTGATCGATAGTTACACCGTCGAAGAGAAGCCATAAATCATGGTTTCCCGATGAGATTGATCCCGAGAGAATTATGCTATGGTGCGTGCATCTGTTAGTCCAATTTATCGTGCAAGTTATCGAAAATTACACCATCGAAGAGAGGGCATCACTAGTGGAAACAGGGGCATTAGTCCCGGTTGGTAAGGCCCATTTGTCCCGGTTGTGCAACCGGGATGGGCCAGCCGGGACAAATGGCCCTCCCACATTGGTCCCGGTTGTGCCAGGACCCGGGATGGTTAGGGATGGCCCACGTGGCGAACCTGGCTAGGGAGTTCGTCCCGGTTCGTGTCAGGAACCGGGATGAATGGCTCCCCTCAAAAAAAAATATTGTGGCCACTTTCTCTGCCGCGGCAGGGGTTTCTTTTTGTTTTTTTCCCCAAGTTATTCGATCCTGTCGCGCAAACCCCAACCGCGTCCACTGGCCCACGTATTTAATTAAGCCCAGTGGCCACATTTTGGTCGAAGGTCCGACTGGCCCGCGTCTTTTATTCAGCCCACTGGCTACGCGGGGTCAAAGGGGCCACTGGCCACGCGGGGTCAAAGGGGCCACTGGCCACGCGGGGTCAAAGGGGCCACTGGCCGGCGACCTAGTGGATGGCTCGTCCGGTCCTTAAAAGTAAGACCACAGCCGCGCGCGGTCAAAGGGCCCAATGATCGCCTCGTCTTCCCACGCCTCCACTTCCCCGCGCGTGCGTGGCCACGAATGGTACGCCTCGGCTCCCCCGCGCATTCATGGCCGCCTGCAACCGCCGCCGGTTGGCATGCCACGTTCTCGCTGCCGGTTGGCATGCCAACCCCTCCCGGGTCCTTTTTAAAGGGCCCCCGCCGCCCGTACACCCCATTCACCCAGGCCGTGCCCTAGCTCACCCAACCCTAGCCGCCATGTCGCCCCGCCGGTGGTTCAAGCGCTCGAAGAGCGAGCACGAGGCCGGGTCCTCGAGCGGCACCGGCCAGAGAGGCGCCGGCGTCCCCCGCGCGCCGCAGGAGGCCTTCAGCTTTGGCCCGGGAGGCGTCCGGATTGGGGGGCAGCCGCGCGTCCCCGCTCCACCTCCGGCAGCCCACCCGCCGCCTCGCGCTGCGCCGGGCAAGCGGTTCCGCCGCTATGTGCGGAAGGAAGAGGCCGAGTGGCACTGGGACCACGCCACGCCGGTGTTCTGGCCGGACGTCCACCTCCCGGACGGCTGGCACTTGAACCCGCGGCGCATCCCCGTGCCGCCGGCCCCGACCAATGAGGCCTTGCGCGAGGAGATCGACCGCCGGCTCGCGCGACTGCCGGCCCACCTCCTCAGAGACCGCGCGTACGCGCGCAGCTCCCCCTACTGGGCCGTCTGGCTCCAGCAGGAGCACGACCAGCGCCGCCGCTCCTACATCCCCACGGCCCCGGAGGAGGAAGCCCACGACTACCCCGCGCCACCGCCCGGTAGGGAGCCGGAGCTGTGGCTCGAGGAGGACATCCCCGCCGAAGAGGACGACCCCAAGCTCCAGGCCGGCTTGGAGGAAGCCTACGAGGCCTCCCGCCGCTCCCTCATCGAGGACGAGGTCAAGCGGTGGGAGCAGGTCCTGGCCGCCGCCGCCGCCACCGCCGCCGCCGACGCGATGCCGCCCCCTCGAGCGCCTGCGCCGTGGTGGCAGGCCATGGAGGCGTCCGAGGAACAACCGCCGCCACAGCCGCTGCCCCCCGGCCTGGAGTACGGGATATCCTGGGCATGGACCGGCGGCGAATGGGCGCCGGAGCCGGAGGACCTGCCGCAGCCAGAGGAGTTGTCGCCGCCGCCGCACGCGCCCCCAATGCCTCCGCAGCCACCGGCGGGCCTGCCCCAGCTGCCTGCCCACCTGTGGCAGGCCCCTGCCTACCACTGCATCTCCTCCGATGAGGAGTAGGCTGGCGCCGGTGCTCCCCCCTAAATAGATATAGCCTAGGCTACCCTCCCCCCCAAGAAACGGCCGGCCGCCTGTGGCCGCGGCGCCGCCCCCTATGTAAGCACGGCCGGCCGTCTGTGGCCGCGCCGCGCCCCTATGTAAGCACGGCCCCCGGGCCTTTTTAATATATATGTTTTCCATCAAAAAACGTGTCCCCTAGTTCAACCCCGCCGGCGGAACCAGCACCGGCGGGATCTTCTATCAATTCCCGCCGTCGGCAGGGCTTCGCCAAGAGTTTGTCCGCTGTCCTGGGTGGTGGCTCGGCCTTGAGAGAGGACCGAGATATTTATACAACTGGGCCTCTAGTCCCGGCCCGTGCCACCAACCGGGACTAGAGGTACCCCCCTTTGGTCCCGGTTGGTACCACGGGCCGGGACCAATACTTATTTCGAAATTTGGTAGCACCCTGCGCGCCAAAAGTTTTTAGCGCAAAAATTTGAAAATTGTTTAAGTTTGCACATTAATAACTTCTATATACTTCCGAATTTGACAAAAATTTCAACATGAAAAGTGCTAGAATTTGCATAACTAATTCAAATCCATTTTTTGTTTAACTAAATAATTATTCTAACTATTGAAACTATTAATTATTTTACTATTTGCTTATAATTTGAATATAAATATCGTATAATTTTTGTTTTCTCTTGTGATCTTCCGAGTGAGTCCAGAGCATACAAGGCATTCTGCGTCGCCAAATGATGATGACCCGATCGAAGGCGTTTCTCCTCATAATCACTGCGATCGCCGCGACGGATGCATGGATAGATGAACCCACTAAGCCGAATTATTTAAGGCAAGGCCAATCAATTTCGGCAATGCTCCTCATAATCACTGCAACTTTATATAAAGTTCGACAAAGCGAGTTGTACTTTTTTAACACGGAGAATTTGGGATCTTCGTCTACAACAGAAAAACCATAGTTCTCCTTCGAAGGATCACTCTGAGCATCATTTCGCCATCTTTTCAAAAAATAGTGTGGTGGAATTTCTTTGATATTTCTGATCTCAAGAACCTTCAGTACCTGGCAACACGGAAGAGCTACATTTTCAAACTTCTTGCAGCTACAAATGTATTCTGATGAGTCGAATCTAACAAAATGACCCCGACGCCTGTTTTTGACAGCTATCTCATACTCGGATATGGGTCCAATTTTGCCACAGTTATAGACCACGCAATCCAAGATCAGTTCAAATTCTAATCTGAAAATCTCAGACAGTGCAGGAATAATAATGAAGTCAGGCTGGTCATAGTTGTCAAGCACTCAATGCTTGCCAGCTTTTGACCGATCAATACAAATTATTGGTCAAACTTGCACCTACTCCATTCATAATCACAGAATATGTATAAATATCATTTTGGCTAACAAAATCTCGTTCATACTACGTTATAAGAACTATGATCATGTATTCCACGTTTATTATTACACATCACCAACAACATCCCTATCTAGTCTTCTGAATTTTCTTCGTGTCCCTTGCTTATGATCGCTTCGGCCGTAACCATGGAGCATCTTCATTATTTAACAGGATGGTGGGGTCAGCTTTCACTGTGAAGGGTGGAATTTCAACAAACTTATTATAATCTTCTGACATGTCTGTCGTGTCCTCGATTCCCACGATGTTTTTTTCCCTGAGAGAACTATGTGATGCTTCGGCTCATCGTATGATGAATTTGTTTCCTTATTTTTTCTTTTTTTCGGTCTGGAGGACATGTCCTTCACATAGAAGACCTGAGCCACATCATTGGGTAGGACGAATGGTTCGTCATTGTAACCAATATTGTTGAGATCCACTGTTGTCATTCCATAAAGCGTGTCTACCTTTACCCCTTCTCCATTCAGGTTGACCCATTTGCACTTGAACAAAGGGACCTTAAAAGAAGGTCCATAGTCAAGTTCCCATATCTCCTCTATGTAACCATAGTATGTGTCATTTTTTCCGTTCTCGTTTGTTGTATCAAAGCGGACACCACTATTTTGGTTGGTGCTCTTCTTATCTTGGGAGATCATGTAAAATGTATTCCCATTTATCTCGTACCCTTGAAAACTCCCAATAGTCGAAGATGGTGACCCTGCCAACATGTACAGCTGATCTTCAACATTGGTGTCATTTATAAGATGTGTTTGCAACCAACTTCCGAAAGTCTCCATGTGTTTGCGTTTAATCCATGAGTCATCCTTCCCCGGGTTTGCGGAGCGTACAATATTCTTGTGTTCCTCGAGATACGTAGCCATGAACATAGAATTTTGTAGAACTGTGTAGTGTGCTTTGGTGAAAGAATGGCCGTCCATGGGTATCATTGTTTTCTTTCTCAGCGTTCCTTTTCCCCTCAGTCTCCCCTCATGCCGTGATTCAGGAACACCAATCGTTTTAAGGTCAGGAATACAGTCAACACAGAACCCAATGACCTCCTCTGTTCCATAGCCCTTCGAGATGCTTCCTTCTGGCCTAGTACGGTTATGAACATATTTCTTCAAGACTCCCATGAACCTCTCGAAGGGGAACATATTGTGTAGAAATACCGGACCGAGAATATAAATCTCTTCACATAGGTGAACCAGGAGATGAGTCATAATGTTGAAGAAGGACGGTGGGAACACCAACTCAAAACTAACAAGACACTGGACCACATCCCTCTGTAATCTTGTCAGAATTTCTGGATCGATTACCTTCTGAGATATTGCGTTCATGAATGCACATAGCTTCACAATGGGTACTCGAACATTTTCCGGTAGAAGCCCCCTCAATGCAATCGGAAGCAACTGCTTTGTAATCACGTGGCAGTCATGAGACTTCAGGTTTTGGAATTTTTTCTCTGCCATGTTTATTATCCCCTTTATATTCGACGAGAAGCCAGACGGAACCTTGATACTGTAAAGGACTTCAAAGAATATTTCCTTCTCTGCTTTAGTAAGAGCGTAGCTGCTTAAGTAATGGCGCCATCTACCTGTGTGCTTGTTGCTTGGGTCTTTCATACGTTGCTGGTCCTCCCGTGCTTCTGGCGTATCTTTTGACTTCCCATACACGCCCAGGAAGGAGAGCAGATTGACACAGAGATTCTTTGTCACGTGCATCACATCGATCGAAGACCGGACCTCTAAAACTTTCCAATAGGGTAGCTCCCAAAATATAGATTTCTTCTTCCACATGGGTGCGCGCTTATGAGGGCTGTACGGAACTGGTTGGCTGCCAGCAGCCTTACCAAAGATTACTTCTAGGTCCTTGACCATATCGAATATATCATTACCACTACGGAGGTCAGGCTTCTTCCGGTTATCTGCCTCACCTCTGAAATGCTTCCCTCCTTTCTTTCTTACGGGATGCTTGATCGGAAGAAATCTACGATGCCCCGGATATACAACCTTTTTTACATTTATCCAAAAAAACACTGTCAGTCTTATCCAAACAGTGTGTGCATGCATTGTATCCCTTGTTTGTATGTTCGGAAATGTTACTAAGAGCAGGCCAATCATTGATGGTTACGAAAAGCAACGCCCGTAGGTCAAACGGCTTTTGTTCGTTCTCATCCCACACACGTACACCTGGTTTGCCCCACAACTGTAAGAGGTCTTCGACTAATGGCCTTAGATACATATCAATGTCATTGCCAGGTTGCCTCGGGCCTTGGATGAGAACTAGCATCATAATGAACTTGCGCTTCATGGACAACCAAGGAGGAGGTTGTACATACATAGAGTTACAGGCCAGGTGCTATGACTGGAGCTCTGCTCCCCAAAAGGATTAAAGCCATCTGTACTTAGACCAAACCATAAGTTTTTCGCCTCTCCTGTAAAGTCTGGGAAGTCTCTCTCGATCTTTCTCAACTGCGATCCATCGGCGGGGTGCCTCAACTTTCCGTCTTTCTTACGGTCTTCTTTGTGCCATCGCTACAACCTAGCATGCTCTTTGTTTCTGAACAGACGTTTCAACCGTGGTATTATAGGAGCATACCACATCACCTTAGCAGGAACCCTCTTACAGGGGGGCTCGCCGTCAACATCACCAGGGTCATCTGCTCTGATCTTATACCGCAGTGCAGTGCATACCGGACATTGTGACGCCCCGGGATCGGGCACTATGCAGATTTCAGCATTTCCGCCAAAATCCACATAATAACCGATTCCAGGTTGCCACTTGTGATAACATTACAACAGTTCACGAATAATCCACAACAACAACAGAGGAGGTATATACAAGACGACTCAAACGAGTCAAGGATACAACTGATACAATACAAAGATCCAAATGACAGCGGAAGAAACAACATAGTGTCCGACTACGGAGAAGATACAAATTGGACTAAGAGTCCTGAAGATAACCGATGGCGTCCAATCCCTGCCCAGGCCAAGCCGGAGGGATTCCCAAGCTAACGTCATCAGACTTCAAACCTGTTGACTGCAATGTGGAATATGCAGCCACGAAATGGATTCGTGGGTCAGTACTATTAAGTACTGGCAAGTGGATAAACCATACTCACAAGATACCAGCGTAACCAATCATCACAAGATACAAATACTTTGGGTACAACGGAAGGAAGGGATTATTGCAAAGAAGCGGCAGCGGGCAGCACTAACAACTAAAGAGACGCGCTACAACTTCCGGCTAAAAGAAAGAGATAAGATAGCGCGACAAAACCCACTATAACTACTCAATACCCATCCAGTGTTACCCCCTACTAAGAAAGCAACCGAAGGAAACTCACACTGTTGATTAAGGTGACATTCATTTTATGGTGGAGGTAATCTATATTACTAGTCAAGTTATTATTGTTAAGTGTAAGTTGTCTCAGTACTTAATTGTTAGCCAGCACTTTCACCAAGTCGCCATAAAACCGCGGACAACACGGCTTCTCGAGAAGATTCATCCCTGCAGGGTGCGCTACAGTACCCGTACACACTCAATCCACCAACTAAAACTCAGGTTGGCTCGACACGACCCAAACCGTCTCTACAACCTGTCCTAGGAGCCACGGAGCTATAAGGTCCCAGCCACGCAGCCGAATACTCAGCGCAAGTGTGCAAAACTCCCGCAGGACGCAACACCCCGGCAATACATGCCTCGCCCTATATGCATCATCATCATCATGAACAGTAACCATGGGGGGCCCACCCATTCATGCGTATGAGCAAATGGAACACCCGAACTAAGTGTGGCTCTTCGGACAAGCTGCAAATCAGGTCTAAGTCGAGGGGGGTCCCATACTACCTCCCGGATGCGGTTAGCGCGCTCATCATGGATCAATGGACAAGACCCCTTTTTCCTAGTTTCGACACTAGCAGGCTCCAAAACCACGCCGGGCCTCCTGCCGGTGCCTTATCATCAAATTATTATTACCCCAAACATTAACAGGTTGTTGATTAAATTGAAACCCAACTATCAACTAGACAGGTGATACGACAAAGGACAACAAGACGCGCAAACAAACCTAAGCATGCTAGTACGACACAGGCCGACAAACAACAGGGTTACAGGTGTGGAGGTAAGGCAATATCGTGGCAGCAGGGTAAACATGTGATGGGATCGGAACACAAGCATCGAAAATACTAGGCTAGCATAAAGACAACGGAAAGAATCGGTAACAAGTGAGGAAAGGCAACATAGGTAGCAAGTGAGTATACTTGCCTGAGATCCAGCAAGTAGAGGTACATCTGCAGAACTTGTCGTTGCTCACATCATCTCAACGTCCTATCCGCGAAGAAGCAACGAACTAGAACAAACACCGGATGCAACAATTACTACTACGGCAAAAGATCCAGCATGATCCTATTTTATATGCATGACATGCGAGATGCAACGCAAAATGCAATTTAGACAATTTAATCGGAATCGGAGTCCGGACAAATAATTATTGGGTCAAGTTGTTTAGCTAACCACCATATTAAAATGTTGTTTAGCATGGAGAACAATAAATATGTGTGCTAAACAATATTAAATGGAATAGGGCAATACTTAAATTAAATACCCCAACACATTCCATGTTTGTTTATTAGGTGACATGCATAACACAACTACAAATGCAAGCTGAAAACATGAGCATGGATGGCATATTAAAATTCTACATATTTTTCTAATAAGTCTAGGCATAAAATTTGTAGTATTTAGAATTAGGATGACATGTTGTAGCATTTACAAAAATAAGAACATTTTGGATAAAACAGCAAAAGTAGACTTTATTTGCTTGGCCCAGCAATTGAACTTGGGTCTACACGTGTGTAGATCAAGAGGCAGACCAACGGGCTAGCTAAGGTTTTCTGTTTGGTTGGAAGCCCGACGGAAGATGATGTAACAGAGAAACGTCAACTGAATTTTGTGCATGCAAAATTCAGACGTAAGTACAGAGTTTATAACAAAAAAAAAAGAGGCAATTGCCTCGGATGGCATTTGATCCCTAGATATCACAGGTGGATTGGCAGGGATTACCAATAGGCTACACTGTTGTTGTTGTTTGGATTCGGGCATGACCTTACATGAAGATCAGATGTGACGATAACTTGACTACAGACAGCAACAAAAAAAATTGGGATTTAATCCCGTGGAGGTGGAGGGTCGAACTTGGGTCTCTCTGGCGAAAGAGCAAGGAGCGGACCAACGGGACAACTTCAGGTTGGTGCTGCACTTCTCATTGTACAGAATATGAAGCATACAGACGCGTTAACTGAAATTTAGATCTGAAGATTCAGATTTCAGTTAGCTCGACGGGAACGACAACGCCGGCAAGGATCGGACGGCGCTGGGGCTTCTCCGAGGTGCGGCCTACGTGCTGCACTGACGTGGACGCGTGGTGATGTGTGTGTGCGCGTGCTGCAGGTGTGTGTGCTGCGCTGTGGCCTGCATGCAAGGGGCCTCGAGAGCCATGCTGCGAGCTCGCACGGTTCGGCCGTGACAGCAGCTGCGTGACGAGCACCCCGTGCGGACAAACGTCAAAGGAAAACAACGGGAAAAGGGGAAAACGGGGACGACAGCTCACCGGGAGGTTCATGGCGAGGTAGGAGGGCTTGAGGAAGATGGAGGTGGCCGGAGTTAAGGAAGTAGACGTCGTCGGCCGCCGGGAAGAGGTCCACGACCTCGTTGATGTAGTCGCTCTCGGGTCGGCTCCTTCTCGGAAAAGATGGAGTACGTCAAGACGCACCTCCTGGACATGATGGCTAGGCTCGGGACTTGGTAGATCAACGGGGCGACGACGGTGGCCAGCCTGGTGGCTCCAGAGAGCACCGCCTTGGCATGAAGATGGTGAGGTGAGGAGGAAGAGAAAAGTGGCGGCGCTGTGGGAAAAACGTGAGAGGGGAATTAGGGCTACCGGCCGGACATGGTTATAGGAGGAGAGGGGGCTAGGAAGGCCGTCCATCACATCGACCGGAGACGTGTCCAACGATGGACAGGTTCATACTGTTTGCGGACGTGAGGAGGAAGATGACGAAAGAGGTGGGCTGCTCCCACGACCAGGTAAGTGCATCTGTTGGGCTGGCTGGTTGGGCCGGCCTGCCTCCCAAACGTTTTTCTTTTCTTTTTATTATTATTCCCTTTTTTTTTGTAGAAAGAGAAAAGGAGAGGAAGGAAGGGAAAATAATGGTTAAAAAAATCATGAACTCAACTTTTATGAATTATACAATTCAAATGCCCAAGTGCATGCTATTTAGTTTTTTTTTTTTGAAAATTTCAAATTGCACCACTTAATTGAATTTTGCAAATTGAACTCAAATTAGGGTTTATTTAATACCAATTTGGAAACCAACCATTTTTAATTATTTCTAATTCCCAAAATGATTTGTTTGCAATTGAATTTGCAACATTGGAAAATGTTTTTGAATTTTTTAAGTTGGTTGAATTTTAAATTGAATTTGCAATGCATAAGATGCATGATGCAATGCCATGGAAAAGAAAAACAAGCAATTTCTAATTTGGGGGGAAAATCCCCGGGTGTTACAGCCGACACCACTAACAAGGGATTGCGCCCTCGCAATCCGCCAATGCCAAGAGAGAGGGAAAAGCCGGACTATCGAGTCTTCGTGCTCCATGTGAATCTTCTCGACACCACTAACAAGAGATTCTTGCGCGTTGTTGACGATGATGCTCTTCTAGTGAGAACCTTCCGAAGTTCGAACCTATTAGGTTAAAAAGGCTAAGAGAACGTCCAACCTACGTAGGCGACTAACACTTTGAAAGATAGACAAGAGAGGAGAATCCAAAACAAATAAGATAGAAGGAGAAGTAGAATAGAGGAAAGGAATAAATAAGAATCCTATCGAGAGTTTCCAAAACAGGTTTTGCACAAATAGTTTTTGACACTCTAGAAACAACGACCGTTGGCGAGGTTATCCTACAGGCTTTGCGGACCCGTTGCTTCGATAACCATTCATATCGAAACAATATCGGGAATCAGAAACCATGCTCTGATACCATTTGTGACGCCCCGGGATCGGGCACTATGCAGATTTCAGCATTTCCGCCAAAATCCACATAATAACCGATTCCAGGTTGCCACTTGTTATCCACAACAACAACAGAGGAGGTATATAACAACAGAGGAGGTATATACAAGACGACTCAAACGAGTCAAGGATACAACTGATACAATACAAAGATCCAAATGACAGCGGAAGAAACAACATAGTGTCCGACTACGGACAAGATACAAATTGGACTAAGAGTCCTGAAGATAACCGATGGCGTCCAATCCCTGCCCAGGCCAAGCCGGAGGGATTCCCAAGCTAACATCGTCAGACTTCAAACCTGTTGACTGCAATGTGGAATATGCAGCCACGAAATGGATTTGTGGGTCAGTACTATTAAGTACTGGCAAGTGGATAAACCATACTCACAAGATACCAGCGTAACCAATCATCACAAGATACAAATACTTTGGGTATAACGGAAGGAAGGGATTATTGCAAAGAAGCGGCAGCGGGCAGCACTAACAACTAAAGAGACGCGCTACAACTTCCGGCTAAAAGAAAGGGATAAGATAGCGCGACAAAACCAACTATAACTACTCACCAAACAATACCCATCCAGTGTTACCCCCTACTAAGAAAGCAACCCAAGGAAACTCACACTGTTGATTAAGGTGACATTCATTTTATGGTGGAGGTAATCTATATTACTAGTCAAGTTATCATTGTTAAGTGTAAGTTGTCTGAGTACTTTTTAGCCAGCACTTTCACCAAGTCGCCACATAACCGCGGACAACACGGCTTCTCGAGAAGATTCATCCCTGCAGGGTGCGCTACAGTACCCGTACACACTCAAGCCACCAACTAAAACTCAGGTTGGCTCGACACGACCCAAACCGTCTCTACAACCTGTCCTAGGAGCCACGGAGCTATAAGGTCCCAGCCACGCAGCCGAATACTCAGCGCAAGTGTGCAAAACTCCCGCAGGACGCAACACCCCGGCAATACAGACCTCGCCCTATATGCATCATCATCATCATCAACAGTAACCATGGGGGGCCCACCCATTCATGCGTATGAGCAAATGGAACACCCAAACTAAGTGTGGCTCTTCGGACAAGCTGCAAATCAGGTCTAAGTCGAGGGGGGGTCCCATACTACCTCCCGGATGCGGTTAGCGCGCTCATCATGGATCAATGGACAAGACCCCTTTTTCCTAGTTTCGACACTAGCAGGCTCCAAAACCACGCCGGGCCTCCTGCCGGTGCCTTATCATCAAATTATTATTACCCCAAACATTAACAGGTTGTTGATTAAATTGAAACCCAACTATCAACTAGACAGGTGATACGACAAAGGACAACAAGACTCGGGCGCAAACAAACCTAAGCATGCTAGTACGACACAGGCCGACAAACAAGAGGGTTATAGGTGTGGAGGTAAGGCAATATCGTGGCAGCAGGGTAAACATGTGATGGGATCGGAACACAAGCATCGATAATACTAGGCTACCATAAAGACAACGGAAAGAATCGGTAACAAGTGAGGAAAGGCAACATAGGTAGCAAGTGAGTATACTTGCCTGAGATCCAGCAAGTAGAGGTACATCCGCAGAACTTGTCGTTGCTCACATCATCTCAACGTCTGATCCGCGAAGAAGCAACGACCTAGAACAAACACCGGATGCAACAATTACTACTACGGCAAAAGATCCAGCATGATCCTATTTTATATGCATGACATGCGAGATGCAACGCAAAATGCAATTTAGACAATTTAATAGGAACCGGAGTCCGGACAAATAATTATTGGGTCAAGTTGTTTAGCTAACCACCATATTAAAATGTTGTTTAGCATGGAGAACAATAAATATGTGTGCTACACAATATTAAATGGAATAGGGCAATACTTAAATTAAATACCCCAACACATTCCATGTTTGTTTATTAGGTGACATGCATAACACAACTACAAATGCAAGCTGAAAACATGAGCATGGATGGCATATTAAAATTCTACATATTTTTCTAATAAGTCTAGGCATAAAATTTGTAGTATTTAGCACTAATTAGGATGACATGTTGTTCGCGGCAACTGCGCCAGATATTCTTTGATTGCTTTGATGGTGTTGGGAACCCCAAGAGGAGGGTGTGATGAGCAAGCGGTAAGAATTTCCCTCAGTTAAGAACCAAGGTTATCAATCCAGTAGGAGGAAGAGGATCTCGGGAAGGTTGTTGCCACTGACGGTGATGATGGCGCCTCACCGGTGTCAGCAGCAACATGGAACCTGCACACAACACAACCAAAATAATTTGTCCCAACGGTAAAGTGAGGTTGTCAATCTCACCGGTCTTGCTGAAAACAAAGATTAGACGTATAGTGTGGAAAATGATGTATGCTTGCAGTAAGTAAAGAAAGCAGAAAATTGTTGTGGTTTGTTTAACAGTGTGGAAAATGGACCAGAGTTCATAGATTCACTAGTGGCGTCTCTCCATAAAGATAACATGCTGGGTGAACAAATTACAACTGGGCAATTGACAAATAGAGGTTGCACCGTAGTACACATTAAAACATGATGACTACTATGATATTTAGTGCGGGCATTACAACAAAATACATAGACCGAAATTCATCTGCGTCTATTACTAATAATCCACCCTCAGGTTATCATCCGACCACCCTTAGGTATTAAGTTGCAAGCAACAGATAACTGCATTAAACAATGTGTGTAATGTAAGAAATGATTGTACACGCGGGCACTCACACCGCTGTTTTCTCCCTAGTGGTAACAACACACCCTCACCTGTCACGTTTCTGTCACTCGAGCACGGGCGAAAAGGAGGCATGAACTCAATATCTAGCATAAATACTCCCTCTTGGAGTCACTAGCATCTACTTGGCCAGAGCAACCACTAGCAACGGAAAGCATGCAAGATCACAAATAACATATGCCATAAAGACTATAATCAACTTTTCATAAGTTCAATATTCATCGGATCCCAGCAAACACAACATATAGAATTACATAAGATCAATCTTGATCATGATAGGAAGCCCACGAGATCTAAACATTGAGGCATATGAGGAGGAGACAACCATCTAGCTACTGCTATGGACCCGGAGTCCGGGGATGAACTACTCACGCATCAGTCCGGAGGCATGCATCGTGATGTAGAAGCCTCCGGTGATGATTTCCTCTCCGGCAGGGTGCCGGGAGATAGCTCTAGAACCCCCCGATCTAGGGTTGACAACGACGGCGGCTGCGGAACTTTTTGGGGATTTTTGATCAGGTGCTTGGGTTTTCCATCCGTGGGGGGGGGGAGAAATAGGCGAAAGGGCAGAGGCGGTGGAGGCCTGGGGGCCCCACACCTATAGCTGGCGCGGCCAGGGGGATGTCGCGCCACCCTCTGGTGTGGCCTCCTGGTGCCGGTCTTCGACTCTCCTTCGGTGTTCTGGATGCTTCTAGGGAAAATAGGCACTTCAGGCTTTATGGGGTCCAATTCCGAGAATGTTTCGAGAACAACTTTTCTGAAACCAAAAACAGCAGAAAACGGGAAATTGGCACGTGCATCTTGTTAATAGGTTAGTCCCGGAAAACGTATAAAAATGCTATAAATAAGGGAGAAAACATGTAGCCATTGGCATAATATGATCATGGAGCATCAACAATTATAGATACGTTGGATACGTATCATGACGTTCATGTAAAACGTTTACAACCAAACAAACTCGATCGCAAATCAGACAAGTGTTACTTTGTAGGTTATCCCAGAAACACAGTTGGGTATTCCTACAAAGTGTTTGTCGCGAAGAATGGTACATTTTTTGAGAAAGAGTTTATCGAAAAAGATATTAGTTGGAGGATAGTCCAGCTTGATGAGATTATTGAATCTTCGTTGAACGTTGATAAGGCGGTGGCACCGGATGTGATTCCGCCTGTCATCCCTCTGGTTGAACCGGAAGTTCCTGTATAACATGGATGGACTAATAAATAAATTGACATCTTCAGAAAATGTTATCCCAGATGAAAATGGAACCCCTATACTTTCTAAAAAAGATACTAAGGCATCCAAGCTTAAAGATAAGAACAATTAAAATTCTTTTGGTTTTTCTTACAACAATGCTCCTAATGTTGAACATCCAAACGCAAACAATCTTGGTGCACCTACTTTTTTAGATAGGTCTCATTTTACTAATTGGAAATCTTCCGTGAAGTCTTATATATGTAGCTCTTCAATATAAATATGGAGAATCATTGAGAATGGATATGAGACTAAGGATCCCATGAACTTGATCTCAAGCGATATCATAGATCAACAACTCAATGCTCATGCCATACACATGCTAGAGAAGGAAATGGAAAATGAAGGATTTGAGCATATCCGGTCCTTCACAAATGCCAAGAGGGCATGGGATTGCATAAATGACATGTATGATGGTAATGTCAATATACAACGCTCTAAGAAGTCGATCCTCCAAAGACAAGTTGATAACTTCAATATGAAGAATGGAGAGACTTCGTAATAAAAGTAATTAGTAGTTATCCTTAGTACTTAGTAGTTTTAGTAGTTTATTTTAGTAGTGTTAGTGTTTGTAGTGAAGGGAATATGCCCGAGAGGCAATAATAAATTGGTTATTATCTTATTCCTTGTTTATGATAAATGTTTATTTCTCATGCTAGAATTGTATTAACCGGAAACGTTGATACATGTGTGTTTAATAAACAAACAATGGTTCCTAGTAAAGCCTCTCTTTTAACTAGCTCGTTGATTAATAGATGGTCAAGGTTTCCTGATCATGAACATTGGATGTTGTTAATAACGAGGTCATGTCATTAGAAGAATGATGTGATGAACACATACCCAATATCAAGATAACAATACGATCAAGTCATTTAGTATATATTGTTATATCTTGCATACAAAGTAACTTATTCCTTAGACCATGAGATCATGTCAATCACTGATACCGGAAGGGTGCTTTGATGTCATCAAACGTCACACCGTAACAGGGTGACTATAAAGGTGCCGTTGGGTATTCGGAAAGTATTAGTTGAGGCTCATGGATCAAGAGTGGGATTTGTCCATTGATGCATGTAAAATGCATACATGAACTTTGCATGTTATTACTTGTTTTTCCTACATATTAGCAACTTATATTCATGTTTTATAATGATTTGGGGGATTTTCTGAACAATCCCCCTTCTTTTGGTTCTAACCCTGTTTTTCCAGAAAACGTACTTTTTAGTGTTTCAGACTTTCTGGGAGCTTTGGGACTCCAAAAAGGGAAAGAACAAAGAGCACGGTTCAGAATTTTCGAGACGAAGACCATGGGCCAAAGGAGAGGGCCAAAAGGCCAACCAGGTGGAAAAGAGGACCCTCCACGCGGCCAGATTCCTTGGCCGCGTGTGGGGCCCCCTTTTTGCCCCCGTGGCTCCGATGCCGTCGATCTTTCTTCTCCCGAGTGTCTCGTGACCTAAAAACGACTATATAAAGGGTCCCCTGGCCTTTTCGAGAGGGAGGCGGCGCCGAGAGATAAAACCACAAAACAGAGAGACAGAAGGCTGCCGCCGGAGAAGATCGGAGGGGGGAAACGCCACCGGGATCACCCCCGGAGGGCTCCACCCCCCTCCGGCGTGTTCATCATCGACATCTACAGCAAGATCAGCTCCATCTCTCCACTGTAATCTCTTGGCAAACACGATGTATGATGCAATACTATATTCCCTTGATGTATTGTGTCTCCCCGTCTATGTTTGAGTAGTGAATTGTTCTTGGCAATGGTGAAATAGTTCGTTGATTGGTTGCATACAATTTTGTTATCTTCTATGATTGTCTTTATGTACAATATATGAGTGCACGCATATGTTGGGGAATGCATGTAAGGTGATCACCGGTACCATAATGGAGTGGTGGTGACTTGGGAGTGAAAGTAACCTGAGACCGAGCCACAAAGTTAAGTTATTGGGGGATATATATAGGGGACCTTAGAACGTAAGGCTATGGTGGGACTTTATGTCTTAATCAATCTTGTTCAGTCATTTACTTGGCCACATGATCCATCATAAGGGGTTGTAGATCATTTACTTGACTATACCTATTCATGGCTCCTTCCTAGAAGAAACAACTAAGACTATAACATGTGCTTCACTAATTGTGACAACCACACGAACGAAACAACTATTGCTAGAACACTTGCTCCCTTGAGATACTTGAGATATTTGCTGCTTGCTACTTTAGAAACTTGCTTTAGAAACTTGCTTTAGGATTACTTGCATTTTAAACTTGCTTCACTAGTTACTAGACAAACCACACTCCACGTCACTTGCTTTTAATTAGTTAGTTCCTTTTAGTAAAACTTATTGCTTTCCATAAACAGCCATATAAGAGGGTTATAGGGCTTTAGAGAATAGATAGCTTACCTTCATCTCCTCGTGGGTTCGACACTCAAATACTTATCGAAAGGTACTATAATTGATCTCCTGCACTTGGGAGTCATCAAGCACTTTTCTGGCGCCGTTGCCGGGGGGCGTTGTGCTAAGCTTTTATTCTTGTTTGCATTGCACACTAACATATAAACCTAAAACACAAAAAAAAATTAAAATGGAAAACAACCAAACAATTTTAGAACTTTTTAATATCTACCTTGAATTAGGACATGAAGTGTTTGAGGAGAAATTGAAAAATTATTTGCACAACAATCATATTTGTGGTAGTACTAATTCTTTGAACACCTTTATTGCTAAGGAAAACCTTGAGCTTGGGGAAGTTTGTCATGATGAATATGATATTTTTAGTCCGCCTACTATTGAGGATAAAAATGATATACTTGCTGATTTTATGGAAAGTTTTAAGCTTGGGGAAGTTGGTTTTGATGAGCATGATATTTCTAGTTCCCCAAGCTTGGAGGAGAAAATTCACTTTGATGATACTATGCCTCCTATATATGATGATTGCAATGAAAATTATGAATGTTTAACTCCCACTATCACTAATGAGGATTTTACTTATGTGGAGAGTAGTGATTATTTTATGCATGTGGCTCATGATAAGAATGTTTTATGTGATATTCATATTGTTGAATCTATTCATGATGCTACTGAAAATTATTATGAGAGAGGGAAACATGGTTACACATATTTCAACAATATTAAGTTTCCCCTCCTTATGCTGAAAGTATTGAAGTTGCACTTGATCTACCTTTCTATGCTTGCTATTATGTGCTTCTTTTATTTGTTTCATTACAAAATGCCAATGCATAGGAAATGGGTTAGACTTAAAAATAAATTGTTTAATTTTTTTGGTGTGTTCCTTATGCTTTAATTTCCTATTCGGTTTGGGCACACATTTATGTCTTTACAACATGTAAAATGCCTTTATCTACTGTTATGTATCATTTAGTTTAAAATTTTCATTTTATAAAAAATTTGGGAAAGTAAATGAGAAGGATGAGTAATGGAGAAGTTGGGATCGACCTTGAACATGTGTTGTTCATGCCAATGAAACCATTGCAAAGTCTCTATCAGTAAAACTTTTTCCAAATCTAAAAACAATAAAAATATTAGTTCACTACTGTAACATCACATTTCTATATTATTTCTCATCTTAAATGGCAAGAATAATCTTATATGAGAGATAGGATTAAACAATAGTAATTAGCTGTCGAGAAAACAGATTCCTGAACTTCACTGCGAAAAATGTTTAAAATCACAGAAGTGGAATTTTGACCTGGTAATTTACGACAGCAATATTTAGTTATCACTACATATTTCATTAGTTTTTAGTTTTCTGATTTGAGCAACTTAAGTGCCTCTAAAAATTCACTCTTTACGGGCTGTTCGGTTTTTGGCAGATTATGTCTTTATTTTGCATTGCTCTCATTACTTGTGTTTTGTGTGGTTCTTTCGATCAAGGAGCAATCCACAACTGTAGAAACAGTAGTTAATATTTAGAATAAACTCATGATGTGTCTTTGCTGTACCTATGTGGATTTTATTTATGGAGGCACTAACCCCTCTAATCAAGTTTTATGTTGAGATTTGTGTAAGAAGAATTTTTCAGGAGGAAGAGTTGAGTGAGATGAACAAAGATCAAGAGGGACAACAAATCAAGCTTGGGGATGTACCCCTGGGCTCACCCTACATGTATCAAATAAGTACAAGAATCCAAGCTTGGGGATGCCGAGCCACCTCACTCCAACCATCATGATGTTAAGTAACTAAAGCCTAGCTATATGGCTATAAAGAAAGCGCTTTACGGGAGGCAACCCGGTTGTTTTTGTTTGGATTTTTCTAGTGTCCTCTTGCTGTATCAAGAGATTAGTTTTGTTTTTGTTTTAATTCTGGATTTTTCAATAAAGAGTCAAGTCAAACCCATTTGGACTTATAAGTTGATATCCTAGTGCATGAAATTTCTGTTTCAGCACGAGTCTGCTTACCGTAAGATTTTACGTTTTTTATTGGTATGTCGGATTGAGCTAATGTTTTAGTATGTTTTGAAACTTTTAGTCCTCTGTAAGAACAAAAATTGTCTTAATTTTTTGACGAGTCTAGATTAGGGAAAAACATTCGTTTTGCTGCTGCTGCTTTTCTGGACAGAATCTGCCTTCTTTTGTTTTATGCACTCTTTGGGCTTGGGAATCAAATTTCCATGATTCTTTCAAGCAAGAGAGTTAAAATACAACATAATAAAATTTATTGTCTATCTACTGGAGCATTTGATTTGGAATTTTGCACAGCAAGCATGTGATTTGTTTGTCCTTGCTAATCTCATCCCACAGAAAAAGAATGGGAGAAACATGTTTTGTGAAGTTTTTTCACAGGGAATAGAGGAGCTGCGCCTCAAGACATCCAAGAATGGTGAAAGCCATAAGCTTGGGGATGTGATGAACACCCCACTGGAGCTACACTCTTTTGGTTAGCACACGTCTACTTTCTGTATTTCTAAGCAAAGCATTTATCGTAGAGACTTGAAGCGTCTAGTTTTTTTTTTTTGATAAGACCACACCCGTCATTTTATATGAGATTGAGCTACTGGAGTTTGGGGTTAGAATGTATTGGATGCTAGTATTATGACTTGGAATAGGGATGCCATGGTTGATTTGAAGAGCTACATATGTTTGCATGATTTATAGGCTTTTTATGTGTAGAAATTTGCAATAATGTTTTCTTGAGCTATCTCTTATTCATGTCCTTGATGTTAATTGCTGGTTTATTTAGGTTGTCATGAAATGAGTAGTTCTATGGACATATGCATGCATAGTAGCTGGTCAACTATCTCCCTCTTGCTAGCCAAAAATTTAAAAATTCCAACAAGTAAAAACTTGTTTCCAACACTCCTTAGCCAAGTATTTCCAGTGAGTCCACCATATCTTCCCATTAGCTTCATTGCTATTCCGAGTATGTTCACCATGTTATTGTGTTATTTATGTTCTAAATTAAGATATTCACTTTATTAATTGTCATGGGTTGAACTTGGGATAGGACTCTCACGAACTTTTGAAGGCACACTTTACTTTTTATGCATCTAATAAACATGACCCAATAATGGGAGCCACAAGTTTTGCGTTTGACAAGTGTGTGGTTGGATCATAAAGGATAAAGTTTGAGTTACAAGTTTAGCGAAACATCTAAGAAGTTGCAGAATTGTTCTACAACTTATATTACTCGAATTACCCCACATTAGTTTGGAGTGTTCGAGAGACAAAATCAAACCTTGTTTGACATGGTAAGATTAATAAAAATTCCATTATAATTTTGTAGTTTATACATTAGTGACAACCGTTTTTCCACTGAAAAGAGAACCATCATGATCCGTTGAAACTGACAACATATATGATATTGTGTGGGTAGTGACCCGAATTGTCACTTTCTTAAGTTTTGGTATGCATAGAATGTGTAAAATGTTTACAACTAAAATAGGATAAATATATGTTTATAAGGTTATCCCAAATAAAACATTGGGTATTTCTCCTATCACCGAACCAAAAGACAAATGTTGTTTGTCAGAAAGGGTTGCTTTCTCGAGAAAGTAGTTCTTGCCAAATAAGTGAGTGGGAGCATAGTACAAACTCAACGAGATTAGAGAATCTTCGTTCTCATGTCAGGAGTAGCGCAGCACTGGAAGTTGTTCCGTGGTTTCCTATTTTGACAAAGTAGAATACACTACAAATGTTGTAGATACTTCAAATGAGTTTGCGAACTGAACCGCAAAAGTCCTAAAACTTTGTACTTAGACCAACTTGTGGTTTAAGAGTAAAGTGTTGTTTTGACAACAAAAGGACCTGGACCTTATAAAGGAAGCAAATGATGGGCCCTGACTTCGTAAAATTGACTATGAGTCATTATATCCGTCATAGTATCGTTGTATGAATATCAAGTATGTGACTTGTATGAATATCAAGTTGTTTTCGACGAAGTTCAAAGAGTTGACTACTACAAGATTTTGATCTTCCATAGTGATGCTTAGTCTTTGCGGATAGTTCTAGCAAATTTACATATTATGATATGGATGTTGAATAACAAAACCAACTCTCCTCTCGAGGAAGTTTGATCAAGGATGTGTACTTGACACAGTCTGAGAGTTTTGTAAAATTCAAAAGGTTGCTATAAAGGCATACACACTTCAATGGTTGAAGTAAGCATAACGAAGTTGAAATCTTTACCTTAATGAAGTTATCAAAAGAGTTTGATTCCATCATGAACGATAAAGACGCTTGTAGAGTTACAAGAAATTAAGTGGGAGCGTTGTGACATATTTCCAATACTTTATGTAGATGACATATGGTTGATTGGAAAATATGTATTTTAAATAAACACGGTTAATATTTTCTTATTGATGAAAGGCTTAGAAGATATTGGGCATCGATATCTATAAGAGATGGATTGAAGCGCCTGATATGATTGAATCCAAATTACATAGATGAAATATTCAAGTAAGTCAATATCGAAATGACAAGAAGGAGTTCTTGTCACGTGGAAAATAATTGAGCAAGATTCAAGTGTTTTGACACATGATGAGCATCATTGAAATTGAGATTTCTAAGTCATGTTTCCATGCTATGTACACAACCAGATGAGTCCTATGCTATAAAATGTTATAGCAGGATAATCCAGATGATGATTAGAAAACAGTGGGAGAGATCCTTGTGACATTTTAGAAATGCTAAGGATATGTTTTCCTATGTAGTAATGACAAACTATTAGTTGTAATATGTTACACTAATAGTCTTGTCATTTATTCAAGTAATTTTATCTCAATTAAAATATGTGATGAAGGGTAGCACAATAGACTGGAACAAAGTTCCATGCCGGATTTGAAAGAGTTTCAAAACTAAAATATTGTGACAGATACTACAACAAAGGCTAAAGTATATCTTTGTGTTGACAACTGATAATAAGCGTATTTTGTGTCAAGGAGTTCTTTATTGAACTTGGTGAATTTCCAAGAATGCTGACACTATGAAGCTACATTTTCACAATGTTAGTAACATTAGTTTAAGCTGAGGAATTAAGGTATCACCGGAACTTGGTGTAAGAATGCTAACACTATGAAGCTACGTTTTCACAATGTTAGTGACATTAGTTTAAGCTGAGGAATCAAGGTTTCACCGACTGACCATATATATACAAAGCCATCTCATTAGAGAATGAGTGATGCGTGTAGACGCAAAGAACATGCTAATACCACATGCGAAGCATGGTGATAACACTGGAACACCATATGTGTTAAGTGCTTACGGACTAGATTATTGACTCTAGTGCAAGTGGGAGACTGAAGGGAATATGCCCGAGAGGCAATAGTAAAGTGGTTATTATCTTATTCCTTGTTTATGATAAATGTTTATTTCTCATGCTAGAATTGTATTAACCGGAAACGTTGATACATGTGTGTTTAATAAACAAACAATGGTTCCTAGTAAAGCCTCTCTTTTAACTAGCTCGTTGATTAATAGATGGTCAAGGTTTCTTGATCATGAACATTGGATGTTGTTAATAACGAGGTCATGTCATTAGAAGAATGATGTGATGAACCCCAATATCAAGATAACAATACGATCAAGTCATTTAGTTTATATTGTTATATCTTGCATACGAAGTAACTTATTCCTTAGACCATGAGATCATGTCAATCACTGATACCGGAAGGGTGCTTTGATGTCATCAAACGTCACACCGTAACAGGGTGACTATAAAGGTGCCGTTAGGTAGTCGGAAAGTATTAGTTGAGGCTCATGGATCAAGAGTGGGATTTGTCCATCCAAAATGACGGAGAGATATACTCTGGGCCCTCTCGGTGATATCACATCGAAACCGCTTGCAAGCATGTGATATGATCACAAGGATGTTATATCACAGGAACGAGAAAAGAGTACTTGTCGGTAACGAGATTGAACAAGGTATGGTTGATACCAACGATCGAATCTCGGACAAGTAAAATATCGCGAGACAAAGGGAATAGTTCACGACGTTGTGGTTCACACGATCATGAGAGTCATCGTTGAATATGTAGGAGTCATCACGGATTTCCAAATCCCGCTGTTGATTATTGATCGGAGAGGAGTCTCGATCATGTCTATCTTATTCGTGAACCGTAGGGTGACACACTTAATGTTCGATGACGCTTTTGAGAGGATACAGAAAATCAAAGAATATTTTGGGCAGCACTGAAATTATTTCGGGGAAAATTGAAATAGTTCAAGGGGTTTTTTGTCGAATGGTTGTTAATAGAATTAACAATGATTCGAGGTGCTATATGCAAATGTTTGTTAATGGAATTAACAAATATAAATAAAGAAATAAAAATGTTTTATTTATTTATTAAAAGAAAACCTTTGGATTTTCCAAGTGGAAAATAATGGGAGCATGAGTGGGTGTGAGTGGAGCTTCCACGCACATGAAGAGGGAAGAGGTGGGGGCACCACCATGGCTGGCCGCACCCCACCCTTGGGCTGCCTCCCTCTCCCTATAAAGGAGGGTGAGGGCTCCTCTTCATTCACACACTTGCCCACTAGCTTTTCCCTCCACCCGCTGCTCCATTCCATGGTCTCCGGCTTGGCAAAGCCCTGACCGTGGGATTCTTCTTCACCACCACGCCGTCGTGCTGCTGGAGTTCCGAGGGATCCTCTACTTCTGCGCCCCGCTGGATCGAGGGAACGGAGGTCGTCATCAACCGTATGTGTGACCGATCACGGAGGCACCGCCGGATGCGGTGCACTTCTTCTCGCTATCTGGATCGGTGTGAGTACGACTACGCCAACAACGAGATTTGATCTCGTAACGCTTTGTGTCTTCGAGGGTATGTGTTCTCCTTAACCCTCTCTTTGCCCGTTGCACTTCGTCTCCTAGATTACATCTTGGCCTTTCGGGTGTCTCTCGCGTAGGAAATTTTTTGTTTTCTATGCAACGACCCCTTCATGTAGTTATTAGTTGCGGAAAAATACAACTCCAAATTTCACAAGAGCATTATAAAAATACAACCCTAAACCAATGCTCACGCGGGATTGTTCCAGCCCGAAAGAGAGAACGATGAGTTAGCACGCGCCCTATGGAATCCTAAAAAACTAGGACGAACACGAGGCAAAGGCGTCGATGTTTCGTGGAAAGAAGGGTTTCCTGAATGCAATGACAGTTACAGAAGCCGTCTGAGAAAGAAGGACTGAGAGGCAGACCGGATTGGGAAGATAGAAGCGGAAGTGGCTCGGATAAAGGATTTAGCGGCAGCACTTAGCTAGCAAAGGACGTCTCATCCGTAGAAAGATCCTACAATGGATAATAATAGCTAGCGGAGAAGCAGTGTGACTTCCACGCAGGCTGGTGATCATGCACTGATGGATGATACACCGGCGCCTCGCTTCCTCGTGGATGGCGTCGTGGAGATTATACATTGTGAGCTACGTCAGCCAATGAAGAACATTTCCTTCAAGGTGGCGGTCGGCACTACTTTACCTTGTCTACCTGGAGCACTCCACCATAGGACTCCAATTCCACGTGGCTATCCTCGTGTCACGGGGGATCACCTAGTTGAGGGGTATGAGGACCTAGAGATTGACATCACTACACCTGAAGGGGATACGAAACTAGGAGATGTCAAGCACCATATCATTCTATGGCAAAATAAATACATCAATTTTCCAAGCTTAGGGGCAAGGCCACCGACTTTTAGGAATCGAAGTCCACCCACCTCTCCCGATTATTGTCAACCTCCAAGTCCATCTCGATCTTCGGTGCATCAGCCAAGGACTCCCCTATTCCACCTCCGGTGTCAGCTGATGCCTCCCCCTTTCCCACCCTCGGAGCGTCATCCGATGCCTCCCCCTTATCCACCTTGGGGGCTAAAGCGTAACAACATGGCCACCTCTATGAATAGTACTACCGAGAGAAAGACTCCAAAGCAGTCGAGGATACCCAAAGCGCCCAAGCCTCTTGATATCAGACATTATGACTTTACTGTTGAGGAAACCACACCGAGATGGATACCCAAGCGAAGACCCATTTTGCACCAAAAAAGGCCAAGCCAAAGTAGATATTTGATGAAAAAACCAAAGCATGGGCTAAGGGATTTATTGAACAACCTGCCTATTAACTATAGGATAAATCTGAGATCAGACTATGATCGCGAAATTCATAAGCAAGATTGCAAGTCTGCGAAGAAACAAAATTGCAAAAGGAAGGAAACAAATTCTCCATCTCGGAGAACAGAAAAATCAATCCCCCTCCCCCCCCCCCCCCCCCCCCCGCTCATAGCGAGTTCCGGTATTGACAAGGAATTCATAGCCGATATGGATAAGGACTTCCAACTATTGGACCCCAGAGCCATAAATGCTACTAGAGAGCTCGGTATTACTATAACACAGGGCAAAGATAAAGCTGAAGCAATGGGTATATCTATTGGCCAAATGTTAGGTTATCAAGAAGTGCTAGTGTGTTAGATAGCACGGAGATATGTCAAATGGCGGACTCTGGTCAGTCCAGAGGAGGAAATGAAGCTATCAACATGTATGTGAAATCTGCACACTTGGTACATATGATGAAATAAAAAAAATCATATATCGAAAAAATGGTTTGCGGCGGACGTAAGAGAGTAGCATCACTTCAAAGCTTACTTGATAAATATTGAAATGAATGAATTGTTTTAATCATACAACATCGCCCCCTATTTCTGTAATCAATTCTCTAGCTCAGCTCGTTCATTGCATGTAATATATTATCCTGACTATATTCTTTTCTATGCTATTATGCATAATGAAGATACTCGTATGCAAAAGAAAAAGAATCTATGACGTTGGGTTCATTGACCCATATAACGTCAATGAATATACGTTAAAGAAGCCCCCAAATACGTGGAGCATGACCTGTGCACCTTTTCAGTTGAGCATAATTTTGTCAAGGAAATACTATTTCTTACAACTTCAAGTGGGTGTTTCTGTCTTTATACACATTCTTTTTCCTTACTCGATGCTAAGTGTAATTAGCATAGTGGCCCTCGCATATGCGAGGCATCATTACGTAATTGGTAAATAAGTTTATAGATGTGTTAGTTTTTATGGTATTTCATGACAAATATACGGTTTTGTAGCCATGAAAAATTAGTTGAAGTCCTTTATAGTCCCATTAATGGTTGGATCAACAACATATGGCATGTGTGTTGTTCCTGTTGTCTGGATGTTTGCTATGTGTTGTTGGGAACCCCAAGAGGAGGGTGTGATGAGCACAGCGGTAGGAGTTTTCCCCTTAGTTAAGAACCAGGGATATCAATCCAGTAGGAGAAAGAGGATCTTCGGAAGGTTGGTGCCATAGACGGTGGTGCTAGCGCTTCACCGGTGTCAGCAACAACATGGAACCTGAACACAACACAACCAAAATACTTTGCCCCAGCGGTACAGTGAGGTTGTAAATCTTACCGGTCTTGCTGAAAACAAAGATTAGACGTATAAGGTGGAAAATGATGTATGCTTGCAGTAATTAAAGAGAGCAGGAAATTGTTGTGGTTTGTTTAACAGTGTGGAAAATGGGCCGGGGTTCATAGGTTCACTAGTGGTGTCTCTCCATAAAAATAACATGCTGGGTGAACAAATTACAATTGAGCAATTGAAAAATAAAGGTTGCACCGTAGTGCACAATATAACATGATGACTACTATGATATTTAGTGCGGGCATTACAACAAAATACATAGACCGAAATCCATCTGCATCTACGAGTAATAATCCACCCTTAGATTATCATCCGAACCCTCTTAGGTATTAAGTTGCAAGCAACAGATAATCGCATTAAGAAATGTGTGTAATGTAAGCAATGATTATACACGCGGGCACTCTCACCGGTGTTTTCTCCCTAGTGGCGACAACACATCCTCCCCCGTCATGTTTCTGTCACTCGAGCACAGGCGAAAAGGAGGCAGAACCCACTATGTAGCATAAATATTCCCTCTTGGAGGTACTAGCAACTACTTTGCTAGAGCAACCACTAGCAATGGAAAGCATGCAAGATCACAAATAACATATGCAATAAAGACTATAATCAACTTGGCATAAGTTCAATATTCATCGGATCCCAGCAAATACAGCATACAGAATTACATAAGATCAATCTCGATCATGATAGGAAGCTCACGAGATCTAAACATGGAGTCATATGAGGAGGAGGCAACCATCTAGCTACTGCTATGGACCCGTAGTCCAGGGATGAACTACTCACGCATCACTCCGGAGGTAGGAATGGTGATGTAGAAGCCTCCTGTGATGATTTCCTCTCTAGCAGGGTGCTAGAAAACAGCTCGAGAACCCTCCTGATCTAGGGTTGATGACGACGGCGGCTACAGAACTTTTTCGGGATTTTTGATCAGGTGCTTAGGGTTTTCCATCCGGGGGGAATAAATAGGAGAAAGGGCAGAGGCGGTGGAGGCCAGGGGCCCCACACCCATAGCTGTCGCGGCCAGGGGGACCTGCGCCACCCTATGGTGTGGCCCACCTGATGCCCGTCTTCGACTCCTCTTCGGTGTTATGGATGCTTCCAGGGAAAATAGGCACTTCGGGCTTTGTGGAGTCCAATTCCGAGAATATTTCGAGAACAACTTTTCTGAAACCAAAAACAGCAGAAAACAGGGAACTGGCACTTGGCATCTTGTTAATAGGTTCGTCCCGGAAAACATATGAAAATGCTATAAATAAGGGAGAAAACATGTAACAATTGGCATAATATGATCATGAAGCATCAGAAATTAGTGATACGTTTATCAATGTTCCAAAGGAGGGACTTTAAGTTGAAGATCATAGATTCATGTCGAAGATCTCTAGGAATGGACATATTTAAACCGTGTCCATGTCAAAGGAACTACATAAGTAAATAATAATCTATTAAATTCTTTCTTATATTTTCAATAACGGACATTCGTCCCTATGCACACCTGTCGATCAACTTCGACTTGCAAGTTTGATCACCAATCGAGTACTTTTTTCTGTTTGCAAATATTTTCCGCCAAAATGGAAATTTTTTCCTAGGCAAACTGTTTTTTTAGAGCAACATATGCAAGAAAAAGAGAAAAAAATCTTCTGTTGAGCGGATAAACCAAACTTCCCATAGACATGAACTAAACATTTATAATTAGCTCTCGGAGACCCTTTTCTCTTATGCATGGTCTCATGTACCAACCATGTCAAACACGATTATCGTAGGAATCCGCCGCAAGCACGCGTGTCACTACAGGAATGCGTGAATACTCCGATGGCTTTTGGCCATCGCATAGGCTAATATTTCGTCGACATAGGCTACGCCGTCATGGCCGTCGGCGTAACAGCGTTCGGCATAAGCCAAATTGCCATCGGCGTACTAAAAGCCGTCGGCGTAGAGCCATGTCGAAAATTCGAATTTTTTGGAAATGTTTTTGAACATTTTAAAATTATATTCTGCAATTGTGCACTTAGCCATATACTTAATCTCTAATTACACAATTAATTTAGTCAACATACTTAACTTTGTCAAACTTCCCGTCGGTCACCCATCCTGAAATTCCTCCAGCCCTAGCACGCTTAAACTTTGAGTTCCTTCCAAATTAGATTCCAAATGAGATGTTAGAACTTACTGATATTACTATCATATCAATAATACTAACCTCTGGGGAATGATGTTAAACATTTCTATTTTTTAAATTTAAAATAAATTGAATAAATAACAATGATTATATAATGATCTTTTTTGAATAAATAAAATACAATGTTAGAAATTACTTTATTTTTTGAATAAATTATTTAATATGGTATAATTCATATCTTTAAATACGTAAATCGAAATTTGACAAATTAGAGGAATTCAAATATGACATCCATATCATAGAAACATCAATAGTTTTAGAAAATTTGAACTCTTTTGATGAATAGTCATGGTGGCCATTTTGACAGTTTCTGCTGATTCAACTGAAAACATGTCAAATTTGAACTATAGGTGCCTCGTAGTTTGCTCATGATTTTTGGAAAAAATCAGTTTTAGATACACAACAACCTATTTCATCAGAGATACATTAATATTTTATCAATATTCAAGCCCTAGCTACGAACGGTCATGCCCGCCGTCTTGACTTCTTCGTAAAACCTGGTTAGAAAATTCCAGAAAATTTAAAAAAAAACCCAAAATCATGCAAGACCTTAGCGTGGTGTCACTATATATGTCCTAGTATCCACCAAATATAATAAACTTGAAATATGACAGTTGTGTTCAAAATTTGTTCACGTAAATGAGCTATCTTCTACGAAATTCTAGGGTTTTGGGCCAAATGACGGGTGTTATGGCCAAATCCAAGGCATAATTTGTTTAAATGTGCCCATATTCAAAAAACATGCATATTGGAAGCACGAACAATGTTCATGGAAAAAGTTTTCCTTTTCATTAAATAAAAAAAACATTTTCTATTTTCTGAACGTGAAAATTGGCATTTTTTTTGTGAAGCACCAACCACAAATATGTTGCAAAACTTGGGAGCTGCATTTTTTTGAAAATATTAGACCATGTTATATGCACAAATAACCAAAGTGTTGCCTATGAAAAGGTTTCCATCCACCTGTTTTGAAAAACACAAGTTTCCGCCGATTCTGCTGGAAACGGGTCAAATTTGAACTACAGGTGCCGCGTCGTTTGCTCATGATTTTTGGAAAAAATCATTTGTAGGTACAAAACTATATTTTTTATCAGAGATACACCAAGAGTTTCTCAATATTCAAACCCTAGATACGAACGGTCATACCCGCCGTCTTGAGTTTTTCGTGAAAACGGCTTAGAAACAATCAAGAAATTTAAAAAACCCAAAAATGATGCAAGACCTTCGCATGGTGTAATTATATATGTCCTAGTATGCACCAAAAATAATAAACTTGGAATACGACAGTTGCGTTGAAAATTTGTTCACATAAATGAGCTATCTCCTACGAACATTCAGGTTTTCGGGCCAAATTACGCGTGTTTGGCCAAATCCATGGCATAGTTTCTTTAAATGTGTCCATATTCCACAAATACATGCATATTGGAAGCACAAACAATATTCACAGAGAAATTTTTCCTTTTCATTGAATAAAAAACCATTTTCCATTTTCCGAGTGTAGAATGGTTTTTTTAAGCACCAACCACAAATATGTTGCAAAACTTGGGAGCTGTATATTTTGAAAATAATAGACCATGTTATATGCACAAATAACAAAATTGTTGCATGTGAAAAGGTTTCCATCCACCTCCTTTCAAAAACACAAGTTTTTGCTGATTCGATTGGAAACGGGTCAAATTTGAACTACAGGTGTCACGTAGTTTGCTCATGATTTTTGGAAAAAATCATTTTTAGGTACACAACTACCTATTTAATCAGAGATACACCAAGAGTTTCTCAATATTCAAGCTCTAGCTACGAACGGTCATGCCCGCCGTCTTGACTTTTTCGTGAAACCAGCTTAGCAAATTCCAGAAATTTTTAAAAAACCCCAAGTGATGCAAGATCTTCGGGTGGTGTCATTATATATGTCCTGGTATCCAAAAAATTAATAAACTTGGAATACAACAATTGTGTTGAAAATTTATTCACATAAATAAGCTATCTCCTACGAACATTTTAGGTTTTCGGGCCAAATGACGGGTGTTGTGGCCAAATCCATGGCATAGTTTATTTAAATGTGCCCATATTCCACACAAACATGTATATTGGAAGAGTTTTCCTTTTCATTGAATAAAAAACCATTTTCCATTTTTCGTGTGTGAATAATGGCTTTTTTGTGAAGCACCAACCAGAAATATGTTGCAAAATTTGGGAGATGTATTTTGAAAAAATATTAGACCATGTTATATGCACAAATAACCAAATTGTTTCCTCTGAAAAGGTTTCCATCCACATCTTTTGAAAAATACAAGTTTCTGCCAATTCAGCTGGAAACAGGTCAAATTTGAACTACAAGTGTCTTGTAGTTTGCTCATGATTTTTGGAAAAAATCGTTTTTAGGTACACAACTACCTATTTCATCATAGGTACACCAAGAGTTTCTCAATATTCAAGCCCTAGCTATGAACGGTCATGCCCGCCGTCTTGACTTCGTTTTGAAATAGGCATAGAAAAAAAAAAAATCCAAAAAAATGATGACAGTGAAACCCTTAACATTCAGAGTGGAATAATGGACATATACAACCCAAAACACACTTGTACAAACTTTGTATGGCACCACCTAGATTTTGGTTGGATTCAGATGCCCCACAGCCCGCTTGGACGAAATCGTTAACTCGTTATTGTTAGTTCCATTCTTTCTCATGAATTTTTTTCTAAGAATATAGCTTTAACAATATGCATGATAATTTAGATACGTTTCTCCTTTTCGACACGAGCTAAAGAACGTCAAAATCCGAATTCGAATGCAAATGTTATGATCAAAACGGTGATTAAGTCAAAAAAATTGAGCTTGGACAGGGCCGACGGCTTTGCCGTCGGCGTAGCTTAAGAAAAAAAAAAGATAGACCGACGGCATAGCTCAATTTTTTTTTTTTTGCAATTTGGGATTCGCTCTTCGGGTCTATGCCGACAGCCCCGATAAATTGGTGTCGGCATAGAATTTGGCCACCGGCATAGTAGGCCATTCCTGTAGTGTGTTCAAGCTAGTGCAATCTACTGCACGAGTTTCGTTTTTCCTCAAGGCACCAGCTATTCCGACGGATTTAGCTTGATGGTGTACATTTTTTATGGAAGCTAGCAAACTGATTCAGCTATTCGTAGGAGTTATCTTTTCTTGAGAGTAGATGCCTAAAAGGAATCCAAAAACTATTGGCACGTATCCCTAAAAAAACTACTGGGACGTACCAAAACATCATCTCCTACATTTAAACCGTGTCTGTGTCAAAGGAATTACACAAGTAAATAATAATTTATTAAATTCTAATCATTGATTTCAGATCTAACCATTAAAAATAATTTGGATGATGTGGCTGAATGTGGTTGCTCTATTGGATTACCGTATATTACTTTTAGTATATAATAGATTGATGAGTTAAGCATGTATCTTTACTATTAAGGTTGCTCTGGCGGTGGTGTCACGCTTCAACGAAATTACAGAAAGAATGCCACCGCAACTAACTATCCCACTTCTAAGTAATTACGGAGAATATGCCACCGCCCTAAATTCTCTCCCATCTCTAACCTCACGTGGAAAAAAAACTTTTCACACAATCACAAAAATCTCCTAATTTACCTCAACAAATCTCTACTCTCTATTTTTATCTTTTTACTATTTTCTTTATCTTTACTATTAATTGGGACTTGGACGTACCTCCAGACTATCGCTCATCGTTCGCCCCCTTCAATCAATCGTTAGCGCTAAATAAGGAATTGAACAAACAAAATCACTTTATGTTCCCTCGTTAGATACACATAAGGCAGGTACACAATCAAATCTCCCGTTTCTGTCTCATTGGCTTATCTCTCGCTCCCCTTCCTTCGCACTCGTCCAAGAAATAAAGACACGCGTGAAGACCTCCCCTCCGACGCAATCCCGGTGGATCAGATCAAAACCTCCCGAGTGAGGATGTTAGGGTCCCACTTCGCCGCCGCCGCTCCTTCCTGCTGTCGTGTGCCGTATATACTGCTAATGCAGATCGCCGCATCAGCCGTTGGAGGACTCGCTGACCAAGCCGCTGCTCGAGCCAACCACCAGCATCTGCCAGTACGGGGCGCCGGCCCGGCCGCGGTATTCCGGTATGTATTGAAGGGCCTCGCCTCGACTTGTACGACATCCAGACCGACCACTGCCTTTGAGCGTTCTTCGCCTTCAAGCCCGTGGCCTCACGACGCGGCCTCCATGACTTGGTTTGTAGGTAACAATTGCGGCTGCACTTTACTTGTTTGAAGAAATTCCTGTATGCAACTCACTCGTACGTTTCCTTACTTCCAGGGTTGTAGCTCCAGCATTTTATGATTGCGTAATCTACTCTTCACTTCTGCAGAACCTGTGTCAGTTTATCGGAAGAAAAAATACCGTGAGTGATCCAGGTCAAAACTGGAATCTGGAATCAATACCTTCTTCAATCTGGAATCAATGCTATCAAGTTCAAAACTTTGGATATCTTTTCATGCGATGTGAGTGATCCAGGTTTGTGGAGTAGGCATAGTTACTTCTCTTTTGACTATTCGGACAGTCCCTGTATCAGTGTCTCATGCACTATTGCATACTATTTTTATCCATGCTTGGCAGGCGGCTGAAGCTCTCTAAGCTTGCCTGAAAAGGTGCGACGAGGCCAAGCTGGAGCTGCTCGTTGGGGACAAGGAACAAGAGGTGCGGCGCTGCCAGATCTATGCCAGTATATAATCTCACATTTTTTTACATGCTTGTTTCTTGCTGCCGCTAATCCTCTCCTGTTCTTGTGGCGATTTACCGTCGATTTTGGTGAAAGGATTGTGTACTTACAGATACGTATCTTCTTAGGTCAAGCCATCATACAATTATCTCAAGGTATATAATCTCACATTTTTTTTACTTTCTTTAGCTATTCGTTTCTTTTGATCTCATTCTGTTAGTATTATATATCTACGCATGTGCATGTTACAAGATGATGTGCTTGAAATAAGGACTAAGTTGTAGCAGCACTATTGCATGGGTAGCTTAATTGATACAGTATCTGCCATAAAAAGATTATGTTTATTTTTCATGTTTGAATGCTACTCTATTTTGGTTAAATTGGGAGGGGTATAGCCGTATATTTGACATGAGCAATAGTAGAAAAGGTTCCAGGTTACTTGTTTGTTCTCTCTAGGTGCCATAACATAGCTATTAAAAATACTTGAACACTGTGCAGGATAAACTATTGATGAATATTGTGGTTTTCTCGTTCTACACATGGCATTTCATCTATAATGTCTTGTTGTTTAACTGAACTTGAGGTATTAACTAAATGCAGATATTTACGATTTGGCCTCTCCTCAGTGCTCCAGCTGAAGGTATTGCTCGTTTTCTCTCGGTCTGGTCTGTTTGTCCAGGATTTGGCTGGGCATTCTTGCTCTGATTGTCCACAACCTGCCACTGATGGTACCGGCGGGGGGGGGGGGGGGGGGGTTGCTCTCAGACGATGCGGTCGTGCAGCTGGAGGCCACCACCCAGTTCAAGAAGCTGCTCGCCATGGGTGAAACTTGAATTTACATCAAGCTTACTTCTCTAGATAATATTTACCTTAATAACTTACGTGGATGAAATAGATGATTTTGGGGTTAATTATGGACTAATAACATGAGAACATTGTGAGTTCTAGATTTCTTTGGGGGCGGTATCATAACATCCTTGTATTGATCTCAGGTTGGAGGCAAGATCAAATCCCCCCTTTCTCTTCTAAGATCTATAATTCACTTTTATTTCAATTTATCTTTTGAAGCTTTGATTCAGCAGTTATATTTTTCTTTCTCAATACTCTAATGGGGAAAATAATCCTATACGACCTCGCTCTGTATGATCCCTGGTAGACCAGATCTTATGCCGTTAATCAACTCTCAAAGCATATCAGAAGTTACCTCCAGATTGCCCTTGATTCCCGTTAACGAAATCTAAATGCTAATTTGCCACGTTTAAACCGGAGGATTTGGTCCAGCCAGGAGGTTGCGGGTCGTATCTTTACTATTAAGGTTGTTGTGGCGGTGGTGTCACACTTCAACGAAATTACAGAAAGAATGGCACCGCACAACTAACTATCCCACTTCTAGGTAATTACGGAGAATATGCCACCACCCTAAATTCTCTCCCATCTCTAACCTCGCGTGAAAACAAAACTTTTCACACAATCACAAAAATCTCCTAATTTACCTCAACAAATCTCTACTCTCTATTTTTATCTTTTTACTATTTTCTTTATCTCTACTATTAAATGGGAGTTGGACGTACCTCCAGACCATCGCTCATCGTCTGCCCCCTTCAATCAATCGTTAGCGCTAAATAAGGAATCAAACAAACAAAATCGCTTTCTGTTCCTTCGTTAGCTACACATAAGGCAGGTACACAATCAAATCTCCCGTTTCTGTCTGATTGGCTGATCTCTCGCTCCCCTTCCTTCGCACTCGTCCAGGAAATAAAGACACGCGTGAAGACCTCCCCTCCGACGCAATCCTGGCGGATCAGATCAAATCCTCCCGAGTGAGGATGTTAGGGTTCCACTTCGCAGGGTAGACCAGATCTTATTTATCAGTTTTTGAGGGTTTGATATAATTCAGTTAACTAGCTTCCCAGGGTTTCTTCTTGCAGAAATTGTGAATTGCATGAAAACTTTGTACAAATTTTAGTTTGCTCATCCATTTTGGTGGCCACAATTGTATGAAAACATTCTCGCACTTCCTTTGATTGTAATGATCCTAGGGTAGCTCCATCTTACTGCTATATCTTACTGTTCATCAGTTTATGATTGTAAAGGAAGAACAATATTAGTTATACTGCTGCTTTTGTGACTTGATTGATATTTAAGTGCAAGCACTTCTATATATAATGAATTGAGATCAGCACCATGTTTGACCCAGTTTAATTGCTCATAATTTATCATCTCAATGATTCTATATCTGAAATTTGTTCCAATATATATTTTTCAGTGGCATAATTCATGTACGAGGTGCTAAGGCCCAAGGGTAAAGTAGTCGGGCACATAATTTTGTAGCGGAATCATGAGTCAATCTATCATATGTATGATTGTTGTGTTTCTTAGGATTTGTATCAGCAACTTAGTAGTAGGAGCCTGGATTTTATGTTTCTCATCGTCTACGGATAACAGATTAGGAATGCTGAAGATGTATGAATGTTTTAACTTACTGTTAGAACAAAAACCTGAATTTTGGTGTTGCTATTCCGTAATATCTCTTGATAGTGGAACCCAGATCTACTATCGTGGACGTACGAAAAACAAGTATGTTGTGCAGGTTAGGATCTCGTCCGGTGTGTAAGCTGTCGCTGCCATAAAGGTTGCCATGTGACCAGAAAAGGCTGGGAAGCTGATAGTGGTAATCAAGTGTACAACATCATTGAGTGTTTTCGAGCTAGAATTCTTGTTTTGAAACATCGAATGAGGTCAATATAACGACATTGGATGTGGTATTCTTGAGATTTGGAGAGAGAGGTACATGTTGTCGGTGTTGTTCCAGTCTATGTGGGAAGAGTGCGAGAAGATGCATGATGAGGCATGAAAATACAGATTTGTTGGGTTTATTGCTGAAATAAATAAGGAGGCAGCATGGAGACGCTTGATTGCCGGACTTGCACACGCTTTTGTTGATATTGATATTCATTGCAAGGAAAACCTGGCAGCTTATTTGCTTCCTAGGAGCCTTAACTTTTTACGTAGACTCTTTTCTTACCTGAGGATTAATGCATTCATCGGCGGTGATCAATTGTACCTGAGTGATAAGAAACATTGGGGATATTGTATCTATACTTATGGTTACCATTTTTATCTTGATGGAAACTTTCTTTGTTATGAGTTATGACGTAGTCTTGGTAAAACTTCACATATTTCACTGCCCTTAATATCTGCATCATAGCAGCCGAAAGTGATACATGCTACAACAAACTTGGGATGGCCAGATGGAGTGTGGTTATAAATGGGGTGACGGCTGTCTCATTGGGCTAAGAGGATAATTTTGTATGTGACGAGAGACACACTTGGTTGTCTTGGTTTCCTAGGTAATATTTGTATGTGACTAACTATCATTCTCCTTGAAACTGACAAATTTAATCTGCTTTACCAGGTATATGTTCGCATTAGATTTTACTATTCTATAGCTTCACGACTCTTATCTTACACTGCCTACTCTCCCGATTCTCTTGTTCTATAGCAGCAAACACGCAATATGCATATGTTCTCGAATTACGTGACTGGAAATTCGAAATTCTTAGAATACTACCTGGCTATGTTTTTATGTAACAATGTGTCAGTTTTTGTTCCTGGGTAAGATTATGTGAGCTCCAAAGCAATGGAATTGTTGGTTCTTGCGGTATGTAGGAGACTTCTATGTGGCTCCCACACTTATCAGTATGTTCCTCTGCTTGGTGGGTCTATAAAATATTTTGATTTGAGGACCCACATGAATCTTTGTGTGATGGCCATCGATAATAGTTTGAATATAAGTAGCCCCCATCACTGTGCGTGTGTACCTCCTTGTCTTTTGAGATTCTTTATTTCTGAGTGTGCTTCAACGAAAGAAACTTCGAGTGATAACCATATAAAGGAAGAAATCATAAGGTTATATTTGTTGAACAAGGCATATGCTGCACTTGAATTACAATGATGATTTGATCGATATCTCTAACTTTGTTTTCTCGCCCGTGGCAACGCACGGGCATTCAACTAGTTCTTATGTAAAAGCCCGCAGATTCCATTGGATTCTGCTAAGCATTCATCCTGACAAGTCCGAAGTTGAAGTCATGAACTCATTAAATAGGGACCCCGAGTAGTGGAGCGCCATGAAAGTAATGCTCCGGAAGTAATTTCAATCATTATCGCATTATATGAGCCTCTTTCGTTCATTTCCCGATATCAAGTATTTAGTAACTCATTTGTTCATTCTCTTTGCCAAGAATTCAAGTGGAATTGACGGTATTTCTGTTAATGGAGGTCATTAATGAAAAGGGGGAACATTATGTATATGAACTTGATATGTGTACGAAAACATGTTTGAAATTGCGTAGATGTATGCTCGCGATAGATCGAATATTATATCTATGCATTTACATGTACCGTGTATATGTAGTAGCGTAGAATATGTGTAGGGAGACATGATTAAAATTACAATCAAACACAAACTAAAAAGTGATGAAAAACACAAAACTAAAAAAAACACAAATCCTGTCGTGGCAGAGAAACGGCAGAAACTCTGCCGCGGCAGGAAACCTTTTAGTCCAGATTCCTGTTACCACCGGGATGCCACGGTGGCCAAGACGGATCTCGGATCATGTTCCCAATGCAGTTTCAACTCGTAATTATCGCTTGCTTGCTGGATTCTACGCCCCTGTGAGGTCCAGACGATGGATTGCGGCGACACGTCCAGGGCAATTTCACTCGTAATTATCGCTTGCATGCTGGTTGTTGACTGTGCCTGTTCTTGTGCCGTGAAGGTTAATCTTTGTCTGTTTGCAGGTGCACGTTCTTTCATTTTCTCTTTGTTGCAAAGAGGCAAGAGTCCATCGTCCTTGTTTATTTTTCTCATACAGGCGACGGATTGCGGCGTCACGTCCGATGCAATCTAAGGCGTCCGCGAAAAAAAATAGTTGGAAGCGAGTCCAATAATAAATCGTTGAACAGTCCGGCTGAGTGCAACTTTTGCGTGCTCTCTTGTATTCGTTTCAAACATCCTACCTGGCCGAGTCCGATTAGTGGAATATTGAGTCTAAGCTGATCTCATTGATAGGAATAGTTGTTACATAAATAGAGTACATGACAGGAGACGTTCCTACATACAAGGGCACTACCAGTAGGACTAGGGAGAGGTTGGTTACATGCATAACATGGTAAACGTGTGTTCAACAGCCCCCCGCAGTTGGTACGACGCTCTTCGCGACGTTAAGACTGGACCGAAAGTCTTGGAACACACTGGTTGGCAGACCCTTGGTGAAGATGTCAGCAAACTGCGAATGCGTGGGGACGTGTAGAACCCGAGCTTCTCCAAGGGCAACCTTGTCACGAACAAAGTGGAGATCAATTTCCACGTGTTCAGTCCTTTGATGCTGCACTAGATTAGATGTCATGTACATAGCACTGATATTATCACAGTAGACAATAGTGGCGCGGGTGGGTGGATGATGTAGTTCGTTGAGGAGCTGCCGCAACCAACAAGTCTCGGCCATACAATTGGCAACTGCTCGATATTCCGCTTCAGCACTTGAGCGGGAGACGGTGTTTTGGCGACGAGAAGACCAGGAGATCAAATTGTTACCCAAGAACACACAAAACCCGGATGTGGACTTCCGAGTGTCAGGGAAACCGGCCCAGTCAGCATCGGAATACGCAACCAGATCGAGCGAGGAAGATCGATGAAGCTGAAGGCCAAGATGGGAGGTACCCTGAATATAACGCAAAATGCGTTTAACGAGCTGAAGGTGAGACTCCCGAGGATCATGTATAAAAAGGCAAACTTGTTGGACGGCGTATGAGATATCGGGGCGAGTGAGTGTGAGATATTGGAGTGCACCCGCAAGGCTCCTATAGTGTGAGGGATCTTGTACCCGAGCTCCATCAAGGGCCGAGACTTTAGCTTTGGTGTCTACAGGTGTGGGTATGGGGTTACAATTTAGCATGTTGGCTCTCTCAAGTATCTCGAGGGCATACTGTTGTTGAGAGAGGAAGAGCCCATGAGTGGTCCGATGGACATTGATCCCTAAGAAATGGTGAATATCACCGAGGTCACTCATGGCAAACTCATGGCTGAGGGAGGTGATGATGGAGGTCAATAGTGGTGTGGTGTTGGCTGTGAGGATGATGTCATCTACATATAGGAGTAGGTATGCTATGGATGGCCCTTTGTGGAGAATGAAAAGGGATGAATCACTTTTGGATACTACAAAACCAATGGAGGTAATAAAAGAGGTGAAACGGTGAAACCAAGTGTGGGGTGCTTGTTTGAGGCCATATAGGGATTTGTTTAGGAGACATGCATGGGAAGGATGGGAGGAATCCAAAAAAACCAGAGGGTTGTTCACAGTATACCGTTTCTTTGAGATCACCGTGGAGGAAAGCATTTTTAACATCCAGTTGATGTATGGGCCATGAGTGAGTGGTGGCGAGACTGAGCACAAGGCGGATGGTGGCTGGCTTCACAACTGGACTGAAGGTTTCATTGTAGTCAACACCGTGTTGTTGTGTGAATCCACGGACTACCCATCTTGCCTTGTATCGAGCCAGAGAACCGTTAGCATGAAACTTGTGGCGAAATATCCACTTCCCGGTCACCACATTTGTACCTGCAGGACGAGCAACTAAAGACCACGTGTCATTCCGCATTAGTGCATGAAATTCCTCGAGCATAGCATTGTGCCAGTTGGGGGTCTTTGAGAGCGGAGCGGTAGGTGGCAGGTAGGGGAGAAATTTGCGTTGTAGAGGTTGTAAGAGAAAAATTCTGTTTTGGCATAAAATATCCGGATTTCCCTCGGGTGTGCATACGGTGTAGATTAGTGGGTGGCTGTATCGGAATGGATTTGGGCGGGAGTGTGCGCACAGGTGGCGGCGTGCGGTTGGCCAGAGGCGTGTGTGCAGCGGTTGGTGGCGGGGCAGACGAGGGAGATTCGGTGATGAGTGGCTCGGTGGCAGGTGGTGATGATTGACGCGGGGACGGAATCGAGGAGGGTGTCGGGGTGGTTGGGCGGGGTGATGGTGACGGGAGCAGGGGCAGGTCGGATGGGGGGCTTTGTCGGCTCAGTGGGTTGGTGGCGAATGGGGCAGTGGCAGCAGGGCGTGGGGCGGGCGCGGGGTGCGAGGTGGGCGTTTGGTCGGGAGGATGGTGCGACTAATCCCGAGGGGGATCTGCTGCTGCAGGTGGCGGGGACCGGTACGAGGTTGTTGGGGTTGGGATCCCGAGGGGGATTGCATCGGTGTGGGGAGCTGGATTTTCTGTGGCTGAATCGTCTGTACAAACAGAAAAATAAGGGAATTGGCTCTCATCAAATACAACATGACGTGAAACAATGATTTTTCTGGTTTGTAAGTCTAAGCACCGATAACCTTTGTGTTCCCGTGGGTACCCTAGCAAGACACACCGTGTGGACCGTGGGGCGAGTTTGTGATCGGTGGTGGCGTACAAGTTTGGGTAGCACAAACATCCGAACACTCGGAGGTGATCATAGGTTGGATGGACACCGTAGAGGAGGAAGTGGGGTGTGTTATGAGATATGGCACGTGAGGGACGGATGTTAAGAAGTGTTGTGGCCGTGTGGAGTCCTTCTACCCAAAACGGTGGTGGTAGTTTGGCTTGGAGAAGAAGAGTACGCACAATGTCATTCGTGGTTCGTAGGAGGCGTTCGGCTTTTCCGTCTTGGGGGGATGTGTGAGGACATGAGAGGCGAAAGGAAACACCACATTGAGCAAAAAAATCACACAAAGAGCTAGTGATGAATTCACCTCCATTATCACATTGCATACACCGAATCATGACATGGAATTGAGTAAGCACAAAGTGGAAGAAATTTTGCAAAGTGGCACAAGTATCTGATTTATTTCTCAAGGGAAACGTCCATGAATAATGTGTAAAATCATCTAACACAACTAGGTAATATTTGTAGCCGGAGAAACTAAGAACCGGAGAAGTCCACAGATCACAATGAATGAGTTGGAAGGGGGCGGTGGTGGAGGAGGTGGAAGTAGGGAATGGGAGACGTGGTTGCCGGCCAAGTTGGCAGGCCTCACAAAGAGGTGATGTCCGGGCTACATTGTTATTACAAGTGCTAAGAAAATCAAGTGGCATGCGGGATAATGAAGCGGGGCTTGGGTGTCCGAGTCGTTGGTGCCATAGGGTGCTTGTGGTGGTGATGAAAGCAGCTGGCAATGATGTCTTGGCGCCGGAGAATGGGTAGAGATCATCATCACTATTGGAGCGGAGGAGGAGGGCCTTGGTTGCTAGGTCCTTCACGGAGAAACCAAACGGGTCAAATTCGATGGAGACAAAATTATCACGAGTAAATTTGCGAACAGAAATTAAGTTGCGTACAATGTTTGGTGATACTAGGACATTTTGCAGGGTTAGGGCTAGCGAGGAAATTTGGACGGATCCAGTGGCTAGAATTGGAAGTTTGGACCCGTTGCCAACAACAATATGCTGAGAAATTGTGCCTAAATTGGAGTGAGTTGTAGTCAAGTTACCCATCTTACCGGTGACGTGGGATGAGGCGCCGGAGTCCATGATCCATTCCGGTTGGGGTTGGTGCTGGCTGTTGCTCATGGACGCGTGGATCATAGCGGAGTGGTCGAAGGAGTACGGCATGGTGGTGGGAGTGTCGGGGTGCGCCGGTGGGTGCAGCGGTGGCTGACCCGAGTACATGACGGGGTACGCCTGGGAGTGCAGTCCGGGGCGGCTACCGAGCACACTGGCGGCGTTGGGTGGCACCCAGGATGGTCGAGCGGAGAGAGCAGCACCCACGGGTGCGAAGTAACCCACCCAAGGCTCGTGGGAGGTGGACCCGCCAGTGGCCGTCGTGCTGCCGCCGCGACCGCGCGGTTGCTAGCCTGGAGAGGCGCCGCTCTGTGGGCCGCCGCGCGTCTGGTTGTGCTGGGGCTGCCCCCCGTGAACGAACCCGGGGATCGGGTTCTTGCCCCTGTAGTTGGGACTGACCCCCGGTGGGCGGTACGCGCCGCCGTTGCCGCGTCCAGAGCCGCCGGTGTTGCCATTGTGAGGCCGTCCGCCGTGGTGAACAGCGAAGCCATGGGCGTCACTGTTGTTGCCAGAGGCCTCGGCGGGGAGCATGCGCGAGCACGCATCTGCGAAGGAGGGCATGGCCGTCGTGAGGATCTCGGCCTGCAGACGGTACCGATTGCCCAGACCGGCGACGAACTGGTGCGCGAGGTCGAGGTCGTCAACAGGGCGGCCGATGGCATCCAGATCGTCCGCGAGGGACTGCAGGCGGCTGGCGTAGGCGGCGATTGACATATCGCCGCGGGTGGTCTTGCGGAACGCCGTGCTGAGGAAGAGGTACCGTGATGACTGATTGTCGAGGAAGAACCGGTGCAGGCGCGCCCACGTCGTGGCGGCAAGGCCGTTCGAGCCTTGAACCAGACGATGCAGATCGGGAGTGAGTGTCGCCATCATCCAGAGGCTGAGGTGAATGTCAACGGCGCGCCAAGTATCATCGGGCTCGCGCGGAGCGGGGCCGGCTGGCACGTGATCACACACGTTGTACATATTGAGGAGGAAACGGAAGATCTGCCTCCACTGTGAGAAGTTGGCGCCTGCGAGGTTGACCTGGAATTTCACATACGTTGTGATCTGAACGCCGAGGATAGGGTGGGAAGGGGAATTGGGTGGGCATGGGTTGGGTTGGATTTGGCCGGCGTGAGCTGCGGTGGTGGTGACCGGGATCACGGGCAGGGCGTCGGCGAACCCGCTGAACTACAGTGAATCGGAGCGGTGTGGGCTGGGTGGTGCACGGGGCATGGGGGCACGCGAGGTAAGAGGAGTACGTGGGTCGAGATCGAGAGGGGGGGAGGGGGGAGAAGGAAGGGATCATGACCGGCGAGGAAGTTTCCGCCGAGGCGAGGGAGGTGTCGGCTATGGGGGAGAGGGAAGAGGAGCGAATTGCTCTGATACCAAGTGGAATATTGAGTCTAAGCTGATCTCATTGATAGGAATAGTTGTTACATAAATAGAGTATATGACAGGAGACGTTCCTACATACAAGGGCACTACCACTAGGACTAGGGAGACGTTGGTTACATGCATAACATGGTAAACGTGTGTTCAACACGATTGACTCACGTACGGCACTAGTTGAAGGGCTCCTACCATACCGTACGTAGCTCGCGTTTCCTCAACTCGCTGGGTCGAAACGCGACTCCGATCCAGTCACGTCCACCGACCATTGTTTTTGTACTAGCTGACCCTGGAATCCAGTTCGAATTCGGACCCAACCCTAGCCATATATACGAACATATCCAGCACCAGCACTAGTGTACACAAGCTGAGATCTAGATCAAGCGCCGATCCATCAATGGCATCGTCGTCGCCACTTCCGCCATGGTCTCAGATCCCGGAGGAAATCCTTTCCCTCATCATCGACCGCCTCGGCTCGGCCCCCGCCGACAACCGCCGGAAATCCCGCCGTTTCTCCATTTCCGCGATCTTGACACACATCCGACGGCGGTATAATGTCCTGCCCCCTCTCAACCGCCGCGGCTTCAAGCACGTGTGCCAAGCCCGGCAGCGGTCGCTCTCCGCCGACCGCGCTCGCTTCCGCGCCGTGTCCCGTTCGTCGCTTCTAGCCGTGCGCCGCACTTGCACACTGCCGCGGCTGCTGCCTTGGGTTGTCTTGTCCGGTGGCTCCTTCTCCGAGCCCTCTGACGACGGCAACCAGCGCCGCCGTCTGCCTACTTTGCCCGATAATGCGACGTGCATCGGCTCCACGGACGACTGGCTCGCCCTCGACTGCGCGGACGAAAATAATGTGCATACTTATTTCCTGCACAATCCTCTATCCGACACGACGGTGCCGCTCCCGGAGCTGAACGCCGTCATCGGCAACGTTTCCGGGCTTTTCGAGGTTCGCAAAGTGCTCATGCGCTCAGGCCCTCATGACGTCGTCGCGTTCCTGACGAACAACTGCAATTATCCCTTCATCTTGGTCCGACCAGGGAAAGGCGTGTGGATGCCTAAGCCACGAAGAGCTCCGTTCGTCTACATTATGGACATTGCTTTCCTTGGAGAAAAACTCTACGGGATCACCCACACCAAGGACCTTGTCTCGTTCAGTTTCGATATGGATGGCATACCCAATGTTACCAGCATCGAGCGCCTCATCAGGCCCCTACCCTCCAGCAGATATGGTCACCATGTATGGAGGGATGACGACGATGACGATGACAACGCTGAGGACAAAAGCAATGACAAAGGTTATACAGATGAGTTTGAGTTTGAATACAACGATGAGGAGTTTGCCAATCAAGAGGAGAATCAAGAGGAATGCTCTTTGGATGAACTTAGGGACAAAACTGGTGATGACACGGTTCTCGACGGTATAACCTACCTGAAAGATACCAAGGTGCCATATATACCCCATGATATCATTGAGGTAATTTGGTACTTGGTCGAGTCACGTGGAAAGTTACTCATGCTGAGAAGACACTTACAAGTGCCCACCTATATTCGCAAAAACTACACTCGCAAGGTGGAGGTGTTCGAAGCTCGTGCTAGCAAAGGTGAGTGGGTGCCGATTTCACATGGATTATGTGGCCAAGCGCTTTTCATTAGCAAACGCTTCTCCAAGTCTATTTGTGCCTATGGAGATGTGGAAGAAGATACTATCTATTTTGCTGACACGGGAGAAATATTCGATATCAAATCCCAAACTATGAGCCCAACGAAGATGGCCGTCAACCACTGGCTGGCAATGTGGATGTTCTCCCCTGATCTTGTGGTGTAGCAAGCAGTCATTGTGCATGTTCTTCCCTGGTATTGTGGTGTAACAATCATGTACTAATATAGCATTAGTTAGATATATGTGATCGACATTGATTTTTCTACGAAATGACCGCGGGCTTAATAATTGTATACTCTTTTATTTATTCAGCGCGTCCAATGAACTACATCAAGGTGAACTTAGACAAGTTTATACAACATGCTAGCTCTGTACATGGCAACATAATTGTCAGGAAAATTGCGGCAAAGACGCTGTATGAAAACACGGGTAGGTTGGAGGAGGTGAAGAAGCTGATGTAAGAGGCTCTTTGCATGAAGTTTATGTATGTCCTTTGCTGCTAAGTGAAGAAAATCTCTATCATCTGCTTTGCTGCTAAGTGGCATGAAATTCAGACCAATCTCACTCTGCACATACTATTATCCCAAACTCAGATTATGTCTCTGTATTCCTGAAACACTAGGAGAGGGATGCTAATCTCAATACCAGTATCAGCCACAGCCAGGTTTCATGGTGGACAATGTACACCACGTTTTTTTTTTCAGTTGGTAACTTGTTGATGGCATAGAAATTCGTGATTGTGACCGGCTGTACTTTTAGAAATGCTTGAAAAATTCATATAAGCACTATTGAAACAATTAAAAGCAAGTGCAAGTTTAATACTGTGTAATGGCAGTCAATTCACTTGCCTTGCCAAGGCAGGTTTGCAAACCAATAGTTTCAGTACTACAATGCATCTAAAGTTACTAGCTAGTATTTTATCATACTTTGCATCTGATTCAAACAAAATAGAGTTCTGTAATAATATCTAGCCATAGGAAATAGACATATAGCTGGTGAATAATTATTAAGAGTAAATTCCATTATTTACCCCCAAGTTTTACAATTTTGACGATAATTACCTCATTTAAAAAGTATTCATCGCAATGACCCCATTAAGTAAAAGTTGTGCCAATTTTTACCCTATATAATTTTAACGGACTTACAGTCTATAAATTATGCACACCAGAAAAAAATTGGAACCACCTTTTAGAGTTGTCGTCCCTAAAATCTGTCCAGTTTATAGCATGGAAATGGAAATGGAAGTCAAACTGGAATCAGCTGGCAAAACAAGCAAGACCGAGCAGAGAATACGTGCGTACCTGCACCAGACCACATTAAACGAGCATAGTTAGAATTGGTAGTGGGTATGAGATGAGCAGAAATGACATACTACCGTGAACTAAGCTCAAAGATGTAAAAACATTTACTGTACATATCTTAGAACAATTGGTTCAGAGCACGTAGAACCAAAAAAAATTAAAGCTAGAAAATAACTAGGACTAGAGAGTTGATTGATCCATTAGCTCACTTCGGTGTCCCAGCTCACGTGTTCTCCTCGATGTTTATCGACCGGTCGAACTTTGGCCCATGGCAGCCACAACCAGGGTTGCCGTGATACATGATCAAAACGACCCATTGTTGAACAACAGCGGATTTGTCCGGCCATCCCCCCCGTAGTACTAGGGTACGAGGAAATAGTCTACATGCCACGTCTCATCTACCTATGGTCCGAATCGGCTACCGAATGCCAACAAAAGAAATTAAAAGGGGTAAAAATTGGCACAACTTTTGCTAAATGGGGTAATTATGATTAAAAAAATTAATGAGGTAATTAGCATCAAAATTGTCAAATCAAGGTGTAAAAACTGGACTTTACTCAATTATAAAAGCCAGTGATAACATAGAAATAGCTACAAGTGTTGCACCACAAGATCCGGTGAAAACATCCACGTCGAATGTCGATGATCGATCTCCCATCACAGTGGGCTCATAGTTTGGAATTTCATATCAAATGCCTCACCTGTGTCATCAAAATAAATTGTATCCCTTTCGACATCTCCTTCATAGACAGAAATGGGCTTACGAATGGATTTGCCGATCAAAAGTTCTTGACCGCTAGTCCACCTGAAACCTGCTCCCACACACCTTTGTTGGCACATGCTTTAAAAACCCCCCACATTGTGACTGTATAAGTCGCTCTAGGGCGGCGATTGTAGTAGTCTTCTCAATATGAGTAGTTTTCCACATGACTTGACCAAGTTTCGAATGACTTCAATTATATCCTCGTTATCTTTCAAGTAGTTTGGACCGTGGCAAATCTTGCCGATGCCTGTTTATTTCTAACTTTCCTTTGCATACTCCTCTTGTGTTAGATGGAAACCACTAAACTACTCAAAGCCATACTCACCCACTTTATGGTCTTTGGCCTGAATTCTTATCATCATGGTCCTCTTCAGCGGTCGCTCTCCGCCGACCGCGCTCGCTTCCGCGGTGTGTGCCGTTCGTGACTGCTGGCCGTGCCCGCAGCCGCTGCTTCCTTGGGTTGTCTTGTCCGGTGGCTCTTTCTCTAAACTCTCTGACCTCAACCACCACCGTCGCTAATGCGACGTGCATTAGCTCCACGGACGACTGGCTCTCCCTCGACTGCACCGCTGAAAAGAATGAGCATAATTATTTCGTGCACAATCCTCTCTCATACACAATCTTCTCATATATAATTATATATAGACCAAGATATTACAATATGTACAATATACGTATACAAATACGTATTCTATCACAACACCGTCATCGGCAACATTGTTATTTCTGGCCGGTACACATATATACAAGATGGAGAAGAAGAAGAACACACAGAAATATATTGTGGCACCGCACACTTATGCCCCCCTTTCTCTTGTTCTCAACTCCTTTTTTTTTTTGACAATAAGAAAACTATATTAATATAGCAAACAAGCCGTCTCGTTAAAAACCTTCCAGTCCCCTTAGGTACCCTGGTAAGGAAAAGAGTGCGAAACTTGTTGCTCAGATAAGAGTTACATCGTTTGCGAGTACATGTAAAATGCTATCCGGAGGATCCGCATGCCAAACCTCATAAGTTTCCTCACTATCCCTAGCTAAGCAATGGGCTGCTTCATTTGCCTCTCTCGGACAATGGTGGAATCTCACGTTGGTAAAACTCCTGCAAAGAAAAGCACACTCCTCGTAAATTGCTGCCGCGGTTCCTAACGAATTCCCCTCATTCTGCATTGTCTCGATGACCTCCACGCAATCCGCTTCCACAATCAATCTGTTGCACCCCACTTGTCCTGCTAGGAGAAGTCCATCCCTCAGAGCTATTGCTTCCGCAGTTGTTGCATCGTCAACATAATGGATACTCCTTCGGCCACATGCAATAAAGGAGCCCAAGTGATCTCTCAGAATCGCACCTGTTCCTCCAGTACCCACATCGGCCGCAAAAGCAGCATCCACGTTGAGTTTTATGTAATCCTCCGGAGGTTTAGTCCACCCATGTCTTGTCATAGGGCCTTGTACATTTTTCCTAGCCCTTGAATAATTCAGGGATAGCGCAATGATAGATTGAGCCGAGCGGGCTGGTGCTTGGATCACCTCCCCGTGGACAGCCTTACGCCTCTCCCACCACAGGTACCAGCAAGCAACAGCCATAATGTCGCAAATACGAATCTCCGGACTCAACGGTGATGCCTCCGACTTCAACAGCATATATTCGAGCATAGTAGCTCCTGACGCCTCTATTGCTTCAGCCGCAAGCAATATACTTCGAAACCCCATGAATTCCCAAACTTCCTTTGCTCTCTTGCATTTGAAAAAAGCATGCGCAATACTTTCACACGCCTGGTTGCACATCGGGCACTGACTAGAAGATTGTATATGACGATTTGCTAAAACCCCTTTGCATGGGATCGCTCCAAGCATAGCTCTCCACATATGGATTTTTATTTTAGCCGGGGTACGAAGGGACCAAATAGATTTCCAAATAGGACTCGCAGCAGATGAGCTGAGATTACTCAATCTCCGAAGATTTCGGCCATGGTGCTTAAACCACTCTAAGTGATATGCCGATTTAACAGAGAACATACCCCTCTTATCCGTATGCCACGCAATAAAGTCGTCCATCATGCCAACTGCGAGAGGAATTCGGAGAATTCTTTCCGCATCAATCCCCCAAAATAATGATCTGATCAATTCCTCATCCCAAACTCTACTCTCAGCATCAATAAGATCAGCCACCTTTGTTAGAACAATATTACCTCTTGAAGTCATAATCTTGCGATTGTGGCTGTTTGGAATCCAGCAGTCTTCCCATATATTTATATTTTCACCATCACCGACTCTCCAAATATGTCCCCTCTTAAAAGTCTGAATCCCATGCCAAATGCTCTGCCAAGTGAAAGAACTACCTTTTTTCAACTCGCAGTTTAGAATATTACCCGAGGGAAAGTATTTGGAGCGTAAAACTTGTGCACATATAGACTCCGGTTCAGATATCAATCTCCAACATTGTTTAGAGAGGAGAGCCATGTTAAAACACTCCAAATCACGAAACCCCATACCACCTTGATTTTTAGGGACATACATCTTCCACCAAGAAAACCAGTGCATATGCTTCTGTTGGTCATCGTCTCCCCACCAGAATTGGGATATTGCAGATATTATCCCTTTGCAAATCTGTTTGGGAAGCCTGAAAACTGACATTGCATAAACTGGAATAGATTGAATTACCGCTTTGATTAGAATCTCCTTACCACCAAAGGAGAGATGCTTCTCCTTCCAACCACTGAGAAGTTTTAACACTCTGTCAATAAGATGTTTGAAACAATCTGTCCTATCCACCCCAACAATAGGCGGTAGACCCAAGTATTTATCAGTAATAGCCTCCGTCATAATATCGAGAATAGAGCAGACCTCCACTTTTGTATCTACACTGGTGCACGGGCTAAAAAATATACTGGATTTTGCAACACTCACCAACTGGCCCGAAGCATGACAGTAATCATCAAGAGCACTCTTCAGACTAGTAGCATTAATTCTGTCAGCTTTCATCAAGATAAGGGAATCATCGGCGAAAAGAAGGTGTGAAATAGATGGAGCATCCCTGCAAACCTTAACACCAATGAGATTTCCTTGGCTCTCGTGGAAAGCTAGCAAACTTGTTAGGCCCTCAGCACATAATAAGAATAAATAAGGGGAAAGAGGATCTCCCTGTCTTAATCCTCTCGAAGGGGCAAAAGGGTTTGAAAGTGAATTATTTAACCTTATCTGATAGCGAACTGAAGTGACACACTCCATAACCAGATCCACCCATCCTGTATCAAAGCCCAGCTGTATCATGATCTGCTTAAGAAAACTCCAATCAACTCTGTCATATGCCTTATGCATATCAAGTTTTACTGCACAATTACCAAAACTTCCAACTCTTCTATTCTTGATTGCATGAAAACTCTCAAAAGCCACCAGGAAATTATCAGAAATAAGTCTACCAGGGACAAAGGCACTTTGTAATGGAGAAACAATCTCAGGGAGAAATAACTTGAGCCTCGAAGCTAATAATTTAGAGATCACCTTATAAACCACATTGCATAAACTTATGGGCCGAAATTGTGATAGCTGCTCAGGACTATTCACCTTGGGAATAAGAACAATAACCGTATCATTCCAACTCTCAGGAATCTTCTTTTGATTAATGGCCAATAGAACTTCATCAGTCATGTCCTCACCAATAACCGCCCAGAATTTTTTATAGAATACCGCATGTAGGCCATCAGGTCCCGGGGCTTTTAAGTCCCCAATGCTAAATAGAGCCTTCTTAACTTCTTCCCTCGTATAAACGGCCGTCAATGCATCATTCATTAATGTGGTAACTCGTAAAGGTACCTTCTGTATCACTTCGGGGTTAATAGCCTGCACTTCAGAGGAAAACAGAGAGGTAAAATAATCAGAGGAGAGTGATAGCATGTCAGATTCATCCTCTACCCAATTGTTTTGATCATTCCGCAGCCTTTTTATTGTGTTCTTCCTCCTCCTCGCTGTGGCTGCATTATGGAAATATGATGTATTTTGATCTCCCTCCTTCAACCAATTTAGTCTTCCACGTTGAACCCAGTAAAGTTCCTCTTTCTCAAGTAATTCCTCGATTTGTATTTGTAGTACTCCTTGCTTATTCAAGGAATCGTCGTCAATTGGGCCAGACATAACCGAATTTAGTTCACTTTGTAGTTCCCGAAGCCTGGTTCTAGGACCCTTCAAGACCTCCTTGTCCCAGCAGTGAAGCGCACGGTGGACGTCGCTAGTCGCCTCTGAGAGCGCAAAACCCCGAGACTTGGCTCGGTCCCAGGCTACCTGGACGATCTCGTTCACATCTGTTTCGGCCAGCCATCTCACCTCGAACCGCTGCGGCCTGACAGAGCCACGGACAGGGACAGCAGCATGGAAGTCCGTGTCGACAGTAATGGGTCGGTGATCTGACCGGTTGAAATCATCATTAATTACCGCAATGTTTGGAAAAATAGCCAGCAGCGCTTCGTTCCCTACTGCTCTGTCTAGCCTCTCTCTTATTCTGCCTCGCTTCCACGTAAAAATATCTCCCCTGTACCCCAAATCAGAGAGGGCACACTCCTCCAACGCCTGACGAAAATCATGCATGCATCTCTGTGAGCGAGAGACACCGCCCTCCTTCTCGAACCCGAATAAGATTTCGTTGAAATCACCTCCTAACAGCCACGGTAAGTTACATTGTTGGCTTAGCTCCCTAATATAGTTCCAAGATAGATACTTCCTTCCAGCTTCCGGTTCTCCATAAAATCCAGTACAACGCCACGCACCGGGGGAACCTTCATCGATTCTAATATCAATATAGTTTGGATGAACCACCTGAGATGTAACAGTAATATCATCATGCCAGAACATTACTAATCCACCCGCTCGCCCATCACTTTCAGAAATTGCTAGCTTATCAAACTTCAATCTCCTCATCAACTTAATTGCCTTAGCCTTATCTAAATGAGATTCTGACAAAAATAAAATATCTGGCTTATCCCTCTCCACATTACCATGGAGAGCCCTAACTGCCGCGTGTTTTCTCAACCCACGGCAGTTGTAAAATTTGGTTTTCATTGCTCCCGGACGGACCCCTCCAGGGAGCCCACCGATCCTAGTGATGGGGAGTCAGCTCAGTCCATCTTTGATCTCTTCGATCGTGTTGAAAGTTTGCTAGTGGATGTAATTTGATCCTGCTCCACACCATCTGCTGTCCCAGCTAGCCCCATCTGGTTATCCTCTGCCAATAGTTCACTGCCATTCTCCTTCTCATACATGAGGCGTTTCCGAACCGAGTTATCCGTCACCTCCATCATATCATTATCTGATGGTTTCATAGGGCTTGTCGCCGTATCCATTAAGTTCTCATCTATTGTTTTGTCCTGATCCTTAAACAAAGCATTGTGTCGCCAGCTTCTCTGGACCCCGTCTGTCTCCCAGGTAGCTCTACCACGGTTTGAATGATCACGTCCACGTCCACTTGCAAAACCCCTTCCACCACGAGTACCACTCCAAGTGTTCATCCTCCTTCCATGCCATGTCTCCCAGTCAGCCTTCAGAAACTCACCCCACTTGAGGTTTTCCTCCTCATGTTCACCAGTCCCACATTCAAGATGTGTGTGGCCGAAACAACCACAGGCCCCACAGAACTTCGGGATTTTTTCGTATTTCAATTGGAAAATTTCCCGTATCCCTCCACGAGATATAGAGACTATTCGGGTGAGAACCTTTCGAACATCAAGCCTCACCCTAACTCTGACAAAGTTTCCCACACCATCAACCGTGGTTTCCACCTTGACCACTTTTCCCACACGTTTCTCCACAAGATTTTTGATAAGAGATGAATCACGGTACCCTACCGGGAGCTTATGGATTTGCAACCAAACCTCAATATGATTTAGGTCGATGGCATCAACATCTGTTAAACCATCGTATTCTTCGATTATAACCGCGTTCTGACGAAAGTGCCATGGTCCTCCATCCTTCACCTTCAACCAATCCCCTAAACAGAAGCATTGGATCGTAAAAAGATTGGCTTCGAGCGGTGTGAAGATCATCTCTTTGGCAGGACTCCAAGCCACCCTCATGTGTTGCTCAAACGACTGCGGACTAAACGAATTTGTGGTGTGCACCCGGGCCAAAGCTAGCCACTTCACCTCCTTGATTGGATTCTCTAGTTCATCCACAACAAGATCATCGAACTCATCTTCCTCTATTCCCATGCGCAGCAGCAGATCATTGATCTTCTCCGTGCCCCCATCCACAGCCCCCGTGCGACTAGAGCTGCTCGACATCGCCAGATTTTTCTTCGTCGGAAACAGCACCAAGCGGTTAGGGTTTCTGTTGTGTTGCCGAGAGGAGCCGTCCCACGATCGCTAAAAAACACCAGGTTCCACGTACAGGTCCGGAGCGAAGCCAAGTCGGAAGCCGGGATCGAATCCCCTCCGCAGTCGAACTCCACGCCGGATCGGATCCGGCGGGAGGAAAAACGCCCTAGTCGCCGGAGCGATTAGGTATTAGGTCGCGAGTATAGGACACAGCGCAGCTAACTACACCTTCTTGTTCTCAACTCCTCAAATAACCAACTGACGCTTAAATAAGCACGCACAACGCACTAACCTGACCTATTCCTGTGGCCACACAACTCGGCCAGGCAGCACACCCGGCCAAATGCATGCAGTTACAAGTCAGGAGTACACTATCTCAACGTACATGCAGCTCATCTAACTAACTCTGTCACACCTAGAACTAGTCTCGCGCTGAGCTTACATGCATTCCTATCTAGTTATCCTCAGAGCTAGCTACGTGTACTTATTTTAACTGAATACCTAGCTTGCCTACATGCACGTGATCACATCTCTAATGTGCACATAGAGCCGTAGCTTCAAGTGTTACAAAATCAGGAGAGATAAAACTTGATCTAATCATCTGAACTTAACACCAATAACAAGATTTGTTCCAACAAACATTTCCAAGCTGTTCGAGGTCCGCAAAGTGCTCATCCGCTCAGGCCCTGATGGTATCGTCGTCCTACTCACGAATAACTGGAGGTATTCCGTCAGTTTTGTCCGACCAGGGAAAGGCCTGTGGTTATCTGAGCCACAGACATCTCCTTTCATCTACACCAGGGACCTTGCTTTCCTTGGAGAAAGCTGTTTGGGATCACCCACACCAGGGACCTTGTTTCCTTTGGTATCGATTTTGATAGCAATGGCATACCCAAGGTTACCGGCATCGAGCGTCTTATCAAGCTTCTACCCTCCACCCGAAAGTGTCGCTATGTATGGTGGGATGGTGATGACAGCTTTGAAGCCAAAAACAAACACAAGGGTGACATAGATGAGTTTGAGTTTAAGTACAATGACGAGGAACATATCCAAGAGGAGTATGAGCAGGAATGTGCCTTCGATGAACTTAGGGACAAAACCGGAGCTGACATGGTTCTCGAGGGTACTTGGTCAAGTGCCCCAGAAACTACACTCGCAATGTGGAGGTGTTCGAAGCTTATGCTAGGAAAGGTGAGTGGGTGCCGATTTCCATGGACTAGGTGGCCAAGCTCTTTTTATTAGCAAACGCTTCTCGAAGTCTATTTGTGCCTATGGAGACGTGGAAGAGGATACTGTCAATTTTGCCGACACAAGCGAGATATTCGATATCAAATCTCAAACTATGAGGCATGAGCCCACACAAGATGGTCGTCAACCACTGGCAGTCAACGTCGATGTTTTCTCCTGATCTTGTGGTGTAATAATTATGTAACATTATAGCATTAGTTATAAGTGGTCCATCAATATTTTTAATAAATTATCATGGGCTTAATAATGGTATACTATTTATCTTGTAAAAGCTAATATGGATGAAATTGAGATGGAAAATAGTGTCATTTTATTCACTCGGAAGGGCTCGACTAAACTACCCAGTCCTTCTCCAGTATCACCCAGATCTCTCCATCCCTCCGGTGCACATCGATCTCCACCATGGTTTGCTTCTACGCACCGCCTACCACATCTAGCGCCCTCACGTTTGATCAGTAGGCTCCCTTGCCTTGCAGTATCATATACTTCTGCATTGTATTGTTCCAAACTAGTAGTTACATGCCAAATAGTCTAGTCTAGGACATAAAGGGAATAGAGTTTCCCTACTTGGTATGGTATATGGGAATTTCCTCAAGCTTAATCATAATCTCACAAATATTTATGACCAAACTAGATTTGTTTAGTCTTAGGCAAGATAAACATTAAAATTAGCATGTTTTTACCTACCAAAATAACGTAAGTAGCATACATATAAGAATGAAATGATGATATATATTTGTGTAACAAATTATGGTTGCACAACCTAGATTTGTGTGCGTTGGATAAAGATCGGACGGCTCACAAGGGGACCTAGAATTGGTTCGGCTAGGCCGACCTGCGCACAAATTATGCAATTCTAGATGGTCCGTTTTCTGTGCGGGACGCAAGAACGAACCTATAGTAATAGGCCGGGGTAAAATGATACTGATGCCTGTTCGCCAATCCTTTACATTGAAAAGACGAAAATTAGAAGTTGACCCTTGTGAAAATCCTTTTTGACCCTAGCGTTCATGTGCAAATGCAGGTTCCAATAGCCCAACATTGCTTTGTATCGGGCGGAGCAGCACCCACGAAATCCACCGCTATTTATAACGGGAAAAGACACAGCCAACAACACATTACGTTGAGGTCCATTGAAACTTTAAAAGCATAATGAACCCCTTTAAGTGTAGAAGTTGTGATAGGTTAGAGGGCGCACGGAACTATGAGTATGCCATCTCCTTATTGAATTATTTGGAAAATTGCAAAATATACTATTGATAGGTTACATGGCAGAACTATGAAAGTTTGGAGCATCGTTCATGGTCAAGTTCTTGCATATGCTATGGTGATGTTGGAAGCATCGTTGCCTCTACTGGTCATACGCATTTCATATGCTATGCTGATTAGTTAGGTCGGTACACCCATGCTGCACAAGGAAGGAAATGCGAGATGGCACGAAACCAGGAATGAGAAAACTTCATCGAATCACCTTATTCTATGGGGGATTATAGAAAAATGATCTAATTCAGAAGAAAATTGGTCCATCAAGAAGAAGAATATGCTCAGTCTTGATCAATAAAGAGCGGTGGGGGTTTCCCCTATGGTACATATTCAAAAAAAAAATGCTCGGTCACATAATAGTATGTCCTGATTCAGAAAGAAATTATGCCTTGATACAGAAAAATATGTTTTGGTCATTATGATTATTTAGGTGTATATTTAAGCTTTAGAGAAAACTATGTTTTGTTTCATCGAATAACATTTATTAATTTTAAAAAATTAACTATCTCTACCTATAAAGATATGTCTAGTGTGTGTGCTCATGGATATAAACATGCTTATCCTTATCGCAAGTCTAGGATTTTTAGCAGCATTTTCTATAAATATGTAATAGTAGATAATGAAAGTTTCCTATTAAATATTCCAAAACATGCGGTGGAAAACGGATACATTTTATGTGATCTTTTAACGCATGTCCACACCTGTTAGAAATACAACCGTACACATATAGAAATTAAGCATAGAAGCAAAACAAGTGGCAACATATGCTGCTTGTATTAGTATAACCCCAACGGTACTACTGTACGTCTAAGAATGCATAAGGTATTATCGTACTAAGTGGGTGCTCGTGGAAACTCAATTTTTTACTATGGGCAGTTCAGATTCCTCCCGGGCCCCCCATAGTAAATGTAAGTTCCTAAGTCGTCACTAGTACCATTTTGCACACTATAACAGTTGGGCTCCTCAGTTATCAAGTACATGCCACTTGGCGATATCAGATCTTTTTCAGGTAATTTCGTGAAAGTTGATTATTCTGCAAAAAATGAGACACCAAGGTAATTTTGCTGAAAACACGTTAGTCCGTGTTAGTTGCATCTAAAACTCAGAAGTTTAGAAGAAAACAATAGCAAAAGTGTTCAGAAAAGGAGATACGTTTTGGACGTATCAATCGTCAACCTCCAAGTCCATCTCGATCTCTGCCGCGTCAGTCAAGGCCTCCCCCTATTCCACCTCTGACGTGTTAGCCGACGCCCCCCCCCCCCCCTTGCCCACCTCCGGCGCGTCAGCCGATGCCTCCCCCTTGTCCACCTTCGGGGATAAAGCGGAAGAAATGGCCACCCCTACGATTAGTACTGCTAAGAGAAAGACTCCAAAGCAGTTAGGGGTACCCAAAGCACAAAAGACTCATCCCACCAGACCTTATGACTTGACTGATGAGGAAAACACAGCCAGATGGCTGCCCAAGTGAAGCCCCATTTTGCACCAAAAAAGCCAATCCAAAGCAGATATTTGATGAAAAAACCGAATCGAGCAACCTCCCAACTATAAGATGAATCTGAGATCAGACTATGACCGTGGAATTCGTAAGCAAGAATCCAAGTGAGCGAAGAAAAAAATAATTGCAAAAGGCGGGAAACAAATCACCCATCTCCGAGAACAAAAAAATTAATCGGTCCCCCCGCTCATAGTGAGTTCCGATATCGACAAGGAATTCATAGCCGATATGGATAAGGACTTCCAATTATTGGACCCCAGATCCATAAATGCTACTAGAGAGCTGGGTATTACTATAGGGTGGGCTAAAGAAAAAGTTGAAGCGATGGGTAAGTCTATTGGTCAAATGTTAGGCTATGGAGAAGTGCCAATGTGTGAGATAGCAGGTGGATATGTCAAAGGGTAGCCTCTGGTCAGTCCTGAGGAGGAAATGCAGCTATCAACAAATATGTGAAATCTGCACACTTGTTACATGATGAAAACGAAAAAAATCAGATATCGAAAGAATGGTTTGCGACGGACGTTAGAGAGTAGCATCACTTCAAAGCTTACTCGATAAAATTGAAATGAATGAAATGTTTAAATTATATAATCATCGTCCCCTCGACAACTCTATCCTCGCTTGCTATTGTTTGTAAGTGATTTATTTTTGTAATAAAGTCTCTAGCTCAGCTCGGTCATTGCATGTAATATATTATCCTGACTATATTTTTTCTACGCCATTATGCAACATGAAGATGATGGAATGCAAAAGACAAAGAACCTATGATGTTGGGTTCATTGACCCATATATCGTCAATAAATATACGTTAAAGAAGGACCCCGAAGACGTGGAGCATGACATGTGCACCTTTTTAGTTGAGCGTAATTTTATCATGGAAATACTATTTCCTTACATTTTCAAGTGAGTGTTTATGTCTTTGTGCACATTCTTTTTTCCTTACTCGATGTTAAGTGTAACTGATGATTTGTGCATATTTGCTTATGTAAACGTCCGCAGATTCCACTGGATTCTGCTAAGCATTCAACCTGACAAGTCCGAAGTTAAAGTCATGGACTCGTTAAATAGGGACCACGAGCGTCTTTCTTCATTTCCGCATTATATGAGCGTCTTTCTTCATTTCCCGATATCAAGTAATTACTCATTTGTTCATTTTCTTTATCTAGCAGGTATTGGACACAGTTCAAAACGAAAGTAGAAGGTCCATTGAAAGATGAGCTAACTTTTAAAATAGTGAAGGGTTTGAGGCACCTACTGGGGACTAATTTATGTGAATTCTACGTTTGCGAATACAATCGGTCGTTCACCATTGAGCGGAAAGCTGATTCGAACAAATTTAAAGTTAGTAAAAAATATTCATAGCTTTATTTTATTACCATATCAATTGTGTTGAGTTTCATTCAACTTATATATATCCTTATTTATATTCTTCTTAAAGATCACAAGTATACGTGAGAACCTTCTACAATACTAGCGCATACGAGCAATTCAAGAGGAATTGGCGGTATTTCTGTTGATGGAGGTCATTAATGAAAAATGAGAACATTATGTTCAGGACGATGAACTCGATTTATGTCGAAGACGATGAAATCGATATGTGTACGGTAACATGTTTGAAATTGTATAGATGTATGCTCACAAGAGATCGGATATTATTTATATGCATCTACATGCACTGTGTGTATGTAGTAGCGTAGAATATATGTACGAAAACATTTTGAAATAAAAAATGAAACACAAATTGAAATGGAAATGAAATGAAGAACATAGATAGAAAAAACACAAATCATGTCGCGGCAGAGAAATGGCAGAAACTCTGCCGCGACATGAAACCTTATAATCCAGATTCGTGTTACCACCGGGACTAAAGTCCTCCAGCCCGTACCGCTAGGTGCGGCCACGTCGAGGGCATTTAGTTCTGGTTCATCGCAAACCGGGCACAAAGAGGGCCTATAGTCCCGATTCTTACTCCCGGATGGAAATCTGGAACTAAACACAGTTCCCACCCGGGAATATAGGTATGTTCTCTGCTAGTCATAGATATCTCATCATGTTTCCCACGAACGGATCGATCAGAATTAAAAAAACGGATCGACCGGAATCCGAAAAACTTACTAGCTAGTGATGGTGCAGGTCTAGCACTCATTGGGAGACTGCAAGAGGATGGTTTGATGAGCACATCAGCAAGTTTTCCTCAGAAAAGAAACCAGGGTTGAATCGATGATGACCCATAAGTATAGGGGGTGTATCGTAGTACTTTTTATAAATAAGAGTGTCGAACCCAACAAGGTGAAGAAGGTGTTGACAAGAAGTTTCGATGAAGAAATAACTGTATATACTCGAAGATAAATTTGTAGGGGTTTTTGATATTGCAGATAAATAAAGTGCGAGTAAATAAAATGTAGTAATAATAATTGCAGCAAGTGGCCCAATCCTTTATTCAGCAAAAGACAAGCCGGTGGGTTTACTTATGATTAACAAACGTTCTCGAAGACACACGGGAGGTTTGTGTCAAGTGCTTTTGTCCCATGCTGCTGAATAATCTTAGGTGTGTTGATAAGTGTTGTGTGGGTGAACCTATGCTAATGTACCGTCTCATCCAAGACTAATACATACTTGTGATCAAACCCCTTGCAAGCATCCGCAACTATAAGGAAGTAATGAAGAATACCTTTAGAAGGCATGAATTTTTTTATAAATCTCCACCAGAAATTACGAACTTTGGGCGGTATAGCAAGTCTCCATAGCTTCTTCCAAACTGATTTTTCCAAACCAACATACGGTTCAATAGCAAAGCCCCGATTCACAATAACGATGCATTTATAAGCTGATCGAACCGAGAATAACCCCAACCTCTCCGGTTGCCAAGACCAAGTGTCGTCCACGAACATGCCCACAGGGATACGGAGAATAGCCTCTGCATCAGAGTGGATGACATTTAGCCGAAATTTTTCTTCAAGCCATTCACTGGATTCCGCATCAATTAGCTCTCCAACTAGATTAATATTACTGTCCACCTCTCTTCTCATCGGTCTCCTCCTAGGATTATCTGGAATCCAGGGGTCTTCCCAAGCGTTGATGGTGGATCCGTCACCCACCCTCTTAATTAGACCAAGCTTTAGGGCATCTCTTCCATGTAGGATTGCAGTCCATGTATGAGACGCCCCACTTTTCTTAGAAGCACTCATAAAATCACAAGAATGGAAATACTTCCCTTTGAGAACTCTACCACATAAAGAATTTGGGTTTGTTAAAATCCCCCAGCCCTGTTTAGCTAACATAGCCTGATTGAAGAATTCCAGGTCCCGAAAGCCCATGCCTCCCTCACATTTAGGAATCGCCATATCACTCCATTTTTGCCAATGCATCTTGCGTTTATTCTCATCACATCCCCACTAAAAGCGAGCAATAATGCTTGTTATCTTCTTTAAGAGCTTCTTTGAAAGTTTAAAACAACTCATTGAATAAGTTGGAATAGCCTGGCAGATAGATTTAATCAGCACCTCTCTACCTGCACTATTTAGATGTTGCGACACCCAACCATTAACTAGCCTTTTAATTTTTTATAAAATTCCTCCGAACTGGTCATCCGAGGACCGACCCACATCAGTCGGTAACCCCAAATACTTCTCCACAGGTGCTTCATTAGTAATATTAGCCTCTGTATGAACTTATAGCTTCATCTCATCAGTACAATTGGTGCTAAAAAATATCGCCGATTTATCTTTGTTAACCAAATGTCTAGAACCCAAATGATACCATTATAGAATCTCATTAATACGTTGAGCCCCTTCAAAACTTGCTTGTGTAAAGATAATGCAATCACCTGCAAATAATAAATGAGAAATCCATGGTGCATGAATTCCGACCCTCACTCCACGTCTAAGATGCCCTGCTCCAACAAACTTCAGTAAACATGTTAGACCTTCCGAGCAAAGTAAAAATAAATAAGGGCTTATCGGATCCCCTTGTCGAATACCCCTCGATGGAGTAAAATTGTCTGAAAGGGCACCATTTACTCGGACTGAAAAAGATGCAGTTTCCACACAAGTCACCACTCTCTTAATCCAGAAATCCGCAAAACCCAATTTTTTCATGATTCTTTTCAAATACGACCATTCAACTCTATCATAGGCCTTTGCCATGTCATGTTTAAGATAATGGACGCACTCATAAGCTGTGAGAACATTATCAGTAATCAATCTCCTTGGAACAAACGCACTCTGCTCCTTCGAGATAATCTCATCAAGGATCGGTCTCAATCTCAATGCAAGCACTTTGGATGCGATTTTATAGAACACATTGCAAAGAGAAATCGGCCTATATTGTGTAAGGGAAATTGGATTCTTAACCTTTGGGATCATACATAAAGTTGTGGTATTTACCTCTCTTGGCATGATCCCCTCATCAAAGAAAATCTTAATAGCCGAACAAACAGGCTGTTTTAAGACGTTCCAGTGCTGCACATAGAACCCAGCCATAAAACCATCAGGGCCTGGGGATTTATTGGGATGCATCATGAATAAAGCCTTCTCAATTTCCATATCAGACAACGGTTTACAAAGCATTATATTCATCTGATCAGTCACTTTCCGCTGCACTACATCAGTAACCAATTCTGGATTAGCAATCCCATCCGAACTAAAAAGGTTCTGATAAAACTGTGTTGCTGAATTTTCGAGAGCCACTTGGCTAGTCGCCACCGTTCCATCATCTAAGCGCAATGATTTGATTTTATTTGTCCTCCCTCTCTCTCTAGCGTTAGCATGAAAAAACTCCGTATTGCGATCTCCCTCTTTTAACCACCATATTCTTGAACGTTTCTTAGCCATAATTTCCTCTCTAGCTAGGATTTTGGAGATCTTATTCATAATCTTCCTCTCTAAGTTTGAAGGTCCAGTCCGTAGTGATCTCAACCGAACACTAGCCAATCTTCCCCTCAAGAGCTTTAACTGCTTCTTAACACTACCAAATTCATTGTTATTCCATTCTTGCAATCTCCTACTAACACCGGTAAGAGCACAAGTCACTGCCGCTAGGTCCCCATTCACTGGAACCCAGGCCTTCTCAACCGTAGCGTTGTAGTTACTATGACTTTTCCATGCGTTCTCGTACCAGAACGGCCTGTGTCCCGAGCTAGAGCGTTCACCGCCCCCTCCTTTGATATTTATCAGAAGCGCACAGTGGTCCGAGTGCACCGTCTGCGTATGCTTAATGATCGTATCACCGAACGCTTCTAGGAAATGATCATCGCCTAATCCACGATCAAGTCTAACCTTAATATTCCACCGGCCATTTTGTCGATTATCCCAGGTATAAGGAAGCCCGAGATAACCAATATCCGTGAAACCGCAGAAATCCACCGCATCTCTGAAGCCTTCCATCATCAAATCTTGTCTTAAATTCCCACCAATTTGTTCATTAGCTTGAAGGATCTCATTAAAATCACCCGCACAAAGCCACGGGTTATCGTACTGGCTCCATAAAAATTCCAAAAGTTCCCAGCTTCTCCTTCTTCTACCTCGAACGGGATCTCCGTAGAATCCCTTAAACCTCCACTCCAAGGATCCAAGCTCTCATTTTGGACCAACACATCGATGTGAGTCTTGCTAAATGATTTTAGACTAATCACCGAGTCATTGTTCCAAAAAAGCGTAAGACCCCCACTCAGCCCTTTAATTTTGAAAACCAAATTTAAATCTCAAATCACGCGCTCTCGTTTTTGGCAGTTTGGCCTCCGAGAGAAAAACCAAACCGGGGCGATGCAACTGAATCAAGTTGCCAATCTCCTGAACTGTCTCGAGCCGCCCGCAGCCCCGACAGTTCAAATTTAGTATATTCATTGTGCCCGGCGGTCTCCTTCGAGAGGAGCCGTCGATGTGCTATCATTGGAAATTGATTTGCTACCATCCCCAAGCTTCTTAGATATCTTCTTCTCTCTCGGTGGTACATAGCCCTGAGGTGGAGGAGGCACAATGTTACTATCCCCACCTGAAACTTTTCCTGTGTTGCCACCCTTGGACAGGCCCCGTTCTTCCTCAGTCTGAAAGTCCGGTTTTTTTGAAAACTTTCTGTTTCTGTCCCTTCCTCTAGATCATTAACCTCTGCCATCAGATCACCTGCCTTCTTCATAGGACTGGAAGTGTCACTATATTCATCAACGTCCTCATCCATATTAGCCGAGGATCGCTTCCGAGCATAGGTGTCAACTTCTCGGCCTCTATCCCTACCCATAAACCTTCCTGTACCTCCACTTCTGAAAATAAACTGATTTGTCTGCACCCTACGTTTAGCCAGCATCCACTTCCCGTACTGGATAGATGATTGATCATGGACTCCATCCCCGCACCCCTCCAAGTCGTGCCCCATGACGCCACAAACATCACAAAAGTATCCAATTTTCTCGTATTTGACATGCAGCAATAGTCTCTTCCCATTCACATTTAATGGGACAAAACGAATTAGTGGTGAGCTGACCTCAATACTAGCACGAATTCTAACATAATCACCTTCAAAATAGCGGACAGGTTTCATCTCTACGCTCTGCACCTTCCCAATTCTTCTGGCAAGTTCGTCCACAACCCTAGTAACCCTATATAATTCAGGAATAACATGGATCTGTTCTCAAACATTAGTACGTGATAACTGGATCTCTTTCGGATTTCCCAGACCATTATATTCTGCAATGACAACCACTAGTTTTTTGAACAACCATGGACCTTGCTGCATTACCTTGTTCCAATCACCTAAGCAGAAAAACTTGAAGGTAAACAGGTTGTCATCGACCTTCCGGAGTTCAGGTTCATGAGCAAATTAACCCCCAAACTCCCTTCAGCGTCTCAAAAATAGCAGATGCAGCTACCGGTTTACGTGTATGAACTCTGGCAACAGCAAGCCACCTCGCCTATTTCTTCAATTCATGTAGATCATCTGCACCGATATACACGTCGTCCAACTCCCCTTCTCTTAGTTCTAGGTTAAGCATGGCTCTGGCTAGGGCGTCGTCCTCTCCTCCTTTTTTCGATCCACTTCCAGTGCCCTCGATCGATGTCGCTATTGGGGGATTGCGAGATCAACCTCGGAAACAAGATCGGGCTGAAAAACCTCAGCCAAGAACTTTTGTAGCGCGAGACAGCCTCCTCCCCTCGTGCGAATCTTATCAAGGTTACTCCTACCAGGGGGAGAAACAGACTCGGATTCGAACTCCACAGAGATCACCGCAAAAATTACCGCAGAATCTCACTCCGGGGCGGAATCGCCGCCAGAGGAGCCAGAAACCCTAGAGAACTAGGTCGCAGCGTTTTTCTTGGTAAAATGTTTAAGATAGGGCGACCTACGTCGCCCCATCCTAGGTCGCTCCGTTCCGCGCGTGGTGACTTCCTTCGCTCGCGTAATCTCGACCCACTAGACCCATTTTATGTGGAAAAGAGGCCAATAGTCCAGATCCAATGAAGTATTTTGTCTGGATTTTTTTCAGCAGCCCAATACAATAATTTCGTGCAGCCATATATATGCTAAGTGTCTTCGCCATTTTCGAACATCGTTGCGTACGACTTTAAAATTTGTAACAATTTCGCACGTTTTTTGTTGAGAAATCACAAACGATATGTTGCAATATTTTTCTGGATGATTTCTAGAAAATGTTTATATGTTTATTAGCATTCATTTGGAATGACATGTTTATGAGCTCTTTCACATGTTGTAAACATGTAAATTTTTTGTTGCTATCGATTTGTTTTTTTGTTGAAATAGGTGATGATTTTTGTTGCAACTGAAACAACGACAAATTATTTGTGTTGCTTATCAACTTTTTAATTGACGCAATTTTTTGTTTGTTGCAATAGGTGGTGATTTTTGTTGAATTGTTTAAACTTTTTTGTTGCAAGGCAATAACATATTGTTTAACTATTATTTGTAACATTACTTATTTTTCGGAAAATATTTAGAAAAAAATGTTGCAATACTTTTTTTTTGTACACGGGACGATAATTTTTGTTGCGGCACAGGTAAACTTGTTGCAATGGCAGTTTTACTGTAATTATCGCGATAACCGAAGGCAACACAATATACCTTTTCGTTTTTCTTGTACATTGATAGCCGATCCTACGATGCGAGCCGAGGAAAAGACGACAGATGAACTTTTGCGTGCTACGTTCCTATATATGGCTCCCGTTTCCAACACGGAAGCGAGACGAGTCCGATTGACTCACGGCACTAGTTGAAGGGCTCCTTCAACTCGCTGGGTCCAAACACGGAAACGCGACTCCGATCCAGTCACGTCCCCAACGTACCATTGTTTTCCTACTAGCTGACCCTGGAAGCCAGTTCGAATTCGGACTCGGAGCCAACCCTAGCCATATATACGAACGTATCCAGCACCGCCAGCACTAGTGTACACAAGCCGAGATCTAGATCAAGCGCCGATCCATCAATGGCATCGTCGTCGCCACTTCCGCCATGGTATCAGATCCCGGAGGAAATCCTTTCCCTCATCATCGACCGCCTCGGCTCGGCCCCCGCCGACAACCGCCGGAAATGCCGCCGTTTCTCCATCTCCGCGATCTTGACACACATCCGACGGCGGTATAATGTCCTGCCCCCTCTCAACCGCTGCGAATTCAAGCACTTGTGCCAAGCCCGGCAGCGGTCGCTCTCCGCCGACCGCGCTCGCTTCCGCGCCGTGTGCCTTTCGTCGCTTCTAGCCGTGCGCCGCACTTGCACGCCGCCGCGGCTGCTGCCTTGGGTTGTCTTGTCCGGTGGCTCCTTCTCCGATCCCTCTGACTGCAACCACCGCCGCCGTCTGCCCACTTTGCCCGATAATGCCACGTGCATCGGCTCCACGGACGACTGGCTCGCCCTCGACTGCGCGGACGAAAACAATGTGCATACTTATTTCCTGCACAATCCTCTATCCGACACGACGGTGCCGCTCCCGGAGCTGAACGCCGTCATCGGCAACGTTTCCGGGCTTTTCGAGGTCCGCAAAGTGCTCATGCGCTCAGGCCCTCATGACGTCGTCGCGTTCCTGACGAACAACTGCAATTATCCCTTCATCTTGGTCCGACCAGGGAAAGGCGTGTGGATGCCCGAGCCACGAAGAGCTCCGTTCGTCTACATCATGGACATTGCTTTCCTTGGAGAAAAACTCTATGGGATCACCCACACCAAGGACCTTGTCTCGTTCAGTTTTGATATCGATGGCATACCCAATGTTACCAGCATCGAGCGCCTCATCAGGCCCCTACCCTCCCGCATATATGGTCACCATGTATGGAGGGACGACGATGACGATGACAACTCTGAGGCCAAAAGCAATGACAAAGGTTATACAGATGAGTTTGAGTTTGAATACAACGATGAGGAGGTTTTAACCCAAGAGGAGAATCAAGAGGAATGCTCTTTGGATGAACTTAGAGAAAAAACCGGTGATGACAGGGTTCTCGACGGTATAATCTACCTGAAAGATACCAAGGTGCCATATGTACCCCATGATATCATTGAGGTAATTTGGTACTTGGTCGAGTCACGTGGAAAGTTACTCATGCTGAGAAGACACTTACAAGTGCCCACCCATATCCGCAAAAACTACACTCGCAAGGTGGAGGTGTTCGAAGCTCGTGCTACCAAAGGTGATTGGGTGCCGATTTCACATGGATTATGTGGCCAAGCGCTTTTCATTAGCAAACGTTTCTCCAAGTCTATTTCTGCCTATGGAGATGTGGAAGAAGATACTATATATTTTGCTGACACGGGAGAAATATTCGATATCAAATCCCAAACTATGAGCCCAACGAAGATGGCCGTCAACCACTGGCAGGCAATGTGGATGTTCTCCCCTGATCTTGTGGTGTAGCAAGCAGTCATTGTGCATGTTCTTCCCTGGTATTGTGCTGTAACAATCATGTACTAATATAGCATTAGTTAGATATATGTGATCGACATTGATTTTTCTATGAAATGATCGTGGGCTTAATAATTGTATACTCTTTTATTTATTCAGCGCGTCCAATGAACTACATCAAGGTGAACTTAGACAAGTTTATACAACATGCTAGCTCTGTACATGGCAACATAATTGTCAGGAAAATTGCGGCAAAGACGCTGTATGAAAACACGGGTAGGTTGGAGGAGGTGAAGAAGCTGATGTAAAAGGCTCTTTGCATGAAGTTTCTGTATGTGCTTTGCTGCTAAGTGAAGAAAATCTCTATCATCTGCTTTGCTGCTAAGTGGCATGAACTTCAGACCAATCTCACTCTGCACATACTATTATCCCAAACTCAGATTATGTCTCTGTATTCCCGAAACACTAGGAGAGGGATGCTAATCTCAATACCAGTATCAGCCACAGCCAGGTTTCATGGTGGACAATGTACACCACGTTTTTTTTTTCAGTTGGTAACTTGTTGATGGCATAGAAATTCTTGATTGTGACCGGCTGTACTTTTAGAAATGCTTGAAAAATTCATATAAGCACTATGGAAACAATTAAAAGCAAGTGCAAGTTTAATACTGTGTAATGGCAGTCAATTCACTTGCCTTGCCAAGGCAGGTTTGCAAACCAATAGTTTCAGTACTACAATGCATCTAAAGTTACTAGCTAGTATTTTATCATACTTTGCATCTGATTCAAACAAAATAGAGTTTTGTAATAATATCTAGCCATAGGAAATAGACATGCATATAGCTAGTGAATAATTATTAGGGTCATTTATCGAATTGCCCATAGCGGACCACTTGTACTCAGTTTTACCCCTAGAGCTGAATCGACCTCAGTTTTGCCCCTAGTCTGTGCGCAACTACTATGAAGAGGCTGGAACGGTAAGTTTGGAGTCGACTCCGTTTCGCGAAGTGGGACCGAGGAGTCAGACTCCGTTTCGCGAAGTGGGTCCGGGTGGGACTGCCAAGTTCGTTGAAACCATCCGGAGCTTACAGGTGGGACCGCGCAATTAGTTGACTACGCTGAATAGTCCACACCCGAGTTTCCCGCCACCACCGTCTTGCGCTGCCGCCCAATTTAGTTGACCCGCCGTCGTGCGCTGCCGCTCACGCCGCCGCCACCGCCGCACCATCCCCTGCTGCGCCACGAGCACCTGCGGCACCACCACCACCACCGCTGAGTTCGGCTTGGGGGGCGAAAAGGCGGGGCAACCCACGCTGGCCAGAGCTGTCAGCGACGCGTGGAAAAACCGTGGGCCCCCGGGTCGTTCAAAGTCTGCCGGAGTAACGGCACGCGCGTCGCAGTAAAGGACCCGCCAGGGCTACAAAAGGCCCCTCACCGCTCGCCGCTCTCCCCATTCTCGCCGTTCATCTCCTCGCCCTCACCGCACAAACTCTCATCGCCCTCGCCGCACTTCACCAGACACCCCGAGACGATGCCTCGCCGACTCCGTGCATGGCGCAACTCGCCGTTGTACTGCCGACCCACGGCCGCGACGCGGGGCCACAACCACAATGACGGCGAGGAGAACGAGCAGCCGGCGCCGGAGGAGGCAGCGCCCGAGCAGCAGCTGCCGCAGGAGGAGGCGGGGCCCGAGCAGCAGCAGCCGCCGGAGGAGGCGGCGCCCGAGCAGGAGCTGCCGCAGGAGGAGGCGGCGCCCGAGCAGGAGCCGCCGCAGGAGGCGCCGCGCTGGAGGAGGCTCAGGCGGATGCAGCCTATCTGGCCCGAGCAGCACGCCACCGTCTACTCGTTCGAAACATGGCGGAACGAGGAGGCGTTCCACACGGTCCGCTCCTGGCTAAAGGAGGCGGCGGCAGCGGCCGAGGCTGCCGCTGTTCGTGCATCCCTGGAGACCCACCAGAGGGAGCAGGCGGAGCGCCAGGTCTACCGGGAGCTCGCCGCAACCGCGGCGTCGGATGAGCAACAGGTGGTCGTCGCGCTGTACGAGAGCGACCGGCGCAAGGCTGCCCTGCAGAGCAAGAGGCGGGACCGCCGCCATCCCTCCGAGCAGGCGCAGCTGCACCGGCTGCGGATCCGAGGCAGAGCGGAGCGGCATGCGATCGCTACGCTGGCGAACCCATCGCCCTTAGCCAAGAACGACCACGAGGCGGGGCCCTCCAGCATGCTGGCCTACGACGACAGCGATGAGGACGACGAGGAAGAGGAGTAGAGGACGACGTCTAGGAGGAGGGCGACGACTAGGCCGGGTGATCGCGGCGAGCCTCTCGGGCAACCGTAGTTTTTTTTTTAAGTTTTTCCAATGTTTTTAGTTAAATTATGCCGTCTAGCTTTCTGTAAAACTATCGTCGAATCTATGAATTTGAGCCTATTTCAACGAGTTCGCGTTTTTTAATTAATTTTGAGTATTTCTGAACGCAATCACGAGCCAGAATGTAGATTAAAAGCGAAAAGAATGTTTGAATAATGTTGTATATATGATGCATGTTGAACTAAGTCATTCCAAAATTTTGGGCAAATGTGCTTCAAATGAGGTCTGAAGCTAGGGTAAATCACATATAACAACGTTGTGCGTTGGATTCATGTCATTTTGAATTTTTTATGCTCATTTAAAACCATCGCTCTATTCTCGTGAGAAATGTGCTTCAAATGAGGTCCGAAGCAAGGGTAAATACCCCCATTTATAATTTCCTGAAAAATTCGACCTTGCCAAAATTAACCAAATAAATTGGAGGATCAACTATATCACATATAACAACATTGTGCGTTGGATTCATGTCATTTTGAATTTTTTTTAATTATTTATGCTCATTTGCAACCATCGCTCAATTCTCGTGAGAAATATGCTTCAAATGAGGTCCGAAGCAAGGGTAAATACCCCCGTTTATAATTTCATGAAAAATTAGACCTTGCCAAAATTATCCATAGAAATTTGAGGATCAACTATATCACATATAACAACGTTGTGTGTTGGATTCATGTCATTTTGATTTGTTTTGAATTTTTTATGCTCATTTGCAACCATCGCTCAATTCTCGTGAGAAATGTGCTTCAAATGAGGTCCGAAGCAAGGGTAAATACCCCCGTTTATAATTTCATGAACAATTCGACCTTGCCAAAATTATCCATAGAAATTTGAGGATCAACTATATCACATATAACAACGTTGTGTGTTGGATTCATGTCATTTTGATTTGTTTTGAATTTTTTATGCTCATTTGCAACCATCGCTCAATTCTCGTGAGAAATGTGCTTCAAATGAGGTCCGAAGCTAGGGTAAACACCCCCGTTTATAATTTCATGAAAAATTCGACCTTGCCAAAATTATCCATAGAAATTTGAGGATCAACTATATCACATATAACAATGTTGTGCGTTGGATTCATGTCATTTTGATTTGTTTTGAATTTTTTATGCTCATTTGCAACCATCGCTCAATTCTCGTTAGAAATGTGCTTCAAATGAGGTCCGAAGCTAGGGTAAATACCCCCATTTGTGCTTCAACATTTTTTGGCATATTTTATAAATCAACCAAATGAATTTCCTAGACATCTATTCTACATGTATAGTGTAAATCTGAAGTTTCATTATGTTTTGAATAATTCTTCTATTTTTTATTTTTTATTTAAATAACATGGTTTAATAGAAAAATCATATGTAAAACTGATAAAATCATCTTTGTAGTAAATCTAAAGTTTCATTATATTTTTTATTTAAATAACATGGTTTATAATACTTAACTGCAAAGAAATCATATGTAGAACCATCGATCCCTGTGGCCAACGTACCAACCAATCAGAGCGCAGAACGAACGTCTCGCGGATCGCTGTGGCTGCGAGCGCATCCGTCCGATGCACGATTCCTTCTAGAAGGCGTCGATCCAACAGCCCAGGTCGAATCTCTGTGTTTCCTTCTAGAAGCTTTTCGGCTGGTCAAACAGAGGGTTGACCAAGCTTGAAATGAGCATAAATAATTCAAAAAAAATCGAAAAAATATATTGGCGACGCACATAGTAGTGTTATGTCATATAGTAACGAGAAAAAAAATATAAACCTGTCTTATAAAGAATGGAACGAAAAAACCTTGTGTAACATATGATATCTTGAACAGTCTAGTAGAGAGTTCAAGATAATGAGATGAGTTTCAAACCTTTTGAACTCAAATAAGGTCAAAATCTCACCAAAGCTTCATTTTGGTGTGACTAAGAAAGATCCAAAGTTAGTTTTTTCGTTTTGATGTTTTAAACTTGTTTTATTTACGATTTTCGACTAAAATCATTATTATTCAAAAGAAAATAAATAATACGAATATTCATCCAATAAATTTTTGGGCTTCGGAATTGCATTATATAGGTCTAATACAAGTCTAGTAAAAATATAAATAGGATTTATAAACATTAGAACGAAATCCATCACTAAAATGAGATTCCTCGAATACAAGACTAGAGATTTCAAAGAATAAGAGGTGGAAACATTGTGAATCTTCCGAAGAGGTGGGTTCTACCTTTTTGTTTTGTGTTCCTATGGGCTATACTAGCACAACCAAGCAAATAGTTCCACATTGCTACCCCCTTTCGACGCTGTTACCGCGTGTTTCCGTAAAAGTCCGGTATTTCTCCAGCGGGGCTAGGGTTTCACCGGGAGGCCACGGAGCGTCTGGATCCCAACACAAGCTAGGGGGTGCCATACCATGTTAGTATAGGTGTGTTTTGTGCTTTATATGTCCAAGATTGCTCTCTGGGGTGTGACCCGGCTTCACCGGCATCCACTTCTCTCTCGTAGGCGATTACATGGTGAAACTCCCGTATCGGACCAAACACCATGAATCTTCCGAAGAGGTGGGTTCTACCTTTTTGTTTTTTGTTCCTATGGGTTATCCTAGCACAACCAAGCAAATAGTTCCACATTGCTACCCCCTTTCGACGCTGTTACCGCGTGTTTCCGTATAAGTCAGGTATTTCTCCAGCGGGGCTAGGGTTTCACCGGGAGGGGGGCTACGGAGCGTTTGAATCCCAACACAAGCTAGGGGGTGCCATACCATGTTATTGTATGTGTGTTGCGTGCTTTGGATGTCAAAGATTGATCTCCGGGGTGTGACCCGCTTCACCGGCATCCATTTCTCTCTCGTGAGCGCTTACAGGGTGAAACTCCCGTATCGGACCAAACACCGTGAATCTTCCGAAGAGGTGGGTTCTACCTTTTTGTTTTTTGTTCCTACGGGCTATCCTAGCACAACCAAGCAAATAGTTCCACATCGCTACCCCCTTTCGACGCAGTTACCGCGTGTTTTCGTATAAGTCCGGTATTTCTCCAGCGGGGCTAGGGTTTCACCGGGAGGGGGGCTACGGAGCGTCTGAATCCCAACATAATCTAGGGGGTGCCATACCATGTTATTATATGTGTGTTGTGTGCTTTGGATGTCAAAGATTGATCTCCGGGGTGTGACCCGCTTCACCGGCATCCATTTCTCTCTCGTGAGCGCTTACAGGGTGAAACTCCTGTATCGGACCAAACATCCTGAATCTTCCGAAGAGATGGGTTCTACCTTTTTGTTTTTTGTTCCTATGGGATATCCTAGCACAACCAAGCAAATAGTTCCACATTGCTACCCCCTTTCGACGCAGTTACCGCGTGTTTCCGTATAAGTCAGGTATTTCTCCAGCGGGGCTAGGGTTTCACCGGGAGGGGGGCTACGGAGTGTCTGAATCCCAACATAAGCTAGGGGGTGCCATACCATGTTAGTATAGGTGTGTTTGTGTGCTTTGGATGTCAAATATTTCTCTCCGGGTGTGACCCGCTTCACCGGCATCCACTTCTCTCTCGTGAGCGCTTAGGGTGAAACTCCTGTATCGGACCAAACATCGCGAATCTTCCGAAGAGGTGGGTTCTACCTTTTTGTTCTGTGTTCCTATGGGCTATCCTAGCACAACCAAGCAATTATCTCTAAAAATGTCGACATGGCCGAGTAGTGCAGACAGCACCCGTCTACACTATTGTACTTGTACATGCCTTAAAAACAGAGGGAACCAGATCCTCTTACTTTGCCCACCTTATGTTCTCTGACTTTCGCCCATGACACGTGGGTCCGGTGTGTGATGGGCTCCATTTGTCAGTGACCTCAAGTCAGAGGATCGCGTTCCCGCACAGAGAAGCGCTCGTCTCAACGTCTGCAGGCCGTTGACGCCGTAGTTTGCATGCATGGACTCGATCTGCACCGTTCCTTACGATCAAACGATCGAAAATGAAGCGGTGCATGGTCTGGGTGTTTTGTCTCAATGTAACGGCCCTGTTCACCAGCCCGGTGCATGCACGCCTCGTTTTTTCAGAGTAAACAACGTGGCAGAAGAAGAAAATAGTTAACGTCGCGTCGCATTTCAGCAGCCCTGCACGCCTTGTTTCAGAAACACGAGTCGCGTCGCATTTGCAGCGACGCAGCCCTCCACGCCTGGTTTCAGAAACACGAGTCGCGTCGCATTTGCAGCGATGCAGCCCTCCACGCCTAGTTTTCAGAAGATACGCATCAATGCATATGCAGCGAGGCAGGATTTGGCGTGAGACTTTGGACTTTCTTCTCTTCACCTCTTTAATACACGCATGCAACGTCGAATCACTTCGACTGACGAATGCACACGCGCTCGTACTCCGTATCAATAGCTGTCCGGCCTACACCTACGCCTATGCCTGTTCTACACCGCTTTGACCATGCATCTACTCTAATACACTGCATCCAAGGTTTTCACACAGTTTGCTTCATCTACCCAAATAAATTCACGTCTAATCGTGTCTTTAAATATTCCTTCAGTCGTCCTCCATATTCTCATCCCTCTCCAGCCATTTGCCCTTCTCTCCCTTCAAGCCCTAACGCACAATGTCTTCCTACTCACTACCTTCAAGCCCGGAGTCGGTCTCCGACGAGGACAACCACCCCAAGGCTCTGCCTTGGTACGAGGCCGAGTGGCCCGAGGCGGAGTTGGACGTCCTGCCCATCGTGCTTCCCGTCGACGACTCTCCCAAACGGGAGCGATCGCCGACGCCGCCCTTCGTCCACCGCCCCGTCCCTTCCACCACCACCAAGACGTCGGACATCTCCCCCAAGACGAACCGCCGCCTCAAGAGACTGGAGCGGCTGGAGAAGAAGGAGTTGAAGGCGATGGAGAAGAAGGAGGCGAAGGAGGACGCGAAGGCTTTCCGGGCCAGCATCAATCGGTCCCGTGAGAGGCAGGAGGAGAGGATGCGGGCGGAGAACCACAGCGCCCGGATCAAGCAGGAGATGGAGATCCGGGCGGCGGAGTGGAGGAAGTAGGGCGGCGCCGGAGGGCGCGAAGGGCTCCCGCATGCATGCAGAGCGGGAGCAGTTAGGGCTAGCCCTTTTTTTTTAGTTAAATGTAATGTTTATCCGGCCCCACTGATTATATGTAAAGTGGGGCCAGTTATCCTTTCTAAGTATGTTTAATTATATATAAGCCCTATATATAAAGTTATGTTCTTATATTTGTCCAAATGTACCCACTGTTTAGAAGTTTTATCATTTCTAATCATCGCTTTAAAATCTGCACATTGTAAACAAAATTTATATATTTTATATTTTCTAAAAGAGCTGCATTATGTTTTCTAAGATAACATAAAAAATTGAGTTGAGCACAGTATATTTTATATTATTAATACGAATAATTTGATGGTTTAATAAATGGATAATGCGTAGTCTGCATGTAGTGATTAATAAATATAAATGGATAATGTGTAGTCTACATGTTGACATTGGGCCTCATGTGACATTGGGCCGCAAGGAACGGTCAACAGGTGGGGCCCACATGCAGCGCCAACCGTCAACAGCTGGAGCACACAAACCGCGCCAACGCTCAACAGCTGGGGCCCACAGGCCGCGCCAACGGTTCTATGATGGGTCCCACAGGTCAGGATCCTAACGGGGGGCCGAAAATAACGGTGGGAGCAGCGAAAGGAGTCCTTGCGCACTGACTAGGGGCAAAACTGAGGTCGATTCGGCGCTAGGGGTAAAACTGAGGTCGTGGTGCCAACTGAGGGCACCTTGTTAATTATCCCTAATTATTAAGAGTAAATTCCATTTTTTACCCCCAAGTTTTACAATTTTGACGATAATTACCCCATTTAAAAAGTTTTCATCGCAATGACCCCATTAAGTAAAAGTTGTGCCAATTTTTACCCTATATAATTTTAACGGACTTGTCTATAAATTATGCACACCAGAAAAAAATTGGAACCACCTTTTAGAGTTGTCGTCCCTAAAACCTATCCAGAAAATAGCATGGAAATGGAAATGGAAGTCAAACTGGAATCAGCTGGCAAAACAAGCAAGAACGAGCAGAGAATATGTGCGTACCTGCACCAGACCACATTAAACGAGCATAGTTAGAATTGGTAGTGGGTATGGGATGAGCAGAAATAACATACTACCGTAAACTAAGCTCAAAGATGTAAAAACATGTACTATACATATCTTAGAACAATTGGTTCGGGGCACGTAGAACCAAAAAAAATTAAAGCTAGAAAAGAACTAGGACTAGAGAGTTGATTGATCCATTAGCTCACTTCGGTGTCCCAGCTCACGTGTTCTCCTCGATGTTTATCGACCGGTCGAACTTTGGCCCATGGCAGCCACAGCCAGGGTTGCCGCGATACATGATCAAAACGACCCATTGTTGAACAACATCGGATTTGTCCGGCCATCCCCCCGTAGTACTAGGGTACGAGGAAATAATCTACATGCCACGTCTCATCTACGTATGGTCCGAATCGGCTACCGAATGCCAACAAAAGAAATTAAAAGGGGTAAAAATTGGCACAACTTTTACTAAATTGGGTAATTATGATGAAAAAAAATTAATGAGGTAATTAGCGTCAAAATTGTCAAATCAAGGGGTAAAAGCTGGAATTTACTCAATTATTAAAGCCAGTGATAACATAGAAATAGCTACAAGTGTTGCACCACAAGATCCGGTGAAAACATCCACGTCGAATGTCGATGATCGATCTCCCATCACAGTGGGCTCATAGTTTGGAATTTCATATCAAATGCCTCACCTGTGTCATCAAAATAAATTGTATCCCTTTCGACATCTCCTTCATAGACAGAAATGGGCTTACGAATGGATTTGCCGATCAAAAGTTCTTGACCGCCTAGTCCACCTGAAACCTGCTCCCACACACCTTTGTTGGCACATGCTTTTAAAACCCCCACATTGTGACTGTATAAGTCGCTCTAGGGCGGCGATTGTAGTAGTCTTCTCAACATGAGTAGTTTTCCACATGACTTGACCAAGTTTTGAATGACTTCAATTATATCCTCGTTATCTTTCAAGTAGTTTGGACCGTGGTGAATCTTCCCGATGCCTGTTTATTTCTAACTTTCCTTTGCATACTCCTCTTGTGTTAGATGGAAACCACTAAACTACTCAAATCCATACTCACCCACTTTATGGTCTTTGGCCTGAATTCTTTTCATCATGGTCCTCTTCAGCGGTCGCTCTCCGCCGACCGTGCTCGCTTCCGCGGTGTATGCCGTTTGTGACCGCTGGCCGTGCGTCATCGCGGCGCGCCGCAGCGGCTGCTACCTTGGGTTGTCTTGTCCGGTGGCTCCTTCTCTAAACTCTCTGACCTCAACCACCACCGTCGCTAATGCGACGTGCATTAGCTCCACGGACGACTGGCTCTCCCTCGACTGCACCACTAAAAAGAATGAGCATAATTATTTCGTGCACAATCCTCTCTCATACACAATCTTCTCATATATATCATAGTTTTAAATAGCGGGCTATGAGATATAGCGTTTGCCTAAATATTAGCTAAATCGACGCTATAGCGCAACTAAGCGGCGCTAAATCAATGCTATAGCGCTATATGACGCTATAGCATCGCTATAGCGATGCTATAGCCTGCTATTTAAAACTATGATATATATAGACCAAGATATTACAATATGTATAGTATACGTATACAAATACGTATTCTATCACAACATCGTCATCGGCAACATTTCCAAGCTGTTCGAGGTCCGCAAAGTGCTCATGCGCTCAGGCCCTGATGGTATCGTCGTCCTACTCACGAATAACTGGAGGTATTCCGTCAGTTTTGTCCGACCAGGGAAAGGCATGTGGTTATCTGAGCCACAGACATCTCCTTTCATCTACACCAGGGACCTTGCTTTCCTTGGAGAAAGCTGTTTGAGATCACCCACACCAGGGACCTTGTTTCCTTTGGTATCGATTTTGATAGCAATGGCATACCCAAGGTTACCGGCATCGAGCGTCTTATCAAGCTTCCACCCTCCACCCGAAAGTGTCGCTATGTATGGTGGGATGGTGATGACAGCTTTGAAGCCAAAAACAAACACAAGGGTGACATAGATGAGTTTGAGTTTAAGTACAAGGAGGAGGAACAAATCCAAGAGGAGTATGAGCAGGAATGTGCCTTCGATGAACTTAGGAACAAAACCGGAGCTGACATGGTTCTCGAGGGTATAACCTACCTAAAAGATACCAATATGCCTCACGAATCATTGGGTACTGGGTCAAGTGCCCCAGAAACTACACTCGCAATGTGGAGGTGTTCGAAGCTTATGTTAGGAAAGGTGAGTGGGTGCCGATTTCCCATGGACTAGGTGGCCAAGCTCTTTTTATTAGCAAACGCTTCTCGAAGTCTATTTGTGCCTATGGAGACGTGGAAGAGGATACTGTCAATTTTGCCGACACAAGCGAGATATTCGATATCAAATCCCAAACTATGAGGCATGAGCCCACACAAGATGGTCGTCAACCACTGGCAGTCAACGTCGATGTTTTCTCCTGATCTTGTGGTGTAATAATTATGTAACATTATAGCATTAGTTATAAGTGGTCCATCAATATTTTTAATAAATTATCATGGGCTTAATAATGGTATACTATTTATCTTGTAAAGTCTAACATGGATGAAATTGAGATGGAAAATAGTGTCATTTGATTCACTCGGAACGGCTCGACTAAACTACCCAGTCCTTCTCCAGTACCACCCAGATCTCTCCATCCCTCCGCTGCACATCGATCTCCACCATGGTCCTATGAAAGTTTGGAGCATCGTTCATGGTGAATTATTTGGAAAATTGCAAAATATAGTATTGAATTATTTGGAAAATTGCAAAATATACTATTGATAGGTTACATGGCAGAACTATGAAAGTTTGGAGCATCGTTCATGGTCAAGTTCTTGCATATGCTATGGTGATCAGTCGGAAGCATCGTTGCCTCTACTGGTCGTACGCATTTCATATGCTATGCTGATTAGTTAGGTCGGTACACCCATGCTGCACAAGGCAGGAAATGCGAGATGGCACGAAACCAGGAATGAGAAAACTTCATCGAATCACCTTATTCTATGGGGAATTATAGAAAATGATCTAATTCAGAAGAAAATTGGTCCATCAAGAAGAAGAATATGCTCAGTCTTGATCAATAAAGTGCGGTGGGGGTTTCCCCTATGGTACATATTCAAAAAAAATGCTCAGTCACATAATAGTATGTCCTGATTCAGAAAGAAATTATGCCTTGATACAGAAAAATATGTTTTGGTCATTATGATTATTCAGGTGTATATTTAAGCTTTAGAGAAAACTATGTTTTGTTCATCGAATAACATTTATTAATTTTAAAAAATTAACTATCTCTACCTATAAAGATATGTCTAGTGTGTGTGCTCGTGGGTATAAACATACTTATCCTTATCGCCAGTCTAGGATTTTTAGCAGCATTTTCTATAAATATGTAATAGTAGATAATGAAAGTTTCCTATTAAATATTCCAAAACATGCGGTGGAACACGGATACATTTTATGTGATCTTTTAACGCATGTCCACACCTGTTAGAAATACAACCGTACACATATAGAAATTAAGCATAGCAGCAAAACAAGTGGCAACATATGCTGCTTGTATTAGTATAACCCCAACGGTACTGCTGTGCGTCTAAGAATGCATAAGGTATTATCGTACTAAGTGGGTGCTCGTGGAAACTCATTTTTTTTACTATGGGCAGTTCAGATTCCTCCCAGGCCCCCCATAGTAAATGTAAGTTCCTAAGTCGTCACTAGTACCATTTTGCACACTATAACAGTTGGGCTCCTCAGTTATCAAGTACATGCCACTTGGCGATATCAGATTGTTGGACGAATCTAGCACTTGGATGTTCTTGATATGGCTCGCCTTACCGAGCCCTTCCTCGGGGAAGTGTCCACTACCCATCTGAGTGGATGTTTGTCCGACATCAGGTGAATATACCTCGCCACCCCACATGACAGAGGATGCACTATCTGCCAAGTACGAGAAGATGGATGATGGCCAATATCCCACATTATTTCCTCCCACTTGCAGCCACCAATTACCCCCCTCTGGGTCCTGCAAGAAAAAACTTAGTTTACTAGAGAATACAATAGACAAAATTGTGAGAATTGAATATTGTTTAGATCCGTTGAGTGCCAATATCAAGACCAACAAAGTCAAACTAATGGGCTAGCTTACTACAACACAAAATGTGGGTATAAGTACTTCCTATGTTGTGCTTCCCTTTGATGGAAAAATATTAATGCGCTACGTAAAGTTTGGTAGAGACAAACTCAACCTTCTATGTAACCGGTGCATCTACAACCACCACACATCCTCTTGACTCTTGAGAATGCATGTGAGTATCCATCTATGATAGATGGACTTCCATTTGATCTATGGTTGATTTATGTTTTATCAACACTAACCAGGAGAGAAGCAACTTAAGATTGACCTTATTCCATAGATAACTTAATGATGTGGTAGATCATTGTGTCTTATTACCTTGGAAACTAAAATATCGATGTCATATTGCATGCCACCATAGGTGGAGACCGAGGAGATGCTACCACCAATGGCGATCTGATTGTTTGTTTGGACGAAACCTGAGCACATTAGGTTGTAACAACCAGTTGTGTTGTATGCATCACGCTACAATATTCCACAAAAATAGAATATTAATACCTTGATGCTATTCCCGACCATAATGGAATGGCCCAATATTAGTAGTAATGAAGATAAAATGGAATGTGCTGTTTATCTTACAGTCCAATAAATGAATAGTCGTGTATTGTTATCCCCATATAGGTATGGGAAAACCTACAATTTTTAGAGAGTAAAGTGCCATTAGCCACAATGAAATAGATTGAACAACATACTACACAATTAGAAAATGCTTAATTAGATCTTGTATAGTAGCAAGATGTTTTATATATATAAGCATGAACACCTAGTATTTGTATATTAGGGGTTACTTTATGTTATTTTATGATAGTGGTACATGTACCAAAGCAAGATAACTATTTACTTTAGTTTAAATATCACTATGGATAATCTCGGTACATATTTAGTTGGTTATTTAATATTTCTTTTCATAATAGAAAATGTGGGTGATTGATTTTTTTTGGTTCCGTTAGATTATTATACCATAATAGCATATTTGGGACGTTGAGAGAAAAATATAATAAATAACTTTTGTTATGTAAATTGGTGGTTAGATGTTTGAATTTATATGTGTTAATATCTATAATTTATCTATTTATCTAGTGCATTTAATGAAAACGAATACCAAGATTCAAAAATGTTTCTAACTAGTAATAGTGAGGTTGTTGTTTTCAACCTACCATATAGGCAAACAATACGTTGTTTTTTCTTATTCAAGAATCTCGCTTTTATAAAATAGATCGTTAATTTCCTCTTTATAATTTGTGATTCTGCTTCATACCACGTCGATTCACGGCTACAAGGCTTTTTTTTTTCTTAGTACATGGATTTGGTAAAAAGGTAAATAACTAATACATGAATCATGCTTTCCGTGACAAAAATTTGGTGTTATCAGTTTCATATTCATAAGTGATTATTTACTAATGATTAAAATTTTATTACCCAATTTACATATGAATGCGATAAATATTTATCAATTTTTTCCTCTTGAACAAAATATGACATGTATAGAATAATGCATGGAGTTTATTTTTCTTAGATGAGCTATGAACCAGTTTGGAATTTTAAAGTGCCATCTTCTGAAACCTCAAAGCTAAGTTTATATCCTAAGTGCTAGAATTTCATGTACTATGTGAGGTAAGTATTGTTGTTTAAGGCCATGAAGTGCACAAATATTTTATTCATCTTCTAGGTTAGGTTGTCTCGGGCTTAAGATTTCATGTCTGCGCTTAAAGGATTTTTTTTCTCATGTGAACTATAATTTCATCGCCTCTATTGGGCGTTGCACTAGTGATTGTGTACCTTATTGGATTTTCTTGAATATTAAGAACTCGTGAATTGTGACAGTTGCTCAGAACCCCAGAATCTTTATTTGTACGTAATGAAATGAACTTCACTATGCAAGGTGCCTTTAAGAAAGATAATTTTTTTATAATTTAAGATCACTACAAGGTTTATTATAATGAAATGAACCCCACTATGGATGTTGCATTTAATATTATATATAGATAACATGGAATCAATTGTAAAGACAAGAGTTGTTTATAATACATAGCTTTTTAGAAAAGGAAAAACAATTTTATTAGCAACACTTATGAAAGAAAAAATGTATGATTGTGATGTCCAACAAGTTGTGGTAGTCTAGGTCAATTCATGACTTGACTCTTTCAACAACGCATATATCATGGAAAAAATCTAAAAAGGAAGAGTTTGATAGATCTTTAAGACCATGGGTCATGTTAATTTCCCATTGACGTCTACCTGCCATCCAGCTTCAATGGTATTGAGGTCATTTCCACTATAGGAACCCGCAGTCATCCAGAGTTGGGTCAAGCTGAAGTCATTGGTATTCGAAATAATTGGTTTCCACAAATTGATGGTGATTTTGGTTCCATTGCACCTATTAACCTCCGCAGATGCTACGGCATGCTTCTCAATGGGAGATATAACAAAGTTAAATGATAAATTTAAAAAACAAGATTAGTAAAACAATCCAAGAGAAATATTATTACACATAAGAAATGATTCTTAAATGACTACTTGTACCTGGTGGCCAATCAATACATTTGGTATTGCTGGGTCATTGATTGAACTAGGGTTTGGTATGCTCCTCAGCCTCTTCTTGCCATATCTTCTAATGGAACTATCTCTTAGGGCATCCTCTTCCATGGTCCTTCGTATAGGTATAGTGTTTTCCGGGCAATTCCCGTTTGCATGCCATGTTTGGTTGATTAAATGAGGTGCGATGTTGGAGACATGATTCAAGCCTCCTATATGGTAAGAAGGCCGCATCTGAAAGGTGATAATTGACAATATCATGATATGTCTTTGTGATATTGTGTGTGTGTGGGGGGGGGGTATTGCATCTCATGTGCAGCAAATGGTTATACGAATAGTAAAATCATAATAGCTACGTAGTTTTACCTGGATAGTATGGTTTCTAAGGAGAGGATGGTCGAATGCTGGCTGTTGGGAGATGTGCACACAGTCTATAACATCTCCATCTGGGCTCTGTGAATATTTAGGACTTTCTGATTGTTAAAATGTAGAAAAAGAAGAGAGCATAGCACAAGAAAACATGGAAATTTAGATCTTTCTACATGCTAGCTACTCATATATAATTAAAAACTTAGATTTTTTCCACATGATTCCAAACTTGGAATGTATCCTATTATCATAAAAGTAACATAATAAGGGGTGGGTCATCATCCACATGCAATATAAAAAAGAGTTCATATACTACTACCACCTAATGTTAGCATTTTAATACATGGAAAGTGTGTACAACTGAATACTTGATTACCTATAATACCAATGGCTACCGAATATTTGATGCATACAAAATTTCAAACAACCATTCTCCTCGGACACTCAACATAAGTTTCTGATAAGATGATCTCGCTAGATCAATCTCCTAGGAATTTTTATCTTTGCTCCACCCTTTTCAAGAATCATTTTCTTATCTATTGTTTAGGTTCTCTTGCTTTCGATTTTTTTTATAGTTGCTAGAATACTGTGGAAGACACTTCTTCTCTCCCACCCATTTCCAAGTTGAGCATCACGTATACCCCTATTCGAATAACTACCTGAGCCTATCTACGGGTAAAAGACAGAGAGAGTAGATTATGTAGAGATGGTTGAGTGCTTGATAACTCTGGTCGTATTAGGAACTTCGAGGGTTCAAATAACTCTCTCTCCTTTTTCTTATTGAATATACTTGTTTCAGAAGATTTTTATCCTTTTTCCTTTCTTTTTTCATGAAAAATTAATGAATGGCTCACCTAGATGGAATAATTGACCTAGAACACTAAAAGCACATTATAATAAGTATAACAAGAAAATCTTAGGTAAGAGCGTCTCTTTCGTAGCTTCTTTTTGCTGCCCGCTAGGCATCAACCTAAATCACCACAAACACTTTTCTAGACCCAAAATCTTTTCTTGTGGGAAAATTGTTGGCACACATCCATGCGTAGATAGGATGGTTGATAACTAGGGTCATCAAACCAGTATATGAGCTAGTGAGGGTTCAAAACCATCTCTATCATTTTGCTTATCGAATATGCTTATTTATTTATCCTTTTTTATCTTTATTTTGTCATTTATTTTATTTTCGCACGAGGAATGATTGCCAGATCTAGATTGCATAACATTATTTATTTATCCTTTTTATCTTTATCTTGTCATTTATTTTATTTTCAAACAAGGAATGATTGCGTGATCTAGATTGCATAACAGAGCCAAAAGATAATAAAATGAAACATTATAATAGGTATAAATAAGAAAATCTTAACCAAGTGGTTATATTTCTTGCCCCTTTTTGCCATCTGTGTGCCATCAAACTAGACCACCACACCCGTTTTTATTTACCACGTTTTCTTGAAGGTCCAGCGCCAACATGGAGTATAAACTTCTGGCTTGTTGTTTCTAGACTCCTCCGCATACCATGTGCAAAATATGCTAGCACACATCCACTCCATAGACAGACCGAGTGGGTCGCAAGCACGTGTTATGCCCCTTGTAGAAAAAAGTGTTCAATCTAATATCATCAAGTGCGTACTTCACGCCACAGCCAACCTGATGAATGCAAGCACTACTTTTGATTCATTCTAGATTTCTCGCTGATAAAATTACGATGCTTCAGTCCGCATTGACTAATCAATTTATTTGGATCCTCTAGATCACCGTACAACAACCTTCAATACTGCTATGGTACCACTTGATATAATCACAGGCGAAGAAAAGAGCAATCAATGACCACACAACCATAACAATATGAAAAAAACAATATCAACATAAATTCTTACCAAGATATTATGTATTTGATTCTCAAATTGCGCATATAGTTATCCGATCGGTGCAAAAAATATTTTATTCAACGGCGCCATATCCCAGAAGGGGTTGTGGTGGTTCAAGAGACTATCTGTGAACTTTATAGGAATAATATATATTTGATTCTCCTCAAATATAATTTTTAAAAGCCTTATCATAAGGTAAAACTTTCATTTTAGCAACAATTATAAAGTGTGAAAGGTTTCGATCCAAAATGGTGTCATTGGATCAACAATTTTATCGAAAAAGGTAGTGTAGGAATTAAAGTTAATGATGATATAGTCCACTAATTTCAAATTAAAAAAGTCCCCAGTCAAGTCATCCCTCTTTCTCATAATTTATTCAATGTCGTTGCGGATGTGTCCATCTTAATTGATAGACCAAAGAAAGATGGTCAGGCAAAAGGTCTCATAATTCATTGAGAAGAGGCATGAGTATCAATACTATACTATGCTAACGATACAATTCATTTCATGGAATATAACCTTGATAAAGCATTAAATATGGAACTTATCATATGTATTTTTGAGCAACTTTCTGGTTTCAAAATAAAGTTTCACAAGAGTGAACTTTTTCTGCATAACAAAATATGTAGAGTAAATAGAAGGAGTTATTCGTTGGGACCCACTAGATACTTGGGTATCACTATTCATTTAATAAAACTTCGAAATGGATAACAAAAACTAATTGAAGAACAGTTTGATAAACAGTTGGCTTGTTGGATGGGTAAATTATTATCTTATAGTTATCCTCTAGTATTATTTAATTCTAACCTTAACAGCTTGTTGATGTTTATGTTTGCATTTTTGGAGATACCTAAAGGGTTACAGAAAACACCAACATATTTTTTATCAAGTTTCTTTTTGAAAAGCGATGGACATAAAAATAAATGTTGGTTAACTAAACTGAACATTATTTGGAGACCAAAAGAGCATGATGATCTTAGATTTTAAGAATAAAATTGTTCTAAACAAGTGGTTTTTTAAACTCTTAAACTATTAAGGGGTTTGGAAATAATAGTTATAAATAAATCCATTCCGAATCCTAATCTCAGTTGTAAGAAAAACCAACTAACTCCTTCTTTAGAAAGGTATTATAATAATAAAGGAGAGTTCTTTTCAGAGGGTTATTCAATATAGATAATTGATAGAATAAAAGTGTTTGGGAGGAAATTTGATTAGGATAAATACTCCATTTTCATATTATTATCCTTGATGTCTCAATGACTTCTGTTCTCGAGGCGGATCCTATGTACATAGATTTTAGAAGTTCGCTAACTGGAAATAAAAGGACAAGATTACTTCATGGCGTTAGCAATTTAATGGTTATTGAATGTTCCACCAATAAAGGTAAGTTTAATTGAGGCTTACGTCCATATATCAGACCCAATCAAATCTAAGTACCTAGATTTAAAGAATGGACAAACATGTCTCCTTCAAAAATATATTTGGAAAATAGAAGTGCTACTAAAAATAGAGATAATCATGTGGTTTTTTTTATCACCAATTGTAATTTGTTCACCAAAATGCTTTATTATTTGAGATATGTCTTGTGGAACGATAGCCCCCAGCTCATCATTGTTTACACTCTGTTGTACTTACTTTCACCTCATTTAGTCGCTGGACCTTTTTTATTTTCAGGTTTATTCATTACTTCCGTCCCACCCATTCCGTTAATCCTTATAACTATTTGGACGGGAAGTTTTACTACATTTTTGGAAGTTGGGAAAAAATTGTTTTGTGTTTTATGTGTAGGCACCGTACACTTGGTGGACCTCTTGGTGTCTTCTATGGGTTCAATAAATCCTGTTTTTTTGCTATTCCATTTCATCAATTCCTTTTTAGGACACCCAACCAAACATCAATTACATGCTAGTGGAAGTTTTTTCGGTCGTTCTTACATATCTTAATATGACTCAAGCTCTCAATATTGCCAGAAAGTGGCCACATGCATCAATCGATGTAGAGAATAGGAATCCACCCCCCCCCCCCCCCCCCCCCCTCCCCTTTAAAAAAAAGAGTTTACATGTATCACACTTTCAGGCTTATTTTTAAGTTTTTGGCAAGCCAAACCCATAGAAAGGAAAGGAATGAGACCTGCCACAAAAAATACCAATTTAGTTAGGTGTTTTGTTTTTAACCATGTTGGAGCACTGTATTTTTGTATATCTTAGAAAGAAGAGAAAGGCATTAAGGCCAAAGTTTACAGAACTTCCTGGGAAGGCAGAAAGGATGTGGGACTTATATAAGTTAGTACAAAAGTGAAAACTAAGCCTAACCAAATAACTTATATTGTTACTAACTTATATTGTTAGTATATGTACCTGGATGCTTGCGAGAGGAGGCTTATTGAGCCGCCTGAGGAGGCTCCGTACCTCCCGCCGCCGCTGCACCCAACTCTCAGCAGTCGCCGGCGCTGGGCCCTCCAAGTGGAGAAACGTGAGAGCCACGACGAGCGCGACCAAGCACGCTGCCATTGAGCACGGTTGGTACGTTACATGCTGAATACCAAGCTTGTTGCTATATATGAGTGAGAGAGGAGGCCGGCCAGGCTGCTCTTCCGCCTTAATTTTAGTTGGGGCCGTTATCACAAAGTATACAAGGAAATAATGACACGCGTTTTGTCATATACTTATAAGCAAGTTGTGAACTTGAGTAGTCAGCAGGATCGTAGTATTGGACCGCATGTCCACATCCTATTGGAATTCTTAAGGATTTATCTGGTGTACGTAGGACTTTATGCTGGCTTCCATGGGACTTTTGTGTTGGAGTCGTATCGCTCGGGCCAAGGTTGTATAGCGTCGCACCGTGTTGCTTTGCTTGCTCCGCCATGTGGCCGCCGGCAAGCTGCATGATGACTTCCATGGACGAGTAGAGGTTGGCATACGGTATTTTCCGGGAAATTTGATGGTCCGTCCGTGCTGGTTTCTTGTTGAAACCGTGTTGCTCGGGCACGCCTCTTGTTGTGTTCTGTGGCACCTCACCTTGGCAACCCATTTTCCTCCACGCAACTAATTAAGGGCATATACAAGCACTAGACGCTTATTAGGCTTAGAGCAGCCACGTTATAGCCAAAGCTAAGATAGCCACACATATACATCATTTGGCAGTAATTCCAATATTTGTTCTTTGTCCACAATGTAGCCATCGCCAAGTATTCATTCAAGTGGGCTCATACATAAGAAGAAAAATATAACTCAAGGTAAGCTCCATGGAGGTGCATGCATAAAGTTGGAGAAAGAGTTGGACAACAATTTTATATTTTCTGTGAAATTTTGGATTTAGCTCTTCCAGGTGTGCCCACGCTAACTTTTTTGGCTTTGACATCTTGATTTGGGAACACCACGACATAGAAAAGTGACGCCAAAAGCCAAATATGTTACTTCACACGCATTGTGGTTGTCCTTAAAGGAGAAATAAATATCAGAAACAGGATAATAACGTAAACGCCGGGAGCCCCAACACAACGCCAGCGCTAAATTTGGCGCACATGGGTAGAGTCCGCCACCGGTGAATCTACCTTGCGATGAAAAAACAAAGCCTTTGCACCCGCCTCCAATTCTTGGAAGCCAAGGAAAATCCCAGCCTCGTAGGGGAAATTGACGGAACCAATCTCATGGGTTCGACTCTAGCGAAACTTGGTAGAGGCTACATCCCCTTAGGTTTCTCCTCCTTGATGGAAATAACCTTTCGAAAGGCCGTACTGACTTCCTAGTTAAGGATAGAAAGGGGTTGTTTCAGAAGTAAACAACACCTTGACTCAATGAAAACAAAAGAAAAATTACATAAACAAAACATGGGTTGTCTGCCAAGAGTGCTTTTCTTTAACGCCTTTCAGCTAGGCACAAAAAGCAAGAAAATGATCACATGAGAAATATTAAGCAAAAGAGAGCATAAAGAAGCAAGTATAAAACAAATTTAAGTCTAACCCACTTCCTATGCATAGGAATCTTGTAAAGCAATACATTAAAGAAGCTCAAACTAGAAATCATGGGAAGGCAGAACAAGAGCAATTTCAAAAAAATTCAACAAAAAGAGAGGTGTTTTAGTAACATGAAAATTCCTACAACCATATTTTCCTCTCTCATAATAATTGCCAGTAGCATCATGAACAAACTCAACAACATAATTATCACATAAAGCATGTTACTCATGGTCTAAAAGCACACAATTCATATCAAGCTCAAAAATAGTGGAATCAAAATTAAAAATAAAGACCCCTTCTTTCTCACTTTTAGCAATAGCAAAACAAGATAATTGGTCACTCTTACAAGGTATGAGACACATTATAACAATCCTATTTTCAGTAGCATTATAATTTATAACATCAAGTAACATAGGACCATCATCTAGAGCATTATCATGCAAATTTTCTAAACAAACTTCCTCATTATCATGCATATCAATAGTTGGAATAAATAGAGGATTATCATAGGATTTATCAAAATATCATGGATTATCATAAATAGCAGTACCAATATCATGCTCACAAGTTTCATTCATAATAGTATCAAGGTCACAAGTACGACAAGTATCAAATTCAAAAAAAAGGGATATTTCAAAAGAATCAATAGGATCATCACAATTATCAATATAACACTCATCCTCCTTTGGTAAGCATGAAGGGTGATGCGCGTGATACATACGTTTGTTGGGATACCCCAAGAGGAGGGTGTGATGAGCACAGCGGTAGGAATTTCCCCTCGGTTAAGAACCAAGGTTATCAATCAAGTAGGAGAAAGAGGACCTTTGGAAGGTTGATGCCACTGACGGTGGTGATGGGGCCTCACCGGTGTCAGCAACAACACGGAATCTGGACACAACACAACCAAAATACTTTGTCCCAACGGTACAGTGAGGTTGTTAATCTCACCGGTCTTGCTGAAAACAAAGATTAGACGTATAGTGTGGAAAATGGTGTATGCTTGCAGTAAGTAAAGTAAGCAGGAAATTGTTGTGGTTTGTTTAACAGTGTAAGAAAATGGACCGGGTTCATAGGTTCAATAGTGGTGTCTCTCCATAAAAGATAGCATGTTGGGTGAACAAATTACAGCTGGGCAATTGACAAATAAAGGTTGAGCCGTAGTGCACATCATGACATGAAGACTACCATGATATTTAGTGCGGGCATTACAACAATATACATAGACCGTAATCCAACTGCATCTATGACTAATAATCCACCCCCAGGTTATCATCCGAACCCCCTTAGGTATTAAGTTACAAGAAACATATAACTTCATTAAACAATGTGTGTAAAATAAGCAATGATCATACACGCGGGCACTCACACCGCTGTTTTCTCCCTGGTGGCAACAACACATCCTCCCCCGTCAAGTTTCTGTCACTCGAGCACAGGCGAAAAGGAGGCATGAACCCACTATCGAGCATAAATACTCCCTCTTGGAGTCACTAGCAACTACTTGGCTAGAGCAACCACTAGCAACGGAAAGCATGCAAGATCACAAATAACATATGCAATAAAGACTATAATCAACTTTGCATAAGTTTAATATTCATCGGATCCCAGCAAACACAGCATATAGAATTACATAAGATCAATCTCGATCATGATAGGCAGCTCACGAGATCTAAACATGGAGGCATATGAGGAGAAGACAACCATGTAGCTACTGCTATGGACCCGTATTCCAAGGATGAACTACTCATGCATCACTCCGGAGGCAGGCATGGTGATGTAGAAGCCTCCGGTGATGATTTCCTCTCCGGCAGGGTGCCGGAGCCAGCTTCAGAACCCCCTGATCTAGGGTTGACAGTGACGGCGGTTGTGGAACTTTTCGGGGATATTTGTTCAGGTCATTAGGGTTTTCCATCCGGGGGGTTAAATAGGCAAAAGGGCAAAGGCGGTGGAGCCCTAGGGGGCCCCACACCCATAGCTGGCGTGGCCAGGGGCGCGCCACCCTATGGTGTGGGCCCCCTGGTGCCCGTCTTCGAATTTTCTTCGGTCTTCTGGATGCTTCCGGGGAAAATAAGCACTTCGGGCTTTGTGGGATCCAATTCTGAGAATATTTCCAGAACAACTTTTCTGAAATAAAAAACAACAGAAAACAGGGAACTAGCACTTGGCATCTTGTTAATAGGTTAGTCCTGGAAAACGCGTCAAAACGCTATAAATAAGGGAGAAAACATGTAGCAATTGTCATAATATTATCATGGAGCATCAGAAATTATAGATACGTTGGATACGTATCAAGCATCCCCAAGCTTAGTTCCTACTCGTCCTCGAGTATGTAAACGATAAACACAATAATTTCTGAGATGACATGCTACTGACATAATCTTTATCATTCTAATGTAAAAGCATATGCACGAAGATCATAGAACTTCAAACACAAACATGATAAATAGAACTTTAATAATAAAGCATAGCAATCACTTTGCATTATGAAGAGTATCTTAAATAAAGGATCATGAATAATAATGCAAATAAAGTTAAACGCTTGTTTCAAGTATAGAGAAAGCATGGCAAAGTGGTATTTCGCTAGTCCTTAAGAGTGGGACAAAACATAAATGCCAAGACACCTTCAAAGTTCATGAGGAAGAATAGAGCAAATAATTTAAGAACAAACAATATCAGATCATGAATCAATTATTGATGTTTATGGGACAAATGAACATAGAACTCGGAATGGCAAAAATGCTCTCTCAACTGTGCATAAAGTTAGAAGATGGAGACTCAACATAAAAGTAAAAGAAAGGCCCTTCGCGGCGGGAAGCAGGGATCACTCGTGTGCTAGAGCTTTTTATTTTATTAAAGAGTGGTATTAAAAGTTTGACACTCCTCCCGTCCATCTTTCACAAACCATGGCTAACCGAATTCTCGGGTGCCTGCCAACAAGCACATACCATGGAGGATTTCTATATTTTAGGAGAGGTGTATGTTAATGTCAACGAATGGTAAACAGAAAATACAGTACGTCACAAGCCAACTGGATTCACAAGAGCGGCTCCCATATGAAGGACGCATCTGGGTAGCTCTTTTTCTTTTGTTTACACAATATGGTTTGACTGATAAATCAGGGGCAAAAATAGTGAAGAGAATTTGTTTGCATTAATTTGGGGTTGGGCACCCTGCTGCCAGCTCTTCTGTCATTTGGATAAGCAGATGAAGCCACTAGTACAGGGTGTGAAATCAAGTCAACAAGTGAGATAAACATTCTCCATTGACGTCCTCATGAGAAAAAAACAAGAACACAAAACAGGAGCAATTTTGAAAGTTTTAAAGGTAGCACATGAGCAATTTACTTGGAGTGGCAGTGAAATACCACATCTAGGTAGGTATGGTGGACACAATGGGAAAACTTTCGTTTAAGGGAGTTGGATGCACGAGTAGAGCTCATACTCAGTACATGTGGAGGCTAGCAAAAGACTGGGAGCGACAAATCAAGAGAGCATAAGAGCCATAATCATGCATAGCGACATAAACATCATTAATTAAAGCATAAGCGGTATCACAAGTTCAAAAACTAAGTGGTCATGGAGGCTATTCGTGACTGGTTAATAGTCATAAACATGGTGTGAGCATGCGCCAAGTCAACCAAATAAAACATTCGAAAGAGAATACCATAAATTTATGCTTTACTGTGACAAGAACAACTCATGAATCTTTAAATGGCATATTAACACTCTCATCTATTTGAGGCTATTCATGCTACTCAATAACCACAAGGCTTTAAAACTAAAATAACATTTAGCATGGCATAAAAAAGTTCTAGACACAGTCTATACAAGCTCTTCTAATTGCATTGTTATAAATTCTACTTCAAGAAGCAGTTTCTTTTCCCAAGCAGCACCATACAAGAAATGTTTTAACAAAAATACTCTTTATGATACAGCAAGCAAACATGAGATTACTCATATAATACTACTAAAACTAACAGCTCTAATAAGAGATGCATGCAAAACATGAGATAAATAAATGCAGCAGCCAGACAAAGATTAAGAATACAAAGTATTCCCATGAAAAAGCGGAGCGTGTCACTCTCTAATAAAAAAATGCTCACTGATTAGTTGCATCCGATTTGGTTTGTTCTTACCTCTTCTCTCAGATGGTCAGGTTACTACACTACACACCATGAAAGGAAGAGTTCAAAATAGAAGTTCATGCATAACTAATATGGGATTAGTTAAAAACCAGCCCTAGCTAATATGAATAGCAGTTCATCAGTATAGCCCTACCTAATAAGAATAACAGTTCATCAGTATAGCCCTAGCTAATACGAATAATAGTTCATCTGTATGGCCCTAACTAATACGAATAGTAGCAGTTCATTTTCGTGATCGGGGGTGGTAGTTCTTCTTGTCCTTCTCTTCTTCTTCTTCCTCATCCTCTTGTCATTGTCCTTCTTCTTAAGTTCCTTGAGGTACCTCTGTCAGCCCACTTTATCCTCTTGTTCTTCCAAACTTCATTGGCATCCCAATTCACACCATGGCCGAAGTCAATGCCATCAAGCGTGAACATTTGCCTCATCAGGGACATTGGAATCGAAGCCCCGTCCAAGGATCTAGTTGTGAAGAATGCAACGCGCGAGAACTAGCTTCACTTGGGTGGCACAACAGTGAAATGGCTTCTGGTAAAGGATCTTGAATCTATTCTTTAGTGCAGTAAAAGCTCTCTCGACGGTAACTCTAAGGCTAGAGTGCGTGAGATTGAACAATTCCTTGGCAGTAGTTGGGCCAAACCTTGCACTAAACTTGTTTCGATGGTACCTGGTCTTTCGGAAGGGTGGAAGGATACCAGGGTGATGGCGTGTGGACACACGTTCATTGGGAGACCCCAAGAAGCAGGTATGAAGAGTGCAGAAGCAAATTTCCCTCAGAAAGAAATCGACCAGTAGGAGAAACAAATCACTTCTGAAGGTTGTTGACAGCTGATGTTGGCAGGACGCACTACCAGGCTCAGCAGCAATGTGGAATCTGCACACAACACAACGGAAGTATTTGGCCCCAACAAAATAGTAAGGTTGTCAATCTCACCGGTTTTCTAACACAAAGGTTTAGATGTATAATATGAAAAATGATGTATGATTGCAGTGAATGAAAGGAAAACAATGATTACAGTAAAAAGAATAGTGTTTGTAGTAGGTTGTATTATCAGTGTAAAAGAATATATCGGGTCCATAGTTCACTAGTGGTGTCTCTCCAAAACTGATAGATAACATGTTGGGTAAACAAATTACAGCTGGGCAATGACAGATATAAAGGCTGCACTGTAGTGCATATGCAAGACATGATGATTACTATGATATTCATGCGGGCATTAAAACATAATTCATAGACCGTAATCCAACTGCATCTGTAACTAATAATCCACCCTCACAACGTAATCCAAGCAGACTTCGGGTATTAAGTTGCAAGCAACAGATTATTGCATTAAGTAAAGTGCGTAATGTAAACAATAGAATTTATCCTTAGAAAAAGCATTGTTCTTTTCTCCCTAATGGCAACAGCACATCCCCCATCCGTCACGTTTCTGACACTCGAGCACCGATGCAAGGGAGGCATGAACCCACTATCGAGCGTAAATACTCCATGTTGAATTTACAAGCATCAACTCGGCCAGAGTATCTACTAGTAACGGAGAGCATGCAAGATCATAAATAACATAAACATGATAGATTGCTAATCAACTTGACATAGCATTCAATATTCATCGGATCCCAGCAAACACAATATGTAGCATTACAGATAGATGACCTTGATTTTGTTAGGCAGCTCACAAGATCTAAACATGAGGCATAAAGAGGAGAAGACAACCATCTAGCTACTTCTATGGACCCGTAGTCCAAGGATGAACTACTCACGCATCACTCCGGAGGCAGACATGGTGATGTAGAGCCCTCCGGTGATGATTTCCCCTCCCGGCAGGGTGCCGGGGAGAGATTCGGAACCCTCCCAAACTAGGGTTGACGATGACGGCAGCTACGGAACTTTTCGTGGATGGAGGCTCGGGTGTTTAGGGTTTTCCCGAGAAGGAGCTTAAATAGGCGAAAGGGAAACGTCGGTGGGTGGCCAGGGGGCCCACACCACCTGATGGCGCGGCCAGGGGGGCCGTGCCGCCACATGGTTATAGCCTAGAAGATGAAGAAATATGGCAACTTCCTCTTCCACAAAGGTGTGGATGATGTCTCTCAACAGGCCACCGTCTCTGAACCTTTTGACAAGTTCATAGAAGGGGATCTACCCATCCGAAGCATCTGGACAGCCTCTACCTCGTTGTTGTTGTAGATGTAGTTAAGATTAGCAATTCTCTCCTGATCTCTAGTGAACAAAGGACCCCATGTGACTAGAGGAGTTGTGGTGAACCTAACTACGATCTTGTGAATCAGGAGAATCTAGCCTTGAATCACAGCTATGAGTACTATTGTATGATTGCTCAAAACCAAGCTGTCGTCCTAATTATGTTGGATCTGACATTAGTACCACCTAAATCGACAGCACGGCTAACTGAAGATGAGGAGGAATGTGTTTTAGCTTTGCTCCTGGCATTGTGGATGAAGAAGACCAGACGATGGCACTGTTGAATAAGGGTGGCTCCTCCTTTTCGTACCAGCGCCGCCGCAGGTCTATAGGATGGCCAGAGCGCGACGAGGTCAGCAGCGGGACAAAGAGGGCGCTCCGGTGCGGGTCGGCTACATCTGCAGTCGGTGAACACATTTCCACAGATGGAGAAGAAAAGAGGAGCCGCCCATGTGAGAAACAAAAGAGGGGGAGGTGAGTGAATTGAGGGGGGCGGTAAGAGCTTTGTGTGCCGCGAAATGTCGCTGGAGTTTCCCCATCTCCCCTCATCCCCGCTGAGCTCCTGCGACGTCTCGTCGTCCGCTTTTTGCAGCCGCGAGGCTTGACTCCACGGAAACTGCCGATTCGGTCATTCCCACTGGGCCTGGCCCAAGGCGGCTTTAAGCATCATGCGGCCGCATAATTTAGGCGCGAACACTTTGTGCCGCTTATAGCGAGTCCTAATAGGGCTTATTGCTTAAATGGAAAATATGAAAAAAAAAATATAAGGGGAGAAAGGGGATTCGAACCTGGGTATAGGGGATGTGTAGGGATGGGTGCACAACCACTGGGCTACCACAAGTTTTTTAAAACATTATATTGTTTTCTTTTTCTATTTTTCATTTTCTTTCTCATTTTCTTTTTTGTTTCTTTTTTTTTGTTCACCGAAATTTTTTGTTCGAATTATTTTTGGTTCAAACTTTAAAATGTTCAAAGTTATATTTTCTCAAATTCGAAATTTTGTTCGAATAAAAAACTATTTAAATTTTAAAATTGTTCAAATGAAAAGACGTTCAAATTAGAATTTGTTCAAATTTAAGAATTGTTCATACGTAACAATTTTGTTCATATTTTAGAATCGTTCAAACTTAAATTTTGTTCACCATTTTAAAAGATATAAATTTTAAGTTATATGAATATTTTCTAAAAACAGAAATTGAAAAGAAAAAAATATAAATGGGCCGGCCCATGAGCGAGCGAGCAACCGAGCGAGCGAGCGAGCAGCCAACCTGCGCAGGCGAGTTCGAGGGTAAGGGCATCTCCAGCCGTTCGGCCCCCCAGGACGCAAAACCCTCCCCCCCCCCCTTTTTTCCGCCGCGGTGTGAAACGGCGCTATTCTGGAAATTGGGGGGCGTGTTTCCCAGCCGTGAAACCCAGGCCGTCCCCCCAGCCGGCGATTCGGCCAAATTTGGGCAGGTAGAGTTTTGGCACACAAATAATTGAACTTTTGCCACCAAATAAATAGAGTTTTGCCACACAAATAAATAGTTCAACAATTTAAACAAAAAAAATAAATTACACTAGTCATCGTCATCGTCCTCAACATTGTCATTCCCTTTTCGCGCCCACAAATGCTGCACCAGGTCATTCTGCAAAGCATGGTGTGTTGCAGCCTGTCGAATCTCCTGTCGCTTGGTGAGGAAGTCTGTCCATGAAGCCGGCACCTGGTGATCAACAGTTGCAAGAGGGCCCTGCCGGTAGTATGGTGTGCTTGCCTCACTGTCAGGCACCGGGTCATCCCAATCACTCTCAATGATCATGTTGTGCAAGATCACACAACACTGCATCACCTCCCACATGTTGGACTTCGACCAAGTCATAGCTGGGTACCGGACAACAGCGAATCGAGATTGCAGCGCATCAAACGGCGGCGGCGATGTGGTGGAGCAGCCGGCGGTGGTTTGCCTCGCCGCTCGTGTGTGATGGCGGACGACGGCGGCGACGTGGGGTGTGGCCGACGGGGTGGCGACGGCGAGGCGAGCGAGAGTAAAAGCCGAGTCGGGGTGGGGAAAGTGGGGCAAATAGGACTCCCTCGCCGACAGCGCTGGCCCACGCGCGTTTTTCCTTCCGCCGCCCCCCCCCCCCCCAATGGGCTGGGTTCCGCCTAGGTGCGATGGCGCTAATTTCCGCCGAAACGGCGCTATTTCGGGTTCTGGGGGGCGACTGGTAGAAAAACGACGCTTTTCAAGCAAAACGGCGCTATTTTGCGTCCTGGGGGCGCTGGGGGACGACTGGAGATGCCCTAACGCTCGCAAAGAGGGGATCCCTATGTATTGCTTCAAGCGACCGCAGAGACTCGCCTCGCTCACGTCCTATGCCCTACATGGGCCTGGGCCAGCGCAAGTGCATGTACTGTCTCCTAGCGAGCGACGAATTACCCTTAAAAAAAAGCGAGCCACGAATGCTCTATGCTGTATTGCTGTAGCCAGCGACGGCCGTGAGCCTTGTTTTTCTCGTGGCTGGGCATTGCCGCAAGTGTGATCATCTTTTTTTTCAGGTCATATTTTTCTTTATTTTTTTTCACGTCCACCTTACAGACGGGCCCACTTAGTCGGAAAACTTTTTAAAGGGGCTAAATGATCAACCAGTGCTATCTGTCACACACATGCCCCAATGTGCAGTGACATTTGTCTTTTTTTTCAAATCGGTGGTTGTGTGTAACAGTTGTCCCAATTGCGGTGGTTTTGCGTCATTTACTCTAACAAATGACATAGCAAAGAGTTGGAGACTCGCGGGTTTCGCTACTTATCGCCTCGAGCGAGCTGGGAAAAATAGCTCGCCCGCAGTGCGGGAAGGCGTCGGGTTCACTGCTGGGGGCCCATTTACGTGCTCTGGTTACTGCGTTGCTTTCTCTCTGGTGACTGCTCTTTCTGCTCAATTAGCTACGAGACGAGACACCCAGCAGCCATTCAGGAGCCAAAAAAAGACTAACCTGAGTATACGAGTATACGCAGTCAAACTGCTGAAAAGTAATTGACCTGGCTAAATGATACATGTTGTACAGCGGAAAAGAAGTATTTAGTAAGAATATTCTTATCACTGACAAACTGAAATATCGTTAGATTTTTTTTACATATGAACAATTTTTAATATGAACATTTTTTTATTTGAACAAATTTGAAAATTTCAACATTTTTCTCAAAAATACGAACGATTTTTAATTTTGAATAATTTTAAAATTTGAACAATTTTTAAGTTTGAACGATTCTCAAATATAAACGGTTTTCAAACTTGAATTTCTTACATGTGAACAATTCTCAAATTTGAACAATTTTTAGTTTCAACGGTTTTTTCATTTGAGCAAAATTTACATTTGAACATTTTTTATCCGAACAATTTTTTAATATGAGCATTTTAAAAGTTTGAACAAAAAAAACAGATAAACGAAAAAAAGAAAACGAAACAAAAAATTGAAAATAGAAAAAAGGAGGCAATAAAAAGCTTAAAGAGAGGAAGCTACACAAAAACGTTGCGTGTCCTACTGGTTGCGTCCGCGTAAATTGCTTAGACGGACCGGCCCATTTAACGGATATGCGAGCGAAAATAAGCGTGGCGCCAGGGTTCGAACCCGGTACCTCGCTCTACAAACTCGCAAGGACAAAGCCAGTGCGTTTGTGTTCGTTTCCTCTTTTTTACCTTTTTATCGTCTTCTTTTTCTTATTTTTTTATTTCTTTTTCTTTTTTCGTTTTTATTCTTTCTTTTTTTATTTTTTTGTTCAAACTTAAAAAATGTTCAAATTCGAAATTTGTTCAAAATAAAAAACTATTCAATTTTTTAAACTGTTCAAATTTAAAAACTGTTCAAATTTGAAATTTGTTCAAATTTGAAATCTGCTTCAAATTTGAGAATTTTTCATGTTTGAAATCGTTTATTTTTTCTAAAATGTTCAAACTAAAAATTTATTCAAAATTAAAAATAGTTCATATTTGGGAGAAAAATACCTAAAGCAAGTACAGGGACGAACCAGTTAATGGGCCGGCCCATCCAACCGCGCGCACGTGGGCGAGCGGGTGTAGCGCTCGCTTGAAGCGCTACATAGGGGATCCCCTAATTTAGGTGCATGAAACCGAACGAACGGGCCGCTTCACTTCCCTAGGGCCCGGTCCGGCCTCCTGCAGGCTACCAAACGCACACTATATATTTAGAAACAGATTGAGTACCAGTGGTTAAACCGATGACCGGAGTTCGTGCGCGCAAAACTAAGATACCAGATGCACCGGGATGGAGGGAGTTTGAATCTTTTTTTTATGGTCAAGGGGGGGCGTGGAAGTCCCCACCTGAATTTTTTTTATTGCATTTTGAATGCCCAAACTGGGGTGTGGACACAGTTTTTCCCACCCCCCGCCGCTCTTGAGAGTCCGCCGTGCTTCCCTGTGTCCGGCCTCTCCCGCCGCTGGCGTTCGCGCTGGTTGGTGTCGAGGTGGGCTGGGGTGGCACCCCTTGCTGTATAGAGTAGAGATTAGTAGTAGTAGTGGTTGTTTTCGGTTTCCCGGTGTGGATTTCGGCGCTATGCCGAGGAGGTCTAGCTGGTTGGCGCATCCGAGTTGCGCCTACTCACTGTTCGTGGCTGAATCTCTCTACGCGGTGCTTTGGTGGAAGGAGCCGGATGCATGGGAGGGAGGAAGCTGCGACCTCCTATTCAAATAAGCTCGAAGGTTAGCCTCCTTGTTTGGAGGTCGATGATGGACTGGAAGCGGATGGAGGCTGCAGATCTCTCTTTCTTCTCTGCTGGCAAGGAGCAAGCAGATGGAGGAAGATGGCTGTTGTCGCTGCTCTTGCTTGCAGGTGGCCGCGTCGAAGACTGATGCTGCATCCAGGAGATCATCACACGGTGGCCATGGCTTGCCGCCGTGATCCATGGCTGAAGAGACGACCTCTCCATGCGCCGTTGGCGCTCCTTCAACCTCCAGATGGGAGGTCTAGCAGTGGAATCGAGCCGGCGCCCCACATCTCGTCTTCCCCAAGTGGTATCGTCCCCGGTGGATGTCGAGATGGCCGGAGTTCGTCTCCAGATCGCGGTGGTGGAGTCCAAGGACCCGATCGCGTTTTCCTGACGCTTTTGAGGGTGCTCCTTGTAATTTTTGAGGACTACTTTGTAATTTCCAGTTGTTTCTTTGTCCTCTTCATTTTGTACCCCCACCGACGAATTATATGCAGCTAGGCCCTTCGGGCCACCCTTTGTTCCAAAAAAAAAAAGAGTGCCCAAACTGGCGAGAGATGAGTTTGAATCTTGGACCTAGCAGATTATGTCATGGCCAGACATGACACTGAACTCACCATCCCGGCCGGTAAAGAATAATGTTAGGTCCATGTCATCGTGCATGCAGCTTTACATTTTTTTTTTCTTATTGAGTGGCCATGACGACATGCGCAACATATGGTGGGGGCCGTCCTTGTTGGTATGATTTGCCCTGTCACGGCAGCACATGGATCGAATTTCGCTCAGCAGCATAACTTTTTTTTTCCTCATGTCTCCCTATTTTCAGTTGTTCCAAATCCCCGGAGAGAATACTACATCAGAAATGTTTATTGTCATCTCAAAAAAAAAAATGTTTATTGTTGGTTTTCCTATTATAGCAAAAAATGAACCGGGGAAATCTGTTTCCATCCCCTTCATCTGTGCGGCTCGTCTCTAATTTTTCTACAATTTGAATCTTATAACAAGGGAGAAAGACTCCCTGCTCCATTGCATTCAAGGAGTTCATTCGAAATTAAACAATCAGCAAACAGATTCCACGACAGAATATTCACTCAGCAAAATTTCTTGAGACTCTAGCCTATTTTGATTTCATATCTGCGCACGGAAAGTTTTTTTTTTCTTCTTCTTCTTTCAAAAATCTGCGAACACATGTGCTTATACACAACCAATCTGTCAATCACAAGGCGCTAACAGCTTATGTACAACCAATCTGTCAATCATAAGTCGCTAACAGCTAACCATGATTTCATTTACAGTTTTACATATACCAACTGTCTCACGAAACTGAGCATCTGACTTGCACCTCGGCTTCGCCTTTCTCTGCCGCAGGCAGACAGATCTCGTGTGGGCAGGGCCTTGCGAAGAACCTCGCAATGTTATCCCCGGGCATGATCACGGGCAATCCGCACTCTTTTCCTGCCTTCTCGCTCTGCAAACAGCAACAGGGCACCATTAGTCATCGGCACAAAGTCTACACGAAATGGTCTTCCAGAATTCTGCGAAAGCTCAAATAAATTGTACAGGGAGATCACTTGCTAGGTGCTTACCTTTTGCTCCGAGATTGCCTTGCTCGGCGCCGACCCGATGGAGATGACGCTGATCTGGCCTTCCTCGAGCATGGCAGGGTGCCGAGACCAGAGCAGCCGGAGCCTGTCCCAGTGGTAGCAGCACGAGAAGATGCCGCTGAGGGAGAAGATGACGAGGAGCAGGAGCGCCGTCCCGAGGGGGAACCCCAGCGTTGGCCGTGAGGAATGCACCACCGGGATCGTCATGGATGGAGGAGGCGTGAAACCTTCTGGCCTATTCATGTGCACCACCTCTGCTTCTGGTACTCCAGTCGTCCTGCCTACTCTGTTAAGAGTCCAGACTTGCAAGCTAAGGAGACTGGGTACTTATACCTGCACAAAGGCGCATCGTGTCGTACGAAGTGGACTGACTTGCACGGCGGCCATCCGTCCGTGGTACTGGATAGTGCTGCTGTGGTCCACATGCATCTGCTGGTGGCAGCTAGTGCTTGACGCTGATCTCACCGCCTGTCTTTTCCAACAAAAAGAAGCTGTTTCAATTGTATGAATATGTAGCTTTAGAGGGTGGGACGAAAGGTGACGAATATACAACAGGATAGAAATTATAGGTATGTCTCTCCACCACAAGCAAATGTTTGTTAGGTAAAGAATGATGAACTCATTTACCGATGTACTACTAAAGTGCTGAACAGAAAAAAAAAAAAAAAAGATAGCAGGTGGATGATGCACACTCCATATGCAGGTTTCCTGATGAAAGACAGGGATTTACTGGACTTCATGAGTTACTAAGATCAATATGTATATTATTCTTAGAAAGAATCAACCATTTAACTGTAGAGAAAAACCATAACTGAGTCTCGATGGGGGGGCCCACAAAGATAATATTCAGATCATATTAACAAAAGTCGGTATGCAACATGTAATCTACTGTACCAAGAGCACATATGAGATGAACATTCAACTTTATCTCAGTGTGCATCATCATTTGCCTTTTGAAAAGCATATGCTTTTCAATAGATAAAGTGCCAATATAGCTTGAGTATCCTTGACGAAATCCCCACATATGTACGGATAGCACATATGCTAACTTATCAAAATAAATCTGGCTGCTAGTCTAAAAAAAGCTGTGCCTGCTAGCTATAGCCTTACCAAGCCTGGAAGATTTGCCTGAGTAGGGCAAATGAATTGGACAGCTGAAAGCTAAGGCATGCTATAGTTTTAGCACTAGTCAATTAGTCACTGAGGTGACATTACCTAGCCTTTGTATCTTCAAAGACCACCGTGTGTTGTGCATTCAAAGGATTCAAGAACTTTAAAACTCCATGAAAGAAGCGAAATACGAGAAGCAAAAGAATAGTAGAGATTCACACGGAACAAAGATCAGGATCAAACAATTTCTTAATCAGGAAGACTTGTGAAGAACGTTTTTATTATTGTAAGTAGCCAATAGGTGGCAATATGTTTGCTATCTATCTCGGCTCAACTGATGACGAAAGATGAGCTGCATGAGCTATCTGATTTACCTGTTTTCCACTTGGAGGCGCCCACCTGCAAAAGTAACGATGGATACCCTTATGACCGCACTTCCTCCTGTCGGCCAAACTTTCATGCATTTTAGTGTGCTCCCTTCCTTGCATGGATGTTCTTCCTTCAATTGTTCACGTCCTGGTACATGGAGTCAGCAAGCACACACACACTCCACATATTTGTACAAGCAGATCAAGAAGTTTAGTACAGAAAAAGGACTGATTGAAACAAGCAATTTTAGTGGTCAAAACAAGCGTACTGAGGACTGTCAAGTACTGCCCAGTGGTTAAAAATGGTTGTACATAGTGCCCTGAGGACGCTAGAGACGCGTATGATTTGACAGATTTTAGTTGTATTTAAGGGAAAAAAAGGTAAGAATTGCATGAGGTTAACTAGTGCAGAACAAGAACAACTTGTGTTGGAGAAATTAGGTTGATAGAACCAGTTAGGAATCAGCCAATAAGCTAGCTGTAATGGGGCCTAGCATGCATCACTAACGACAGTACAATAGTATTGCATGCTTGGCCAGCTGCAAGCCTACAACAGAGCTGTTTGACAGGGACATAGCAGGTAGGATGTTAGGTAAGTGTCGTTCCAGGTTATTGCACACAAATATCATGCATAGCAAAACATGTTTGAGGACAGCAGGTATTGGATTCCACATGCCACAAGACATACTGGGTCGTACAATTTCCATAGGATATTTAAAAGTATGGATTTTGTTTCATAAATTTAAATAAAAAATTGGTAGTAATACTTATTATTATTCCTTCATATTTAATGCTTGTAACAGCTTGGTTAGTTTGTATATGTAAGAAAACATAATACTCCCTCCGTCCACTTTTATAAGGCTCACTTCTTACTATTGAAATGCTAACAAGTGTGCCTTATAAAAGTGAACGGAGGGAGTAGTATACTGTTGGATTTTCATACAAAACTCATGTTAAACTTGCAAGCTGCAGCCAACATTCTGAACAGCGAGTGAGTGCAGCTAAATGATTGACGCCAAAGACAGTAGCAGTGTATGGTAAAGCGTCCCTTTACAATACCCATGGGGCAGATGAACATCTTAGATCTTTTTATTTGGCATAAGTGTGAAGCTAATTATTAGTCCACCGTGCTATCACTCATACAAAATATTACGTGGTATCTTCAAACCAGACTGAACTGACCGATCAAATTGAGAAGTACAATGTAGATATATTATATTGACACTGAATATTTAGCACTAGTTTAGACTATGTTTGACATAGTACACTAGACTATATTATCCCCCTCAACTCTGTTCAGGGATCCTTTAGCCCCCTCTTAAATTTTTGTTGAAGCTCCATCATTGCTTCTTTGTATCAACTTTTAATGAGATGTAACTTTGGTAAAGTTGCACCAATGTTAGCATCATATGCACTTACAGAAAAAAGCTAGTAGAAGTCTCATTGAAAACCTAAATGGAGTTCCTCGGTCCATAGGAACTGACATAAGATAACATTAGTTAATAAAAAGAATCACAATAAATTTAGTGCACGGATGTAATTAGCCTCCTTGCATTTTGTAACAATTGGCTGACTAACCAATAAAGACTAAAGTTAATGTCCACTGACAGCAATGAGGATTGTGGGGACCAGTAAACAATGTGCTTGGACATTTGAGCCGAGTGGCATTAGATATTTGGAAATACACATGGTGGGAAACTTGTAAGAACAAAAAGTGTAGAAGGTTTTATTTTTCCTCTATGAAAAATACAGTCCTTTGAACTGGAATTGCAACGTTTGCTGATGGGAGATAATGGTGGAAAGAAATGATACTGTCTATCATCACCAAAGTTTCTACTTTTTCCTGATACAACCATGTTTATGACTCTACTCCAGAATAATATTAATGTGATATCATATTGAAAAATAACATTTAAAACTAAATTAGGAAATGTGCAAATAAGATGGTGAATTATTAATGAGTTCCCTGCTGGGATTGAACTTTGACAATTGACACTGAACATCAATATCCACCTAGTACAGGGCTTCTGGCGCATCGACAATCTCTTTCCACCATTCCCAGCAGCCAAGATGATGTTTCTGCAGGATTTTACAGTTAAGCCTTAAGCCATAGAAAAGTTTCTGCTGCGTTTACAATCAGTTCAGATTTAAATGCAGCATATGCTGATAGATGTAGAGTTAGGATCCTAGAACAATTATTATTTCTATCCAGATTTTAATAACAAAAAGTAGTGGTGTGTCTACTGAATAGACCCAGCCAAAAAGAACAGTGGCCTGCCTACCTTTTCATGGACATAGAAATTGTGTGTCCAAATCATATTTTCTGTGAGTCTTCGATGAAACTTCCAAACATGAGCCTCCTTCAGACAGGTTCGCTGCAGCAAACGCAATAAGTAAGTCCATTCATGATTTAATTAAGAGGGAAACTATAAACAGCATAGAAGCTTATCTGGTATAGACAAGCAGCAAGTGAAAAAAGTGAGGGAATGCATAAGCGGTGAGCACCTTGACTTGCGGTGCATCATCCAACTGCTTCCAGGTGATATATGCACGCCCCGTTCCTCCATCTCCTTTCGCACCCGCTCTGCATCCACATGCATGCCCAAGCCTGAGTAGATATTCGCAAGCGAAACAAAGTTGCCTGCATTCTCCGGTTCAATTTCAAACAACGCTGTCGCTGCAATTTCTGCCAACCCCACGTCCCCGTACTTCCTGCAAGCAGCGAGGAGAGCACCCCATGCCTTCGCAGTAACCCTGACCGGCATCGTCTGTATAAGTTGGTAAGCTTGATGCAATCTTCCTGCCCGTCCCAAGACATCGACCAAGCAGGAATAATGATCTCCACATGCTTCCACCCCATACGTCCTGGTCAGCACATCGAAATACGCCAGCGCGTCATCCGCACGACCAGCATGGCCGCAGGCCTTTAGCACGCCGAGGAACATAATGCCATCAGGCCGCACATTCTCCAGCTCCATACGCCTGAAAAGCGACATGGCGACATCCCCGTGGCCATGGAACGCATACGCCGACACGACGGAGCTCCAGACGACCACGTCGCACTCCTCCACCAGGTCGAAAACCCTGCGAGCGCCGACCAGAGAGCCGCACCGCCCATAGGCCTCGATGAGGGAGCTGCCGAGATGGCAGCTACCGGACATGCCGTGCCGGACCGCGAAGCCGTGCACCTCCCTGACGGAGCCCAGCGCGCCCATCGCGGCACACGAGGGGACGAGCGCCAGCAGGGTGATAAGGCAGGGCTTGACGCCCATCCGTTGCATACGCCGGTAGAGCTCGATGGCCCGGCCCGGATGCTCCCCGGACTCTGCCACCGCGGCGATGACGGAGTTGAAGCAAGAGGCGGCGGGTGCGACATCCATGTCGCTGAGCGCCTGCGTCGCCGCGGCGACGTCGCCAGAACGGACGTAGACAGAGATCATGGCGCTCCAGACGACAGCGCTGCGGCATGGCAATTCGTCGAACAGGCGGCGCGCGGCCTCGGGGGAGGAGCAGCCGCCGTAGGAGGCGACGAGCGCGGAGGCCACGAAGGGATTGCTGAGGAGGCCGCCGCACTTTTGAACGAGGGCGTGGAGGGGGTCGGCGGCGGAGGCGGAGGGGAGTCGGAGCGCGGCGGCGGACTTGAGGGCGAGCGGGAAGGCGTAGGCGAAGGACGGGTCGGTGAGCGGCGGCAGGGCCGGGTCGGTGGCCATGCGGGCGAAGAAGGCGAGCGCGTCGCGGTGGCGGCCGGCGTTCACGTGCGCGGTGAGCTGCTTCGTCAGCGTCGCCAGCCGCTGGTGGCGGGAGGCCATTGTCTCGTTCGGGTTTTGGAGTGGAGGGCCAAAAGCTTGACGAGGATGGCCCAAGCAATGCAGGTCTAAACCTTTTTTTTTTTTTTTGCCAGGCAATGCGGATTTAAACTTTAAACTTTGAGAATTTGATTTGAATGAGACATTACAGTGTGTGTGGGTTCTCTGTTCAAATTTTTGTACTCCCTCTGCCTCGTGCTAAGAGTCGCTAAATTTGATGTATCTAGATATATTTCAGTACTGATACATCCATTTTAACCGTTGATATGAGACAAAGGGAGTGCAATCATTTCATGCAAATTAATCGTCTTCAACAATTTTCTAGGATTTTCTAGGTTTACAGTTGTTTCAACATTTCCAACTTCTCGCGATTCATTTTTTCAACAGCATTTTGATTTGAACACTGGACCATCATCAATAATTCAGACAGAATTACTGTTCAATTTGGGTAAAACACATAACAAAATGTTCCTAATCATCGAATTTGTGCACATAAGCACATTGCAGCATCACAGAGCAGGATGTACACTCATTCAAGAGCCACCTTCCACAAAATTCCCTCCAAATTCATAGACCAGAATGACAACATCACAAAACAGGTTCTAGTTTCGCTAGAGTCAAAAGATTTTCCTCAACAACAGTTATACGCCATGAGAGGCGAGCATCACGGTCAGATCAGATGTTAACCACCACATGGCATTTAAAAGATGGAAGTTTCAGGAACCACGGCCTGACCGGTCCAACCAATTTCACTTGCGCTTTGTCACGGTAAGGATCTTAGCTGACTGAGAAACTACTAATCTTTTGTTATGCACAATAACCCTGACCTAGCCTGTATAAATACACGCGAACATTGCCTTGCACAACCTCGCAGTCTGAACAGATAAAGGAACTGTTTCTTGGATCTGTCGCGGGTCATGGACAGCAGTTGATCATTGGAACTGCGGGTCCATGCCACCGAACCTTGCGCCCGCCCCGAGGCCAGCATTGCCTGGCTGTGCCACGACCACGTTGTCATCAGCGAACATCGCCTTGATGAACGAAGGGGTCTTCAGGGGACGCCGGCCAGTCATCCGAGGGTACACATCTTCCAGGAAGTAGTACACATGGCCAGCAATCATACCCTGGAACCAACAGGATTTGCGGGTTAAGAGATATGGTCATTATCAAGAAAAAATATCTGCAGATTTATAGAAAAATAAAGAATGAAAATGACAATCACAAGAATACACAGGCACAATACTCATGAGATAGGTGCTTATGTCAGTAAAAGCATGCAGATATCAACCATTCTATTTTTAGAATTTTTAACAATCTGTAATAAAGATGATAGTAATGCAAAGTAGTCAAACAAGACGCTAGCCAGCCAGCACAATAACAGACATTCAACTTTCTTAGCATCAATATAAGCTGCCAAATCTACCAGAATAAACAGTTACATAAAATCTGAAGAACAATTGATGATTCATAGAATCACAGGTTTGTTGCATTAAAAACTAGCAACACACAGATGAAGAGCAAACAGACTAATAAATTCATTCTGGTAGGCAGGGAAATAATGCTTTCAGGTTCTACAAATTTAGGACATGTTAAAACTTCCGAAAAAGACACCGTCCAGTAGCTGGTTGAAACAATCGTCAGGTTTTGAACAGCCATGGGACAAAAGAAATCATGTATGCCTACTGGCTACTGGCAACCGAACTTTGGCCAACAAAAACCAAACATGGCTGGCATATTACACATGATAGTTTATCCTAAAGTATAGACAGATCTACAGTTTATACACAACAAGCCCAGAAAAATATACTGGCAACAGGTGGTAGGTGACTAGGAAATGCAGAGTTCAGCCTGGATCAGGCATCCATCCACAATTCAGCACGCTGTTGCCATGGCTACCTACCCATTTTTGAAGTAGTCAATGCCAAGGCAAAGTCAGATCCGCAACGTAATCAACGAAATCCTATGTCTAGAGAAAGTGTCTCAAAAACAATAATCGCTGCAATAGTTACTTTGAAGTTCATCAGTCAAGGGAATACATACCAAAAGATCCACCCATGTGCTGCTCCCCACCAGAATAGAGAACCCCAGAAGGACCTGCAAGTTGAAAAATACAATTCACAACACTGTTTTTCGTCTCTAATGCAATAATAAAAACTCGCACCAATATACTACTTTGGCCTGTCATAATATGAGATGACCAAGTAAGGATCACAGGAGAACACAATCGAAGTAAATAAGGCAGTTTCTTAAGTTTGTTATATTTTCTGATAATGATATGCCATCCTGTATGATGCGATGGGTAGCTATGTATTTTCCTAATGTAAAGGAAAGCTACAAGAGTGTGCGTTGTTGCACAGCAGTGTACAGGTCTCCCAGTGATTGCCAGGTATTCACTGGCTGAAGTTTGAACCATACCACTTGAACAATTTGTTCATTCTCTCTAGTTAGAAGTAAATTAATTCATATCTCATAGTCATTCTAAGTTTCTTCCATTTCAGAAATAAAATGTTACTCTGTATTTTTTAGGCTCATTAATTCATTTTTTTAGGCAGATTTATCATACACTATCTCATATAAACCTTCATGTATTTATTACTGGTACATGAACTATCCAGGATTTATTCCATGATGACTAAATGAATTAAGGTGTTACAGTATACACTTTATGTTGCACCTTGCCCCATCTAGAACAGAAGGATTCCTGTAAAGGAAAGATCCGGCCATTTCCCATGAAATCCATCTGTACTTTCAGTGCACCAGGCCCTTCTTTGAGCCAAAACCTATAGTTGCTTACATATGCTGCGAAACCAAGGAAGTAAAGCAAATGGTAGATTCCCAGCGAAGTTTAGTGAATGTTTTGTCTTCAAATGCTACATGTGACCCCCACCAGATAGGATTTTTAAGCCATTACAATAAGTAATGCATTCCTCTATATACAGATCTCAGATATTGTGAATCAATACTGGGCATGAAAGTATCAGTGGTACATGCGTAAGTTTGTCAAAGAAGCAGGAAGCAGATGCAACACTTACCCAAGGCAAGTAAGCAGCAGTGAAGGTGAACAGACCCAAGAAGCTCATGTGAATGAAGGGATTGTGTTTGCTCCAGACGTAAACCTGACATGCCATACCAGAGGTTAGTAATGTTCTGCCTCAGGCACCCAATAAGGAAAAGAACTATTAAAAGACAGGACTTCCCTAAAATGTGTCATAGGCTACTAGAATAGGCAAAAATTTTGTTGAAAATAGTAAATTCTTAAATTAATATCATACCATCATGAATGTCAACGAATTGCTCAGGAACAGAATTCTGGCAAATGTCTCAGAAATGTAAGGTATCATCCCACCAATCAGAACGATGCCAGTAAGGACAGTAGCACCAAACAAGAGCATGTAGAAAAAGTCAGCAGTTCTTCCTCTGAATGAGTTCTCCTCGAGAAGTTTGCAGTACCGCGCAAGAAAAAACATGTGGAACAGAAAATCCAAATCTGTAAACAGGAATGACAAGGTTCAACAATAAGCGTGCAGCTATACACAAGCAGTATTGCATAATAACAGAATAACAGCAACTAAATGTCCAAAAGTCTAGAGGTAAGCATGGAGACCATACATGTGCAAGAGGCTAGGAATAAGTAAGCACTTATATTCAGTAACGTATCCAAAGATACGACTCTACATGTTTGCTACTAAATGACAAAGCGATGCTAGATTTTCTTCACAGTCATGCATTGCACTTTAATGGAGGGCAACATTAACTTTACAAATCTACATACTGTTTTCGTGCCAGGGTTTGATATGCCAGCTAACACATTACGACAAACGAGTAAGCCACGTCCGTTCCCAATACAAACCAATTGCCATGTGCATATCTCTACAAACATAAGGAGGTTTGCAGTACCACGCAAGAAAAAAATAACATGGGGAATGGAAAATCCAAATCTGGAGACAAGAGTCGCCAGGTTCAATAATAAGCATGAAGGGCTTCAGCTACACATAAAGTAGTATCGCATAATGACAGAAATAGCAGTAATTAAATGTCCTTAGCACGTGAATCACACACGTGCAACAGGCTAGGAATATGCAAGCACTTGCATTTTGCATGAGCACACGCAAACTAGCAACGTATCCAGAGATATGGTATGCCATCTACTGAATGATAATGCCAACTAGATTCTCTTCGCATTCATTCATGGAAACCTATTGTAGACTCTACATGTTTTCTACTGAATCACTGAATGACAAAGTAGTGAATTTCTTCACAATCATTCATGGCACCGTAATAGAGGTTGCAAATGGACAAGGGCATCCGTTACACATTCTCAGTTGCGATTGCACGCGCGCAACATTACCTTTACAAATCTACATGGTGTTTTCGTGTCAAGAGTTTGATATGCCAGCTAACACATTACAACAAACGAGTAGGCCACGTCCGTTCCCAATACAAAGCAATTGTCCTGTGCATATCACTACAAACATAAGGAAAGTTTGCAGTACCACGCAAGAAAAAAGAACATGTGGAACAGAAAATCCAACTCTGGAAACAAGAGTCGCCAGATTATATACTAAGTGTGAAGGGGTTCAGCTATACATAAAGTAGTATTGCGTAATGACGGAATAGCAGTAATTAAATCTCCTTAGCGTGAATCATACACGTGTAACAGGCTAACAATATGCAAGCACTAGCATTTTCCATGAGCACACACAAACTAGCAACGTATCCAGAGATATGGTATGCCATCTAATGAATGATAACGCCAGCTAGATTCTCTTTCAGCTAGATTCTCTTCGCATTCATTCATTCGTGGAAACCTACCGTAGCTTGTAAGTGGAGAAGTGCATCAGTTACACGTTCTTACCGTTTGAAGCATGCAACAATACAAATCTGGGAACGGTTTTAGTGTCGAGTTTGAAATGACAGCAAACACAATACGACAAACAAGTAGGCCGCGACCGTTTTCGATACAACCAATTGCCATGCATATTTCTAGAGACACAGAAGCAGTTAACCAGCAACGAGTAAGGTCCACGAGCCTTCGCCGATTGACCCACACTTAATTCTAACAGATCCCTAAACCACAGTTATACCCATGGCTCGACGAACCGCGCCTCCATAGTGCGGGAAATGAATCCCCCTGGTGTCCTTAGCATAATAAGCATGAAGGGCTTCAGCTATACATAAAAGTAGTATCGCATAACGACAGAATAGCAGTAATTAAATGTCCTTAGCATGTGAATCATACATGTGCAACAGGCTAGGAATATGCAAGCACTAGGATTTTGCAAGAGCACACACAAACTAGTAAACTGTATCCAGAGATACGGCATGCCATCTACTGAATGATAACGCCAGCCAGATTCTCTTCGCATTCATTCATGGAAACCTATTTGTAGACTCTACATGTTTTCTACTGAATGACAAAGTGATACTAGATTTTCTTGACAATCATTCATGGCACTGTAATGGAGGTTGCGAATGGACAAGTGCATCCGTTACACATTCTCAGTTGTGACTGCAAGCGCACAACATTAACTTTACAAATCTACATGGTGTTTTCGTGTCAGAGTTTGATATGCTAGCTAACACACTACGATAAACGAGTAAGCCACATCCGTTTCCAATACAACCAATTGCCATGTGCATATCTCTACAAACATAAGGAAGTCTGCAGTACCGCGCAAGAAAAAACATGTGGAATAGAAAATCCAAATCTGGAAACAAGAGCCGCCAGGTTCAATAATAAGCATGAAGGGCTTCAGCTATACATAAAAGTAGTATCGCATAATGACAGAATAGCAGTAATTAAATGTCCTTAGCATGTGAATCATACACGTGCAACAGGCTAGGAATATGCAAGCACTTGCATTTCGCATGAGCACTCACAAACTAGTAAACCGTATCCAGAGATACGGCATGCCATCTACTGAATGATAACGCCAGCTAGATTCTCTTCACATTCATTCATGGAAACCTATTGTAGACTACATGTGTTCTACTGAATGACAAAGTGATGCTAGATTTTCTTGACAATCATTCATGGCACTGTAATGGAGGTTGCGAATGGACAAGTGCATCCGTTACAAATTCTCAGTTGTGACTGCAAGCGCGCAACATTAACTTTACAAATCTGCATGGTGTTTTCGTGTCAGAGTTTGATATGCTAGCTAACACACTACGATAAACGAGTAAGCCACATCCGTTTCCAATACAACCAATTGCCATGTGCATATCTCTACAAACATAAGGCAGTCTGCAGTACCGCGCAAGAAAAAACATGTGGAATAGAAAATCCAAATCTGGAAACAAGAGTCGCCAGGTTCAATAATAAGCATGAAGGGCTTCATCTATACATAAAGAAGTATTGCATGATGACAGAATGGCAGTAATTAATTGTCCTTAGCACGTGACGTGCAACAGGCTAATAATATGCAAGTACTAGCATTTTGCATGAGCACACACAAACTAGTAACGCATCGAGAGATACGGCATGCCATCTACTGGATGATAACGCCAGCCAGATTCTCTTCGCATTCATTCATGGAAACCTATTGTGACTTGTAAGTGGACGAAGTGCATCCGTTACGCATTCTTACCGTCTGAAGCATGCAACAACACAAGTCTAGGAACGATTTTGGTATCGAGTTTGATATGCCAGCAAACACAATACGCCAAACAAGTAGGCCGCGACCGTTACCAAATGCCATGCATATCTCTACACACATAGAAGCAGTAAACCAGCAACATGTAAGGTCGAGCCTTCACCAATATAGGCGTCACATACCAACACTTAATTCTAACAGATCCCTGCACCACAGTTCCATACGGCTCGACAAACCGCACCTTCATAGTACGGGAAATCAATTCCCCCGTTGTGGCTTTTATCCTCATGTGGCAAATGGAGTGGCATTCACGCAATGAACAAGAGTCGCCAGGTTCAATAATAAGCATGAAGGGCTTCAGCTATACATAAAGAAGTATCGCATGATGACAGAATGGCAGTAATTAATTGTCCTTAGCACGTGACGTGCAACAGGCTAATAATACGCGAGTACTAGCATTTTGCATGAGCACACACAAACTAGTAACGCATCCAGAGATACGGCATGCCATCTACTGAATGATAACTTCTCTTTGCATTCATTCATGGAAACCTATTATGGCTTGTAAGTGGATGAAGTGCATCCGTTACACATTCTTACCGTTTGAAGCATGCAACAACACAAGTCTAGGAACGATTTTGGTGCCGAGTTTGATATGCCAGCAAACACAAACGACAAACAAGTAGGCCGCGACCGTTACCAATTGCCATGCATATCTCTACACACGTAGAAGCAGTAAAGCAGCAACGTGTAAGGCCGAGCCTTCGCCGATATAGGCGCCACATAACCACACTTAATTCTAACAGATCCCTGCACGGCAGTTCCATACCGCTCGACGAACCGCACCTCCATAGTACTGGAAATGAATTCCCCTGCTGTGGCTTTTATTTATCCTCGTGTGGCAAATGGAGTGGCATTCACGCAATGAATCTCAGTAAAACCTGCAGAGCCTACCGAGTTGGAGTATACAGTTGGCAACGGCTTGCGCCCAGGGAGCAGGGTAGAGGAAGGTAGGCATGGTTGGCACATACCCATCTTGCGGAAGTAGAGGAAGTTGGTGACGAGGCGCCAGATCTCGTAGTGCTGCACCACCAGCTTGGGGTTGAGGTAGAGGTGGTACGGCGAGATGATCTGCAGCGTGGGGGCGAGGCAAAGCAGTAATCAGCAGGTAGGTCATCGATCAGCCAACCCACGCACAACGACTCGGCTCGGCTCAAACGAAGCAGCGGATCACGGCGGGGGGGCGGACGGGGAAGGGAGGGGAGAGGGTCGTACCTCGAGGGTGCAGCCGACGGTGGTGACGACGGCGGCGGTGAGGTAAGAGCGCGTGATGATGGGCATCTGCCGGTACCACTCCTCCACCGCCTGCGCCATCCTCGCTTCGTCCCCCCGCCCGCGGAAACCCTAGCTCCGGCCCGCCCTCTGCTGGTGAACCCTGGGGTTGGCTCTGTCTGGAGCGAATCGGCGGCGGAATCGAAGAAGAGCGGGGCGAGGAGGAGGATGGGGAAGGAGGGAAGGGACTGCGGCGTGGTCTCGATCTCTCTCTCTCTCTCTCTTCTTTTGTTTTCTTTTTTCTATTTTCTTCTTCGGAGTGGATGAGGAGGAGCTGGAATGTGGGCGAGAGAACCGTGGGCGGGGCCGACGTGTCGGTGGCGGTGACGTGTTGTGGCCCAATGGAACAACGCCACGTCGGAGGAACACGTTGGATCGGGGCACGGGCTGCCAGTCCACGGTTGCCGCCACTCGCCACTTGTATGTCCTGTTTTCTTTTTTTCTTACCTTGTTTTGGCTACTCCTTTGAATGAACGAGAGCAAGAGCAATAGTGTAGCCCGCTGCTGGCTGTAGCATCCTGGCACGTCATCTATAGCCAACCTTAGACTAGCCATAGTCAGTGGCGGCGCCACAAGGGGGTCGAGCCTGGTCGGTCGACCCGGCTCGTTCTGGGCGAAAAAAACAATTAACGAGCGCAGAAAGAAAAGTCCACGCTCCATCCACCTCTCTCTCTCGTCCCAACTCCCAGGCCCGAGCTTCCCCGCCCAGATCCATCCAGCGCCGCCACCTGCCCCGCCCTCGGCGGCCACCGCCCCGGTCGCCACGCCCTCGCCGGCCTTCGAGTGCCACATCCTCGCCGGTCCTCGACTGCCCCGGCCGTCCCTCTATCTCCCGTCCGCGCCCCGCCCGCCACGACCTCGCCGGCCATGGCCCCGCCCTTTCCATCCACGTCTCGCCGGCCACTGCCCCTTCCTCGCAGGCCCTCGACTCGACTTCACCGGCCGGCCCTCTGTTAGTCTGTCTCCGCGCGAAGACACGCCTGCGCCGGCCACCGCCTCGCCTCGCCGGACACCGCCTTTGCCGGCCACGCTTCGTCCTCGCCACTCGCCAGACACCGCCCTGCCCCGGCCGGCCGGCCCTCTGTCTGCAGCGGGGGTGGTGCTCTCTGTTTGCGGCCGACCCTCTGTCTGCAACGCTCTTTGTTTGTGGCGCTCTCTGTTTGCAGCCGGCCCAGTCTGCACTCTCCGTTTGTGGCGCTCTCTGTTCGCAGGCCCTAGCCGGCACTGTGGTCTGCACTCTCCTGCGAAGCCCTGCCCGTGCCGCCCATCTTCCAGCGGCCGGCTCGCTCTGATGGACGCCGACGAGGAGGCGGAGTGGATGCGATGCAGACCGAGGAGGATGAAGCGGCATAAGCCCTAGCTCTAGCTCGGCTAGCTCGGCAAGAAGAGGAGGCAGCAATCTCCAGAAATCTCGTAACGCCAAGTTAGTTTTCCCCTTTGGATTTCAGAATTTAGTTTTGAACTCTAGTGACCAGTGTGCATGAGATTGCCAAATAACAATTTCAATTTCTATGTCGCAGTACACTCAACAAGCAAATGTTGCTAAAATTTTCAGTTTGGAAAATGGCGTTGCCGATACTGGGGTTCGGAGACTAATTGATGAATATGGTACCCCTAAAATCAGAGATAAAATAATATGGCATATTTGTTTAGAAGTCGTAATCTTATGTTGAATATACTTGGTTTTCTGCCTAAATTTCTTTAGACCTTATTTGTTCGACCCGGCTCAGTTAAATTTCTGGCTCCGCCACTGGCCATAGTGGAGAGTATCATACATATGGTACTAATATATGATACTATATCTCTAATGCATAGTATCATGCAGGAGTATCATAATCTTATTCTATTTATTATTTTGTAGAATCTCAATGCAAATATGTGTATAAGATTTGTTTGTTATTAATTTTCTTAGTTCTGCGTGTCATGATACGGTATCTACCTATGTTACTCTAATCTCTTCTCTCTTTCTTAATTGCATGCCACATCAGCCTTTTTGTGAGACCAACTTGCATGATACCACCAATATGGCTAGTCTTATCGGCAACACGTATAATAGTTAGATACTATCTTCATTCCATAATATAAGGCGTATTTCATTTGCTTTGACCAACAATTAATCTATCAATATGTAATTTATCCACATATAAGTGATATCATTGTATTCCTACTCAAAAGTACGTTCTTATGATTATGAGTTCTATCACAAAAGTTTCATATTAAATGAGTAAATCTTGGTCAAAGTCTCGGTCAAAGTCTCAGTCAAAGGGAACAATATATGTCGTATATTTTGGAATGAGCTAGTATATAAGTGTACTAGTTTATTTGTTTATGCCCCCACATGATACTCTCACATGCTCTGCAGGAACACATGCTGCAGCTGGCTACTAATCTGTAGTCTGCTTCTCTTCTCTCTCTTCCATTTCAACGAAAATATACTAATAATTCCTTACATCCTGCTGACTAAGATCTATTGTACTTGCTCTGAGAGGGCATAGATCTACCACCATTCTAAACAATGTAGGTCAACAACCAAGTTATATTTTATTTATGTGTTGCTGTTTTTGATGAGTTAAATACTCTATATCTGAGTCCAATGCAAAGTAAACCACCGGACCTCACCAACGCCATCCATCTCATCTCCATCCAATGGTCCGTTTTGCATCAAATTAATTTTAACCACCCAAGGTGGTACCCGGCCATGCTATAAATGAAGGAGGAGCAAGGAAGAAACAGCCCAATATGTTTTTCACGCCTTACTCTCTCACGGTGGCAATGGCAGCGGTGCGCCTTCGCCCTCCTCTCTGTTTCACCAATGCTGCAATGGATAGGATGGTGGGCTTGTCGAGGAGGCGCGAGGCAAAGGCATTTATGTTGCGTCCGTCTCACGTGGCGGCGTGGTCGTTAACATGTCGAAGGTAAGCGGCGGCCATGTCAGGAGTGGCGTCGCCGTGATGGGGCATCAGACCATAAGGCTATGTCCCGTCTATATCTTATCTACGCCGACTTGAGAAGCCATCTTCCATGGCCATGCTGAACGCGGGTGTCATCATGGAAGCAGTGGCGCCGCTGCACCTTCCACCCCAACATTTCAGCCAACAACATTTCAGCCCAAAGAAGCTTGTGGTGGTGGCTGTGGTGATTTGAGGTGCGGTGACGCGGCAAGGTAAACGATGCAGGCGGGCGGCAGCTGGGTGTGCCAAGAGGTAGGAGTGTTCTTGTCAGAACAAGTAGTTTCAAGATTCAGTATGGTAGATACAGATGTATGCATTGCAGTCATAAATGGGTTTTTTTATAAAAAAAATGTGATGTTTCACTTGAATCGATGAATTGGGGTTGGTTCCATCTCCATGTATCGTTTGTTTGAATTATGATCGCCATCTTGACTTCTCGGTCAATTGCTAAGTGTTACATAAGATCTATACGATTACAAACTAATAGCTACGAAAAAAATTACAACTCAAGGCTTCTCATGTTGCCACACATGTCATTAATACAATAACGGAACAACTATATGGATCTAACCGATTTGTGTACCCATCACACGAAAGGTCATGATAAAATAATATGCAAGCAATCACATATAGGTTATATCAAATCACAAGCATAATCTGCAAAAACAAAGCATGCATTATAACGCTTAAACTTAAATTGTCGATTAAGGATAGTTAAGTCAATAGGAATCTCGACGACCCATGGTGTTTTACTCCGATGAAAGAAGAAAAGAAAGGTCGCGACCTAGGGTTCCACCCTAGTCGTCGCCTCTAGCTGCCCCATCTTGGCTTCCTCGTATGCACCAACACTCAAGATGAGAAACGACGAGAAGGAGTGGAGATCTTGGACCTACGCTCGACGATGTAGTAAGCTCCCTAAAGTTAGAGACTCGTCAGCCGAAACCGAGATTATGGTGTCTATGGCACGAGGTGCATGATAAAAATAAGGTATTCCCCGCGGATAGAAAGTAGTAGCGTCGTGTAAAGAAAAGCACACGCCACAACTACAGACTTACTCGTAGTGTGCCCCTTAACAGTGGCACGTCGTCACTATTTTGCGCCGAAGCCTCCTCCCCCCTCCCCCCACCCCCTGCGCGCGTTGGCTTACTCTATGGTACGCCACCACTATGCACTTACTAGTGGTGAAGGTTAATTTGGACATGCCGCTGGCATTTTGACTGGTTTAAAGAAGCAAAAGAAAATGGAACAACTTCAAAAAAAAAAAACCTTTGTCATGGTCATGTTATGTGTACTAGTTGTTAGAAATAATGACAAACATGGAATTTGACATATTTTGCAAAAGAATACATTAAAAATACTTGTAGTCTCGTTAAAACATCTGTAACTCCCTCTGATTTCTCCGCTAGGACTCCCTCTGATTGGTCAATTGCTGGCGTGTGGCATGATTATACGCTAAGATCGAGAAGCCAAAAGCGCATTTAATGTCGCCGCCATGGTCCCGCTTGGAATGGTTTTGAACATGTTCTAAATGTTTATACTGCTAGTTTTTTGCGATAAACTTGTGAGATATTTTAACTAATGTTGAGATTCGGTTGTTAGCATTTCCACCACCCATATTGGCTAGCTCCTTTGTGTTATGCATGTCGTTTATCACCTTGAGTGTTGGTGCATACTTACCTAGTATATTCAAAACTCCTGGGAGAATTTTTTTCTTGTTCTCCTATACATAAGACATTTTATATTTATCAAAACATCAATGATGTTTACCTTTACGGCATCTGCATAGCCGTTACGAGATATTTTGTATGCAAATTCCATATTATATTACATGACTTGATGCCATTATTCATCTTCATATTGCTCTGTATGGTCATATACAACTAACATGATGATTTATGAGGTGTTTCCCATTGTTCATGTATTTCTTGTTAAGCCGGATCATAGGTCATCTTGGTACAGTGCCACATGCATTTATTTTATACATCATTTGTTCAGTATATTTGAGTCATAAGTACTAAAAGTGTATTTGTTTCATAGAGCTCTGACATACTTGTGAGGAACAAAACGACAACAAAAAAAAGAAAAAGAAAATGACAGAACATCACAAAGATGGAAAAGGAGGCCAAATAAAAGAGAGAAGAGATAACAGTACTATCCTTCCGCTTCACACAGGTGGGTATCTAGCATGACCAGGGAAAACAAATAAGGTATAGGTCGGTCCACAATTTAATTCAATTCCAGGAACATCCAAACAAAAATTGGTATTGTTACATCTACTGAATTCAAAATAGCAAATCTACCTACAACCAAACAAAAAAATGAATTCGAGGCCCCTTTCAATATAAAGGTTGTTTGGTACTCAGTCTAATTCAATTCTAAGGCCCTCAATATAGACATTCAAACACATCCTTAGGTTTTTTTCCGACTCCAACTAGGTTTGCTAATATCATATCCGTAGAGCAAGATACCAATGATTATAGTGTAGGGGGGCATTCATTAGAAGAAATGGTTGGTATGAGTTTTCCAAATCCACCACCAGCAGCACTAGCTCAACCAAATTCAGCACACACTTATATATGAATTCCATATTGATGATTGACGGCGTGTCGGTGGGCGAGCCTTGAAAACGGATATGTTTTATACTAAACATTTTTACCTATTTATAGCCAATTCTTTGGACATGCGATGTTAATTGGTATAATTTCCTATTATACTTATCAAGATTAACCACATGATAATAAATATTAAGATGTAATATTTAAAATATAATTTAACATTGACTAGAGAATATTAGCTTGAAAAGAATGCCGAGAACATATTGCAAGGAAATATCCACTTAAAGCCACCGTGTCTTAGAAATCACTAGTAAAATCAGATTCTCTCAATCAGAAAACAAGAATAACAAGATCCCATGTCTACACAGATTTAGTTGTGTCACTTGGATGAAATGCCAGTATATAAGTACATTTTTTGTCTATTTTAGTTGTATTAAATATCATGACTAATGATCTAATGTTTGTAGAAAGTTGTGGAACCCTAATTTTTTTTGTGTTGAACTGGCCCTCGTGATGGTTATATAAGAAGTACAAGACTTGAGATGCAAATTTCCTATGTTCTGGAATACAAGATGGACTCAACTTTCTAGTCTATCTCTAAGTCATATACAATAAATATTCTAATATTCCTCCTCAGTCGTAGCGAGAGTGAAGCGGACGCTTGCGACTGGATTTGAAGTCTTGCACTTTCGTCGTTTTCTCCCGTCCACATCATCAACTGCGTCTCGTATGCTCTCTCCTCTCCCCCCCCCCCCCCCCGCGGTCAGGCGGAAGTCATGTGGACACAAGTGACGACGCAGACGCTGTTGACTAGAGTTGTTGTCGATGTGATGTTGTAGACGTAGCACATGATCTCTATGTCGAGGTAGCCAATCATGATGTAGCCATGGTCGATATTGTCGTAGTCGTGGTGGTTGTAGACGATAGCACCTAAGGCGCAAAAAGAATTGCGCGGTATCAAACATAGTGTCTTAGGTTTTGTACAACGGCAGGGATCTGCGAAAATGGCTGGTTTTTGGGTCATTGTGCAGCGGAAGGATTTGCCGCGGCGGTGGGTTTTATTGTGCAGCGGCGACAGGGATCTACGGCGGCGAAGGGAGAGATCTGCAACGGCAGTAGGTTTTTGTGCGGCGATGGCGGAAAAATACTTAGATGTAGATCATGGCAATGATTCCGTTGGTGGTGTAGATCTCGACAAAAAAAAATGTAGTCATACAGCTAGATGCTGATTTTCAGCTTGATGTAGTCTAGCTTGATGAAGTGCAGACCAGTATGATGAATTCAATGATGCGTGGCCCTCCCATGGTGTATGTCGTAGAGCCCGGGTTGGCTAATGTATTAAGAGGCTATGGTTTCGGTGTTGCTTGGCTTTCCGCCTTCGGAGATTGAGGATACACGTAGGGCGTGTTTAGTAGGGTGCAGCAGTTTTGGGGCCGGCTCAAGACATGCCTGGAGCATGGTGATACGTCTCAAACGTATCTATAATTTATGATGTTCCATGTTGTTTTTATGTCATATGCTACATGTTTTCTATACACTTTACACCATTTTTATGGATTTCCTGGGACTAACCTATTAACAAGATACCACATAGCCAATTCATGTTTTCTCCTGTTTTAGGTTTCAGAAAATTGTTTCTAAAAATATTCACGGAATTGGACGAAACAAAATCTCACGGTCACGTACACGGAGTCCGAAGGAGAACCGGAGGGGTCCCTAGAGCCACCACACCATAGGGTGGCGCGGCCCACCCCCCCTTGACCGCACCACCAGGTGGTGTGGCCTCTCTGGCTTCCCACCGACATCGCGATTTCGCCTATTTAACCTGCTCCTCGGGTTAACCCTAAATACTCGAGCCTCCATCCACGAAAAGTTCCATAGCCGCCGTCATTGTCAACCCTGGTTCGGGAGGGTTCTGAAGCTCTCATTGGCACCCCGCTGGAAGGGGAATTCATCACAGGACGGCTCTACATCATCATGCATGCCTCCGGAGTGATGCGTGAGTAGTTCATCCTTGGCCTACGGGTCCATAGCAGTAGTTAGATGGTTGTCTTTTCCTCTTTATACCACCATGTTTAGATCTTGTGAGCTGCCTAACATGATCAAGATCATCTATCTGTAATGCTACATGTTGTGTTTGTTGGGATCCGATGAATATTGAATGTTATGTAAAGTTGATTACAGATCTATCTTTTCTATGTTGTTATTGATCTTGCATGCTCTCTGTTACTAGTAGATGCTCTGGCCAAGTTGATGCTTGTAACTCCAAGAGGGAGTATTTATGCTCGATAGTGGGCTCATGCCTCCCTTTCATTCACGCTCGATTGACAAAAAGGTGACGGATGGGGGATGTGATGTTGCCATTAGGGAGAAAACAACAATGTTTTCATTGTTTACATTACACACTTTACTTAAGGCAATAATATGTTGCTTGCAAGTCAATACCCGAGGTTTGATTTTATGATGCTCTGAGGGTGTATTATTAGTCATAGATGCAGTTGGATAACGGTCGATGAATTATGTTGTAATGCCTTCATGAATCACATAGTAATCATCATGTCATGTATATGCACTATACGGGGCAGCCTTTATATATGTCAATTGCCCAGATGTAATTTGTTTACCCACTATGTTATCTATCTTTTATGGAGAGACACCACTAGTTAATTTTGGACCCCGGTCCATTCTTTTACAAATAAGGTGAAAATTCCACAGAGCTACTCCCTTCTGGCGCACGTGGGTGGGGGTAGATGACACGGTTGACCAAAAGTCAACTATGCTCAGGGTTTCGACGAGAATGGCGCGCCGAACCATCGAAACCCTACCAAAAAATAGGTGGTGATCTAGAACATGTGTACAAGTGATGTGGGATGTGTAAATGCAAATGTGATAACCCCGGAGTTTGACATGCTTCGGAGACACTCGTTCCCTAGTAAATTTTTGCACTTGTAAGTCCAAAATCCTCGTTTCGGTTGAACCAGAGGGGATCTCGTGAGTACATGGGGCCAAGCCTTGCTTGGAATATACCTATGGCCTAAAGTAACACAAACAAGGTGAAAAGACGAATGATCTAACCCCTTCCTGCGCTCGTGGGTGGGGTAGACGACATGGTTGACCGAAAGTGGGCTGCTGAGGGTTTCGATGGGAATGGCTCGCCGGAGCGTCGAAACCCCACCAAAACATAGGTGGTGACCTAGCACATGTGTACAAGTTTTGTGGGAAGTGTAAATGCAATTGTGATAACCCTGACCGGCTTCAGCGACACTCACCCCCTATTACGTTCCTGCACTTCTAAGTCTGAACCCCCAACCTTTGGCAAGAACCGGAGGGAATCTTGTGAATACATGGGGCCAAGACTTGCTTGGAATATACCTACGGACTAACATAACAGAAACAATGAGAAAATTCCACTGAGCTACCCCCTTCCGACGCCCGTGGGTGGGGGTAGACGGCATGATTGACCAAAAGTCAACTATGCTCAGGGTTTCGACGGGAATGACGCGCAAGAGAGTCGAGACCCCACCAAAACATTGGTGGTGATCTAGAACATGTGTACATCTGACATGGGATGTGTAAATTCAAATGTGATAACCCCGGGGTGTGAGTGGCTTCGGCGACACTTGCTCCCTAGTAAATTTCTGCACTTATAAGTCCAAAACCCCCGTTTCAGGTGTACCAGAGGGAATCTTGTGAGTACATGGGTCCAAGCCTTGATTGTAATCTACATATTGCCTTACATAACACAAACAAGGAGAAAAATTGTAGAGGCCCCAAACCGGATAGTCCAGAACCCCTCATATGCATACATTCACGATCGTAGGAATTCAGTCGTGAACAACATACGAAGTTGGTACAGAGATACATTATCCATTACACGAATAATAGAGTCTTACAAGCAATGGTCACATGACCAAGTCGTAGCAACTGTCACGCGGGACAGGCAAATGTCTCACGAAACACACAACGGAAACTTAACATAACGTAGATAGCCCATGTCACGCCTTCACCAACAGGCTGCTGACGGGGAACCGGGCCTAATTCACATAGTCGTCAGAAAAGTACTCCTCCGCATACTCCTCCTCTGGTGGCATCTCCTCAAAGTCCGGCCAGGTAAATAGCCAGGGACGAAACTAATATGAGTACATTTGAATGTACTCTGCAAGACATCTTTTGTAAACTTACAAATGCAAGTATGCTTATATGGTGGATAGGTAGGCTACAAATAGGGTTCACTACCCATGGTGTATGTAAGATCACATCATGGTTGCTTTAAACATCTCTATATCTTTGTTGAAGAAGATACTTCAAAAGAAAATAATATAGTTTTCTTTCTCTTATAGATATCGCATGTACAAGAGGTTTGATAAAACTTGTTTTATAAAAGAGAGTTTTTCTTTGCAAAACTTCTTGTAATCATCTCCAGCTTTTCTTCATCGGTACCTCCGCGGTACAAGTCCCTTTGTTTCAAAAACATCTTTTTTGCAAACTGACGCAATGCTAGCTACATGGCCATTCGACTGGCCATATCCGAGGGCTCGGCTATTCAAAATAGTTTTACTCTGCAGAGGTGTACACAATCCACAAGATCCAATCATCTTCCATGAACTACCCATGGATCGACACAGCGATATGCAAGCATCAGATAAATGATCTTAACTGTCCACTATGACCAAGCTAGTATATGCTTATCCCTTCAGTTGGGTGTAATCTCCCCGGCACCAGGTCCCATCCCGCCACGGCAGGAGACTCAACTATCGCATCTGGAGGGAAAATTAATCCCACACTATGTATTTCTCGTTTCTCCCTCCTGGCGACACTTCGGTTCATAGAATCATCCTATGTATAGCTTTTTGGGATAAGACACACACTAACATGAACAAGTATCTAGATAGGCCTCATACCCATGTTGAGGTAGAGTGGCAGTACGTCTTGGTTGTCCAACGAAGACTAGGTTATGTGTCTTTTGTAAACCATTTTGAAAACAATCCTCTTTACCTTCCCCGGTGAATAAGGTCCCGCCTTTTCACTTCGGACTTTTCATAAGAACATTTGTTCGCAAAAGAACAATTTTGAAGTGTCCACTTAGGGACTCAAGATTATTATCTTAGGCGGTATTTATATACCTTATGGTGGCTAAAGTCTTGGTAACACCAAGTTGGCTAATGACAAGGTGATATATTCATATATTATATTAATAGTAATAATAGCCACTTAAAATAGTTTTGGTAATCAAGTATTTTGTAAAACTTCAGAAGTAGAACATGTATGATAGATAATTATAAGTAGTATAACAACAAGCTTTAGGATGGCTTGCCTTGGTGTAGGTTAGGGTCTTGCTCGTGGTAGCAACAGGAGTATTAGTAATATCCTCCGGCACCAACTATCTCTTCCACCTCGTTTTTTATTGTCGTAAAATAAAATAATGGCACTCAATCAGAACCAAACTAAACAAGCAATGGTACTAAGTCAATCATACAACAACCAATGCATAAAACAAAGTAACACCCAAGTTTGCAAAACAAAAATCTCTAAGCACACAAAAAATAACAATAACATCACTATCACTACTAGGGTAGAGAAAATGTTATTTCTCACCAAAATGAAATGGAACCAGTGGGTGTTCCTCTAGGTTTACATGATATTTAAGAGGTCCAAAGCCTCTGGTTCAACTTGCGGAAAACAAGTTTTCCACCAAACAAAAATACACCTATCCATACTAGTGAAAATAACAACTCTAGTAATAGTAAACAAGAAATGCTACTCATGCTCCTCTATGGACTTAGGTATAAACTAACAGAGGTGAAAACATAACATAACTAGTACCAAAATGGTACTGGACTCAATAAGGAAACCCTAAAAACTTAGGTAATAAATATATCTACACTTGTTCACAAAATCTATTAAAAATTTAAAATAAAGACTAGAAAGACAATACTAGGCATATCCTATTTCTAATTATTTTCCAAACATGCACACACGTTCTAACATACTAGTATAGTGAGCAAACAACTTCTTAACAGCAAGAAAATCATCTAAACATGCTAGGAAACAATATTTCAACTAGCAAGCAATTATTCTAAACTAAATACACAAAATCTATTTCTAACAAAAAAGGTGATGTATCTCAATATGCATTCCCAAAATAATCTAGTGTTCTCAAAATCACACAAAGCTAGGATAACATATATATATCTATGCATACACAAACAGATCCAGTTAGATTTACATCAAAAAGTATTTTTAAACCACTTCTAAAAATGCTAGAATATGCTACTGAACAAATACCAAAATGGATGGCATTTCCAAATGGTAGCTCTCCTTTCTATGAGGCCAGGCTCTACTGATAGAACTACTCATAAGCTACTCAAATAATTTTATTTTGCTCAATTTGAAGACACACATACAAAAAGGTATACAAGATTTACTCTAACAGACAGCGTGCAGCAAAACATCTACTACAGATAAATTATAGCACCAAATCTAGATCTACAAGTTGCATATGCTCAATAAAATGTAGATCTATTGCTAGGAATTTTTGTGGATTCTATTTCTCAAGTTTTATATTTTTCACAGGATTAAAGTGAAACAGCAGTTTCTGGCATTTTCTAAAAAGAAAAACAAAAACACACGCGGGATGGGGTTCTTCGCTGCGCGCGGCTCGTTAGCCGAAAACGGCCCAGCTCGCAAGCGCGTGCGCACGAACGCTTCAGCGTTTAAACGTGGCCGTTGATCGCAAGATCAACGGCGCACGACCGTCCTCTTCCTTTCTTCTCTCACACTCTCTCTCGCGCGCGCGAACAGAGAAGCAACCGACGGTGAGGTCGGCAATTCCTCGCCTAGCGGGAGTGTAGGGCAGCGTCGAGCAGTCGAGGACGTCGCACGTGGTCTATGTGGTGAAGGGGAGTGGTCACAGGGGGTCAGAGTAGCTTAAAACGGCGGCGGGTCCGCGACGGCTCCGACGAGCTCCTCGGGTTCCCTGCAAATGAGAGGCCAAACGTGTCAGGGTGGTTCTACGGAGGGAGGGGAACTCAACGGAGTCGAAAATAAGGGGTGGGAGTGCTCGGGCCGTACCCCACCTCTTCTTCCTCTCCGCGGTGGCCGGCGGCGGATTTGTGCTCGCTGGGCTCACAAAGAGCTCAGCCCGTGCGCGGTGTGGGTCAGGGTGGTCGAGTGGAGTGGTGGGAGTGGTGTGGGCAAGGCGAGGGCGTGCCCGTGGCTTTATAGCCACGGCGCCGCGGTCGGGTGCGCGCAGGTGTCCATGGCATGGCCGTGGTGGACACGCACTGCTCTGGGAGGTTGAGGTGAGGCGAGTGGAGGCGAGGTATGGCGACAGTGGTCGCGAACAATGGCTAGCTCACACTGCCCCCCCCCCCCCATTTTCTCCTCCTGCCTCCTCTGCCCCCCCCCCCTCACCCCCTCCCTCTCTGATCAACCACAAATGTATCCAAGGCATGATAATCGTAGAGGGATGGTAGGGCTTCTAGAAGAAAAAAATGGCTCAGCCTAATTCATCCTAAATCAAAAGTTATAAGCATCCAAAAAAGTGTGAACTTCACTGATTCAGAAATTCAGGAATTCTGACAAATGACTTAGTCATTTTGGCTAAGTGTTAAAAACATATAGAATCAACCAAATGTTCTCTCTGTTTTCAAGGCCCTAAGCTTTTCTTGTTAAGAATGATTTGTACTTTCATAATCATTCGTTGAAAAAAATGGAAGTTTAAAAGATACTGAAAACAAGGTGAGAAAACAACTACTTTCTGTTTTCTCTCTTTTTCTAAAAACCACTATTCTGCCTTAATTTTCTACCACAAAAATCATCAATCAATTGATTGTTCTCTTATTCCAATTTTCAAACCAAGCACATACATTTGTAGTCCATATAATTATAGAACACATTCATGCCAAGAAAACATAAAATGTGATTCCCTAGCATATTGAAAACAAGGGCTAAATATAGCTACTTGGCTAGTTTTTCAGAAACAAGTTTTTATAGAAAACTTAGAAGAAAACATCCAAATATTCTTTTGTCATTTTGATTTCTTGATTCAAACATAGCCAATTAATATTGTTAGGTTGAAAACATTGATTCAACACTTGGAATAAAAATCATTCAAATCATCATATAGAAAACATCACACAAGCAATCAGTAAACAAAAGTCTGCTTGCATTTCATAGATACTCATAATTCATTACATAATGTTGGATTACACAGGTGCATTAAAAGTTTTTGTTGGATCACAAAAATGGCTTCTCTCACTATGTTACATGTGATCCAAGATCTGGAGAATGCAAAGGAATTCAACGAAAATTTGTCGAGTCTCCAACGGATGAGCCATGCAATATCTCTATCCCCCAAACATTTTGTCAAATGTATACTTTTTTACTTAATGCTTTTATCCTGACCTGCTCGCTTCTTGACTTAAGAGTTTTGTCTCTTTTCCGTCTTTCAGCAAACTGCTGAAAACATTAACATGGAAGTTTTCAGTAAGCTTACCATCAAGAATAAGGAGGTTAAAACTCTCCTTAACATTCTTGAGGATAAGGACTCGGAGCTGACCTCTGTTCGGCAAAAGTTGGCTGAATCAGCAGGTAATTTCGACTAGAATTTTTTCTAAGTAATTTTCTGAGTTTTTCACTATTTGTTTTACTTGCTTTTCAGCTTCTTTGGCGAAAGCCAAACAAATTGCTGAAGATGCCGGCAATGCCGAGAACCTCCGCAAGGAAAACCTGGAACTTCACAAGCTCACTGTGAAGCTCCAGAAAGACCTGGAGGCCAGCCAATTGGATGTCGGCATTGCTTAGTCTAAGGCCTCCAGCCAGGACGAGAAGGACAAAGACACCATCAAGGACCTGGAGAATGCCCCGAACCAGCGCCTAGAGGAAGGCACGGAGATGGACAGAATTCTCGGTAAGTTTTTGAACTTTTACCGGCATTTTCCTTTTCCCTTTTATGTTTTTCCTAACTTTCTTTTGTTGATTGAAACAGAAGGTAGCCCCCAACTTACCTGGATCGAAAGAATCCAGGCTTTCGAGAAGGTATTCACCATCAATAAGTACATTCCCGACAAAGCAGGAGATTTCTCGGAAGTCAGTAAGATTCCGGAGGCAATCGAGGAGGTGGTGAACCGCAAGGAATCATGGTTCCGCTCCGCGGCTCGCGCTAGTGCGCGCATGGCCCTTGGGATTATGCGTATGCATTATGCCACCACCAAGTCTTGGCGTGTGGTGTCAGGTATCCCTCAAGGATACACAGACGCGCAGCGGGCCAACATTTTTGACTCCGTCAAAGGCCACACTACCAAGATAGCCAATATGGTGAACATCTCCACCTTCTACCCCAAGGAGGAAATTCCGACAACTCTCGAGGATTCCAGCAGCGAGGATGAAGACTCGGATCCCGAAGAAGCTGCCTGAGTCCTGGGGAGAAGGCAGGAAAAAATAGAAGCATTACTTTTCTTACAATGTAATATTCATTGTAATCCTATCTATCATTTGTATAAACAAGTACTCCGCTTTTGCAGTTTAATTTAAGTCTTTGCAAGTTTTCCGGATTCTAATTCCTTTGTCTTCCAAGTTTTCTGGTTTATATGTTTTAACTGTCCTTAGTGTTTGAAATGGCTCAATGGTACTTAATCTTCACGCCAAGTGATTGGGTTTAACCGATCAGTCGAAACTCGGAAACATGGATTGTACCAAGGCATTTTTACTTACTAATTTCAGTGACCCAACATAAAAACAATCAGATAATACTTAGAGAAAAGTAAGTACTTTTTAATTTGTATGAAACTCAGGCATGCATGGACAATCTGGGTTTCTTTAAGCCTCCTTAAGCTGAAAATCATTCAGTTTTTTTAACTCCGAGCACACAGGCACAATTCAGATTAACATTGAGTATTTTGAAAGATCATTGGGACATAGATAAGATGGACTCATTCTTTGTCCTATAATAAACATGTAAAACATAAATGCATGAATTCCGAAAACTTTATTTCATGATCTCAAAGATGTTTACATATAAATTGAACTAAGTGTAGAAGGGACATAACTGCTGGATGCTCCAGGGTCTCTTTGTCTCCCCTAGTTCGACATCTATCTTTATCTTTCTTTTTCTATTCAGTCTTTTATGATCATCCTCCGTATCCCGAATATCTACAAGATAGTAAGACCCATTTTTCATAGCCTTGCTAATGACGAATGGTCCCTCCCAGACTGAGGCTAACTTGTGCTTCCTTTCTTGCACCAATCTTAGCACTAAGTCACCTTCTTTGAATGAATGGTGTCTTATTTTCGAACTATGGCAGCGTCGTAGTCCTTGCTGATAAATGGCGGATCTTTCAAGCACAAGGTCTCGTTCTTCTTCTAAAAGATCGTGGCATCCTGTCGTGCGCTTTCGGCATCGGAGTCATCGTAAGCCTCCACTCTTGGGCTATCATGGAGCATGTCCGTTGGAAGCATTGGTTCTGCGCTATAGACCAGGAAAAACGGGGGTTGCCCTGTTGATATATTTGGCGTAATACTGACATCCGGCACATGTATTTACTATGATTTCGGCATCTGTCTTGGTTGTTAGCCAGAAAAACCCTGCACGGAATGATTTTTTTGACAAGCAAAGCCAGAATGTAGGGTTATTCTCCGGATCCTGTTAATGAAAGAATTAGGTCTAAAGTATAGATCATCTCTTTCCGCCTTATTGGCGTGAGCGGAATATCTGCCAGCTGAATGGACATAAGGGGATATGTTCCTTTCTTTACCATTGTTGCGCGAGTGCGCTTTTTCGGGATTATCCCTATTTCGTCCGTTGTCATGTCCTTTGGAATAAGGTGGAGTTCTAATCCATGGCCTTTCTTTGTTCCTAGGAGGAGTACGGGATCTCTCACGTTTGTGAGGAGTGTCGTATGTTCCAGCTTTTTCAGTTGGGCGTCTCGGAGGCGGCATTGCTTTTCCGTCTTTCCGGTTTTGTTGCTCCCGATCTCGGGGATTAACTCCACCTTTCGGCAGATGGGATCCTGTCCTGGACGCTGCATCCTTATGATCTGGAATTTTCTTGTCCTTTCTCGGATCTCCTTTCTTATCTTTGGAATTGCCCGAATCTCCAGGTTCGCCAGGTCCAGGTGCTCCAGCAGCGCATGTGGAAGTTTTGCATAGGGCCGAGTCATCATGCAACTTCCCTGATCTTGCCTGCCCTCGTTGTTGTTGTTGCAATGCTTTTCCTAAGAAAGCATACACCCCTTGAAGATTTTCATCATTGGAGTACAGATCATCATTGAGGATGGCGAATGCGGCTTCTGCGTTTTCTGCTGCGGTTTTGTATACACGTTCACCCTTGGCATCAATGTCGTTTACTTGCTTTTGCTAGGAAGGGTTTTGGAACCGTTCTTTTGGCGGCAATACTTCCGGTCTTGCGATTCCGGGTAACCGTGTAGGTTTTATGCCAGATTTGTTCCTTCTTTCGTACTCCTCTATTTCATCCTGCTGCAACTTAATGTCAGCCTGGGGTTTTAGGAGGTTTTCCCGAGTTCTGAATAGATGTTGCTGATGCCGCTGGAGAGCTTGTCTCCTAGCTTCCAGCACTTCAGGGGGTTCGTCGCGTTCCACTGGAGTTTGAATTAAATCAAGTTCGTCATGTTCTGACATTAGTGGAACATGGATTTCCTTTGTTTTCTTCTCCGCAGGCTTGACTCTCCTTCCTCCTCCTATTTCTAGGTTTTGATTGGCAGTGTCTGCCAATTTTTTCTTCCGGAGTTTATACCGGAGTTTCTTGGCAGTCTTGTTTCTCTTCTTGGAAGAGGTTTTTTTTTACCAGGTTCATCTTCTGTCAATTCCTTGACATCAGGGTAATTGGACTGGTTTCACCATCCTCTCTTTCCACATCTAGCGGAGGTGTTTTGGGGTCTTCCTGGCTTTCAGCATCTGTGTTTTCAACCGGTTTTGCCATAAGCACATGGAAGCCCCCTTGCATAGATTTGACCTTTCTTTCGAAAGCGTCTTCATCTTCGTCCTCAGAATCTAACTCTTCAGATCCGGGTTCCGACTCCAATCTCGCCTCGATGGCGGCTAGCACAGAGTTGGCTTCCGAGTTCGTCGTCACATTGACGTGTGTCGGATCTTCCACTTCCACTGTGGGATTGTTTTCATACGCCTCTTCCACGGGATTCCTTTCATCCGTGTTTTAGGCGACCTCGGACTGCACCATACCAATAAAGTGAGATCTGATTGCAGGCGTCTCCGAAGAGGCAGCAATTTCAGCGAGGTATGGGCGATCTGAGCAAAATCCGGCATCATAGTTTTCTTCAACTGGGTATAGGGCGGGTGGGATAAATTTACTTCCACCATACAATCCCATTGCTTCTGCAGTTAATCTGATAAAGATGTTTGCAGATCCAATCGATAAAACGCATGCACTTACCAGATGATTCCGTGTTGGCATGTACGATCCATTGTCGAGGAAGCGCCCGATGTCGTTGTCGAATTCCAAGCTTCCGACACTTATGGTACTGCCGATTCCATCGAGTATCCCCGATCGAAACATAACGCCTGACGTCGCTGGCCCCACGGTGGGCGCCAACTGTCGAGACATCGTAGTATAGTTCACGGGGGTACCATGAGACTACTGGTAGAGACGTGGGGGGGACGTGGTAGTATGAAAACTAGGAGCACCAAGTTTACCCAGGTTCGGTACGTCGCAACTAGGCGGCGTTCCTACTCCTGCAATCTCATTAAATCATGGATGAAGCCTGAAGTATACAAAGTACAACGTGCGTAGGGTTTTGCTAACTCGGCGAGGATCAACTTCTTGGCGAGTTGGCTTCTAGCTAATTGTCCGTGTCTTTCTTCTCTCTCGTCCGTCTTTATATAAATAGCCGGGTTAGGATTATAGAAAGGAAACCTAGAAGACTTCGGTAAGTAACTTACTTAGAAATCATAAATCCTCCTTCTACTCCAAGCAGTACCACTTTGGGTCATGGTCCGGGTTCTTCTTGAATCCGGCTTCTGCGCGTCACCTTACCGGGCCGCCTAATGGACTGTGATCCATTACGAATCAGGCCACCCTGGTAATCCGGCTCTTTAGGATAATGCCGGATATACCCCTAATCGGTATATATCCGACATGCGCCCTTCCATCTCAGCTTTTTCAACCTTCAGAAGTTACTCCTTCCTCCTACTGGTCGATTAAACCTTGGTTTCTTTCTGAGGGGAAACTGCTGCTAGCTACCTTCCTCTTGGGGGTTACCAACAAGTGCAAGACCTGCATAATCAAATACACAAAGAGAAACTAAGTAATTTTAGTTAGTGTTTTCCATTTTTGACTAAGGGTTTGTCTTTGATAAAAATATCACACAAGGTCTAATCTCTTTCTGTCTTGTTTTCTTCAAGTCTTCTTTTGCTTCCCTGAGTTACTTCTGAAGTCTAAGTCGAGTTACTTATGATGTCTAAGTCTTTACGCCTTCAATGGCCTTGCTTGTAGTCCTCCTTATTGAGGTGATGAAAACATCTAAAGTATATATCTAGGATCTAGGGACTTAGTCATATAGAATAAGGGAGGTGGTAGAGATTGGTAGAGTTCCTTTAGAAAGTACTTGTAAAATCTTCTCTTCTTCTTCTTCTTCTTCTTCTTCTTCTTCTTCTTATGGGAGAGTATTCTTGAGTTGGCTTCTTGTTGAAGTTGTTCTTTTTGATGAAAAGCTCCTTGTTGAAGTAAAAAACTCTCATCTCCCTTGGAAAACAAAATCTAAGTCTTGGGTAAACACACTAACTTGGCATTAATCGTTTTGAAAACACATCCTAAGTCTTGGAAAACAAATTCCAAGTCTTCACTTGATTGGTCTTAAGAAAAATCTTCAGGATTCTTTGTAGCTTCGTCCTTGGTGTGGTGACTTCATTGGACTTTGAAAAACTTGATGGTCTTGGTACAAACTAAGGCTGGTCTTGATCTAACATAGCCACCATAAAGTCTAAGGGACCATAAACTAAGGGAAGAAAGACTTAGAGAAAAACTGAGAGATGTGGTTGGTCTTCCTAAAGTTCCTCTTCATTTTATTCTAAGTTATACTTCTTGGGATGCTTCTGAAGTTTCTAAGTCCTTCATTGGTCTTCTAGCTTCATATTGAAAAATCTCAAATTTAACAATTGGAGCATCTTCCTTGCACTTCATGGTCTTCACAATTTCTGAGTTAGTGGTATTTCAACTAAGAGGGCCATCTAAAGCAAACATATATGGGTATGGTTTCAAGGTGTCCAAGGGCTTAGGCTTTGGTCTCTATATTCTAAGGTTAATACTTAGAACAAAATTTCTAAGGAAAACATAGTGAACATATTTATTGGATTTACTATGTGTTATAATTACGACATCGACCATTATAATTCCAAGTAAAACTTACATTGTTTCAAACATTATTTTTAACAGTAGGTTCTGATAATATATGTTGTAAGGTTCACAAAAAAAAATATTTACAATTTTTGTAATTATACAATTTAGATTATGTAAAAAAATCATCAAACAAGCATATTTATATTTGAAAATAAATTAAATATTCAATTTTATTTTTGTACAGTGCTAATAGAGTCTACATATTCAGGGCTTTTCAAAAAGTCCAATTTTGTTAAATTTGGAATTATAGACCTAAAGTTATCCACAAAACAAGATTTACGAAGATCTACAAATAAAAAAGTATATGCAAGTATCAAATTTGAATTTTTTTTAATTATAATGTGTTCTACATGTTGTTCTGATTTAAAAAAGTACAAAATCATCAATGTAGGCTCTGATTGGTGCGGGGCTGGCGTGGTGGCTGACGAGGCTGGCGACATGGCCGGAGAGGTGGCGATTTCTCATTGGTCGATGCCCCTTCGGGACTGGATCTAACGTGGCCCGTCAGATTGAGATCGGACGGCGCATGAGAGGTTGACTCACCGGGGGAGGACCTCGTCGGCAAAGAAGATGACGGCGGCATTGCTGTTACTGTTCACGACAACGGCGACGTTCCAGGTGTTCCCCGGAGATGGCGCGGTGTTCCTCCACCACGGGTCCTCACGGAGAGCTTACTCGTTTCCTCGCCTTCATCTCCCGAGACGTGGAACGATGGCGTCGTCGAGTTCCCGAGATGGCCTCCAATGGCGCGGTGGCATAGAAGCTTTTGATATCGCCGAGAGAGTTCCGACGGCGGAGTTTGTCTAGGGTTAGGGTTTCGTAGGGCGGGGAAAACGTCGAGGGGAGGCCCCTTTTATGGGGACAGAGCCGTGGCGGTGTCGGGACTGACTCCTCTTGGGCACGGACATCGAGGCAGTTGGCGTCATTGGTGACGTCCGCAGCGGGCCCCACTTGCCAGGGACGGAGGGGGAGGAAGAAGGGCCGCGACTCTTGCTGGGCTCTTCTGTGGGTTGGGCCGGCCCGATTTACTGTCGCGCGGCGCCCCCCTTTTTTTCTTTCTTTTCCCTTGTTTTTTTTCTTTTTTCTTATTTACTCGATAACTTAAGCGTTATAATTCCAAACGACCTCAAATCAAAAGCTATAATTTTGTAATGATTTTTCTTTCAAAAAACAAATGTGTACTATGTCCAACTCCTTTGAAATTTTGTATTTTCAGCTTAAATAGCTAACAACTTAATGCTATTTCAAATTAGAGAAATAATTAGTTTGAAATAAAGAATATTTATTTTGATTATACTTTAGGGTTTTGGAAAAGGAGTACTATTTGGATTTTTAATTACAATAACATTGGAATCGACATTTCATTTATTTTGTGTTGTGTTTTATTTAGTTTTTGCTCTCTTGCTTTAGTGGAAAACAAAAGTTTTAAATTTTTGTGATCTTTGAATGTCTCCCAAATCAGGGATGTTATAGTTAAGGAATAGCACTTCTTACAAGAATATGAAGTTTGTATTGATGCTTGCATTGGGAACCCCAAGAGGAGGGTGTGATGAGCACATCGGTAGGAGTTTTCCCCTTAGTTAAGAACCAGGGTTATCAATCCAGTAGGAGAAAGAGGACCTTCGGAAGGTTGATGCCACTGATAGTGGTGCTATCGCTTCACCGGTGTCAGCAACAACGTGGAACCTGCAGACAACACAACCAAAATACTTTGCCCCAACGGTACAGCGAGGTTGTCAATCTCACCGGTCTTGCTGAAAACAAAGATTAGACGAATAGTGTGGAAAAGAGTGTATGCTTGCAGTAAGTAAAGAGAGCAGGAAATTGTTGTTGTTTGTTTAAGAGTGTGTAAAATGGACCGGTGTTCATAGGTTCACTAGTGGTGTCTCTCCATAAAAATAACATGCTGGGTGAACAAATTACAGCTGGGGAATTGACAAATAGAGTTTGCACCGTAGTGCACATTATAACATGATGACTACTACGATATTTAGTGCGGGCATTACAACAAAATACATAGACCGAAATTCATCTGGATCTATGACTAATAATCCTCCCTCAGGTTATCATCCGAACCCTCATAGGTATTAAGTTGCAAGCAACAGATAACTGCATTAAACAATGTGTGTAATGTAAGCAATGATTGTATACACGGGCACTCTCACTGCTGTTTTCTCCCTAGTGGCAACATCACATCGTCCCCCGTCACGTTTCTGTTACTCGAGCACAGGCGAAAAGGAGGCATGAACCCACTATCTAGCATAAATACTCCGTCTTGGAGTCACTAGCAACTACTTGGCCACAACAACCACTAGCAACGGAAAGCATGCAAGATCAAAAATAACATATGCAATAAAGACTATAATCAACTTTGCATAAGGTCAATATTCATCGGATCCCAGCAAACATAGCACATAGAATTACATAAGATCAATCTCGATCATGATAGGCAGCTCACGAGATCTAAACATGGAGGCATATAAGGAGGATATAACCATCTAGCTACTGCTATCGACCCGTAATCCAGGGATGTACTCATCACGCATCACTCCGGAGGCATGCATGGTGATGTAGAAGCCTCCAGTGCTGATTTCCTCTCCGGCAAGGTGCCGGGAGACAGCTCCAAAACCCTCCTGGTTTAGGGTTGACGACGACGGTGGCTGCGGAACTTTTCGGGGATTTCTGATCAGGTGTTTAGGGTTTTCCATCCGGGAGGAATAAATAGGCGAAAGGGGAGAGGCGGTGGAGGCCTGGGGGCCCCACACCCATAGCTGGCGCGGCCAGGGGGACAACACCACCCTATGGTGTGCCCCCTTGATGCCCGTCTTCGACTCCTCTTCGGTGTTCTGGATCCTTCCGGGGAAAATAGGCACTTCGGGTTTTGTGGGATCCAATTCCGAGAATGTTTCCAGAACAACTTTTCTGAAACCCAAAACAGGAGAAACCAGGGAACTGGCACTTGTCATCTTGTTAATAGGTTAGTCCCGGAAAACGTATAAAAATGCTATGAATAAAGGAGAAAACATGTAGAAATTGGCATAATATGATCATGGAGCATCAGAAATTGTAGATACGTTGTAGACGTATCAAGTATCATGCTTGAAGAATTATTTCAGTTATACAATCAAGACACCCTCGACAAATCTCTCGTCACTTGATATTGTGTGTAAGTGATTTATTTCTTTAATTTAAATCTTTAGCTCAGCTCGTTCATTTCCTGTAATTATCCTCACTATATTCTTTTGTATGCTATTATGTAGAATGAAAACTCTCAAATGCAGAAGGGAGGGAATCTGGAACGTTCAGTTCATTGCCCCGAATAACATTCATCAAGTTCCGATAACAAACCATGCCAAGGACATAGAGGAACTTTTGATAGGTTTTTTAAAGGAACATAATACCAAAACAGAAATTATTTTTCCTTACAAATTTGGGTGACTGTTACTTCCTTGTACACATTCTATTTTGCTTACTCGATGTTAAGTGTAATTGATGAGTTATGCATGACTTCGTATATAAACGTCTGATACGTCTCCAACGTATCTATAATTTCTGATGCTCCATGATCATATTATGCCAATTGCTACATGTTTTCTCCCTTATTTATAGCATTTTTATACATTTTCCGGGACCAACCTATTAACAAGATGCCAAGTGACAGTTCCATGTTTTCTGCTGTTTTTGGTTTCAGAAAAGTTGTTCTGGAAACATTCTCGTAATTGGACCCCACAAAGCCCGAAGTGCCTATTTTCCCCGAAAGCATCCAGAACACCGAAAGCATCCAGGGCCTCCCCCTTGGTCGCGCCAGCTATGGGTGTGGGGCCCCCTATCCTCCACCGCCTTTGCCCTTTCGCCTATTTATTTCCCCCGGATGGAAAACCCTAAACACCTGATAAAAATCCCCGAAAAGTTCCGCAACCGCCGTCGTCGTCAACCCTAGATGAGGGGGGGTTCTGGAGCTGTCTCCCGGCACCCTTCCGGAGAGGAAATCATCACCGGAGGCTTCTACATCACCATGCCTGCCTCCGGAGTGATGCGTGAGTAGTTCATCCCTGGACTACGGGTCCATAGCGGTAGCTAGGTGGTTGTCTTCTCCTCATATGCCTCCATGTTTAGATCTCGTGAGCGGCCTATCATGATCGAGATTGATCTTATGTAATTCTATATGCTGTGTTTGCTGGGATCTGATGAATATTGAACTTATGCCAAGTTGATTATAGTCTTTATTGCATATGTTATTTGTGATCTTGCATACTTTCTGTTGCTAGTGGTTGCTGTGGCCAAGTAGTTGCTAATTGACTCCAAGAGGGAGTATTTATGCTAGATAGTGTGTTCATGCCTCCTTTTCGCCTATGCTCGAGTGAGATAAACGTGACGGGGGAGGATGTGATGTTGCCACTAGGGAAAAAACAGCGGTGTGAGTACCCGCGTGCACAAGCATTGCTTACATTACACACATTGTTTAATGCAGTTATCCGTTGCTTGCAACTTAATACCTAAGGTGGTTCGGATGATAACCTGAGGGTGGATTATTAGTCATAGATGCAGATGGATTTCGGTTTATGTATTTTGTTGTAGTGCCCGCACTAAATATCATAGTAGTCATCATGTTGTAATGTGCACTATGGTGCAACCTATATTTGTCAATTGCCCAGCTGTAGTTTGTTCACCCAGCATGTTATTTATATGGAGAGACGCCACTAGTGAACTTTGGTCCATTTTCCACACTGTTAAACAAACTACAACAATTTCCTGCTCTCTTTACTTACTGCAAGCATACATAATTTTTCACATTATACGTCTAATCTTTGTTTTCAGCAAAACCGGTGAGATTTACAATCTCATTGTATCGTTGGGAAAAATTATTTTGGTTGTGTTGTGTGCAGGTTCCAAGTTGTTGCTGACACCGGTGAGGCGCCATCACCACCGTCAGTGGCATCAACCTTCCCGAGATCCTCTTCTTCCTACTGGATTGATAACCTTGGTTCTTAACTGAGTGAAATTTTTAGCGCTGCACTCATCACACCCTCCTCTTTGGGTTTCCAACAAAACGTAGCAACATCTTACATTGGATTATGCTAATCGTCAAAATTGATGATCCTAACATCTTTGGTTCAAGTCATGGACTCTTTAAGGAAAGATCCTAAAGAATACAAGAGCCATTATTTTATGGTCCATAGGCAATTTCAATCCTTATCGCACTATATCGGACACTTTCGTTTATTTCCTCATATCAAGTAACTAATAACTCATTTATTCATTTTCTTTGTCTGGCAGGGTTTGGAATCGGTTCATCGAGCACGAAGTCGGTGAATGGAAACCAGAGTTGCGTTTTGTTCTGAACAAGGTAAGTAGTACTACCTAGGTCCACACATCTCTTCAATACTAGTTTAAATACCGTTTCCATCCTTCATTATTATTTTGTTTAATTATATTCTTGTACAGTGGTGCATGAAGCAGCCACATGAGACTAATTTATGTGCATATATACTACGTTTGTGAGTGGATTCGCACGATGACCAATGAGAACCGCAGAACTCAAAGACAAATTGATGTACATAAACACTATTCACAATTTTATTTTATTCCCATCAATTGTGTTGAGTTTCTGTAACATCCAAGATTTTCAAAAAAAAATAATAACATCTTGCATGCATACATTTCACCATGGAATCATTTCACAAAAATGGCTTCTAAACTTAATACCACAAATTTAAAACCCTAAATTGATTTATTACCTGAAATAATATCTATAAGTCCTATACCCAAATTTGTTTGAAAAGAAATTAATTTGAAAACCCATATGTGACCTAAATGTTATAAATTGAATAAGCTTTACAAGTTATATTTTTATGATTTTTATGAGTTGGTTTGATTTCCCTTTGAGTCAAAATGTGGTTTCATTTAATAAAAACGAAAAAGAAAAAAAGAACAAAAAAGAGAAAACCCAATGCAGTCAAGCCCTACTGGGCCAGCCTGCTCTCCCTCTCCTCTCTGTCTCGCACGCAAGTGCGTAGAGCAGCCCACCGGGCCAGCCCCACGCGCCCTCCACTACTAGGGAATACCATATCGCAGGCAAACAAAATGGTCTTACCGCAGGCGCATTTCCGTTCGCCTGCAACCATTAGGCCGGCGGTATTGCGTTTACCACTGGCGCACCGTGATATGCCTGCGTATCTCCACGTAGCACCGACTTTTTGCTAAGGATCCGTCTGCGGTATCTCCACATTGCGCTGGCGAACAAGCCCTGTTCGCCTAGGGTAACAAATATATGCACATGTGCTAAGTTTTACACGTGCCAAGAAAAATAGAAAGCAACATACATTCAATTGGCACAAATTACAGGAAATTAGAGAAAAATGACAGAAAAATGACAAAGATGCACATACTAATATACACTCAATTGGCCATAAGTTTAGAAAGATACGATTCCATCATCGATCATCAACAACTAGTAGTCATTACATAACATCGATCATCAACACAAAATATACAAGTTCACATTACAAGGAACTTTTGATCCCCGAATTGGGTTTCGAGGTGGCGGCGGCGCTCTGTGGTGTTTTTCTAGAATATGACGAACCCCCTGATGTTTTGGGGTTACAGGGGATATGTATTCGAAAGGGGAAACCGAGGGCGTGCCTTGGGGCCCCACGCCACCTGGTGGCGCGGCCTAGGGGGGCGCCCAGAGGTGGTGTTGCCCCCTCCTTGCCCCCTCCAGGTCACCTTCTTGCTTTCGGGATCTTCTGGTGATATAAGCTCATTGGGATCATTTCTGGGCAATTTCCCGAAAGTTGATTTTTCTGCACAAAAACAAGACACCAGTGTAATTCTGCTGAAAACTGCGTTAGTCCGTGTTAGTTGCATCCAAAACTCACAAGTTTAGAGGAAAACAATAACAAAAGTGTTCGGAAAAGGAGATATGTTTTCGACGTATCAGTATTCCATCATGCTAAATGAGCCCATTACTGTGAATTGTGCTATAATAGAATTTCTGAAATTTCATATGTGAATTCTAGAACCTATGCTCGTTGTTTCACTTTTAATCTAGTCGGTGATTATAGCATGAATGAAATTTTTATGGTGGATCAAATATGCATTACTTGTGATAGCATTGTTGAATTGAACATTATGTTACCTCGGGTGGATTGTTTAGAATTTACTAAATCTGAATATGATTCTACACATATGTTTGGTTTGCCACAAAACGTGATAAATACACATGCTATTGATTTATACTTCACGTATATTTGCAAATTGAGTCGCAACTTACATAATGACAATAATGAACATGATAATACAATGGAGTATACTACTATCCGATCAGTACTTTGTTATACATATCAGAGAAGCGCAGTTGAAGCATGATATCCACTATCTAATGAGTTACTTTGTTTGTATTCTTTTGACTTTGATACCACGAAATTTGATCATAGGTGTCGAGACATCGTAGTAGTTTTCACAGACGGGGGTGCCATGAGACTACGGTAGAGACGTGGGGTAACGGGATCGCGTGGTGGATAATGGACACACGATTTACCCAGGTTCGATACGTCGCGACAGTGCGACGTTCCTACTCCTGCAATCTCACTAATCAGGGCTAAAGCCTGTGTATAGAAGTACAATGTGAGGTTTAGATCTAGCTATTCGCTGAGGATCAACTTCCCGGCGAGTTAGCCTATAGCTTCTTCTCTGTTTATCTCATCTCCCGTCCGGCTTTATATAATAGCCGGATTAGGGCTTACAGAATAGGAAACCTAGAAGACTACGGTAACTATAACTTGGAAAGTAAGAAATCCGTCTTCTCCTCCAAGCCAGATCACGTGGGCCGTGATCTGGGTCCTTCTAGAATCCGGCTTCTGTGCGTCAGGTTACTGGGCCGCCCAATGGACCAAAGCCCACTACCACTTGGGCCACCCTGGTAATCCGGCACTTATGACTACCATCTGATATACCCCTATTCAGTATATATCCAACAGTAGCCCCCAAGAAGGATTAAAACTCTGATTCTCCGTCTTTCGCCAAATGTTCATTGTCCGAGAAATATTGATCAACAGTCTTGATTCTTCTTATTCTTCTTCTAAAAGAGATGGTAACGTAAAACTCGGAATTCAGAAAATCCGGCTTTTCTCTCACGATCCTTCGCGGAGAAGGAACTTCCTATGTCAGCGCTTTAATCATGCTGACGTAAGGGACGTTTGGGTTTCACGCGGGAAACCCAGTAACGTATCTCTGACAGATTCTCACGGGAAACGAGGAGATAGCTATCATTACCATGTCGTTTCATTTCCTGGATTTTCCGGTGAGTGACACGCGTTGATCATCCAACGGTCAAAATAGCCGTTGGCGCGTATCTTGACGGATTCCCGGCTATAAGTAGCCTTCTTCGTCCTCACAGAAATCCTTCCGCTCTCTCGCTCTCCACGCCATTACTGCGCCCGAGCTTTCGAGCGAAGAACCAGTTCCAAACGCACACCGCGCCCAGAGCATCACCGGAGACGAAACGCGCCGCCACCCAATGGCATATTCACCGTCTTCCCCTGCCCACTCCGTCGCGCGCAAAATCAAAGATATCATCAACGACATAGATCCACTGTTGGATTCTCCGAAGCGCGCCGGCGGCAATCCGGAGAAGACCGTGGATTCCGCGGCGGACGGAGGTAATCCGTCCGCCGCCACGAATCTTGCGGGTTCAAGCTCCGCTTCCACTCCGTCGTTTGCTCCCGAGACGGCGGAGGAGAAGGTCACGTTTCTCGGCGACGAGCTCGCCGCTGCAGAAGCCGCTGCGTCCGCCGCCGCTGGAGCGGATGATGAACTGGAAAGTGCAGGCAACTGGATTGCCTGCAGCATTCCGCCAGCCCTCCTTCCAAACCTGGAAAAGGAAGGGTTGATTCTGAAAGGGAAATGGCGGCTCCCTGAGGATGAGAACGAACCCATGCCGAACGATGGCGAACGGGTTCTCCTCTCCTCCCATCTCCTAAGAGGTATGGGATTACCACCTTCTGCTTTTTTTCTCCAAGTCCTCTCCCATTACAATATCCAGCCTCATAACCTTCCACCCAACTCCATTCTTTATATGGCCGGGTTCCAGGCCCTATTCGAGGGTTACCTAGGCATAGAACCTAGGTTAGATTTCTGGATGTATTGTTTCGGGGTTAAGCGGAACTCTTCGGAGGGCGTACTCGCGACTTGCAGAACCATCTCCTTTACTCTTAGGAGATTTAGGGAAGATTGGTTCCCAAGATCAAAACATCGGAATCCGTCAAATTTTGGACGGGTTCCTTCTTCTACCATCCCGATGTGCCTTTCCCAAAAAAGGCCATCGGGGTTCCACCTTTCTCAAACACTGCTGCTGTTCCCCAAGAAAACTGGGGAACAGAAGCCGTCCAAGTTCAGCCGCCTGATCTTCTAAGGATTAAGCGGCGCATCGCCAAGCTCACTTCCTCCGATCCACCTCTAACCGGCATAGACACGGTCCTTTGCTGGTTGGATAGGCGGATCCAGCCATTGGCCAACCACGGTGGTCGCCTTCTTTGCGACTACACGTGTCGAAGAGTCGTGTCGACAAATCCCTCGGATGAGCCGGTAGGGTTTCGAGTAGAGGAACAATGTACGCGCTGGTGACCTCGACGGCTAACAAGGAGAAAGATTTACCCAGGTTCGGGGCCCTCGTAGAGGTAAAACCCTTACTCCTGCTTGTCTGATCTGTATTATGATGAGATAGTCGAGATGTTACAATGGCGATGCCATGGTGAGGCGTACGGGGTATCCCGTGTATTGCCTAGTCTAGTTGTGGCTTGTATCTTCCTCTCTCTAGATTGGATCCCTAGATTCCTTTTGGTCCCTGATTGGATTCGTCCTTTTTTCTCTCCTCCCTCTTGGCTTTATATATGCAGCTAGGAGGGGGTTACATGAGTCCTAGTAGATTACGTATATGAGTTCTTGTCATGACCCGCAAGTCTTGCGGGTGGGCCTTCGTTGGGCCTTCTAGTAGCGCAGGATAACACCTCTCTTTGGGCCTAGGTCTTGGGCCTTGGACCGGTTAGCCTCACCCGATAGGTCCAGGATTCATCTCTTCGTCAGTAGCCCCCGAGCGTTTACTCGATTGAGAATCTGTCGGGTAGACGCTCAAAGTCCGTTCTTGATATTTTCGATTGGTTATTCAATCGTCTGGTTTTGAGGGTGTATACCCTATGCGCGATGCGCTTTCCTATACTCGAGTATCGAGTGGTAAATATGCCTGGTGTTGGCTGTTTTCGCAGAAGGATGTGGCTCAGTCGCTTGGCTCTCCCGAAAGATCAGGGCCAATTAATTGCATCTAGGGCAACAACGGTTCTGGCCTACATGAATTCGAGACCTCCGACTCGAATACGGCGAGGTGATCGTTGTGACTGGACCGTGGAGGTCTTACCGAGTCGAACTTAACCTAAAGGGGTACCCGGCGCGTTCGCTAGGATTTTTCTTCGTGTTGTTGACACGGGAAATTTACCGGAGGACGCAGCTTTAGTGCGATTCCAGGCCCAAAAGAGAGATCCTTGGGTCTTACCTTCGTACTCGAAAGAATACGGCATCCGGATGTGCCTAGTCGGCCGAACGATCCAGGATAAGGATGTGTAAATACATCGTGTGGTAGAGTTGCGGGAGCCGCACACTCGCGATGTTCTTGCGATTCTTCGGGTGAAGAGATCTTCCTTCTTAATCTTGTGCGAAAGAGATTTCGCGTTATTAAGTTTGCACGAAAGAAATGTCGTCTTGATGTGCCCATACGAAAGAGATTTCGTGTCAGGGTGACTATGCGAAAGAAATTTCGCGTCTTGATGTGCCCATACGAAAGAGATTTCGTGTCAGGGTGCTTATGCGAAAGAAATTTCGCGGTGGTGGTTTACTCAACACAGCGAAGGGAGTCGACACGGTGGAGATGTATTCGACACGGCGGACAGAGTGGACGCGGTGGAGGTGTACTCGACACGGCGGACGGAGTCGACGAGAAAGTCATGTATTCGACGAGGCGGATGGCGTCGACGCGGTGGAGGTGTACTCGACACGGCGGACGGAGTCGACGAGTAAGTCGTGTAGTTGACGCGGACGCGGCGGAGTCGCACGACGACGTGGAAGTCGTGTAGTTGACGCGGACGTCCAGCCACCCAGTCCAAACAAGAAGATGGACCCGAAAAGTCTTCAAGATGTTCTGGTTTCGCAAATTCGCCCGTGTTGTCGTATGCGTCTCGTCGAGACGGACAAGTTTGATGTTTTGCTTTTCTTCATCCGAGTTAATATGCGGTCTGTACGAACATAATAAGGATCTGGACGAAGAAATCTGACAGAGCTCCTCAGGTACGCGGCCAGCGTGTCATATGCTTCCGACGTGGTAGTACGTCGAGGGCGCCCGTAGCGCTCGTCGGTTGCGCGACCATCGCTCATTGGGTGCGCGGCCAGCGCTCCCGATGGGAGTAGCCCCCGAGTCTATGTGCGATTATTTGTAGTCGGACATAGACTCAAAGATCTTGTAACGTTGCTTCTTCGATTTGTCGGGTGCACGACAGTGCTCCCGATGGGAGTAGCCCCCGAGGCTATGTTCGACTCGCAGAGTCGGGCATAGGCTCAAGTTGTTCTGAAGCTAACCCCATCGTGCTTGTCTTCTGTTGGGTCGCGGAGGAGGACATGCGTCGACTCTCGGAGGAGGGTATGTGTCGACTCCGAGCGGAGGATGTGTCGACGTTGTGGTTCCTGCGTTGCAGTTGCAGCCATATAATCAGATATGGTTAAATAATGTAACAGTAGTGCTGTGTATAGCAAAATGTACGGAACAAATTGTTTCTTGGGTTAATCTTGGTTGTGAACCAACAATTTATCGACTCGCAGAGTCGAGTATGACATGTTGGTAGGCAATTATTTGATCCTACGCGACACTTTTGCATCGTACACCGTGCCCTTTCGTTAGCTTGACAACCATTGTCTACGCTCCTTGCCGACCTGTCAGTTGCTGCTGCAAACCGGGTCGGAGTCAAGGGTCGACGTCAGGCAGTATCAGCTACTCGGGTTGTAGCGTGTAAATGTGGTAGTGTATCACGCAAAATGACGAGTGTCGAGTATATATGTAGTTTACGGGGCGCAGCCCCCGAGTGTCAGGTGTAGCTTCACAACAGATTAGAAACACATAAAAAAGTAAATTTGTCGACTTGTATAAAAGGAACTTATCTTTGTATGACAGTGTCATAGTCGATGAGGCGGTGCCGAGTGATATCGCTGGAATCGATGAACCGGACTCGTGTGTCGAATGCGGCTGTTTCGTGCCTCAGCCCCTGAGTGTCGAGTGCGGCTGCGGCGAATTCTCGAGTGCGTCTACTTTGCAGCATAGCCCCCGAGCAACGAGTGTGGTTGCGGCAAAGGACAGCCCCCGAGATGCTTAGTCGAGAGAATTCGATGTAGCGGAGTTGTGCGGCGGAGTCGCGATGTTTCCCGGAAGGACCCGACGAGGCGGACTGAGTGGAGTCGCGATATTTGTCCGAAGGACTCGACGCGGCGGACCAAGTCGACGCGGCGGAGTCGCGATGTTTGCCCGAAGGACTTTGACGCGGCGGACTGAGTCGTCGCGGCGGAGTCGCGATGTTTACCCGAAGGACTCGACATGGCAGACCGAGTCGACACGGCGGAGTCGCGATGTTTGCCCGAAAGACTCGACGCGGTGGACCGAGTCGACGCGGCGGAGTCGCGATGTTTACCCGAAGGACTCGACGCGGCGGACCGAGTCGATGTGGAGGAGTCGCGATGTTCGTCCGAAGGACTCGACGCGGCAGACCGAGTCGACGCGGCGGAGTCGCAATGCTTCCCGAAGGACTCGACGCAGCGGACCGAGTCGACACGGAGGAGTCGCGATGTTTACCCGAAGGACTCGACACGGCGGACCAAGTCGACACGGCGGAGTCGCGATGTTTGCCCGAAGGACTCGACACGGCGGACCGAGTCGACGCGGCGGAGTCGCGATGTTTTACCCGAAGGACTCGACGCGGCGGACCGAGTCGACGTGGAGGAGTCGTGATGTTCGTCCGAAGGACTCGACGCGGCAGACCGAGTCGACGCGGTGGAGTCGCAATGCTTCCCGAAGGACTCGACGCAGCGGACCGAGTCGACACAACGTAGTCGCGATGTTTTGCCCGAAGGACTCGACGCGGCGGACCGAGTCGACGTGGCGGAGTCGCGATGTTTGTCCCAAGGACTCGACGCGGCGGACCGGGTCGACGCGGTGGAGGCGCGATGTTTGTTGTGTGTACACGGATGGCAATGTTGAAGTCGAGCCCCCGGGCACTAGTATGGAGAGTCTTCAAGTTTTGTTGATGTTTCTTGGTCTTTGTGTCGACTCGCAAATTGCCGCAATAGAATCCGGATCCGCGATTTGAATTCGCGAACTCGCAGAGATCCAAAACGTGTCGCGGTGCGCGAGCCGCTGACGGAGATCTAACCGTTGGAATTGGCTCAAAAAAGACGGAGTGCTGCGGGATTGTATTCCTCAGTAGTTCAACGGTGTGATCTTCGAATTGATGTCCGAGTCGACTATGAGAATTCTTTTCCCAAAGTCGCGTGGAGTTCCGTCAGATTCTGACAGGGTTTCAGTGTTCGGGTCATCCACAGAGATCTAACCGTAGGAATTCGCCGATTCTTGTTGGAGACGGTAGATAATTTGATTCCGCATATTTCCACCGAAGGAATTTTCTAGATGAGTTTCGAGTCGCCGTTGATGGCGTCCGCAATATGTATGTTGTTGATGTCCTGCAGCCTGCGCGTGAAGAACGATGTCGATGTAGACGATGAAGGCCGTGCGTGATGCCGGCGAGTGCTCGATGAAGTTGAAGAAGCCGAAGTGATCGGATCCAATGGGTCGAGGACCCGAAGCTTGATGTAGATAAGGCCGGCGAGACCTTAGATCCAGCGCGTGTCGTTCCCACAGACGGCGCCAATTGTCGAAGAGTCGTGTCGACAAATCCCTCGGATGAGCCGGTAGGGTTTCGAGTAGAGGAACGATGTACGCGCTGGTGAACTCGACGGCTAACAAGGAGAAAGATTTACCCAGGTTCGGGACCCTCGTAGAGGTAAAACCCTTACTCTTGCTTGTCTGATCTGTATTATGATGAGATAGTCGAGATGTTACAATGGCGATGCCATGGTGAGGCGTACGGGGTATCCCGTGTATTGCCTAGTCTAGTTGTGGCTTGTATCTTGCTCTCTCTAGATTGGATTCCTAGATTCCTTTTGGTCCGTGATTGGATTCGTCCTTTTTTCTCTCCTCCCTCGTGGCTTTATATATGCAGCTAGAAGGGAGTTACATGAGTCCTAGTAGATTACGTATAGGAGTTCTTGTCTTGACCCGCAAGTCTTGCGGGTGGGCCTTCGTTGGGCCTTCTAGTAGCGCAGGATAACACCTCTCTTTGGGCCTAGTTCTTGGGCCTTGGACCGGGTAGCCTCACCCGATAGGTCCAGGATTCATCTCTTCGTCAGTACTGACGAAGATATGCATCCTGGATCCTGCGGATAAGGACACCCCATCTCAGGCCCAAGGTTAAGGCCCAAGAAGAGGAGCCCTTGGAATACTCCAGAAGGCCCACGTGAAGCCCACCCGCACTAACTTGCGGGTTAAGCTAGGAAACATGTAACCGACCTAGTTAGAGTTCGAGTCCTCTCCGGGTAGGGTTCGAGACCTGGCCATCTATATAAGGCCAGGAGAGCCCCTGGAAGAGAACCAAGCAATACCGCACGACCAAAAGCCTTGAACTCGAGACCTACTCTCGATTCGAGCACCACTATTGTAACCGATCTAATCTTCAATACAGATCGACAGAGGCAGTAAGTAAGGGTTTTACCTCTACGAGGGCCCTGAACCTAGGTAAATCTCGTCCCCTGTCTAGCCGACGATTCCACCAGCGCTCATGGGTTCTCCTAATCGAAACCCGATAGGTTCACCGAAGGGATTTTTTGAGTCAGGGATTCGACAATTGGCGCCGTCTGTGGGAACGGCGGGCGCTGGATCACCGGCATCTTCGGCTTCATCGACAACCATCTCCCGTTGGAAACCATCGACTACGGCTCCGAACAATCCTATACGGATCGGATCTGTCGTGGTCACACCTCACTCGTCGGAATCACGTCCGGTATTCGAAGATCTGGAGAAGAGCGTCACTTTGACATTCGGGAGCCTCAAGTTCGTGACGAACAAAGACGGAATCCTCCACTTCTCGGATGAATCTGAATCTGAATCTGGAGCCGTCGATTCGCGCTTCCCTCTGGAGAAAAGTGGCGAATCCATCTGCTTCAACGCAAAAGACTACCACACCCTCTCGACAGAGGAACCATCTCGGGTACGGAAAGCTTTCCGATCTGCGCCTATGTAACACCTGGGGTGTTACCCTATTAGAGAGTGTTTGTTTTCTTTTTGCTTGCATCATATGCATCACATGAGCATTGCATTCTGTTTTTTTTTTTCAAAACAATTTGAATTCAATAATGTTGGTATTGTTGCTTGAGCTTGTTAAATAAAACTTTGTTATTTCCACAATTCCCAAAATCAACACATTATTTGAAATTCCACTAACCACTTAAACATCAAACTAATATACCAATTTTGAAATCATTAACTAACCTTTGCTTTGTTTATTGTTTTGCAACTTAATAAAATTAATTATCAAAAATACAAACCTCAAACCCTATTTGGACATTATTCAACTAAACAACTTTAATTCAATTAAAATTTTCCACCTTGTGAACATAATGCTAACATTGCTTTCATTTCATGTTTTGGAAAAGTAATAAAATTATTTAATGAAATAAACCACCCCAAAACCCATATCCTTTCTCTCTCCCTTCTATTTCTTTTTACAAAAAAAATCAATTAAAAAGGAAAACCCCAAAGGAGAGGGCAGCCCAACCCTTTTCCTTTCTCTTCTCCACCTCAGCCCAATTTTTCCCCAGCCCACCTCTCTGCCCAAGCCCATTTTCTTTTTTTCCCACTTCTAGCCCAGTACCTGTTCGATTCCTTGTCGTCTTCCTCCTTCCCTGATGTCATCATGGTACGACAACAGGAGAACCATCGATGATCGATCCCCACCCCCTGGATGCTTGCCGTACCCTTGCTCCTCTCCCTTAAAACCACACCAACCCTAACCCTAGCTAGTCCCATCCACCATCGCCGCCGTCCCCTCTAGTTCTCCCTCCTCTCTACTGTTTTTTTCGTTGCCTGAACCACCGAAAACCTGCACCTTCTGAACCACCGTCAGACCACCTCCATGTACCCTCACCGCCGGTAGCCCACGGTCACCTCGAGGAAGGTCCACGGCCGGGAATGAGACCGCGGCATCCTCCTGAAGCTCCCCAGGCCCTCGCCGCTTGCTGGGATCCGCCGTGGGAGGCGCGCCGTCGCCGGCAAGAGCTCGCCGGGGCTGCACACGGCAGCGGCCGCTCCCTCGACCAACCGCCGTTTCCCCGCTCCTCCTTCAACGGCGGACCCCGAGGTGATCCACCCGCACCGCTCCTTCCTTCCTCCCTCCGTTCTGCTCTGCAATCCGGCCATCGAGCCGTGGAGATCATCGTCTGAACCTCCGCGTCCATGCCGCTAGCGCAGAAGGTTCAGTCCGTCAGGTAGTGGCCGAAATTCAGTTAACGCGTCGCGGTTACCCTCTTCTCTCGTCGAGTCCCTGTACTGTCAACAACAGCGACCAGCCGCACTGGTTGCGCTTCCGCGCGCGCAGCGAGACGGTCACGGGTTCGAACCCCTCGTGGAGCACTTTGCTCCACCTTTTTTCGCGAGCTACCGCGCGGTGGCAGGTCCACCCGTCGGTGACCCATCACGCCTTGTCAGCAGCCGCGTGGCGCAGGCCCCGCTCGTCAGCCGCTTGGGCTAGGACGAGCATCGGTGAACAACCTTCCCAGATCCAAATCTGGATCTGAGGTTTGCACCGAGGCCCCTGCCTCTCTTCAGTTTTGCATCCGAGCCCCTCCAACTCCTCTTTCCATCATAAACAAGTCCCTATCTTTTGCAAATAAAACCTAGAATTTCAAATGATCACAACTTTCAAACCCCAAATCCAAATAATACAAATTTTATATGTTTTCCAATCCAAATTTCCTGAACTTTTCAAATATCACATTTTTTTTCTGTTTTGAACTTTCAAAATGCAATTCAAATTTGAATTCAAATAATTTAATTGTAATTTGCAACAATTCATAAATAATTCATACTAATTCCAAATAAGGCAAATAAAATATGTTTTCCAATCAGTTTTATATCCTTAACATGTTCATGCCATTCATATCTCTGTTGCATCTTATCTTGTGCATTTTAGGGTTTGTTATGCATGTTCACCTATATGACAACATATGGAATGTGTGGGCTAATTAATTCCAGCTGTTGCCCCCTTCCATTTAAATTGCCTAACTCATCTACCTTATTGTTTTCCATGCTAAACAACATTTAACTTGATGGTTAGATAAACAACTTGAACCAATTCCTATTTCTCCGGACTCCGGTTCCGATTAAATTGCTTAAGTTGTTTTCCCTGTTGCATCTTTAAACCTGTCATGCATCCATATCTTGATCATGCTGGATCTTTTGCCGTAGTAGTAATTGTTGCATCCGGTGTTTGTTCGAGGTTCATTGCTTCTTCCCGGATAGGACGTTGAGATGCTGTGAGCAACGACAAGTTCTGCTACCTTGCGGGATCTCAGGCAAGTATACTCACTTGCATGCCACATGGCTGCCTTTCATCACTTGTTACCGATTCTTTCCTTTGATTCTTTTCTGCTAGCCTTAGTAGTAGTTGTTTCTGTTACGAACCTATCACATGAATCCTTTAAACCTGATATTGCCTCACCTCCACTCCTATAACCTTTGCTTGAGCCTGTGTCTTACTATCTTGCTTAGGGTTGCTTTTGCTCGAGCTCGTTGTCGGTTACTTCTTTTACTATCGTACCTTTTTATTATCGTACCGGGGGCTCGGAGTTAATCACTCAATCCTGTTAATGCTAATGTTAATAATAAATTTGACGATAAGGCACCGGCGGGAGGCCCACGGGTGGTTTTGAGGCCCGCTAGTGTCGACCCCCCTAATTAGGAAAAGGGTCTTGTCTACTGATCCATGATGAGCGCACTACCCGCATTTGGGGAGTATGGGCTCCCCCTCAGTTTGACTCGATTCGCATCTCGTCCAAATCGCCTCATTTAGTTCGGGTTTTCCATTTGCTGCATGCATGATCTTGCGAGCCCTTGGTACCCGGGTGGAACTTCGTAGTCGGCATTTAGGGCGGCGTGGTCTTCCAGTGCTATGAGGGTCCCCTTTTCTTCGTGGGGCTCGAGTAGCCGCGCACGCACAGCACGCGGTGCTTTGGGCTTGATGCGAAGAAGGGTTGGATGGTGTTGAGTGCCCCGCTTGGTGGGAGGCATCCCATCTGGCGGGATATTCATGAGTGCGGTTGCTATGGTGCACCCCTGCAGGGTAAATCTTCTCGAGAAGCCGTGTTTTCCGCGGTTATGGATTACTTGGTGAAAGTACTGGCTAACAAGTACTCAGGACAACTTCAACATAATGATCAATCATGTTTCACCCAATGATTAATAACTTGACTAGTAATAGGTTATTCACACAATAACTTGACTCATCTTTAATACCACGGTGTGAGTTATCCTCGGATTGCTTCTTCGGATAAGGGGCGAGATCCAGGATGGGTTTGTTTGAAATTATCTTTCAGTTGGTTACTATCACTCGATCTTATCTCCTTTCTGATAGTTGGACGTAATAGAATCTCTGTAGTTGGTTAGCGCAGCCTTTTGTCGCTTATTTGCAATAACCCCTTCTTCTCCATTGATCCTAAAGTATTTGTATCTTGTGATGATTGGCTACGCCGGTATTCTTGTGAGTATGGGTTTTATCCCCCTTGCCAGTACTTAACCGTACTGACCCACGAATCTCTTTCGTGGCTGCAAATTCCAACTTGCAGTCAACAGGTTTGAAGTCTGACGACGTTAGCTTGGGAATTCCCTCCGGCTTGGCCTGGGCAGGGATTGGACGCCTCCGGTTATCTTCAGGACTCTTAGTCCAATTTGGATCTTGTCCGTAGACGGACGTTTGTTTCTTCCGCTGTTATTTGGATCTTTGTATTGTATCAGTTGTAACCCCGGCTCGTGTGAGTCACCTTGTATCTATCTGTTTCTGTTGTAATTGTGGATTATTCGTGAACTATTGTAATGTTATCATAAATGGCAACCTGGAATCGGTTATTATGCGGATTTGGCGGGAATGCTGAAATCTGCATAGTGCCCGATCTCGGGGCGTCACAGCCTAGGACGCACGGGCCACGACTGGCCCAAGTCTGCATGGCAGGATCGGAACAGCCTCCGGAAACCGAACTCAGCGCAACAGAGCGCAACATAATAGGCGTCTCGCAGGAGGCCTGGAACCGAGCGAAGGAGGCCATGCGAACAAGTAAGCCACCCGCGGCAGGAGCGCCACAGGAAGATCTAACTGCCTACCACTACCATCTAGTGAGAGCAGCATCAACCATTAAGGACGCTCGAGCATATCTAGCCCGTCGCAGAAGAGCGGCGGATGAATCAAGCCTACAGCGAGCCGAACTATCCCTTGCACCCTCGGTCGGTACCCGACCTACGAGGAAGGGACACGCATCGTCATCCAGAGACTACGAGTCCATAGCCGGGACCAGCAGGTCGGCCGCACCTTCTTTCATAAGAGTCGACGACGACGGCAACGTCTACCCGCAAACCCCTACCACCGCAGTTCTAGCCGCGGCAACTTACATGCAAATGAACCAACCGACGGAAAGTGACCCTCGGGCAGAGCAGTACAAACAAATACGCAAAGGACTAGGGTTGGCAGCCGCGAGGCTCGCCTCCCACGACCGCAAGAAGGCTGAAGAACAGCTGGAGAAGGAGCGATAGGAAAAGGAAAAGGAGAAAGATAAAGAAACACCCCGCAGGCACAGAAGCTCTTCGCCGAGAAAAGACAAGTCACCACGTCGTGGTCGAGGAAAAGAAACCCGACGCCGCGGCGACAGTCGAAGCAGTAGCGAAGGCAGCCCGAGAGACTAAAGCTCGCGACACCACAGCAGCCGCTCGCGAAAACGAAGCAAGGAACCGCGGAAGGATGCTGACCGCGACCAGCCAGGACGTGACGCGCGATCTGACATCGCACAAAACAAGGTGGACAGGGCAAGGGCATCGCGATATCGCGACCGATCGTCATCCAGCTCCTCGGATGATGAAACCTGCGGTGCGCTCTGCTTTGCCCGCAGCATCCGCGAGGCGCCTCTACCCCGAAGATTCAAGCTCAGCTCGGAAGTGACAAAGTACGACGGCTCACTCGAGCCTTCTCAATAGTTAAGCGATTACTTCACGGCAGTGAAATGCCAACGTGTGAACAAAAACACGGCCATGCAATACCTCAATTTGCACCTCGTAGGCGCGGCCCGCAGTTGGCTGGAAAGGAGACCAAGATCTTGTTACGCATCATGGGATGACTTGCACTGCGACTTTTGCAAAAACTTCCAGTCGACCTACAAGAGGCCGGCCACGATCGAAGAACTACGAGCTTGCAAGCAAAAAAGCGGCGAATCCACCCGCGAATATATCCAGCGGTGGACCACGCTGAGGAACACCGCAGGGACGATCTCGGAAGAAGTAGCGATTGAAGCCTTTGCAAAGGGCGCCAGAAGAACTGCTTTTCGAGAAGAGTTAGGCAGAGCTGCACCCAAAACTATTGGGGAGCTCATGATCATAGCCGAAAAATGGGCTAACGGATAAGATGCAGTGCGCAATGAGAGAGCATCATCACCCGCACACAAAGACGATCGCCATGGCCGAAGGAAAAGAAGGAAGTACTACGATCACGAGGATAGAGAGGAATTGGTTGCAGCGGAATTCACGCGAAGTCGCGACTCCGGTCGCCGTGGAAGTCGCGAGTGGAGACCAAAGGCGGAAGAAAAATCCCCCGAGGAGGACCACGATGCATACTGCTCGCTACATCTATTTACAGATAAGCGCACGGGCAAAACTAAGGCAACACACCTTCTTAAGGATTGCCGAAAGTTTCTTGACATCTCGGACGCCCTCGCAAGGAAAAGATCCGCATCCACTCAAAATTACCCGCCGCTTCCAGGGGGAGGACACCCAGGATTCCAGCCGCCACAACCCCCGCCTCCACCAGCAAATCCAAACATGGCGCTAGCCGCACTGCCTGCACCACCGCCGCAAAACGCTGGAGCCAATGCGTACCCGAACCCGGCAGGACAACTCGCGATGATCCAGAAGGTATGCCCCTCTCGCAGAGCTCAAAAGACTAACACGAGGCAATTATGCATGGCAGTGCAGACACCACCAACAAAGCCCGAGTACTTGAAGATGGCGGACCAGCCAATCACGTTCTCGATGAAAGACCAATCACGTTCTCGATGAAAGACCACCCACCACAAGTCTATCGACCAGGACACGCCGCCCTTGTCATCCAAGCACAGATTGGCAACTATGACTTGGCCCGCGTATTCATGGATGGTGGCAGTGGCATCAACATTATCTACGCGGATATACTCCGTCGAATGAACAGGAATCTAGACGGCCTAACGGAATCAGAAACATCCTTCCACGGGATAGTTCCGGGCAAGGCAATCTGTCCACTCGGAACGATCAACTTAGAAGTTGTGCTGGGCTCTAAAAGCAACTACAGAAGGGAATTCCTCGACTTCGAAGTCGTCGAATGGCCCTCACAGTACCACGCCATTCTTGGTCGAACAGCGTTCGCCAGATTCATGGTTGTACCACACTACGCATACTTGAAGCTGAAGCTACCTGGCGAATACGGTGTGATCACCATCGACGGAGACTTCCAGAAATCGAACAAGTGCGACATTGAATTTAACGAGATCGCAAAATCTTTCGGGATGCAAGAAGAACTTCAAGAGCTGGCAAAGACCACGGATCACTCCGTGATGCCCCTCACGAAGAAAAACGCGCCTGAACTGGAGTTTAGCGCCAACAGCGACACCCGAAAGCATCATCCGACAGATTCTGCAAAGACAGCGATGGTCTCAACAACCCTCTCGCAAGCATAGGAAGGCGCGCTCGTCAAAATCCTCTGTGAGTACTGGGAAATCTTCGCCTGGCAGCCCTCAGATATGCCAGGAATACCCAGGGAGTTTTCCGAGCACTCACTCGAAGTCTTTCCAGATGCTAAACCCATCAATCAGACGACTCGACGATTTTCAGAACCCAAGCAGAAGGTGCTTGGAGAAGAAGTAAACAGATTGCTAGCAGCGAAATTCATCAGGGAGATCAAGATATCCACCTGGTTAGCAAACCCGGTGTTGGTCCCCAAAAAGAACACGGATATCCTTCGGGAGTGCATCGACTACACGTTGTTAAATAAGCATTGCCCCAAGGATAATTTTCCTCTCCCGCGAATCGACCAGATCGTGGACTCTACGGCAGGCTGCCAACGCCTCTCCTTCCTGGACGCCTATTCGGGATATAATCAGATCCGGATGAAAAGGGAAGACGAAGAAAAGACAGAATTCATCACACCTCACGGTGTCTACTGCTACACGACAATGCCCTTCGGGCTGAAGAACGCAGGCGCAACATATCAGCGTTGCATGCAAAAATGCCTCGCCAAACTTATTGGCAACAACGTGCAGTTGTACGTTGACGACATTGTCATCAAGACTCGAGTTGAGGACACACTCCTCGAGGACATTAGAGAAACATTCGACGCCCTTAATGCATACAGGATCAAGCTCAATCCGACCAAATGTTTCTTTGGCGTTCCCGCAGGAAAACTTCTCGGGTACCTGGTATCCGCCAGAGGCATCGAAGCCAACCCAGAGAAAATACAAGCAATCTTGACCATGAAGGAGCCAACCAATCTACGCGGAGTCCAATAGCTCGCAGGGCGACTAGCCGCCCTAAGCAGGTTCATCGCACGATTGGGAGAGCAAGCGTTACCCTTCTACAAGTTGTTGAAGAAGACGGACAAATTCGAATGGACACCAGAAGCTAAGCAAGCGTTCGCAGAATTAAAGCGATCGTTGCAAAGCAGGCGCGTCCTTGCAACACCGCAAGAAAGGGAGCCACTTTACTTGTACCTAGCCGCCACAAACCAAGTCATCAGCACATCAATCGTAGTCGAGCGACCTGAGGAAGGCAAAGCGTACGGAGTCCAACGACCAATCTATTACATCAGTGAAGTGCTCTCGCCATGCAAGCAACGATACCCTCATTACCAGAAGCTCGCATATGGAGTTGTTCTTACAGCCCGAAAGCTCAAGCACTATTTCCAGGAACACGCCATCAGAGTGGTTAATGATGCGTCACTCGGGACAATCATGAACAACCCTATGGCATCCGGAAGAATAGCAAAATGGAGCATCGAGTTGGGCGCTTGGGACATCACCTATGCAGGACGCAACGCAGTCAAATCCCAGGTACTCGTGGAATTTCTAAGCGAATGGACAGAACTACAAACGCCCGGACCGCCTAAGTACACGAGCAATTGGATAATGTACTTTGACGGATCCAAGAGAAACGAAGGAGCAGGAACTGGAATTGTTCTTATATCGCCTCGAGGAGACAAGCTGCAATACGTCCTACGATTGGACTTTCCACCAGATGATCCAGCATCGAACAATGACGCAGAATATGAAGCCCTGTTGCATGGGATGAAGATGGCAATCGCCTGTGGAGCTACCCGATTAATGATATACGGCGACGCCGATCTCATTGTGCAGCAGACAATGAAAGAATGTGATGCAATTGTTGAAAACATGGTCGCGTATCGCGACATGTACAATCTACTCGAAGGAAGTTTTAAAGGGTGCGAGCTGACGCACATTGCAAGATCCAGCAACGAAGAAGCAGATAGACTGGCAAACATGGGTTCCACGAATACACCCATACCGCCAGGAATATATTTCGAACGGATGATCAAGCGATCGGTCAAAGTCAAGAAAGCTGCAGGAACACCCGCAGTGCCAGAAACAGAGGTCAGCCCGTAAGTCGCTATTATCGAGCTTATTCATAACATATCACGACAGGTTTTTCTGGTCGAGCCAGTCTGGAAGCAGAAATATCTCGACTACCTGACCAACAGACAGCTCCCGGCTGATCCACGCGAGGCTCGACAAATAATCAGACGCAGCAAACCTTTCGGGTAGTCAATGGGGAATTATAGAAGCAAAGCATCTCGGGGACACTTCAGCGCTGCATCGCACACGAAGATGGCAAAGAATTACTCCAGGACATCCACCAAGGAGATTGCGGACATCATGCTAGCTAGAAAACAATAATGGGAAAGGCCTTCCGAGCAGGATTCTACTGGCTAACAGCAGCTACCGATGCAAAGAACCTGGTCGAACGATGCGATGCTTGTCAGCGATTCGCACCAAGACCACATGCACCTGCTACGGAATTGCACATGATACCCATTGCCTGGCCCTTCGCACAATGGGGGCTGGATATGGTTGGACCACTACACAAGTCCACACCTGATGGATATACACACTTGCTGGTCGCAGTCGACAAGTTTACCAAATGGATCGAGGCCATGCCAGTAACTTCGGCTAGCGCCCAATGCGCCGTCAAGTTCCTCGACTCCATTATATGCAGATTTGGGGTGCCACACGACATCATTACAGACAATGGTACAAACTTCACAGCAAAAGAAACACAACAGTTCTGCGTGGAAAAAGGCATCAACTTCAAGTTTGCTTCAGTTGCCCACCCGCAAACGAACGGTCAAGTCGAATGATCCAACGGCTTAGTTTTGGCTGGCATCATGAAACGTTTACTCGATCGTCTACACCCCGCAGCAGGACATTGGGCAGAAGAGCTACCCTCCGTACTATGGAGCCTTCGCATAACTCCAAACAGATCCACAAAATACACACCATTTTTCATGGTATACGGGGCAGAAGCAGTCCTTCCCGAGGATGTTAGATTCAGCGCCCCACGAGTTGTGGCTTACAGCGAAGAAGCCTCCAACAAGGCACTCGCGGAAGATATGGATGCACTCGACGAGATGCATGACATCGCGCTCGCAAGATCCGCAGTATATCAGCAATCACTGCGAAACTATCACAGTCGCCGCATACACGACAGAGCATTCGCGGTTGGAGATCTAGTGCTGCGGCTCAAGCAGAAGGAAGGACACAAGCTCGAGCCACCCTGAGAAGGACCCTTCATCATACACGAAGTCATCCCAGGCGGAGCCTACAGGCTGAAGAATCCATCGACTGGAGGAATTTATTCCAATCCTTGAAATATTGCGCACCTCCGCAAATTTTATCCCTAGGTTTACTTGTTATCACAACAAATAAGGATATACTAGCCACTCTTGTAGCTCGAATACATGGATTCTCAGTCATTGCAATAAAATACATGGTTTCTCCATCATATTTACTCGAAGCTTCCTATTCTTTACATGCTAAATAGTTACAGGTACACACCCCATAAACACACGGGGGCTACACCTACAACTAAGCATCACAGGAAAAATCATACATACAAGGTTACACACCTTACGACGGTTTTTACAAACTATACAAGATTACAGGATATGCACATCCGACAATCAATCAAAGCGTTGAGCATTCTCAGTCGCTAACACTATATCTATTTCCTTAGAGGTCAGTCGCATGATTTTCTCTGCTGCAGGACGAACAACATCATAGTAGGGTGAAATATCATCAATTGGACCATCTAGGAGCCTAGCTACGGAGTTAATATTTATCTCAGGATGCCATATCCGGACAAAGGAAAGAGCTACAACCGCGCCACAAGTCATCTGATTGCGCACACACGCGCGAACCTCTCCCTCCCGTCCGAACAGCCTGAGAAGATAGCTCCAGTCTTCGGGACCCCTTTCGAGAGGGTAGAAAGCAGTGTTCATCGCGACTAAGACCTCGTGAAAAGAACTCACGAGAATTCTCGCCTGGATGACACGGAACTTCAAGGTGGCCATCACAAATCCTCGACTGCGATCAGACCAGATATTGTTCGCATGAGGCTTTGAGCTACCAGCCTCTTGAAGAATGTGATTTTCCACCCACTTCTTTTCTTCCCTGTCATCCGGTTTAACAACTGAAAAGCAAACATCCTTAATCAGCTAAGGAAACAAGACAAAAGAAGACACGGGGGCTGTAATACTTACACAGCAAATCCCTTGCAACCGAAGCTAATTCATCCATCAGAAACTGTTCGCGTTCAGTCGCCAGTTTCTGCTTGGACTTCACCACATCGGCTACACCACGCAGAGCTTTCAGCTTGCGCTCACCTTCCTGGACCCTATCACGAAGACCTCCATAGGTACCAACAGCGGCGACAAGGGGATTTACTGGAGTAGCACGTCCACCTGAAGATTCTGCGGCAACCCCAGTAGCCTGGAAGAATACAAGGAAAGAAGTAAGACGCCCTATTCGAAGTATCTCTAGTCGCACATTTGACGAGTGCTCGGGGGCTACTCCCATCGGGAGAAAATACACAAACAACAAGAAGTAATTTCCAGACGAACATTTTGATTAAGGACAATGAAAATACGGGAATACATCCCAAGGTTCATTACAATCAAGGGGGAAAAGAAAAACAAGACTACGAAGCTACAGTGGTGCTCCCGCTAGCGGCAGTCGCCCCTCCTTTGAGTCGAGCAAATAGCTCAGACAGCTTCCGAGCAAGGATGGCGGCCTGCTCGCCAAAACGAGAGAGCCGTACCTTTTTGCCCGTGGAGGGGTCGACTGGAAGAGCCGAGTAGGCCTCCTCCAAACCGTTGACTCCATGCGCCAGCGCGAACTGGATCGCGGTCTTTGCGCCAGACTCCGACTGGGCGACTGCGTAGGCATCCAGGAGACTGCCCTCCGAAAAGATCTTCAGCAGGTCGTCTAGCGCGGGTGGAGATGCAGCGCTGGCGAGGAAGCGACCGTGCAGTTGCGTCAACACGTGAGTGGCATCGCCAATCAAGGAGCAAACTCCTTCGGCATGCCTCTTGAGTTGAGCAAGAGTGTCGGTTAGCACATCTACCCGCTGGATCCCAGGGATCTCCAGAGGAACATCCAGAAGACCTGCAAAAGAAAAGAATGTCAAGACTTGGCAAGTTCAGCAGGATAAAAGATGAAATCGCGAGAGCCCAAATCACTTACCTGCGAGACGCTCAGCAAGGGGACGGAGGAACGTGACAAGGTCAGCATCGGCCTTATTGCCAGCATCCTCTTGATCCTTCAGAGCTTTCCGCGCATCCGCGAGTTGCCTTTCAAGATCCTCCGATCGCATGCGGGAGGCCTCCAGTTCTTGTCGGATAGCCGCCAGATCAGCCTCCTGAGTGGTTACCCGCTTAGAGAGACTGTCTTTCTCGGACTCCGAAAATTCAAGTCGAGCTGCATAGTGACACTTGTCAGAAATCAAGAATTGATGAAAGAATAAGGACAAGAGAAGATGATAAAACTTACGCTTAAGAAGCTCGTTCTCGGAGCGGAATCGGCTACGGTCTACTCGAAGCGACTCGCATTCCGATTCGGCGAGAACAACGCGGCGACCAATCGCCGCAAGGGAATCGACAAGCGACTACAAAAGTACAGAGATAGAAGAATTAAAAGAGATAAATTGGAGCCTGTACCCGATTGAAATCAATCGACTACAGCCTCGGGGGCTACTCCCATCGGGAGCACTGCCGTGCACCCGATAAAATCAAGAAGAAGAAAAAGACAAGACTTTGAGCCTGTAGCCGATCGCATGCAATCGACTACAACCTCGGGGGCTACTCCTATCGGGAGCACTGTCGTGCACCCGATAAAAATTTGAAGACAAATGACAAAGTTTACCTGGCCCGTGGCGCGGGAGAGGGGATCTGCGGAGCTGTCCGTCACTTCTTTCGAAGCTGAAGTCCTGGCGGCAAAACTAGGAGCTTCACGTTCCACAGTCGCCGCATTGGGGGCTGCGCTGGGAGAATTCTGGACGGTGCCAACAGTGGGAGTCTCACCCGCAGCTCCTGCTCTATTCCTCTTTTCGGGAGGAATGGAAGAAGCGTACCTGCGAGGACTGATGGTCTGCAGGCTGCGACAAAAAACAAAAGCATCAGCATGGATGCACAGAAGAATGTTCGACTAAGAACAAGAAGAAGAACTTACTCATCATCTTCATCTTCATCCAGCAAATCGGCATTCCAAGCGGTTGCGATTACTGGGAATGAAGGCGAAGGGGCGAGTGAACGAAGTGGAGTCGCGGAGATAGGGGCCTTCCCAGGCGATTCCTCCTAGGAGTTGTCCTTGGAAGTAGCCTCGTTATCATCCACCCGACGACACTTGTGGTGATGGAGGCCGCCATTCGAGCCCTCTGCACCATCCGAAGAATCGTGCTCGGAGCTTGAAGAAGCATCGAGGACGCTGTTATCGGCTAGGCCATCCATATGACTCGTCAATAACTCCGAGGCGTCCTCTCCCGCAACTGGCGGGTAGCATTTTTCCATAGCTAGGCTCTACAAAGAAGACAGAAGAAAGCAAGAAAAAAAATTATCGACTAAAGCTCAGAGCAAGGAAGAAAATAATAGAAGACAAGAAGGGTAAAGTAACCGCGGCTGGTGGAGGCCTCGAAGCGTCGAAAGCTTCGACTGTGCAGTCGGGGAACTTCTCTCCCACCTTCAAGCTAGTGATAGCCGCGATTTTCTTCTCGAACTCAACGTTCGAAAGCTCCTCGCGGCTCACTCGGCTGGGATCCTCAGAGACTTTGTATTCCCACATGGTGGAAGGCCTTTGTTGCAAAGGTTGGATCCTGCGCTTCAGAAAGATGCTTGCTAGGTGCAGCCCGTTGAGCACAACTCCAGCAGTTTGATCCCGGAGAGCGGCCACCCTTGTGAGTAGGGGTCTGACGACCTGAGTTTCTTCGGCTGACAGCTTATGCGCCCAGGACTTCCGCCTCTTCAAAACAGCGAACGGGTGGAATTCTACGATCCCACCCGAGCTGTTGTCGATGACATAAAACCATTTTTTCCGCCAGCCTTGGGCGGAGTCGATGAAGTGCATGCTAAAATAACTGCTTTCCAGTCGCGCTTGGATCCCGAAGCCGCCCGTGTATAGCGGCTCGCCAGGCTCAGAGTCTACCCGCGATTTCTCGCGGAAGATCCGAACCTTGAAGAGGGCCTTCCAGAGCGCCCAATGTGGGCGAATGCCAAGGAAGCATTCACAGAACACGATGAAGCACGATATGTGCTGCACCGCGTTCGGAGGAAGATCGTGAAGCTGTATGCCATAGACATACAGCAACCCGACTAGGAAAGGATGGAGAGGGAAGGAGAGACCCCGAGACACAGGTCCGCAAAGACCACGCGCTCGTTCAACTGCGGGTTTGGTACCTCTTCTTTCTTCCCGAGGCGCACCCGCTTCTCAGCTTCCGCCGGCAGCAGCCCCTCCCGCTGCATCTCTTTTATGCTCTTCGCGGTGGTGTTGGGCGAACGCGAGTCGCCGGCACGGGGCGCAGGTTGCGCGGAGGCTTCTCCAGATGCGGAAGTGGAAGCGCCACGTCTTTTGCCTCCGGCCATGACTGACAGTGCGAGCTCGAGCACGAGGAGGAAGATGAGCGCGAGGAAGAAGATGGATGAAGGCGAAGGCTGGGAAAGTTTTACCGCAGCGCTAAGACCCGTACTTATACACGGAGCGAATCAATCCCAGCCATTCGATGCGCTACGTGGCGCTTATCCCAGTCACCACGTGTGAAGATGAAACGAGGAGACGGTGAACGTTGTTCCGTGCCACGATCTTAACAGAAGATCGTGCGCATTTACTGCACGGTTCGCGTGAAAACCGGGAGCGGTGTCTCGTTTCCCGGTCAAAAAGCTGACTAGGTGGGCCAGCCCATCTGCTACCACTCCATCACGTCCCATCGGGAGGAGAAAAGTGCGCCATGAAGTCATGGCGTGCATCATCAAACTCAAGAAATCTTCGAATGGAAGTTCAAACGCGAAATTAACTTTGTACGAACAAAAACTCCTTCGAATAAAAGCAATTCTTCTGTGAACAAATCATGGAACAAGACCTCTTTAAACAACAGAGAAACACCCTATACACGAAAACTCTTTCGTATGGGCACGACATTCCAAATATGAAAACTCTTTCATATGGACATAACTTTCCTCAGCACGAAAATTCTTTCGTATGAAACTCAAACAATCACTCGGGTAGGCAGAGCCTACCTATTTTCACACATGATATTTTTACATCATAAAAACCTGGATTGTTCAGCCGACTAGGCACATCCGGATGCCATATTCTTCGAATATGAAGGTAAGACCCAAAAAGATCTCTCTTAAGGGCCTGGAATCGCACTCAAAAGCTGCGTCCTCCGGTATGATTCCGTGTCAACAACACGAAGAAAAATCCTAGCGGACGCGCCGGTGAAAGTGCAAGATGGTCAACTAGAGGGGGGGTGAATAGGTGACGTACAAATTTTACTCCTTTTTCAATTTTAATGGTGGATTAGGAAAACTAAAAGCTTGGTTATCTAAATGTGCAACTAGGTTAACACCCTAAGTGACAAGTAACGAGTAGCAACGAAAGTAAGGTAAACACACAAGATAACCACAAGTGAAAACACGGAGACAAGGATATGTTTCCCGTAGTTCCTTCTTGAAAGAAGTACGTCTACGTTGGAGAGGTGGGGAGCCACCTAGGCGCTCCTCAATAGCACGGATGTGCACACCTTATTCTCCGTGAGCTTCTCCGGTGAGGGAGATTCTTGTTTCCACTATGAGGTCGACTTGAAGGCGTTGACCAAACCTTTACAAGGGGTTGAGGCTACTCCACAAGTGAGATGGAGGCTCTCAACAATTGAAGCTTCTTGCTACAAGGTGGAAGCTACAAGCACTAGGGTTTCCCTTGGATGACAAGGCAACCAAGAGATTACAAGATCCCAAGAGTTGTGGTGTGGGAACACACGTTTTGGCTTGGTGGAAAGATAGATCTAGGCCTCCTCCATGAGATCCTTGAAGGGCATCGAGTTTGGTTGGAGGAGGAGGGAGATCGGGGCGTTTTGAGCTCTTCAAATGGAGGAGAGAGAGGAATGGACGAGCTACCTATCTAGAGGAAGAAGACAGCTATTTATAGACTCCTCCAAATTCTGACCGTTGCAGTCCTGCGGGACCGGAAATTTCCGGTGTAAAGGCCAGAATATTCCGGTGCGTCTTGGCCGGAATTTTGAATTCTCCGGGGGGCGGATATTTGAAATATCCGGGGGCGGAAATTTCCGCCCCAATACTCCGCCCCCATCTCTGTGCGCAGGCATCAACATGTTGATGAAAAACTGCTAAGGACCAGGGGCCGGATATTTGCTCCGGAAATTTCCGGGGAAAATTTCCGCCCCACCTTCTGTGCGCGGGCATCAACTTATGATGGAAAAATTGCTAAGGACTTGATGACCGGAATATTGAAATATCCGGGGGACGGATAATTGAAATTTTCGGGCCCGGAATTTTCCGGACAGAATCTCCGCCCCCATCTCTGTGCGCGGGCAACATGTAGTAGTCCAATTTCTGCTAAGTCCTTGAGGGCCGGATTTTTGTGCCGGAAATTTCCGGGGCAAATTTCCGCCCTGGCTTCTGTGCGCGGGCAGAAAAACACTTAGTCGTTTTTGTGGATGCCAGAAAGGAGGCCATAAATTTCCGGTGTGAGGGCCGGATAATCCGCCCTTTAAGATCCAGAATTTCCGCCCTACATACTGAAAAATCCGGTGGCAGTAATTCCACAATATAGTTCTTCTCTTTGATCTTTTGACGAGGATATAACAATGATCATGTGAGATAAAATAGCTGCACAGTCTAAACCACATTGTTAGATAGGAGATATCCGTGTTATCGTCATCACCAAAATCATTAGAGGGATCATGAGCTTTCAATCTCCCCCTTTTTGGTGAATGATGACAACACGGGTATTTGCGGGGAAGTAAACTAACAATGCAGGATATGAAAACATCACAGATAGCATATATAGGAGACATGCCTCCCAATAATAATAGTTCAACACAAATAACGAGTACGGTAGAACGAAGTTCGAAAAGACGCACGAAATCGGAAATGGCAACAAAGAACGAAAGAAACCCTCCCAAGCAAATCCCCACGATCATCTAGATCTTATCCCCCTTTGGCATCAAGACACCAAAAACAGAAAAGAGAGAGCTACGTCCCATGGAGCAAACTCTAGGCCTGGGTGTCCTCTTCTTCCTCTTCGGCTTCACTGGCAGTGACATCCTCCATGTCCTCATCATCATCAACACCGATATCCCAGTCAACGTCACGGTTGTTCCAGTTCTTGTATGCAATCCGGGGACGAGGAAGTGGTGGCACAGTGGGAGTCTTAAGAGCAGTCATGATGTGGTGCTGGTTCTCTAAGATGCTGCGGCGCTCCACATAGGCAGTGTAGTTCTCCTTGTGGATGCAGACATTCATGCTCAGCACCTTCTCAACTGCACGAACAAGCCACGAGCGTTTCTTCTTGCCAGGAGGAGGAGGACGCATGCGAGCATCCCTGTGGCCCTGTCCAGTTGCACCAACATCATGAGCGGCCTGCTGAGTGTGGGCGGACTTCTTGTAGAGAGTAACGTCCTTGTGATCCTCACAGTCTAGCTCCAAGTCCTCTCGGAGTTCTTCAGGATAGCGTGCCTTGATAAGCTTCATGATATAGGGAGCATATGGAGGCACCTTGCGGTGGAAGAGAGCATAGTGGATCTCATTGACGATGAAGTCCATCACATCAATCCTGTGAGCCTCCATGTCAGTCATATCACTCTCAGAGAAGGTCAAGTAGGCGTGGTACATAAGGTTGACCAATCCACCACGAATAGCATCATTATTTCCCGCACTCGGAGCAATGGACTCCCTGAGCATGCGCAGAAGAATATCATAGACGGCGAAGAGACATTTAGCCGATCCAATTGTACCTCGAGGACCATAGAGCTCAGCTAGCCTGTTCTTCTCATACTCTTCCCCATGGATGTGCATGCGGTGACCCTGTGGAGTGTTGAGGCCAGCAAAAGGATAATCAAGCACAGTGGCAAAGTCATGGAAGTTGGCGGTGAGCAGGTGAGGGCCAGACATCCAAGACATCCCAATCTCTTCAGAATCATCAATGACAAGAGTAGCATAGAACTGCTGGATGAAGGTGGTGTTGTAGGAGCATCTAGTCTCCATAAGCGGACGCAGAGCAAGTATCTCAGCTAGCTGAACAGAGTGGTTGAAGTAGTCGGCGTTGGCAGCCAGATGAGCAAAGTTGATCACCTTCATGGGGCACACTGGTTTGCTCATCACGGTGTACACCTGCTTGAATAGGGTCTCCTGCTCAACGTGCCAAAAGCACGTATCAATGGTGGGGTCCTGAGGACCCTCCGTGTACCAAGCCTTGACACGCCATGCCTTAAACTCTGCGATGGGCATGGTGCCCACGTTGAGAGTGGCCTTGCCTTGCTGTCTGCCACCCCTGCGAGCAGCCCTGTCAGCATCATGTTGCTGCTCATAGTCTCTCTGAGCATCTCTCGCACGCCGGCGAGTTTCATTGTCCTCAACAAAAGTCCCCCCATCATTTTCCGTCAGGTGACGGAGTCGTTTGCGAGAGCTAACCAACTTGCCGGGCCTAGATCTTGAACCATCTGCGAGGAAAGCAGAGAAGATCCAAAGAAAAACAAACAAAAATAAAAAACGGGGGCTCACGAATTGTGGAATGGAATAAAGTGGAGCTCTGTTCAAGATTCAGTACAGGCCGGAAATTCCGGTCATGGATTCGAAAATTCCGGAGGACGGAAATTCCGGCCTCAGGGGAAATTTCCGGGGTGCGGAAATTCCGGCCCTGGGGCGGAAATTTCCGGCCTTCGGGATTTTTGAATCCAGATCTGAATCTGGGCCTATAATGAATCTAGAACGAGGAATCTAGTACAAGGATGAATCCTGGAGAATAGGTGGTACTTGTGCGAACAAAGAACTATGCTAGACCATGAAGAACACTAGATAGAGGAACAACGCATCTAATCAACCCAAAATTGCGGAGAAAACGGACACATACCAGGATCTATGAACAGGAACGGACGTGCGGTCTCTTGATCCGCAAGGGATGAGGAGAGGATGAAGAGAGGAGGTGAATAGGCCTCCCGGAAGTCTCGGAGGCGGCGGCGGCGGCTGGGGGCGAGTGGAGACGAGGGGAGGGAAGCAATCTGGAACTGCTCCCTCCCGTCGTCCTTATATAGCCCCAGACCAAGGGCACCGGAAATTCCGGTATAAAGACCGGATATTCCGGGGTCCGGAAATTTGGGCCGGAATATTCCGCCCAAATATCCGGTGTGCCTTCTGCGAGCGGGCACGCTGGATAGTTGGGGGATAATTCGAGTCCAAACTGAACTCCGGAAATTTTCGTGGCTTAAGACACGGAATATTCCGGGCGCCCGGAAATTTACCCCGGAAATTTCCGCTGCAATTTCCGGTGTGCCTTCTGCGAGCGGGCACAGCAGAATTTGGCGAAATTTCTGGGACAAACGTCTGAGGGCCGGAATATTCCGGTCCTAAGCCGGAATTTCCGGAGTGCCAACGCCATCCGAGTTTTGTGGAAGATGGAACAAGTCGTGAGCCTCCAAAAATGCAAAAAGACACAAACAAACTCACAAACACGAGGAAAACATCAACTAGAAATTCAAAGGAAAAAGTTGGTGGCCGAAGCCACCGTGTTTGAGTGATACCAAGGAGCCGCGAAGATGTATCTTGGATTCAAAAGTATAACTCACGTTTTAAGCACAATAAGTCACATATTGACTAGATATGCATGACGATTTGATTGTTTTGCGCATGATAGGTGGAGTGTTGGTTCATGAGTTGAACTACACTCCCCCTATGTCCATGCCTACATCTAGACTAGATAGCACATATAGTGAAGGTACTTATGCAAGGGTTCAAGAGAAGTTAGACGCATCGATCACATTTAGTTCATTCCTCAAACCCCGAAATCTTGGTTCGTCAAGGGCCTTCATGAAGATATCCGCGAGTTGATCCTTGGTTGCCACATATGAGAGATCAATATCACCCTTCTCAACATGATCCCGAATAAAGTGATGCCGTATTTCAATGTGCTTCGTCTTGGAGTGAAGAACGGGATTGTAGGCAATCTTGATAGCAATCTCATTGTCGCATAGGAGAGGAACTTTGTCGAAGACGATGCCATAATCTCTCAATGTTTGCCGCATCCAAAGTAATTGAGCACAACAACTCGCCGCGGATATATATTCGGCCTCGGTGGTAGAGAGAGCGATGCAGTTTTGCTTCTTAGATGACCAACACACCAATGAGCGTCCAAGGAATTGACATCCTCCGAATGTGGATTTCCTATCCGTCTTCTCTCCCGCATAGTCCGCATCCGAATATCCAATGAGTTGAAAGCTTGAACCCTTGGGATACCAAAGACCGAAGTTGGGGGTATGAACTAAATATCGAAAGATGCGCTTAACCGCTTCAAAATGACTTTGCCTCGGAGAGGCTTGAAACCTTGCACATTTACCTACGCTATACATGATGTCGGGTCTAGATGCACAAAGGTAGAGCAAAGAGCCAATCATGGAGCGGTGTACCTTTTGATCTACCTCTTTACCATCTGGGTCGGGTTTCAAGTCAATGGTCGTGGACATGGGGGTCTTCGTAGGTTTAGCTTCATGCATGTTGAATCTCTTGAGTATACTTGGCTTGATTAATGAAAGTACCTTCCGGATATTGCTTGATCTCAAAGCCAAGAAAATATTCCAATTCTCCCATCATAGACATCTCGAACTTGTCCGTCATAAGCTTGCAAAACTCAACATTGAATGCAACGTTAGTAGAACCAAAAATGATATCATCCACATAGAGTTGGCATATGAACAAGTCACCTCCAACCTTTTTGGTGAAAAGGGTGGGATCGATTAAACCAACATTGAACCCACGATCAACCAAAAACTCTTTAAGGTGCTCATACCACGCACGTGGAGCTTGTTTAAGTCCATAGAGCGCCTTATCAAGTTTATAGACATGATCGGGGTGGTTGGGATCCTCGAAACCCGGAGGTTGCTTGACATAGACCAACTCGTGGATGGGACCATTCAAAAATGCACTTTTCACATCCATTTGTTGCAACTTAAAGTTATGATGAGAAGCATAAGCAAGTAAGATGCAAATGGATTCAAGACGAGCAACGGGAGCGAATGTTTCACCAAAGTAGACACCTTCGACTTGAGAAAATCCTTGAGCTACCAATCTAGCTTTGTTGCGGATGACGATGTCGTCCTTGTCTTGTTTGTTCTTGAAGATCCACTTAGTGCCGATGACGTTCTTGCAATCTTTGGGTCTTGGCACCAACTTCCACACTTTGTTGCGCTCGAAGTTATTAAGTTCATCGTGCATTGCTTCAAGCCAATCTTGATCTTCAAGAGCTTCATAGACCTTCTTTGGCTCAATGTGAGAGACGAATGCATGAGCTTTGCTAAAGTCCGCTAGTTGCCTCCTTGTGACGACCCTTCCACGAACTTGACCAAGAATCATGTCCTCCGTGTGACCGGCACGAGCAAGATTATCTAGCCTCCTCTTTGCTCTACGAGCTAGCATCTCCTCCAAAGTTTCCTTGGATAGAACTTGATCATCACCTTCATCATCGGAGACATGTCCACCTTGATCTTGATCATTGACGGGAGATGGATCCCTTAAGTGTCTAGTATAATCATCATGAGTATATTGTTCTTCATTATGAGCTTGGCCTTCATCATGAGCTTGGCCTTGATTATTAGCTTGGCCTTGAGGTGAAGCATGAGGGGTTGGTGCATCTTGTTGGGTAGCTTGGTTGTCAATGGATGTAGTCAATGGCTCCACTTGAGTGGAGCATAGTCCTTCTCCCTCCGTCATTCGGTGTCCCTCAATGGGGATTATTTCACCAATCCCCATTCTTCGTATGACGATGGGAGGAATTGCATCTCCTACAAAACCATGATCTATACGGCCCCCTTGGGACCCATTATCCTCATCAAACACCACGTCTATAGCTTCTTCAACTTGTCCGGTGGACTTGTTGTAGACCCTATAGGCGTGAGCGTTTGTGGCATAACCAACAAAGATACCCTCATAAGATTTAGTCTCGAACTTTGACAAGCGTTTACCTCTCTTGCGAATGAAGCACTTGCAACCAAAGACCTTGAAGTATGATACATCCGGCTTCTTGCCCGTGAGAATCTCATAAGGGGTCTTGTTCAAGATCTTGTAGAGATATAATCGGTTGCTAGCGTGGCAAGCGGTGGAGACGGCCTCAGCCCAAAAATTATAAGGAGAAGAGAACTCCGCAATCATGGTTCGAGCCGCATCCATAAGAGTCCGATTCTTTCTCTCCGCCACACCATTTTGTTGAGGGGTGTAGGGAGTAGAGTATTGATGAGCAATTCCTTCCTCACTAAGAAACCCCTCCACGGTGTAGTTCTTGAACTCGGAGCCGTTATCACTTCGGATCACCATGATACTCGTATTATGTTGGCGTTCCACCAAAGTGATGAACTCGATGACCCGCTTTTGAGTCTCACTCTTCCTCTTGAAGAAGTACACCCAACAATATCGTGAATAGTCATCCACAATCACCAAACAATACTTTTTGCCCCCAAGGCTATCATATGATAGGGGACCAAAGAGGTCCAAGTGAATGAGCTCGAGGATCCTTGAGGTGGTGATGTTCGTCTTGGTGGGGTGTGCTTCTCCATGTTGCTTTCCTAAGACGCAAGAGCTACACACACGATCTTTGGCAAACTTAGCATTTGTTAGTCCTAGAACGTGATTGCCACTTTGAAGGTCATGCAACGTTCTCATATTGGTGTGGGCTAACCGGCGATGCCATAGCCAACCCACATCAACTTTAGCCATTACGCATGTCGCGGCACACGTGTCTCCTTTAGAGAAGTCCACTACATACATGCCGTTCTCGACATGCCCAACGAAGGCTACTTTAAGAGTCGTCTCCCAAGTGACAATCACATTCTCCTTATTAAAGAAAGAGGTAAAACCACTCTTAGAAAGTTGAAGAACCGAGATGAGATTATAGCCTAGGGACTCAACAAGAAGAACATTCTCAATTGACAAGTCATTTGAGATTGCTACCTTGCCTCGTCCCAATACCTTTAATTCGGAGTTATCACCAATAGTGACGCAATTGAGGTGAGGTAATGGAGGTTGAAGATCACTCATTGCGTCATTGCTTCCGGTCATATGTTGGGATGCACCACTATCCACCGTCCATTTGCTCGACCCGGAAGCACTTCCCTACAAGATTAGTTTCTTGATTTAGGGACCCAACTTTGAATGGGTCCTCTCATGTTAGTGACAAGGGTCTTAGGCACCCAAATACTCCAATGATAATCATCACCATAAGAAGTACCAACATATTTAGCATATACATGACCATCTCCAGATTTCATAAGAACATAAGATGGATTGTATTTCCCGGCAAAGTTATTGTGAGTGGTGCTCCCCCTAGAGGTATCACCACCCACAAAGGTGTTGGTATTCTTGCTTTTTGCCACCTCTCCCTCTTTCACAAATCTTACTTCTTGTGAAGGAGAGGTAGCTTTATTCTTGTTCTTCTTCTTGTACTTCTTCTTTGACTTGGCTACATAGCAAAGTCCCTCCTTTCCCTTGTTTACTTGTTGAGAAGCATTCTCATGGGGATTCTTCTCACTTCCTACAAGATTAGTAGCACCACAAGCATAGCTAGACAAGACATTTGAGCTAGGAGATGAAGTGGACACAACTTGCTTGTTAGATAGTTGAGCTAGAAGATTGTCACGAGATTTGGTCAACTTGTCATGAATTTTCTTAAGAGACGTGAACTCCTTTTCGAGTTTTTCATGACGAGTGACAAGTTCCTCGTGAGCAATTCCTAGCTTCAACTCTTCATGTTCTAGAGTTTTAATGATAGCAAGGGATTGAGCATTTTCCTTCCTAAGCATGGAGACACTTATGGCAAAGTTTTCTTCAAGACAAGATAACTTCTCCTCAAGAGAGGCACGAAGGGAACGCTCATTTTCAAGCGCTTTTTCAAGCTCTTGTTCATTGCAAGTGTGGCCTTCATGGCTTTCCAAAGCCAAGATAATCTCCTCCTTTTCATCTACAAGAGTGTTAGCCTCATCAAGTTGCCTTAAAAGGGCATTTACTTTTTCCTTAGTCTCACCTTTAAGGGCTTGATAGCTATGTGCCTAACTCATTAGACTCACTATCCTCCTCGCAAACATTTTCAACACAATCCAATAATGAAGGAGGGTTAGTGATAACGGTCTTGGAGTTGGGAGAGCATACCAAATTGGCTTTTGCCATAAGACAAGTAGGTTGGGTTGCAACACTCTCATTGGGGGATTCAAATAGGGAGATCGAAGGAGTTGATGCGGTGGCCATGGCGATGTGAGCGACTCCACCTACTTCATCTTCTCCTTCATCTCCGGAGATGTAAGTCTCGAGCACCGCCCCGTCTTGAACATAGAGGGCCCTTGGCACCCTTCTAGCGAAGTTCTTGTTTTGAGGAGGCTTGGCCTTGTTTTTGCGAACAAGCTTGCCTTCGTTTTCTTCTCTTGGATCAAAGGGGCACTCCTTGACAAAGTGGTTTGCGCTACCACAATTGTAGCATGTCCTTGGTCGCTCCCCCTTCTTCTTGTAGTTCTTGTTTCGTGGAGGCCTTGGAGATCCGGCCTTGTGAGCTTCCCATCTCTTCCAATATCCATGCATGGAAAGAGCAATACATTTGTGAGCTCTGGTGTAAGTGTCCTCATAGTCTTCCTCATCATCATCATCTTCTTGACTCTCGTCAATTCGAGCCATAGCCTTTGACTTCAAAGCGAGATTGGGTGTTCCTCCTTGGCCACGAGAGCGAGCAAGAGCATTGTTCGCACTCTTGTGTGAGAGGGAGATAGCTATGAACTCACTTAGAACACCAATTGAGTTGAGGGTATTGTAATCCGCTCTTGTCCGGATGCTAGTGGAGAGATTCTTCTCAAAGGGGGTGATTGCTTTGACAAATTTCCTCTTGATCCACTCATCGGAAATTTCTTCTTTTCCAAAGTCCCTCAATTGGTTGGCAAGAGCGACAACTCTTCTATATAGCTCTTCGGGGGTCTCATCCTCATGCATGACGAAGTTCTCGGAGTTGTCAATGGCCACGTCATATTTGGAAGATTGGATGCTAGCATTTCCTTGGAACAAGGTGTCAAGTTTGTCCCAAGCTTCCTTGGCGGTCTTGCAACTAAGCATGTGAGTGAAGTACTCCCTTGGGAGAGCCTTTTGGATCATGACAAGTGCGGTCTTGTTGAGTTGAGATTCTATGTCCTCCCTTGGAGTCAAATTGCTTGGGTCATGAGGATGAAATCCATGAACCACACTTCTCCATAATGCGGTACACGATCCTGAAATGTGAGATTCCATCTCAAACTTCCAAGAGGAAAACTCGTTAGTGTTAAGGATGGGTGGAACTCCAATATTAAGGATGTGTGGCATGGAAACAATTGTGTGGATAGAATCATAGTTTTGTGGTGGTGGAACTTTCGAATTCGAACCCGAACCATTAGCCTTTTGAGACTTGGAACCACCGTCACTCTCCTTAGCTTTGGCTTTAGCCTTTTGTGCGGCTTTAGCCTTAGCTTTGGCAATGTTCTCTTCGAGTTCGGAGATGTCCGAATTTGTTTCCTCATCCGAACTATCCACATCGGAGACGTGAGGAGAGTGTGACGGTTCCTTAGGTCTACCCATTATGATCTCCAACATCTTTTTCATGGAGGACATGTCCGAGCCAACACTAGAGCTAACCTTAGACAACTGAGTTTGTATGGTGCACACCGTTGTCTCAAGGTTAGTTATAGTGTTAGCCATTCTGGCGGTTTCCTCCTTAGTAGATTCGGGATCATCCTCGTTGACCATTGTACTCTTAGGCGGTTAAGCCCGATAAAAGAGCCGATGCTCTGATACCAATTGAAAGTGCAAGATGGTCAACTAGAGGGGGGGGGTGAATAGGTGACCTACAAATTTTACTCCTTTTTCAATTTTAATGGTGGATTAGGAAATGTAAAAGCTTGGTTATCTAAATGTGCAACTAGGTTAACACCCTAAGTGACAAGTAACGAGTAGCAACGGAAGTAAGGTAAACACACAAGATAACCACAAGTGAAAACACGGAGACAAGGATATGTTTCCCGTAGTTCCTTCTTGAAAGAAGTACGTCTACGTTGGAGAGGTGGGGAGCCACCTAGGCTCTCCTCAATAGCACGGATGTGCACACCTTATTCTCCGTGAGCTTCTCCGGTGAGGGAGATTCTCGTTTCCACTATAAGGTCGACTTGAAGGCGTTGACCAAACCTTTACAAGGGGTTGAGGCTACTCCACAAGTGAGATGGAGGCTCTCAACAATCGAAGCTTCTTGCTACAAGGTGGAAGCTACAAGCACTATGGTTTCCCTTGGATGACAAGGCAACCAAGAGATTACAAGATCCCAAGAGTTGTGGTGTGGGAACACACGTTTTGGCTTGGTGGAAAGATAGATCTAGGCCTCCTCCATGAGATCCTTGAAGGGCATCGAGTTTGGTTGGAGGAGAAGGGAGATCGGGGCGTTTTGAGCTCTTCAACAATGGAGGAGAGAGAGGAATGGACGAGCTACCTATCTAGAGGAAGAAGACAACTATTTATAGACTCCTCCAAATTCTGACCGTTGCAGTCCTGCGGGACCGGAAATTTCCGGTGTAAAGGCCGGAATATTCCGGTGCGTCTTGGCCGGAATTTTGAATTCTCCGGGGGGCGGATATTTGAAATATCCGGGGGCGGAAATTTCCGCCCCACCTTCTGTGCGCGGGCATCAACTTATGATGGAAAATTTGCTAAAGACTTGATGACCGGAATATTGAAATATCCGGGGGACGGATAATTGAAATGTCCGGGCCCGGAATTTTCCGGACAGAATCTCTGCCCCCATCTCTGTGCGCGGGCAACATGTAGTAGTCCAATTTCTGCTAAGTCCTTGAGGGCCGGATTTTTGTGCCGGAAATTTCCGGGGCAAATTTCCGCCCTGGCTTCTGTGCGCGGGCAGAAAAACACTTAGTCGTTTTCGTGGATGCTAGAAAGGGGGCCGGAAATTTCCGGTGTGAGGGCCGGATAATCCGCCCTTTAAGATCCGGAATTTCCGCCCTGCATACTGAAAAATCCGGTGGCAGTAATTCCACAATATAGTTCTTCTCTTTGATCTTTTGACGAGGATATAACAATGATCATCTGAGATAATAGCTGCACAGTCTAAACCACATTGTTAGATAGGAGATATCCGTGTTATCATCATCACCAAAATCATTAGAGGGATCATGAGCTTTCAGCCGGGTACCCCCATAGGTTAAGTTCGACTCGATAAGTCCACAACGGCCCAGTCGCAACAATCACCTTATCGGGTTCGAGTCGGAGGTCTCGAATCTGTGTAGGCCAGGAATGTTTTTGCCCTAGTCGCAATTAATTGGCCCCGATCTCTCGGGAGAGCCAAGCTACTGTGCCACATCCTTCTGCGATAAAAGCCGCAAAAACAGGCACCTATATTGCTCGATACTCGAGCATAAAGACTCATTGCACAGGGAACACACCCTTTAAACAGAGAACAACCGAGCTGGTTATCCATAAGAAAGGAAGACTAAGGAAGGTTTGACCGTCTACTCAACTGGAAAAATCCCACTCGAGCAAACGCTCGGGGTCTACTGACGAAGATATGGATCCTGGATCCTGCGGATAAGGACACCCCATCTCAGGCCCAAGGTTAAGGCCCAAGAAGAGGAGCCCTTGGAATACTCCAGAAGGCCCACATGAAGCCCACCCGCACTAACTTGCGGGTTAAGCTAGGAAACATGTAACCGTCCTAGTTAGAGTTCGAGTCCTCTCCGGGTAGGGTTCGAGACCTGGCCATCTATATAAGGCCAGGAGAGCCCCTGGAAGAGAACCAAGCAATACCGCACGGCCAAAAGCCTTGAACTCGAGACCTACTCTCGATTCGAGCACCACCATTGTAACCGATCTAATCTTCTATACAGATCGACAGAGGTAGGAAGTAAGGGTTTTACCTCTACGAGGGCCCTGAACCTGGGTAAATCTCGCCCCATGTCTAGCCGACGATTCCACCAGCGCTCATGGGTTCTCCTAATCGAAACCCGATAGGTTCACCGAAGGGATTTGTTAAGTCAGGGATTTGTCGCGTTTGAACTTCCCAGGGTGCCAAGGACGAAATGCGGACAACCATCAAAGATTGGCCCGCGAGGGATCTTAGACGGCGCGTGAACCAGTTGGTCGCATCCCGCGACCAATACGAAGTGAGTCGGCCAATGTATACGGCCGACAATCAGGCTCCCAAGGTATTTATTTCGCCATTTGGGTTTTCCATATTTTTTCGGATTTCTTGCTTCTAATGCTGGTTTTTCTTTTCGACAGATCACCGAGCTTCCCGAATCAGAGCTTGCCTCCAAGGCCGAGATGGAGGCATTGCGCACCACCTTTGCAGGTGGACGAAAGCGCAAGAAGATTTCCTCCTCTGAGGAAGTTATCGATCTTGACGGGGTTCCCGTCGCCACCTCCAGGTTAGATCATCCGGGTAGTTTTTGCTTTTGTCGAAGTTTTTCTTTCGTCTTCGGAATTTTAACCTTTTCCGGGTTTTTGGTTTTTAGCCTACCTCCCTCCAACTTAAAGCCGAAGAAGCTGAAGAAACACAAAATTGTGTCCAGCCGAGGCGCTCAACCTTCTTCCGTCATCGCCCCGGACTCATCGTCCTCGATGGCGGAAGAGTATGCTGCAGCCCCCACCACCGAGCCGCTGGAGCCCAGCCAGCCCGTTGTGTCAAACACAGACACGAGGGAAAGGGCGGCTCCAGAGGTGGGAAAATCTTCTCGGACATTCGATGAGGAGATTCCCACCTTTGACAAGGACTTCAAGATCATTAATGACGGCCTAAGCGTGGTCGGAACTCTTTTTGCGGAGTACAACGAATGAGCCAGGTATGTAACTCTAGCCCCCAAGCATTAAACAAAATGCATGCTTTTTGCCTTGATGCTTTATAATCATTCTTTTCCTTGCTATGTTCCAGCAAACCGCTGAATCCATTAACATGGAAGTTTTCAAAAAACTCTCCATCAAGAATAAAGAGGTTAGAAATCTTCTTTCTATTCTTGAGGAGAGAGAGGCGGAACTGGCATCGTCTCAGCTTGCGTTGTCGGAAAAAACATGTAAACATTTTTCCTTTGAAGTTTCCGATTCAACTTTTTGTCTAAGTACTTATTCCGGAATTTTTTCTAAACTCGGATTTTTCCTTGCTTTTCAGCTGCTTTGGCTCAGGCCAAGAAAATAGCTGAAGACGCCGGCAATGCCGAGTTTCTCCGAAAGGAGAATTTGGACCTTTACAAGGATCTTGTGAAGGCTCAAAAGGATCTGGAAGCCAGCAATCTGGCCCTTGGAATTTCTCAATCCAAGGCTTCCGCACAGGCGGAGAAGGACAAGTCCACCATTCAGGGCTTGGAAGCTGCTCTGAACCTGCGCCTGGAGGAAGGCTCCGAAATTGACAAACTTGTCGGTAAGTTTTTTCTGCATTTACCATTTTTCCAAGTCTTGATGTGTTTCTCTGCTTTTTTTTTCCTTAACCTTCTTGGTTGTTTTTGCTGAAAAACAGGAGATAGCCCAGATCTTTCTCGGATTGATAGAATCCGAGCCTTTGGGAAGACCTGGACTTTGATCAGAGTTGCTTGCATGCAGCTGGTCAACAAGTTCCTTCCCTCAAGGACTGGGAAGTTCTCGGAAGTTGAAAAACTTCCGGGTGACATCATGGAGGTGGCGGAGTCCAGGGAATCCATCCTTCGCTCCGCTGCACGGGGTGGTGCACGCATGGCACTCGACCTTATGCGTATGCACTACCCTGGTGCAAAGTCTTGGCGCGTGGCGTCCGGTATCACTCAAGGATACACGGAAACTCAGCGAAATACGATCTTTGATGAAATCAAAGGCCATGCCACCAAGATCGCCTCCATGGTGAATATCTCCATCACTTATCCGGAAGAGGAGGTCCCTGTAGCCCCCGAGGATGACAGCAGCGAAGAAGAGTCGGATGCTTGAAGGGCTGCCTTGAACCTGGATGGTGAAAGTAGACAATAGGAGCATTACTGTACTTTTACAATGTAATTCAAATTGTAATGCTTCTATTCGTTTTGTATGAATGAGAACTCCGCCTTTTGCAGTCTTAATAATGAAATTCTTTGCAAGGTTTTCGGATTTTACTATTCCTTTATCTTCTAAGTTCTCTGTCGCATATGTTTTAACTGTCCTTAGTGTTTGAAATGGCTCGATAGCATTATGAAGCGTCATGCCGAGTAACTGGGTATAACCAATCAGTTTAAACTCGGAATCATGGATCATACTAAAGGCATTTTTACTAACTAGCTCCAGTGACCCGACACATAATCAATCAGATAATGCTTAGAGAAGTAAGGAATTTTTTAAATGAAACTTGGGCACGCAGGCAATTCAAGTTTCCTTTAGCCGTTCTAGCAGGCTGAAAATCATTCAGTTTTTTAACGCCGAGTACGCAGGCACAATTCGGGTTAACATTGAGTATTTTGTAAGATCATTGGGAAATAGATAAGGTGGAATCATGCTTTGTACTATAACGAACTTGTAAAAACATGGATATCAGAATTCCGACAAATTTATTTCATGATCTCAAAAGATGTTTACATAGAAATTGAACTAAGTATAGAAGGGACATAACTGCTAGATACTCCCAGGCCTTCGCTGTCCACTTGACTTTGTCGGACTTTTTCAGCAACTTGTAGAGTGGTAAGGCTTTATCCCACAGCCGACTAATGAATCTGCTGACGGCAGCGGCGGAACCCGTCAATCTTTGGACATCTTTCACATATGTAGGCTTCGAGATGTTCAAGATGGCTTTGATCTTTTCCGGGTTAACTTCTATTCCTCTGTGAGAAACGATGAAACCCAGAAGTTTTCCTGAGGGAACCCCGAATACGCACTTTGACGGATTTAACTTCATCTTGTAAGTGCGCAAGTTTTCGAAGGTTTCTCGCAAATCTTCAAGGAGTGTATCTTTTTCCTTGGTTACGACAGCAATGTCATCCACGTAAACATGGACGTTTTTGCCAATCTGACTATGCAAACATCGTTGCATGCAACGCTGGTAGGTTGCACCTGCGTTCTTCAAGCCAAATGGCATGGTTACGTAATAGTACGTCCCGTACGGGGTTATGAAAGAAGTCTTAATTTGATCTTCCTTTTTCATGCGTATTTGGTGGTACCCGGAGTATGCATCCAAAAAGCATAAAAGCTCAGAGCCTGCAGTGGCATCTATTATTTGATCGATTCGCGGCAACGCGAACCTATCTTTCGGATACAATTTGTTCAAGCCTGTGTAATCTATACACATTCTAAGAGCAGTAGTGTCTTTCTTCGGTACTAATACCGGATTTGCAGACCATTCAGTGTGAATTACTTCCTGGATAAAATCTGCTGCTAAAAGCCGGATAATTTCCTTGCCAATAGCCTTCCGTCTTCTTCCGTCAAATCGACGGAGACCTTGTTTGACGGGTTTTGAGCCTGGAATCACCTTGAGTTGATGCTCAGCAAGTTCCCTGGGTACGCCTGGCATGTCCGCTGGACACCAGGCGAAAATATCCCAGTTCTCACGGAGGAACTTGATGAGCTCGCCTTCCTATTTGTCGGTCATCCCGGTCCCTACGACGACGAATTTTGTCGGATCTTTGGGATCTAGGATTACCTGTCTTGTATTCTCGGACGCCTTGAAGCTATCTGATGGCTTCCGGGTTTCTTTTCCTGCCGGCATTTCTGTCGACGATACCTCCTTGGCCAGCTCCTTTAGTTCTTCCTTTGCTATAACTCTCTGAGCGCAAAGGGCGTTTTCTTTTTCCAGCTCGTTTGCCAGCTTGAAGTCACCAGCTATGGTGATTACTCCTCCTTTGGGACCTGGCATCTTCAGCTTGTTATAGATATAACGCGATCTTGCCATAAATTTGGCGAAAGCTGGACGTCCTAGTATTGCGTGATACACGGTTTCGAACGGCACCACTTCGAAGGATACTTTTTCCTGACGGAAGTGATCTTTATCTCCGAAAGTGACATCTAGGGAAATTTCTCCTAGGGATCGTGCTTGTCTGCCAGGAACAATGTCATGGAAGCGTATGTTGCTGTAATTGAGCTGGGACTCGGAAATTTTCAGGTGCTTCAGCGTATCCAGGTACATTATGTTAATGATGGATCCTCCATCCATCAGCACTCTTCTTAGCCTAGTGTTCTGGATAATAGGACTTACGACAAGAGCTTGTGTGCCGGGTTCAGGGATATTCCCGGGATGATCAGACTGATCCCAGGTAATTGGTGTGTTGGAATACTTCAAGAATTTCGGGGTTGCCGGAACAACCGCGTTTATTTCTCGAAGCGTTCTTTTGGCCACCTTTGCTGACGGAGTTGCTAGGAATGTTAGCATTGCTTCTCCATCAACTCTCGGAAATTTGGGCTCGCCCTTTCGCTGTTGTTCCTGGATTTTTTCATCAGTGTCCGATTCACTGTCTTCTTTGTCAGCTTCTGGCTTTTGTTTGGGGAGTTTCCTTTTGGAACCCTTCCCCTTATTTCCGGATCCTGCACTGCCTTTCATATGCTTATTCAGCCGGCATTGCACGCTTGTATTGGTGGGTTTCCCAAATTGTGAATGGTGGACGCAGGGTTCCGACTTAATCCTCTCCCACTCTTCTGGAGTGTAGTTGATTGGATCTGGACTGCGTCCTTTCCACTTATTCCCTTTTTCACTTCCAAAGGCTATGTTGACCTCTTTGGGTTTTGTCGTTGCTTCTGGAGTTCCTTTTTTGTCAGAACGAGGAGTTTTCTTGGCAAGTATCAGTGCGTCGATATTGCCTCCTCTTGCTCTAATGTCGTCTTCGGCTGCAACATGCTCATTGGCGGTGGTGAGCATAGACCCGAGATCTTTGTGCTGTTTGGAACCAACCATGAACGGTACAAGTCCGGGTTTTAGGCCGTTGACGAAAGCATGCATTGCTTGTACGTCAGTTACTCCAGAGCAACTATTCTTCATTGCCGTCCATCTGGAGATGAAATCCACGTATGGTTCATCCTCAAATTGGATGCAACGGTTCAGCTGGTTGATGCTGTTCGGGCGTTTGTACGTTCCCCGGAAATGCTGAGTGAATATTCGAGCCATATCATCCCAGCTGTCGACGGTTCTTGATGGTAATCCATTGATCCAATCTCTGGCTCCGTCCAGTAACATTAGGGGAAGAAACTTGACAGCTTCCAGGTCTGTCCCATTGTTGATCTGGACGGCTGTATAGTAGTCTGAGAGCCAGGTATCTGGGTTTGTGCTGCCGGTGTATTTCTGGTACGTTGGACCGACTTTGGCAAAGCCAGAATGCAGGGTTATCCTTCGGATCCTGTCAGTGAAACACTTAGGTCCAAAGTATAGATCATCCTTTTCCGCTCTATCAATGTGTGCGGAATATCTTCCGGCTGAATGGACAGAAGGGGATCTGCTCCTTTCTTTTCCATTGTTGCGCGGACGCGCTTTTCCGGGATCGTTTCTATTTCTTCCGAGATCACGTCCTTTGGGATAAGGCGGAGTTCTGCTCCTCTGCCTTTCTTTGTCCTTAGGAGGTGTCCGAGATCTCTCACGCCTGTGAGGCAAATCATGCCTTCCGGCTAAATTTGGCAATGGTTAGCCATTCCCCGTTCCCCGGTGGATAATTCACCTATTAGGGGACGGTGATGGTACACGTTTAATCCCCGTGGGGCTGTTAGCAGATACAAAACACTACCCAGTGGTTATACCGGAGCGGTTACGGTTTAGTGATCCCCATACCCGATAATATCCGTCCCCCGGTATGACATGTGGGCCACTCCCGAAACCCTAGCATCGGACGATTCCCACAATCCCACTCGGCCACTCCCGGCCGAAATCCTAGCATTTTCCCATGCGCACCCATCCATCCAGTGCCCCCAGCCTCCCATTTTCCCCCCGCACTCCCGCAGACCCAGCCGCCACCCCCATCCCGCAGAAACCCTAGCCGCCAGCACCAAATCCCAATCTCTCAGCCTCCCTCCGGCCATCCCCGAGCCTCCCTCCGGCCATCCCCGCGCCGCCAGCCCCCGCATCCCTCCGGCCATTCCCGCGCTCCCCAACTCCCTCCTCTTTCCCGTCCCGCTTGCCGGCCTCCGCTCCCCAGCTCCCTCCTTCCCGTAATCCCGTCCCGCTCGCAACCCGGAGTTCCCGTCCCTCACGCCGGCCTCCTCTTTCCCCTCGCTCACGCCGGCCTCCGCTCGCTGGCCGCAGACGCTGCTGGACAGCCGCATGCCCACCGCGGAGACGACCCACTGCGGCCAAATCCTTGCCTCTCCGGTGGAGACGGGGTCGCTCGACCTCGCCGTGGTGTCGGTTACCACCGAGGCTCCTCTCAAATCCGACCTCGCCGTCGACCCAGGACCATCACCGGACATCCTCGGCAGCCCTGGAATTCGACGCACCGCCGCGTCCATCATCAACCGCCTCCGACATCCAGACAACGTGTGGCTAAAAAGAGGCCAGCAACAAGAAGGTTCTTCTCTAAGTTGGATAAGTACTTGGAGGATGACTATGTTGCACTAGATACAAAGAATTTCAGTGTCCTGGACTGGTGGAAGGTTGCTGGAACAAGATACCCAACTCTGAGATTGGTAGCAAGGGATATCTTTGCCATTCCAATCAGCACAATTGCTTCTGAATCTGCCTTCTCTACAAGTGGTAGAGTACTAAGTGAACATCATAGCCGTCTTACCTCAGATTTGCTTGAAGCTCTGATGTGTTCACAAGACTGGATTAGGAATAGATACAAAGGTAAATGCATAGAATACATGGTCAACAGTCATATTTCTTGTTATCCTTTAATTCTGAAATGTTGTCTTTGTTGTTTGCTTATAGATGACGATGATGGACTAGCGGCTAGCTTCTGGAGTGTTCTTGATGATGTTGAAGAGGGAATGTAGGTTACCTTCTATCAGTTTATTATTGTTCTATCTGTTTATTATTGTTGATGTTTGTTCTCTTGTATAGAGTTATCTGTCAACCTAACTTTAATCCTTTGCAGAATCTGAAGCTGTAATGTAGAGTGGAAGCCTGCATTTTGACGCTTCTACAAGTCTGAACAATTAAACTTGGAGATTGGCAACCTCCAAAATTTATCATTTATGCATGTCCCATTCGAAGTCTGAATGTTATGGCATGTGTGCCTTTGTTGAACATTTGAACCAAGTATTTTGGGCATTTGTGCCTTTGGGAACTCCCAATGATGTTCTGTAATGATCAAAATTGATTCTGGTCTGTATCTGTATGGTTGGCATTTCTGTTTTAACACTTATATTTGTGGCAATGTGCTCCTGTGCTATCAAATTTGATATACTGTGCTGCGATGATATATTTGGTAAACTGTTGTTTATTTAGCTAGATATGGGAATATGCTGTCCAGTTTTTTTATTTATGTTGTGGGTAACCCGATGGTTATTTGCTACCCGATGGGGGGGCGGTTATGGTACAACAATTGTCCCCGTGACAGTTAATGGGGATGGGGACGGTAAATTTTTTGTTAGATGGGGATGGTTATGGTTGAGTGATAACCGGTGGTTAGTCTCCCCGTTGCCAAATTTGCTTCCGGCTTTCTCAGCTGGGTTTCTCGGAGGTGGCATTATTTTGCCGTCATTCCGGTATTTTTCTTCCCGATCGTGGGGTTTGTTTCCACCTTTCGGGAGATGGGATCCGGTTCTAGACGCTTCATCCCTATTGTCGGGGTTTTTCTTGTCTTTTCTCGGATCCTCTTTCTTATCCTTTGAATTGTCTGAATCTCCAGGTTCTTCCGGTCCAGGTGCTCCAGCAGCGCAAGTATCTGTTTTGCATAGGGCGGAGTTATCGTGCAGCCTCCCTGATCTCTCTTGGCCCCGCTGTTGTTGTTGCAATGCTTTTCCTAGGAAAGCATACACCCCTTGAAGTTTTTCACCGTTGGAGTACATGTCATTGTTAAGGGTGGCGAACGCTGCTTCCGCGTTTCTGCTGCGGTTTTGCATATTGGTTTGCCTCTGGCATCTTTGCCGTTTACCTGCTTTTGCCAAGATGGGTTATGGAACCTTTCTTTTGGCGGCAGTACTTCCGGTCTTATAATTCTGGGTAACCTTGTAGGTTTTAAGGCAGATCTATTCTTTCTCTCGTACTCCTCTATTTCTTCCTTCATGACCTTGATGTCATCCTGGGTTTTTTGGAGGTGTTCACGAGATCTGAGTAGATGTTGCTGCTGTCGTTGGAAAGCTAGTCTCCTGGCTTCCAGCATCTCAGGGGATTCGTTTGGTCCCACTGGTGTTTGTAACAGCTCCTGATCTTCCTGTTCCGTCATTGGCGGAGCAAGGATTTCCTTGGTTTTCTTCTCCGCGGGCTTTGTTCCGCTAGCATCTCCTACTTCCAGGTTTTCATCAGCTAGATCGGCTGATTTTTTCTTCCGGATTTTGGATTGGAGTTTCTTAGCAGCACGGTGCTTTTTCTTGGAAGAGGGAGGTTTCTTGACAGGCTCATCTTCTGTCAATTCCTTGACATTGGGAAATACCGGAGAAGTTTCTCCGTCTTCTCTCTCTTCCTCAGGCGGAGGAGTTTTAGGGCTTTCCTGGCTGTCGGCATCCGCGGTTTCAGCTGGTTTTGCCATTAACACTTCATGGAATCCCTGTTGAAGAGATTTTACCTTTCTTTCGAAGGTATCCTCATCCTCATCTTCGGAATCGAAATCGTCCGATCCGGTTTCCGACTCTAGTCTCGCCTCGATGGCGGCTAGCACTGAATCGGCTTCCGAGTTCATCGTCATGTTGACGGATGTCGGATCTTCCACCTCTGTGATGGGTGTGTTGTTATCTGCCTCCTGCACGGGATTTCCGTCATCCGTGTTTTCGGCGACTTCGGATTGCATCATGCCGATAAAGTGTGTATCACCTTTTTGTCGGCGATCTGAGCAGAATCCGGTATCATAGTCATCTTCGACTGGGTATAGGGCGGGTGGGAAATATTTGCTTCCACCGCAAAACCCCATTGCCTCTGCAGTTAGTCCGATAAAGATATTAGCAAATCCGATCGGTAACACGCAGGCACTTACCAGGTGATTTTGCGCCGGTATGTAGGATCCGTTGTCGAGGAAGCGTCCGACGTCGTCGTCGAACTCCAGGCTTCCGACAGTTATCGATCTTACGATTCCGCTGAGTATCCCAGATCGGAACTTCACGCCTGACGTCGTTTGCCTCACGGTGGGCGCCAACTGTCGAGACATCGTAGTAGTTTTCATAGACGGGGGTGCCATGAGACTACGGTAGAGACGTGGGGTAACGGGATCGCGTGGTGGATAATGGACACAAGATTTACCCAGGTTCTGTACGTCGCGACAGTACGACGTTCCTACTCCTGTAATCTCACTAATCAGGGCTAAAGCCTGTGTATAGAAGTACAATGTGAGGTTTAGATCTAGCTATTCGCTGAGGATCAACTTCCCGGCGAGTTAGCCTATAGCTTCTTCTCTGTTTATCTCATCTCCCATCCGGCTTTATATAATAGCCGGATTAGGGCTTACAGAATAGGAAACCTAGAAGACTACGGTAACTATAACTTGGAAAGTAAGGAATCCGTCTTCTCCTCCAAGCCAGATCACGTGGGCCGTGATCCGGGTCCTTCTAGAATCCGGCTTCTGTGCGTCAGGTTACTGGGCCGCCCAATGGACCAAAGCCCACTACCACTTGGGCCACCCTGATAATCCGGCACTTATGACTACCATCTGATATACCCCTATTCAGTATATATCCGACAATAGGTCTTCTGTGAGAACACTTGATTTGATACTAAACAATAAGAATTTGTACATAGTTGTTTCTATTTATGATCATGATTATATGGACTTCACTTATATCTGCAATTGTGATTGCTATTTGATAAGATACTACTTGTTTTCATATGACAATTATGTGTTAATTACTTAAATTTTTTGTTGCTTTATTTCATGTGAGAATATTTTTCATGTTCACAAAAATGATGCATCCTATTATAGATACATATATTCTGCATGCACATTGTTCTTTTTGTTTCTTCCATGTTCATCTTACCACAAGCCGTGGACGTCTTGTCTTGAAGAAAGGGAGGATGATGAGGATATAATAGGGGTACATGATGAGGATATAATAGGGGTACATGATGATTGTGCATGCTTGACCTGGAAGGAAATATTGAATTTAATTGATGATTATTATAAGGTGAATTCCTTTTTAATTGAATGTGTTGTTTGTGTTTATAAGAACATTATACTACCTAAGCCTGTGCATTTATGTATGATTAGGGTTGTTGTTAACACACGCATGATGGGAGGAGAGGAGCAGCAAAGCATGGAGGAAGATATGGAAGATGATGATCATGTTGCTACAAGAGAGAAGATGAAGGCATGAGCTAAAGGAGCCATCCACATAATAGGCGCATTGGAGGCTGATATGTGAGCAGCAAGGACATTCCCGTGGTTGTCTGAAACATTTTTAATCACGACTTGCGAGTCCATATGGTTGAGCCCATGTTGGGTTCAGTTTGTACCAATAGGAGCCACTAATTAGACACGTTAGACTACGTTAAAAATAAACCCTAGATTCTCGACTGAACTGGCTTCTAAGCATTCATCTTGAAGTATCATACATTTGCAAATTATGCGTGTTATCTGCCGTTCCATTGGGAATAAGGAGATACATGACCACTTCGTAGCTAGTGGCTACTTTATGCAAGAGTGTGTAGTTGAGAATATCCAAAGGGATTGATTGTTGTTGTGTTGGCATCAGGGATTAGCAAAGGAGATTTTTTCAGTGAGGCACTAGTTATCAAAACATCCACCATATTTCGAGATGCTCATAGAGAAGATCGGTCCACCCCATATCAATGTGAAGTAAAAATTTATCGATTCCATATGATTTTTGGATACATATATAGGATGAAGCACCTGCAGAGAGTGTGAAAGAAACTAATGCATGTGCTAATCGCTTACCTTCTTTGTACTATATACATGAAAACTTGTTACCTTGGTTCTTCATATATACATTTACCTTGTCATCTTCAAAATTGTAGAATGCTCTCTTGTCTCATCTAAGTTTTAATGATACTGCTATCTTGTCATCTCCTAAACTGTAGAATGCTCAAACTCTCTAAAAATTGATGCTCGATCTCATGCTAACGAAACTCAAAAGAACTGCCCATTGAAGGTGTGACTATCTGTATTGTTATATTTGGAGTTCATTTCACTTATAAAGAGAAATCAGAATATATTGTTTCTTTGGAGCCTATTAGGTAGATGGAAAATGTGAACAATTCATTGATTAGGCACTACAACAATAGAATTGGTCACCGAAACACCATCTAAAGAAGAAGACAAAAAATTTGCTACCTAACGGTTGGTTGCTCAATGTTAGATGTATTCCTTCTCTGAACAAATACAAAACATGGGGGCTCATAGCCTCTCACATGGTCAGATACCAATACCATGGACGGAATTATGGACAAAGATATTTGAAGAGAATAGAAGAACTTCTTAGACAAAGAGCTATTATAGTCTCACACCGGCAGTCCCGTGTAAAATAATTTTTTGTGTAGCTGACCCGTTCTATGAAATATTGCCTTAGTGTTAGTGAATACCTTCTCAAACTATAACTCGAAACACTTTGTATGGTACCATCTTATGCACGTTGTCTAGGAGATAAAATAACATTGATATACAACCAACTTATTTTCAAACTTTAAAGAGGTTAAGATAGGGTGACCCGTTATCTCCTATTTTGTTCAACTTGGTAGCTGATATGCTGGCAGTCCTAATTGCTAGAGCCAAGGAGGATGGACATGCAGAAAGTTTAGTTCACACCTAGTGGAGGGTGGGGTGTCTATTTTACAATATGCCGATGACACCATCTTGTTTCTGGAACATAATGTTGAGAAAACAACTAATATGAAATTGTTGTTATCTATTATTGAGCAACTCTCCGGACTAAAAATCATTTTTCATAAAAGTGAGATCTGTTTTGGGGATGTTGTGAATGCTCAACATGGGTACAAGCATATTTTGGGTGTGAAGTTGGAGAACTTCTCCCTTTAAATATCTAGGTATTCCCATTCATCATCGTAAGCTGTTAAATAAAGAATGGAAACCGATAGAAGATCGATTTGATCAAAAGCTGACTTCATGGATAGGAAAAATGCTCTCACACGGGGATCGTGTAGTCCTAATTAATTCGGTTTTAACTAGCTTACATATGTTTTTTCTGTCTTTCTTTCAAATACCTGTGGGTGTACGAAAAAGACTAGACTATTATAGATCTCAGTTCTTTTGGCAAAGTGATCAGCAAAGAAAGAAATATTGGTTAACCAAGTGGAATATTGTATGTTGTCCTAACCAAGGGGGTCTTGGGATTGAGGTGCTTGATGTTAAGAACAAGTGTTTGATAACCAAATGGCTGTTTAAACTCTTAACAGAAAATGGGGCGTGGCACGAGTTGTTACATAACAAGTATATCAAAGGGATTTCGTTGTCACAAGTTGAGGTTAGGCCAACTGATTCTCCTTTTTGGAAAGGGGAGATGAAGGGAAAAAATAATTCTTTAGGCACATCTCCTGCACACTAGGCGATGGAAATAGTGTGAGGTTTTGGGAGGACACTTGGTTAGGGAAGGCATCACTGGCAACGCAATATCCGTATCTTTATAATATTGTAGCGCATAAGAATGTTTTGGTGTCTCACGTTCGTGCAGGTGAACACCAAAATATTACATTCAGGAGAGCGCTGTTAGGTGATAAATGGGACTCATGGTTGCACCTTGTTGAAAGATTAATGGATATATCTCTATCAAACTCACATGATAAGTTTAGCTAGAAGTTAACACAATCTGGGGTGTACTCAGTTAAATCTTATTACGAGGACCAAATGAAGGGGAATACACATTTCCTTCATACGGATCTTTGGCATTTGAAAGTTCCTCTTAAAGTTTAAAATTTAATATGATTTCTTTATCGTAAGGAATTATTGACTAAGGATAATTTAGTGAAGAGGAGATGGAAAGGGTGTACCAAGTGTGTGTTTTGAGGGCACGAAGAGATGGCTGATCACTTATTCATTACTTGCGATTTTGCGAAACATATATGGAGGCTAGTTCGTTTTACTTTTAGTATAACTCCGTCTTTATCGATAACTAATTTGTTTGGTTCTTGGTTACATGGGGTGGATAAGGATACCAAAGCAAGTATACGCGTCGGTGTATGTGTTTTTATTTCGGCTATTTGGAATTGCTGAAATGATATGATTTTTAACAATTTGAAAGCTGGTCATTTTTCGCAGGTCGTTCACCCGCTACACATTGGATACGCCTATGGTATTTCCTACTTCCAGAAGGCTAACAAGGACGTTTGGATTCTAGATGCACCCGACTATTGGTAGTTGTCCGGGTTATCTTCTACCGGGCTAGCTGGTTGCATACTAGAAGATTACAACATGTGTAATTGTCCTCTTTTCCTGATTTTCCGTTGGCTTGTCTAACATCCACAATTCGGTTTCGGTGCGTTGTAATTGGATATGATCGTACGCTGAACCATTTTAATATAATAAGCCGTGTGCATACTAAATGCAGAAGCCGGGTTTTCCGTTTTGAAAAAAATACAGCCAACTTACTGTCGAAAAGGTTGATTAGTACACACAAGAATGGCCAGGGCCCCCTAAGCATCTAGTGCCTTTTAAGCATAGTTTTAAATAGCCCGCTATAGCAGTTTGAGCATGTTGCCCCTAAATGATTTCATGTACAATTTGCCGCTATATCCTCGCTATAGCCCACTAAATCTCTTCTATAGCTGTTTTTAAGGGTTGCGCTATATGAGATAGCCCGCTAATTAAACATTGCTTTTAAGAGAGAGGGTGCATAAGTATGTGGGTATGAATGCCTTGAGGTAACACAGTTCGTTGCTCGTGTTAAGTGGGGTATATGCTTGGATTAACGTTAATCAACAGAAAAGGGAATATGAACTTCTTCAAACAAATCTAAAAAGTAAATTCTATATGTAATGTTGGTTCTGGATCAAGAGATCATGCATGAGATTCAAACTATTTGATGCGGCCTCGATGCTAGATCTCCCCTGGATGGCCGAGTTAGGGCATCTCCAGCCGTCCCCCCAGAGCCCCCCAGGGGGCTTTTTTCGCGGCGGAAGCGGCGAATAGCGCCGCTTCTTCACCACTCGCCCCCGAGAGGCCCAAATAGCGCCGTTTCGGCGCTAAATAGTGCCGCGGCACCCAGGCCAAACCCAGCCCGCTGGGTTCGGCCTGGGGGGGGGGGGCGAAACTGCGCGGCCGCGCGCGTGGGCCAGCTCGGTCAGCGACGCGACGAGAAAGCGCGGGAACAGAACCGCCCGTGATCGTCTTCTCGGCTTCCGCGCGGTCAAAGGCTGCCGGCGTTTATGGCGTGGCGGCCGCCCAGTGCATGCGCCCCGCCCAAAGGCTGCCGACGTAATGGCGTGGCGGGCGGCAGCGAGGGGACGCGCGCGCGCAGTAAATGCCCGGTCGCTCGCCGCGCTATAAAACCCCCCCGCCGCGCGGCGCGCCACACCATTCTTCCACCGGCGAGCTCTCTAGCCCCATCTTCCTCTCGACGCTCTCCTCCTCCCCTCTCTCCACGAAAATGTCGGACGGAGCTGCGGCGAACGGCTTCTCGCGCCACAACCTGCGTCGGAGCGAGGCGATGGCGCTCTACCGCGCGGGCTATCCTTGCCCGCCGGACATGCGCCTCCCTAGCTCCGCCGCGGGGGCGAGCCGTTGGGCCCTCAGCGCCGGCGGTGTCCCCGTCCCTACCCTTCCCTCCTCCGACCCCGAGTTCCGCCGCGCCATCCGCGAGATGCGCGACGGCATGGAACACCCCCAGAACTACCCGCTCACCGGCGTGGACGAGTTCTGGTGGGAGCGGCTCACGACACGCCGCGACCGGGAGCTCGACTCCGAGAACGACAACGGCCCTGTCGACGGGCGTTTCAACGCCCACGGGCGGCGCCGCTGGTGGAGCGCCCCTGGCAGGACCCTCGAGGAGGTCCTCAACCACATCCACGCCGGCAACCAGCCGCGCCTGGTGATGCCGCCGTCGCAGGCCGCCCAGCCGTGGGTGGCACGGCGGACCGGCGCGTCTTCCTTGTCCGCGACGTCGATCTCCTCCGTCGGCCACTCTGTCTCCACCTCCCCCCCTTCTGAGCGGCGGCGCGCCTGCACGCAGGCGCAGTGGCGGCGCGCTCCGCATCGGCGGGCCACGCTTCGAACGCGTGGTTCGCCCGAAGACGGAGAACGCCGGCGATGACGACGAGGCCGAGTGGCCCGACCAAAAGGTCGCGGAGCAGCTGTCGCTGGACACGCTGCAGCCACTCGACGTCGACACCGCCGCTCGGTGGAGCCTGCGGGACACCATCGAGGCGGAGCTCGAACTTCAGCGCTGCCTGCTGGCTGAAGCCGAGCAGCGCAATGCGGCACGCGAACGTGAGGCCGCCGCCAACGCGGCCCGCCTCCGCGTCCCTCCCCCGCCGCCGCAGAAGGAGAACGTGTACATCGTCCTCGACACGGACTCCGACGACGAGGGCGTGATCCAGCAAGCGCTCGAGGCGAGCAGGTGGGATTGCGGCGGCGGCGACGAGGGACAGGGGCCGAGCAAGCGCCCCGGCGACGCCCCCAGCGACAACGACGACGACGGCGGCGACTACAGCCAGGCGATCGCCGCCAGCCTCGGCCTTAAATAGTTTGTTTTAGTTTAAGTTTTTCGTTCTAGCTTTAAATTCGCGCCGAATATGTACGCAGTTTCCAAATTTCAATAAAATTCGACTAGTTTTGCAATTGCGTTTGTTTTGGGCCGATTCTTGGGCTCGGGACGCGACTGGGAAACGCGCCCCCAGGTTCCAGAATAGCGCCGTTTAGCGCTGCGGCGGCCCCAAAACGGCGGCGTTTTGGGCCCTGGGGGGCGCAACGGCTGGAGATGCCCTTAACCACCACTCATGGAGGCACGTAATAGTACCTATCGACCTCTTCATTCGGTGGATGTTTCCTTGCACGCGTGCCAAAATGGATGTGGCAAACCCCCGACATACATAAAAAAAACCCTCCAATATTGTTTCCCTTGATGACACATAAGATGTTTGAAATGAAATAACTACTTTTTTTTGTCCTTCAACGAGCGCGAGCTGATAGCCACCCTTATTCAATACCAACAAACCGATCCTCGTCTTCCCAAACCGCATGACTTCGTTCCCTCTTTCGAGCCAAAGTGGTTCCTTCGATGATGTGGCGCCTCGTTTTTCTATCCGAGTTTCCTCTTGCTATGTGCAAGAGGAAATGCACCTCTCATCTTAATGATCCCGATTGGGAATATGTAGTACACCATTATTGCTCATCAATCACTTCATCGGCGGGTGAAATGCGCGCCAAACTAGACACGTGTCAAATGGGTGTGTGGCACCCACCTAGCAGATCACATAAAAAAAATCCTCTGAATGTACAATCCTTGGAAGCAAAATACATAAGAAAGCTCTGGACTTGTTTTGATTTGAGTAGTAGTTGTTTTCTTTTCATTTTAACTACGATTTTGTTTGGGATGGAGGGAGTACATTAAAATACATCCGAAATGCTCTTGCTGTTTGAAATTAGCCATAGATTTTTGCCAACGCCGCATCGGTGCCTGCCTAGTAAAAAGGAGAAGAAAAAAACCGAGCGTGACTGAGCATTTCTCCATCTGTTTCCCCTTCTCGAACCCTCCGCGCGCCCCCCAATTTTTCGAACTCCGCGCCGCCGCTTTTCCATTCCGTAGCTCGCGGCGAGGGTTCCGGTGGTTGCGGCGAGCCGGAGGAGACAGGCATGGCCGGGAAGAAGAGCGGCGCGGTGAGCCCCTCCGAGGGCGAGGAGGGCGCCGCCGCCGTCTCCGTCGCTAGCGTCAAGCGCGGACCCGGCAGACCTAAGAAGGACCCCGCCGCCGGCGCCGTCGTGAGCCCCGGCTCCAAGCGCGGGCCCGGAAGACCTAAGAAGGATCCCGCCCCCGGCGCTGACGCCGCCTCGGCGGCCACCAGCCCCGGCTCCAAGCCCGGCCCCGGCAGGCCTAAGAAGGTTCCCGCCCCCGCCGCCATCGAGGAGGGCGCTGCTCCGGAGCCCGGAAAGGGGGAGAAGACGGCGACCCCCAAGAAGAAGGAGGGGAAGGAGAAGGCAGCGACCCCCAAGAAGGAGGGAAAGGAGAAGGCGGCGACCCCCAAGAAGAATGAGAAGGCGGAGCCGCCCCAGGAGGACGGGGGAAAGCTCAAGAAGAAGAAAAAGCAGGCATCTGCCGGAGAGACGGCGGCGCCATCGAAGGGGAAGAAGAAGGGCGGGCAGGCAGAGGAGCCCGGATCCGGGAAGCAGAAGGGGGTCAAGCGCAAGAAAGAGGAGCAGTCCGGCAAAGCAGAGAAGCCCACTCCCAAGAAGAAGCAGAAGAAGCAGGAGTCCGGGGATGGGGAGAAGCCCACGCCCAAGAAGAAGCAGCATGAGTCCGGTGATGGGGAGAAGCCCACGCCCAAGAAGAAGCAGAAGGAGTCCAACGAAGGGGAGAAGCCCACGCCCAAGAAGAAGCAGAAGAAGCAGCAGGAGCCTGGCAATGGGGAGAAGCCCACACCCAAGAAGAAGCAGAAGAAGCAGCAGGAGCCCGGCGATGGAGAGAGGCCCACGCCCAAGAAGAAGCAGAAGAAGGAGGAGTCTGGCAAAGCAGAGAAGCCCACGCCCAAGAAGAACCAGAAGAAGCCGAAGGAGTCCGGCGAAGCGGAGAAGGCCACGCCCAAGAAGAATCAGCAGCAAGAGTCCACCGGGGCAGAGAAGGCCACACCCAACAAGGGAAAGGCCGTGCCAACGCCCACGATGAAGCAGCAGGTGCCAGGTGGTGCAGAGAAAGGTACACCCAGCAAAGGGAAGGTCGCACTCACGCCCACGAAGAAGCAGCAGGCGGCGAAGGTCACACCTAACAAGGGGAAGCTGAACAGCACCAAGGCGAAACCGGAGGCGAAGAGCGCAAAGAAAGGTGCCAGCAAAGCAGAGAAGGCCACACCGACCAAAAAGCAGAAAGCGTCTGATGGGGCGGAGAAGGACACACCCAGCAAGAGAAAACGCGACGACGCGAAGTCCCCGAAAGAGGCGAAGAGCGGGAAGAAAGGTACACCTGTGAAGAAACAGAAGGTCAAGGCGGCAGCGCCAGTGCCGGTGGCTGCCGAGCCAGGCACGTGCACCTTCTCGATGTCGCGGGTGCGGGCTCTGATGCGGGATGAGGACGCCAATATCCGTCCTACCAGCGAGACCGTCTTCCTCGTCAGCAAGGCATCGGTAAGATTTTTACACACTTCTACTCCAAATGCCAAATATGCAATGGTATTTGTGTTATTAGTGAATAGAAATTGGTGTCCTGAAGCTTGGTATCTGGCCGTGGTAACATTTCTGTCACTTGTACTCTGAAAATCTGAATGCATATTATCCAATGGTTTTTTTAGTAGTTTTAAATCGGATGCCTGAAACTTCGTGTCAAATATCCAAATGCCATGTTGTAGAGTAGAATTTGTTTTAGCTATTGAACTTTTGATGTGTGAGCTCCTCTTATCCTAGTGTGTCGTATGTAGGTCATGCTGTCTCTTTCGGCTATAACTGACATACTTGCTCCATTTTGGCTTTAGTTTTGTCAAGCGTGTCCAGTTGAAAAGGTTTTGTTAGCATAGCAATTCTTATATAAGAGGTTGTTAATTTAAGGAATAATGTTATCTAAGAAGAATACAACTGGTATTATTTGGAAAAATGATTACCATCTGCATTAATAACTTGATATTGTATTTCCAGTATTTTTGTATCAGTTGACTTGCATACAATTGTTAGTCATGACAACTCACCATTTGTATATCAAGAAGGGCTGTCTGGTATCTAGGTGGACAGCTGGCTTTATGGTACCAGTGGTCGTGGTCAGTCGGTTTGGCGATATTAATATGCACAAGTAGATAGCATCTGCACTTTAGATATTCTATTCCTCTAATTGCTCCCTTGGTTTGATCTATCATTGTGCCTTTTGCTATTTTCTTCATCTTGCGTAGGTGCTTAGTCTTGTAACCAAATCTTAATCCCGTTTGTATTATTTTTCGAGCACCAAACAAGAAGGCTGTATGTCGAACTGATTGAACTAGGAGTACATTCAACCGAATGAAAGTTCAGATTTCCAATCTGGCTAGGGAACTCTGGTGCTTAAACTTAGGTACTGAACATTGGATTGAACTTATTTTTCTTACTGCTAAAAAAAGAGACCAGCCAGGACTAGCCCTTGGTGGCGTATTTTTAAAAGAAGAAACAACTTGAGCACTGAGCTGAGTCCAAAACTCGAACGTGGGAACTCTGCTATCATTTTTCTTACTGCTGAAGAGATAGTAATTCCATTATTGAATGTGTCTGTAATTTTCAGTTCATTTGTCAACCAGAGAAGTTTTTTTTTTGGTTTGAGGCGATTAAACAGTACCTGCAGCATAGCAAATAAATGAGAAAGTTGACACACGAAATGGGGTAAGATGTCAGTGTGTCATATATAATTAGCGTGGCTTGACTGCAACCCAGTCTCACCCATATTTTGTTGATTCAATATAGGAAACACACTTTTGATTGGTATCTCCATCCAATAATGTACCAATTCATGTAGAATTTAGTTAGCAGCCAAACAATTCAGTGAGGCTAATGTTTTTTTTTACATTTACGACGTGTAGGTTTATAAGTGCGATTAGCTGACCTTATTCTAGTTGAATAACATCATTTTTGTTCTAGGAAAGTAGTTAGTGAAAAATGTGATATTGAATTCTGAACTAAATAACCTGAGCTGCATCCCTGAAGTGTTGCCTGGCCAGAAAAGAATAAATACCGAGAGGGATTTTAGCTTTGTGGAGCTTGGCAGGGAGGGGTAAACAAGAAAAGTATTCTTTCACTTCTAGTTGCTATCTCTACCCATCTAGCTTCTCAATCTATCTTTACTATCTTCCGTCCTGGCCAGCTTTCCTACCTTATGAGTTGAGTTGCAGTTTGCAACACTTATGTACTGCTCATGGACTTGAATTTATTTCTTTTATTGCTAAAAAGTCGTGACCAGCCAGGACTAGCCCTTGGCGACATATTCTTTTTATAAAAGAAAGAACGTGAGCGCCCCGCTCCAAGACTCGAACCCGGGTGGGCTGCGTGCACCCCGCACAGCTTCCCAACAGAGCAATGCTCTGTTCTCATCTTCTTAGTGTTGAAGAGATACTTATTTCCTTTATTGAATGTCTGTAATTCTCAGTTCATTAGTCAATTGGGGAAGCTTTATTTTGGGTTGAAGATAATTAAACAGTAACTGCATGCTACAACTAGCAGATCGATGGGAAAGTCTACACGTGTAAAGGTGTAAATGCGTAAGATGACAGTGTATTATAATTAGCCTGGCTTTACTGCGACCTGATCTCACCCATATTTTCTTGATTGTGAATGCTCAAAATTTTATTCAGGTATAGTTGCACAGGAAACGCACTTTGGTTGGTATATCCTTCCAATAGTGCTCCAACTCATATACAATTTAGTTAACAGCCAAAACATCAGTGAGGCTAATGAGTTTTTACATTTAATACGTCAAGTCATATAAGCTGTATTAGCTGATCAATTTATCTAAGACCATATTCTATAGGAACAACATCATTCTTGCCCTAGGAAAAAAATAGTAAGTGATAATTCTAGTATGGAATTCTGAACAAAGTAACCTGTGCTGCCCCCTGAGGCATTGGCGTGCTTCCCTCCAGGAAAATGTAATCCCGAGAGATTGTCGTATGCATGTATGTGATACAAAAAGCAAGACAAGACAATAATAGGACTATTGCAGTGAACCTGCTTCTAAAATTCCTTCATTTCCTGGCTTTTTAATCAATATTTCAAGAGTTATGGGGAAAACATATGCTGGGGGTACCTAGTTTATCTTTGTTGCAACATTCATGCATATGCATATTATCTGGGTACTCTCATTAATGTTTGGTGATTGAACTATCTTTTGAAATTTGAACTGTATAACGTTATTGTGTTATGTACTCATGTTGCACCTGCACCTTCAGGAGTTATTCTTGGAGGCATTTGCGAGGGATGCTTATCAAAATGCCTCGAGGGAACATAAGAAGTCAATTGGCTATGATAACCTTTGTAAGTCCCTCCTTCCTCCTTAAGCTCTTATCTGCTTTCTTTTTAGACACCCATGTTTCGCTTATTGACTATGTTGAAATGCTATTCATGTTGAAATAACGAATCTCCCTTAGAGCATTCAGTTGATGCACTTAATATCCTAACTACCCCCTCCGTTTCTAAATATAAGATGTTTTTAGCTTTTTTTAGCCTTTTTCCAGTTCACATGTATCTAGACACATATTAGTGTATATGTTCACTCATTTCACTCCGTACGTAGTCCACATTGAAAATATACGAAAATCTTATATTTAGGAACTAAGGGAGTACGTTACTATTGTTTGTTATCCTATGGTTCCATGTTCTTGCTGCTCTTGTTAGTAAAGGCTAATATACATCTTGGCGTGAGCGTCTTTTTCGGTAGAATTTGTTCAATATATGTGGCATTAGCCGATATTAGTGTTATACTGTTAGTAGCACAGAGACTGCACCATATTTGAATTCGAGTTAGTTTTCCACAAAATAGATAATGTTTGCATAGTTCGGCTGATGAATAATTTTTTTTCTTTTCAATCATACAGAGGTTACTTCTTAACTTCCTTTTCATGTGGAACCTCCCACCGTTCCTAAGGTTGAACCCCGTACCAGTTCCAAATTAACTCAAACCCCTAAAACTGTCTCCAGGGGAAAAATCCCTAAGGTGGAACGTATTTATGCACGTGCTGGTCTTCCGCGATGTGCATGTTGTTGACGGTTATCTTAATACCGGCCACCCCAAGTCCTCGACATAAGAGGATGCATGGCTGTAGTCCTCATCATCTCAGATTTACAACTGAAGTCCTTTCTTTTTGGTTAACCCTTTCATTAAACCAATAACCTCACTAAGTCCCAGGTCAACAGTTGCATCTTTTTTGCACATTCTTTTTCCTTGTTGCAGTATCTTATATGTTGACTGTGCTCTCGCATCTTTTCAGCGGTGGCAGTGTGCAACGAGAGACGGTACAAGTTCCTGTCAGGTAAAGCATATTGTGAACTATTCCCTTCAAAACTGCGGAAGCCTTTAAATTTCCTCCTCCATAGTTTACCTCTGTCCCTAATTATAAGACGTTTTGGTAGGCTTATATAATTGGGAACAGAGGAAGTAGTACATAGCAAGATGAATGCTGACGTCTTGCTATTTTTTCAGATTTTGTCCCGCTGAGAGTCGCAGCCGGTGATGTTATCAAGGCACCTACGGCCATGGAGCAGTCGTGAACCAGGTGGTGGTCCATGAGGGCATCCTGTGCTAGCCAGACGCGAACTGCTGAGGCCAGTGGAGGCAGATCAAGTTGTTTGTATGTTAGGTAGCGAGACTCTGGTGAATCATGTGGAGCTAGAGTTACTTTCTCCTGTTTGTATGTTAGGTAGCGAGACTCTGGTGGATCATGTGGAGCGACGACGAACCTGTGCTGCAGTCACCAGTGGCGTTTCAACTTGGGTCACATTGCGATTCGTGTAAACCTGATTCTGCAAAACTCGGCGTTCTGGTGTGAATTACATGAAACCTTTGTCGGAGTTATTGTTTTTATTTTTACCTCTACTTAAAAAAAAACTCTCCCTCTACTACCATTTTATGTACTAAGCAAAGTTAATTTTCTATCTGTGTCTACCTGATCTATCTATTATGTGGATGGTTAGTTCAACTAAACTTTCACGTGCTAACTAAAAATTTCTAAATGTGAAATCCACATTGACTCCTGGATGCACATGAACCCGGTACTTAAAAAAACATATTTCATCAAAACATTTTATTCTTATGTTTTGTTCCCATTTCACGGGGAATTCGTTGTCGGATGCCATGATCTTGACGTACTAACCCATTTACTTCATTGCTAATCTATAAATTCAGCACTGAGCCGCAACACAGTACTATAGCAACAACACAGGGAGCCGCTCTCCTCCAAACTGTAGCACAGGTTCGTCGTCAGGCGGGCCTTGATGGTTGGAGCACTGCCGCGAGCTCCACGGTGGTGGGGAGAGCCACTGCGGTGTGGGATGGTCTGTCCTTGGGTTGTCTATCGATGAACTGCGCCGTTGATGGTGGGCTCGACATCATTCCGATCTGGCCAAGGTGCTGTTTGAGGTGGGAAGGAGAGGTTTTTCCTGCCCGTGCATTCTGCTGACAATGTTGGTGTGCTGCTTGGTGGTGTGCTTGGAGCAAATTGCCGGGGCGGTGACCATAGGTGGAGAGGTTGCGTCGGAGGTGGTCTAAGGCTGCATCCTCGTCCGGGGTGGAGGCGGAAGATGGCTGCAACTCCTCGGCCATGTGAGGTGGAGGTTAGGCTATGCCTGAGGCTTGGAGCACGATACTTTCCTACAATGGAGAGGTTGCGGCTGCGACGGTGTGCAAGACAAGGAAAGTACTCCAATCTGACATACATCGTGGATGTTGGCGGAAATCCGGACGGAAGTCTTGCCCGTCTTCAGTTTATGCCGACGGCGATGGCGCTCAAGTGCGTCCTTCCTCTCCTTGGAGGCGTCGTCGAGGAGTGTCGGTTTTTTCTCTCTCGCTCCTTCGTATTGGTTGTTGTCTCCGGGCGAAAGCATAGATTTGGTTGGATCGACGCGACGATGACGTCTCGACGTAGTCACTCTGTTGGGAGCATCATGTTTGGGGTCACAACGTGAGGTTTCTTGTTGCCTTCCTTCGGTGCTTGTCGCAGCCCTGGGTTGATGTTTCAGAGGCGCAATGCACGTCTTCACTGGTGAGTCCAAGAAGGTGTCTCTCTCGGTATTGACCAAGTCCAGCCATCCACTTGCCACCTCCAGCATAAAGAGTGGTTGGTGTGTCGACTAGGGAAATTCAGACGGAGACTTGCGTTGGTGAGACGTGGCGATGTTACTTAGCTTAGGGCAATCTTCGTTGCTTTGTAGTTCTTGTGTTGGTGGTGGTTGTTTTCGGACTAGCCAGTCATGGAGTGTTGTGTCGTGTTGTATGGGTGTTGTCTGCTCACTTTCTAGAGCATGCAAATCTCTTCTTTCTATCAATGCGATTAAATGCAAAGTTTATTTTCTTTTTGCAATTTTTCTTTTTGTGTTCTATGTTCCTGTCAGGTATCGTACAATTCTGTTTAAATCCGCAATGGCCCGGGCCCTCCATATTTTTTGCTTGGTCCGTACATAGCAGGATGTATGCTGACGTTCCGTTTCCGCGTCGTCTTGTATTTTTCTTCAGATTTTGTGCCGTTTTGAGACTTGAGAGTCACAGGCGTGGACGCGTGGTGATGCTCTGAAGGCATCGGCCGTGAAGCGCCCAGGCAGAGTTGTATTGTATGTTCAGTTAGCCTTCCTCCTTCTCAAGTTCACCATCACATAGTAGTATAAATCTTGGTCTGCGTATCGGTTTATTGACGTGATGATCTGTTTAGTTAGCAACTAATCCCGAATAGATTGCCAACCAGGCCTATGCCATCGGATAGATTGCATAGACGAAAACAAGTCTCGGTTGCCCTCTCCGGTTCATCGATCTCCATGTACAGCACGCGGTGGTCGACGGACCTCCAGCCGGACCTGCTCCGTGAAATCTCCGGCCACCTGCCGGACGTCGCCGACTTCATCCGTTTCCACGCCGTGTGCAGGCCATGGCGCGCGTCAAACTCACGCTCACGCGACGTGCCCATATCCCGGTTGCTGCCGTGGCTCCTCGCGCCCAACCCTGACGACAAGGACAACAAGGATTCCGTCAAGATCAGAAGCGTCTTCTCCAAGACGACCTACCGCGCGCCGCGCTCCACCGTCCTCTACCTCACCGAGGGGCGCCTCCACGACCCTGTCACCGGTGGGCGCACCCTGCCCATCTTCCCACACTGGAGCGACCTGTGGGAAAAGCCCAGCGGCACCGTCGTCTACGCCGACGGCACTATCCTTCTCTTCGACGGTGGCGACTCGTCCATCGATACGTTCAACGCGGCGCTCCTGCGTCCCGGCGACCCCGCGTGGACTCTCCTCCAGAGGAACCTTCATTGTGAGCATGGCCTTCTATGCGTGGTGTATCACGGCGGCAAGATCCACGTCACTGGGGACGCTATCATGTGGCACGTTATCACGCCTCCTAACCACCACGACGACGTTGCCGACGTGCTGGTCCCAAGGACAATTGCACCCAACCGCCGCTACTTGTACCACCACAGTTACGCGTTGGAAACCCGTGGCGAGCTACTATGGGTGTCGGTTCACATTGACTTCGGTTGCCGTGAGGACGCCGACGGGCTCTCGGTGTCCGTGTACACGCTGCAGCAGGAGGCGCCGGAGAAGAAGTATGAGTGGGTGAGCAAGGATGGGCGGAGCCTGGCCGACCGTGTCCTATTCCTGGGGTGGCCCAACAGTTTCGCCATGGACGTCTCGCCGCGGCTTGGCGGGTGTGCCTATTTCGTCTATGTAAATAACAAGGATGATGCAGCATTGGAGAAGGGTCGGTTGGGCGTATTCAGGTACAACTTTTTGGACAAAAGGGCCGAGCTGGTGGAGTGGCTTCCTAAAGGATGGAATAACGAGAGGTGTACGTGGCTTGAGCCCCAACCTGCCATTGCTCCAATCCAGGTACATTCTATATTCCATAATGTTTTGAATTTGCACCATGAATTGACAAGGTATGATATATCATTTACATTGATACTGCCGATGCATCTCAAAAATTATAAATACGTTCTTGGCTAATGGTATAAACAACCTAACCGAACAAATGACAGACTAATGAACTAGTTCGACTGAATTGCTATTTGTTTGATAGTTTTGAGACCACACTTAACACCCTCTTTCTTTCCTTGTTTTGTCTTCATTATGTTTATTGGCGGATCAGGAAATCAAGGAACGGGTGGAGGCTAGAAAACTGAAGCAGCGCAACACCGGTCCAAGGCGCATGGTTCAGATGTTACGGTCCTTCTTTCAGGGTGCTAGATCTCCATGACCAGGAATGTTTATATTGTATAATTTCATTTTCTTGATATAACCAGGAACAATGTTTATATTCTTATTATTCATGTGGAACACATCATGCATTCATATATGCCAGTTTCGATGGATAAAGGCTCGGGGTAAAAGAAAAGGCGGCAACGACAACCAACCTTGTATCGGCCGTATTAGGTGCTTAGGGCATGTACAATATGGTGATGTCAGATTTTACTCAGAGATGTAACATATGGTTTTTTTTCTTTGTTTTTTTTCTTTCAAAACTCGAGCGAAGCCCCACCCTCTGCATCGAAACGGTACACAAAGCCGATATATTCAAAATGAGTACAAGACCGCAAAATTCAGCATCCAAACAACATCGGCCCGGAAAGAAACCCCGATGTTGCATCCCTCGTGATAGTAACTTACCAGATAGCCACTAACCCAATGACACAAGACGAAAACAAAAAGAAATGTACACAACTCCTAGGTTATGCCTTCAAGAAGAAACCACCGCACGTGCACCGATGGTGACGCACTAGTAGGAGAAAGCCTACTAGTGACGAACAAAATTTCGTTACCGCTGGCCAACAAGGCTTCGCCAGCGCTACCCCGCCAGTGGTAGCTGCTACCGCTGGCGAAGCCCTGTTGGCCAGCGGTAAGGAAGAGATACCACTGGCGAACATCTCATGTTGGCCAGCGGTAACCATTTGTGTTCGCCAGTAGTATGATTTATGTTGGCCAGCGGTAACCATTTGTGTTCGCCAGCAGTATGTTTTTTGGGCCAGCAGATTGTTCGCCAATATTACTATACTTTGTTCGCCAACCGTATATTTTCTGAAAAATACTTTTTCACAGTATATTCATGTTCCAGCAATATATACAGGTACACCAGTAGTATGTCAAATATATTCGTTACCAAAATTAGTTTTCATACATCATTACATTCATATAGGTCATTATTCAATAGTTCAGAATACACCATTACGTCAATCATTTCTAGAATGGTACAAAATGATCGCCGCTATTGTATCGTTGTCGTCGTTGCCATAGTCGCGTGTCCATGTCTTCGCTAGCGCAGCCTCGTGTCCATGTCGCCACAAAGCCCGTGTCCATGTCGTCGTTGCTGCAGCCCCGATGTCGTTGCAGCCCCGATGCCCTTGTCGTTGCCGCGTGTGGACGTCACCGTTGTTGCAACCATGCGTCAATGTCCTCGGTAGGTAAGAAAGCTAATGATACAAAATTGAAAGCAAGTCAAGAACTGACCTTGGATCAATACTACTTCATTAATTAAAACATAATAGATAGTCCACAAAGTTACTCCATAGAGGCATAGCAGTAGGTTCATGATTGCTTAAATGACAGTGGCAGTAACAAATCCCAGATTTGTTTCTGTTGATTTAATTCCTTGCTGCCTTGTTCATGCCAAGTTCCATAGTTGTCTAGTAATAATAATTCATCTAACAAGTTGTTACATGCAGGGATGCATTTGAAGTGTAAAGATAGGTAGACACATGCTAGAATGTTAATCAGGAGGCGGTTATTAAACATAGGATGATCAAAATTCCTAGTGGTAGTGTATGTAAACAACAGAACACAAAACCCAAGAGGTAATAGCACCATGTTAAAATCATTTATTACCTAGCTAAATTTAACTCTTAGTCTCGAAAGTACTGGAAATGGCATCATTTACAATGAGGAACTAGGAACACCACTAATACTTACAGAAAGAGAGGTCTGAACTTGCTCCAGATGTTTAGTCATACTTGAAACAACATTTGCCATGTTGTGCTTGGCGACATACATTAGGTATTCAAAGGAAATGCCCTGGAGAAGGATATTGTAGTTGTTTTAAAAATAACAGATGCAGATTTAGGAACCATGTATAAATTAGATTGCATCTATGAGGTCAAGAAATGATGATAGTTACAGAGTAAGCAGATAGATCCTATAGATTTGGCAGCTATAGGTATTATGAGCATTACAGAAACATAAATCCATGATGGGAAGAAACATACTTTCCACCACATATAACAGTTCCCCAACAGTTGCTGCAGGTACTTTTGGTCCTGATACTCCTGCAAAAATATTAAGAACATTGTCATCATGAATGTATCACAACAGTATAATATTATTTAAACACACACCATAGGTAGGCAATTTGGCACTAGATAATTAAAAAGTAAGACAGTAAAGTTCTAGCACGAGATAATTAAAAAGTACTACATCAAAGTTCAGTGTAAAAATAATGTTCAGAAGTAGGAACTAAATTAGGATGAATGAAATGAATAGAGCATATAGTGCATGAACAGCTAATGGTAAGACTAGGATGTTCCCTACAGGCTGATGTGTCGCCAAAATTAGTAGATACAATGTGACAATTTATCATGTTGACAACTTGTAAAGAAAAACAAGTTGCAGCAAGCTAGACAGAACTGATTGTCCAGAACCTCCATTGAAAACAGTGAAGGAACCTAGCTGTCGTACCTGCATATCTAGGAGGCGCACCTGAAACAGAAACCACTCCTCCAATCGCATAGGCGGCAGTGTGCACACACACCTGGTTGATGAGAACGACACGCTGGTCGTGCAGCCGCTGGATGATCATGTCGCACACCTTGGTCTTCCATATGGAGCAGCGGGGTGGACGAATTAAGTCACTGATGACGAAGGGCTGCTTGAGAATGGAGTGGGAGACGAGCTCGGCATTGTTGGCGTGGAGCGCCCAGTTGCAGAGCGTCCCGTTTGGGGCGGCCCGGCGCCGGAGGAGGAGGAGGAGGCTGAGGGGAGGCGCAGCTTCTCGAGGTCGAGTGGGACCCCTCTTGCGGCCAGGGGCGGTTGACGAGGACGAGGTCTTGGACGCCCTTGGAGGCGAGGAGATGGACCCAGCGCGAGAACTCGGTACTGTACTTGTGGGAGACGGCGGCGGTGACGGAACACGAGTTGGCCGGCGTCGGGGGCCCGTGGTTGAAGGGGAACGTAGCATAGAAAACAAAAATTTTCCTACGCGAGAGATACCCGAAAGGCCAAGATCTAATCTATGAGACGAAGTGCAACGGGCAACAAGAGGGTTAAGGAGAACACATACCCTCGAAGACTCAAAGTGGTACGAGACCAAATCTCGTTGTTGGCGTAGTCGTACTCACACCGATCCCGATAGCGAGAAGATGGCACCGCAATCCGGCGGTGCATCCGTGATCGGTCACACGTACGGTTGATGACGACCTCCGTTCCCTCGTTCCAGCGGGGCGCGGAAGTAGAGGATCCCTCGGAACTCCAGCAGCACGACGACGTGGTGGTGGTGAAGAATCCCACGGTCAGGGCTTCGCCAAGCCGGAGACCATGAAATGGAGCAGCGGGTGGAGGGAAAGGGAAGTGGACAAGTGTGTGGAGGAGGGAGAGCTCTCACCCTCCTTTTATAGGAGAGGGGGGAGGCAGCCCAAGGGGGGTGCGGCCAGCCCCATGGTGTGCCCCCACCTCTTCCCTCATGATGTGAGTGGACACTCCACTCACACCCACTCATTTTCCTTTAAACCCCACTTAGAAAATCCAAGAGTTTTTCTTTAATAAATCAATAAAACATTTTTATTTCTTTATTTCAGCATTTGTTAATTCTATTAACAAACATTTGCATAAAGCACCTCGAATCATTTGTTAATTCTATTAACAACCATTCGACGAAAAACCCCTTGAACTATTTCAATTTTCCCCGAAACAATTTCGGTGCTGTCCAAAATATTCTTCGATATTCCGTATCCTCTCAAATGCGTCATCGAACCTTAAGTGTGTCACCCTACGGTTCGCGAATAAGATAGACATGATCGAGACTCCTCTCCGATCAATAATCAACAGCGGGATCTGGAGATCCGTGATGACTCCTATATATTCAACGATGACTCTCGTGATCGTGTGAACCAACAACGCCGTGAACTATTCCCTTTGTCTCGCGATATTTTACTTGTCCGAGATTCGATCATTGGTATCAACCATACCTTGTTCAATCTCGTTACCGACAAGTACTCTTTTCTCGTTCCCGTGATATAACATCCTTGTGATCATATCACGTGCTTGCAAGCGGTTTCGATGTGATATCACCGAGAGGGCCCAGAGTATATCTCTCCGTCATTTGGATGGACAAATCCCACTCTTGATCCATGATCCTCAACTAATACTTTCCGAATACTTAACGACACCTTTATAGTCACCCTGTTACGGTGTGACGTTTGATGCCATCAAAGCACTCTTCCGGTATCAGTGATTGACATGATCTCATGGTCTAAGGAATAAGTTACTTCGTGTGTTTGATATAACAATGTAAACTAAATGACTTGATCGCATTGCTATATTCTCTTTGGGTATATGTTCATCACATCATTCTTCTAATGACATGACCCCGTTATTAATAACATCCAATGTTCATGATCAGGAAACCTTGATCATCTATTAATCAACGAGCTAGTTAAAAGAGAGGCTTTACTAGGAACCATTGTTTGTTTATTAAGCACACATGTATCAACGTTTCCGGTTAATACAATTCTAGCATGAGAAATAAACATTCATCATAAACAAGGAATAAGATAATAACCATTTTATTATTGCCTCTCGGGCATATTCCCTTCAGTCTCCCACTTGCACTAGAGTCAATAATCTAGTCTGTAAGCACTTTAACACATATGGCGTACCAGTGTTATTACCATGCTTCGCATGCGGTAAACATCATCAAAAAGATCTGAACTGTTCAGGTCCTATTGTATTTGCATGTTCTTTGCGTCTACACGCATCACTCATTCTCTAATGAGATGGCTTTGTATATATATGGTCAATCGGTGAAAACTTAATTCCTCAGCTTAAACTGATGTCACTAACATTGTGAAAATGTAGCTTCATAGTGTTAGCATTCTTGGAAATTCACCAAGTTCCGGTGATACCTTAATTCCTCAGCTTAAACTGTTGTTACTAACATTGTGAAAATGTAGCTTCAAAGTTTCAGCATTCTTGGAAATTCACCAAGTTCAATAAAGAACTCCTTGACACAAAATACGCTTATTGTCAGTTGTCAACACAACGATATACTTTAGCCTTTGTTGTAGAATCTGTCACAATATTTTAATTTTGAAACTCTTTCAAATCCAGCATGGAACTTTCTTCCATCCTATTGTGCTACCATTCATCACATATTTTAATTGAGATAAAATTACTTGAATAAATGACAAGACTATTAGTGTAACATATTACAACTATTATTTTGTCATTACTATATAGGAAAACATATCCTTAGCATTTCTAAAATGACACAAGGATCTCTCCCACTGTTGTCTAATCATCGTATGAATTATCCTACTATAACATTTTATAGCATAGGACTCATCTGGTTGTGTACATAGCATGGAAACATGACTTAGAAATCTCAATTTCAATGATGCTCATCATGTGTCAAAACACATGAATCTTGCTCAATTATTTTCCATGTGACAAGAACTCCTTCTTATCAATTTTATATTGACTTACTTCAATATTTCATCTATGTAATTTGGCTTCAATCATATCAGGCGCTTGAATCCATCTTTTATAGACATCGATGCCCAATATCTTCCAAGCCTTTCATCAATATGAAAATCTTAACCGTGTTAATTTAAAACACATATTTTCCAATCAACCATATGTCATCTACATAAAGTATTGGAAATATGTCATAGCGCTCCCACTTAATTTCTTGTAACTCTACAAGCATCTTTATCATTCATGATGGAATCAAACTCTTTTGATAACTTCATTAAGCTAAAGATTTCAACTTCGCTATGCTCACTTCAACCATTGAAGTGTGCATACCTTTCTAGCAACCTTTTTGAATTTTACAAAACTCTCAGACTGTGTCAAGTACACATCCTTGATAAAACTTCCTTGAGAGGAGAGTTGGTTTTGTTATTCAACTGCCATATCATAATATGTAACCTTTTGCTAGAACTATCCGCAAAGACTAAAGCATCACTACGGAAGATCAAAATCTTGTAGTAGTTAACTCTTTGAACTTCGTCGAAAACAACTTTTCGATAATTACAATTTTAATAAGATGTAAAATCCATGTCTTTGTCGCTATATAGACCCTTTTGCTATCGCTAGGCATCATGCCTATCGAAAGGACTACCAAGTCACATACTTGATATTCATACAAGGATACTATGGCGGATATAATGACTCATAGTCAATTTTACGAAGTCAGGGCCCATCATTTGCTTCCTTTATAAGGTTCATGTCCTTTTGTTGTCAAAACAACACTTTACACTTAAACCACAAGTTGTTCTAAGTACAAAGTTTTTGGACTTTTCTGGTACAGTTCGCAAACTCATTTGAAGTATCTACAATATTTGTAGTGTCTTCTACTTAGTCAAAATAGTAAACCCCGGAACAACTTCCAGTGCTGCGCTACTCTTGACATGATAACGAAGATTCTCTAACCTCGTGGAGTTTGTACTGTGCTCCCACTCACTTGTTTCGCACGAACTACTTTCTCGAGAAATCAACCCTTTCTGACAAACAACATTTGTCTTTTGGTTCGGTGATAGGAGAAATACCCAATGTTTTATTTGGGATAACCTTATAAACATATATTTATCCTATTTTGGTTGTAAACATTTTACACATGCTATGCATACCAAAACTTAAGAAAAATGACAATTCGGGTCATTACCCAAACCATATCTTATATGTTGTCAATTTCAACGGATCTTGATGGTGTTCTTTTCAGTGTAAAAGCGGTTGTCCTTAATGTATAAACTACAAAATTATAATGGCAATTTTATTAATCTTACCATGTCAAACAGGGTTTGATTTTGTCTTTTGAATACTCCAATCTAATGTGGGGTATTCGAGAAGTATAAGTTGTAGAACAATTCTGCAACTTCTCAGATGTTTTGCTAAACTTGTAACTCAAACTTTATCCTTTATGATCCGATCATAAATACTTGATTATCTTGTTACATTGATTTTAACTTCATATTAACAACCTTTTGAACCAATTCAAAATGTCAAACTTTGTTCCCTTTAAATAGATATACTCACATATCTACTTAAATCATCGACAGAATTTTATGAAGGAAAAATTAATCCACCATACATGACTACACATAATGGACTATATACATCAATATGTATAATCTCCACTAAATTAGTCGTCCATTCTACTTTGGCCTAAGAACGGAATTCTAGTCATCTTTTGGAAGAGGTCTCACAAGCGTCAATAAAATGACTCCGGAAGTCCATCAATATGGAGTTCCTTCATGTTTTCCTTTCCGATATGAACTAAAATGGTGGTGTCACAATTTAAGTGAAACTCTTCAACGTCTTGCAACGTTTAGCATTTAGTCTTATAGATGTTTACTTTACCAACATGATTTATATTAACATATCCATCAATTATGGAATATGATCATAGTTTGAACAATCTCATTTGTTCTCACAAAAGACTAGAACAAAATAACAAATTATTAAGTTCTTCAAATAAATCTCGACTGGTTGGTTCGATACGACAATGAACACAATAACACTTTATTTATGTTCTTGTCATAATCGATTCCACATCTATTACTAGTTCCTTTTAGGCCCTTGTATTTCTTTCATTGTGTTGCTTTGTATGACAACTCATACCAACCAATGTGGTATCAAAATACCAAAAATACTTTGTTAACTAGTAATACATCTATATCTTGTATATCAAGTATATACTCCTGAGCTGGACTTTTCCAGTTATCTTCTTTTCTGCCATATATTTATTTGTAATTCTATTTTCAATATTCCCTTTCCTTTATAGAAGAATCATTCAACATCAAACAATGCTAGTCTTACTAGCTCATTTTCTTTGGCGTGTTAGTCATATACTATCACCCATTGAGTCATACTTTGAATTTGATTGTTCTACTAATATCACCATATTAATAGCATTCTTCTAGATTCCACTCTTAGCAATTTCCAAGTAAGGTAAACTACTTTACCCATACTTCTAATCCATCCCATCATAACAATTTTATGATTAAGCTACTATAGCTCGAAGGAAGGAATTTAGAGGATAATTTTTAAGCGCCCAACTTCTTGGAATATTCAAACGCCTAGCGTCTTGAATCATTGCATATATTCAGATAATATAAGCAAACATTGTCACGCTAAATTTGCATATATTCAGATAATATAAGCAAACATTGTCACGCTAAATTATACTCAGTCATGTTGCCACAAATAAGTTTCTAGATATCAATATATCTTTCACTTGATTGTTTCTGAAAACAACTCTTTTCAGTTCCTAAATCACCTTGATCAACAAAACATTCTTTTGAAGATAAAGTAATATGGAAGCAACCATGACTCTGGATTCTAAGTAGGAATTATTTGCTCTCTGGATTAATCAATCATTAACCACATGGAGCTAGGTAGGAAATACCAAAAATCTACAATAGGACTCAATTTTAAATTTCACTAATACGGTACCAATCTTAAATGGTATTTACCAGATCATAACAGTTATATCTCAATTAACAATCTAAGTGTAAGGTAGTTATGTGGATGCCAATGAATACTACAATTTGTGCAAATTCACTTTGATTTGTTGTTCATGATAAATAAGTTCAAGTTAATTCAAAAATTAAACCATGAACTCCCACTCAAAAACAACATCCCTCTTAGTCGTCTTTAGTGATTACACGAACCAAATTCACTACACCAAAACCGATCATCACGTGAGATGATGTAGTTTCAAAGGCGAACATCGACATGTTCATCATATCATCCATATGACTCATGCTTTACCTTTCGGTTACGTGTTCCGAGGCCATGTCTGTACATGCTAGGCTCGCCAAGTAGAACCGTAGTATTGCGTGTGTTTCAAGGCCATGTCTGTACATGCTAGGCTTGAAAACACCCGTTGTATGCGAACGTTGAGCCTATCACACCCGATCATCACGTGGTGTCTCGAAACGACGAACTTTCTTAACGGTGCATACTTAAGGAAGAACACATTATTATCTTGATATTAAGTGAGAGGGATCATCTTATAATGCTACCATCGTTATCTAAGCAACACAAGATGCATAAAAAGGATTAACATCACAGACATCACATGAAAGGATAACGTGATTTGATATGGTCCTTCTTGCACTTGATCTCCATCATGTGCATTATGGTATGATCTCAATCATTCCACCGGCGTGGTACCAAGTACCATGGCACCCCAATCTTGATTGTCCATCAATAAGAAGACAATCATATGGATACCTTCCGGTATATCAATAATTTACAAAATAGATCATCTCATAATCAAATTTGTAATATTGACCATATCACATCACATGCCCAGCAAAAACTAGTTAGACGCCTCTAATTATTTTTGCATATTTTACGTGGCTTAGGGCTTTCGATGATAGAACCGTTCATACCTACGAACATCAACCACAACGTTGATAAACACATTTTTAACAACCCTTCATAGATTGGATCTTAACTATAGTAGGAGAAACAGACACCCGCAAGCCACTTATGCAATACAAGTTGCATGTCAGTTGTGGAACAAGTCTCATGTACGTGGACATGTAAGGTTAGTCCGGGCCGCTTCATCCCACTATGCCACTAAGATCATAAAATAATCAAGGAGGTAATAACATGATCATCAACGCCCACATACACCTATGTGTTCTACCCGTACAAAACATCTACGCATAGATCCGGCTCTGATGCCACTGAAGGGGAACGTAGCATAGAAAACAAAAATTTTCCTACGCGAGAGATACCCGAAAGGCCAAGATCTAATCTATGAGACGAAGTGCAACGGGCAACAAGAGGGTTAAGGAGAACACATACCCTCGAAGACTCAAAGTGGTACGAGACCAAATCTCGTTGTTGGCGTAGTCGTACTCACACCGATCCCGATAGCGAGAAGATGGCACCGCAATCCGGCGGTGCATCCGTGATCGGTCACACGTACGGTTGATGACGACCTCCGTTCCCTCGTTCCAGCGGGGCGCGGAAGTAGAGGATCCCTCGGAACTCCAGCAGCACGACGACGTGGTGGTGGTGAAGAATCCCACGGTCAGGGCTTCGCCAAGCCGGAGACCATGAAATGGAGCAGCGGGTGGAGGGAAAGGGAAGTGGACAAGTGTGTGGAGGAGGGAGAGCTCTCACCCTCCTTTTATAGGAGAGGGGGGAGGCAGCCCAAGGGGGGTGCGGCCAGCCCCATGGTGTGCCCCCACCTCTTCCCTCATGATGTGAGTGGACACTCCACTCACACCCACTCATTTTCCTTTAAACCCCACTTAGAAAATCCAAGAGTTTTTCTTTAATAAATCAATAAAACATTTTTATTTCTTTATTTCAGCATTTGTTAATTCTATTAACAAACATTTGCATAAAGCACCTCGAATCATTTGTTAATTCTATTAACAACCATTCGACGAAAAACCCCTTGAACTATTTCAATTTTCCCCGAAACAATTTCGGTGCTGTCCAAAATATTCTTCGATATTCCGTATCCTCTCAAATGCGTCATCGAACCTTAAGTGTGTCACCCTACGGTTCGCGAATAAGATAGACATGATCGAGACTCCTCTCCGATCAATAATCAACAGCGGGATCTGGAGATCCGTGATGACTCCTATATATTCAACGATGACTCTCGTGATCGTGTGAACCAACAACGCCGTGAACTATTCCCTTTGTCTCGCGATATTTTACTTGTCCGAGATTCGATCATTGGTATCAACCATACCTTGTTCAATCTCGTTACCGACAAGTACTCTTTTCTCGTTCCCGTGATATAACATCCTTGTGATCATATCACGTGCTTGCAAGCGGTTTCGATGTGATATCACCGAGAGGGCCCAGAGTATATCTCTCCGTCATTTGGATGGACAAATCCCACTCTTGATCCATGATCCTCAACTAATACTTTCCGAATACTTAACGACACCTTTATAGTCACCCTGTTACGGTGTGACGTTTGATGCCATCAAAGCACTCTTCCGGTATCAGTGATTGACATGATCTCATGGTCTAAGGAATAAGTTACTTCGTGTGTTTGATATAACAATGTAAACTAAATGACTTGATCGCATTGCTATATTCTCTTTGGGTATATGTTCATCACATCATTCTTCTAATGACATGACCCCGTTATTAATAACATCCAATGTTCATGATCAGGAAACCTTGATCATCTATTAATCAACGAGCTAGTTAAAAGAGAGGCTTTACTAGGAACCATTGTTTGTTTATTAAGCACACATGTATCAACGTTTCCGGTTAATACAATTCTAGCATGAGAAATAAACATTCATCATAAACAAGGAATAAGATAATAACCATTTTATTATTGCCTCTCGGGCATATTCCCTTCAGTGGTGGCCCACGGGGAGGAGGTAGGCGTCGCGCAGGACGAGGGCGTGGAGAGCTAGATGGCGCGCCAGTGGGAGGAAAGTACGGCGGTGCGCCTGGCGTCCTTGGCGGGGAGGCGGGAGATGATGTCGCGCAGGAGCGCGCGGGGGAGGCCGCTGATGCGGTCGCCGACGCCGAGGTTGGCGAGGGCGGTGAGCCGCCGGCGGCGTAGACGAGAAGTCGGGGAGGATTTGGAGGACGTAGGTCATCATTAGCTCCACGGCTTGGTCGATCTGGTATGGGTCTCCGCCCTGCATCGGCCGCCGTGACTGGGTCGATGTTGGTGAGCGGTGTCCGCCCGGCCATGGTCGACGGGGCGCCGGCGAGAGTATTGGGGATTTGGGATTTTGGGCGAAGAATGTGGTGGAGACGGCGTGTGTGAGGAAAGGATGAGGAGGAGAGAGAGGACATGGTGCACTAGTGCTTACCGCTGGCGAATCCCTCCGTTAGTTAGTCACTGGTACAATTATACCGCTGGGCGAACGTGCAAATGTCTTCGTCAGTGGTAATTGCCGGTAACCCAGCAGCACATATCTGCATTTGCGCATACTTGCCACTGACAAACAAATATTATCGTTCGCCAGCGGTACTTATCTTATCGCTGGCGAACAAAATATATGTTGCCCAGCGGTAATTACCGCTGGCGGGCGCAAGTGATTGTTCGCCAGTAGTAGGCTGGTAGCTATAAGCCTTTTTCTACTAGTGACGAGTCCAATACGAGGCTGATCTCCAGATTCTAATCCCCAACCTTGAGTCCACCACCTTCAACAAGGATACAACACAAATGCACGTCAAGAGAGCCTTATCGGAGATCTTATGTTTCTACCGGAGTGGATACTTTTGTCTTTTAAGCCGTCCGTACCATCCTCCTTTAACCGGATACCAATGCAATGATAACCGGATACCTCTAGAAGAGACACCCAAAACAGACGTCCCATATCGCCTACCTCCCGCCACTTTCGCACGACTTTTGATTCAACAACAACAACTAAACATGACATATCCGCCAGAGCCACCGCACCAAATGCAGATAGCCGGCATGAGTTGACGCTTTCGTATGACGCGTCATGCGTAGCATCCACCGATAGAGCATCTGCAGGACGGTTCACTAGCCGGGAACAGACATTGCTTCAATCGTCCGCAAGAAATGAATGTGTCACCTGTTGTTCGAGATCAAAACCAGCCTGCTAATGGAGGGGACGTCTCATACGTGCATTTTGCATCACTATTTTATACCATATTTTCTGTTATTCATCGATATATTTCATGTTATGATGCATCTCTTATGTTATTTTATCTTATTTTGTATATTTTATAATTTTGGGAGAATAAACACCGGGACCAGAAATCTGATGGAAAAAAGCACCGTCAAGATACGATATTTCAGAAGATCAGAAGAAGAAGAGAGACATCCGAGGGTTCCTAAAAGCCCATACGAAGAACACAGCCAGAAGGGGCGCCAGATGGGGGCCACCAGGGGCCCACACCTAGGGCTGGCGCACCCTCCCCTGGCCGCGCCACCTAGGGGTGTGGCCACCCTGGCCCACCTATGGGGGTCATCTTTGGCGTACTTGACCCCCAGGGAACCCTAAGCCTCATTCCAACCCCAAAGAATTATTTCGCCGCCCCCTCGGTGCGGAAAACACCCGAGAGAGAAAAGCGCTCTGGCAGAGAGAAATCTGCAGGGGAAATTCCTCTCCAGAGAGGGGAAATCACCGCCATCGTCACCGTCATCACTCCGGGCATGATCAAGATCGTCATCATCATCACCATCATCAAAACCAGCACCATAACCCTCATCATCCACCTTCACCCCGTTGTAACAATTAGGGGCCTCTATCGTTGTTTTGCATTAGATCTCTCTCCCGGTGTGGATTAATTGTTAGTAGTTGATGCTTGTGAGATTTATCGGTGTTTGCACTTTATGATCAGATTGTTATCATCCATTATATCACCTCTGATCATGATCCATATGATGTGTTGTGAGTAGTTCGTGTTGTTCTTGAGGACATGGGAGAAGTCAAGTTGTTAGTAGTGAAGTAATGTTGAATAATAATTAATGTTTTATATTCAAGTTGTGGTGTTATTCTCCTAGTGGTGTCATGTGAACGTATACTACATGATACTTCACCATTTATGGGCCTACGGGAATGCATCGTGTATTTGGCTACTAATTGTGGGGGTTGCTGGAGTGACAGAAACCTAAACCCCTTTAGGAAACCATTACACGAGGGAGCGTAGGATCCTGGAGTTTAAAGCTGTGGTTAGATTTATTTCTTAATTACTTTCTTGTAGTTGCGTATGCTTGCAAGGGGTATAATCATAAGTATGTATTAGTCTTGGATGTCACGGTACATTAGCATAGATTAACCCACACAACACTTATCAAAACACCGAATATTATTCAGCTGCATGGAACAAAAGAACTTGACAGAAACCTCCCGTGTGTCCTCGAGAACGTTTGTTAATCATAAGTAAACTCTCGGCTTGTCCTTTGCTGGAGAAAGGATTGGGCCACTCGCTGCAATTATTATTACTGCATTTTATTTACTCGCACTTTATTTACCTGCAATAGCAAACACCCCTACAAATCTATTTTCCAGTATTTACAGTTATTCCTTCATCGAAATTGCTTGTCAGCACCTTCTGCTCCTCGTTGGGTTCGACACTCTTATTTATCGAAAGTACTACGATACACCCCCTATACTTGTGGGTCATCAAGACTATTTTCTGGCGCCGTTGCTGGGGAGTGAAGCGCTATTGGGAAGTGGAATTGATAAAGGAAGCTTCTGCTGTAAGTGTTGTTTTTATTACTATCTACTGCTTTATTACGCTATGTTTAGAACTCCTCTTGAGTCCTTATTTGTGGGCACTGCTACCACTGCTAGGCTAGTAAGTGACCCACCTCCTGATGATTTGGATCCTTCTAAAATACCTATAAAGATTGTTAAACATGTTATGGATAACAGCTATTCAGGTGATGGAAATGTCCATCCTGGTGATCATTTGCTCTTTTTACATGAATTATGCGAGTTTTTCAAGTGTGCGGGTATTACGATGAGCCAAATGAAGAGGAAATTATTCTCTGTATCATTGACAGGCCGAGCCTCTGAATGGTTCAAACTGCTGAAAATAGCCAGACTATTGAATGGGAGTAAATTGTACCTATCTTTTATTCTAAATTCTATCCTCCAAGTGAAATCCATAGAGATCGGAATTATATATATAATTTTCCGCCTCATGACGGAGAGAGTATTTCCCAAGCATGGGGGAGATTGAAGTTACTAATGCTCAAATGCTCCATTCATGAGCTTCCAAGTAATATTTTTTTAATAATTTCTATGCAAGGCTTCCTCTTCATGATAAGGATTTATTGGATGCTTCTTGTTCTGGATCATTTACATGTATGAAGGATGAAGCTAAAAGGGATCCTCTTGACCGTATTCAAGAAAACACTGAAGCATGGGAGAATGATAAAGGTAGAAAGTCAGGTATAAATTATGACTATGAATGCATTAAAACTTTTATGTCATCCGAGGATTTTCATAATGTTAGTGTTATTTATGGTCTTGATTCTCAAGTTGCTGCAAACTTATATAATACTTTTTCTTATTACATTGATATTCCTAAAAAGGAATGAGATAAGTACCATGCACCTTATAAAGATACTATTAATTGTGTTCCTGCTAGAGATATATGGGTTCATATTGTTGATTCTATTGTGCCTGAACCTTATATTGAGAAAATGCCTTTCCCTGCTAAGATAAAAGAACACTCTATGTTAGCTAGTGCGATTAGTAAAAGTGCAAAGAAACTTGTGAACCTGAGGAACAAATAACTGTAGAACCTACAGTAGCAATAGGTAAGGATCTTGTTTCTGAAAATGTAGAAGAGGGACACATTATATTTTGTGAAGATGCTTCTAATATTGTCTTTCATCCTAGTTAATCTAGTAAACCTAGTGTTCCTGTGCTATCTGTTAGGATAGGTGATCATTGCTATTATGGTTTATGTGATATTGGTGCTAGTTCTAGTCCTATTCCTTATGAGATTTATAAAGAAATCATGCATGAAATTGGTTCTTGTGAACTTGAAGACATTCATGTGACTATTCAACTTGCTAATAAGGAAACTATTTCTCCTATTGGTATTGTTAGAGATGTGGAGGTATTATGTGGTAAAACTAAATATCCTGCTGATTTTCTAGTACTAGGCACTTCTGCTAGTGATACTTGTCCTATCATATTTGGTAGACCTTTCTTAAATACTTGTGGTGCTGTTATAGATTGTAAAAAGGAGAAAATCCTTACAAAGTTTGATGGAGAGTCTTACGAATTTAATTTCTCCAAATTTGTTAAAGCACCCTATGAAGCTGAATTACCTAATGAAAATTACAGAGTTGAAAAGTTGGCCGCTATTTCTATTGCTCCTAACATTCCTTTGCAGCAATACATGGAAGACCACGAAAGTGATATCTTTATGGAAGAAAGGAATGGAATTGAAGAGATTTTCCTACATCAGCCAGCAATGCTGAAACATAATTTACCTATGGAAGACTTGGTACAACATTACCACCCAAGGAAGATCCTATTTTTGATTTAAAGCCTTTGCCTGATAATCTTAAATATGCTCATATTGATGATAAGAAATTATATCCTGTTATTCTTAGTTCTCTATGTTCTGATAAAGAAGAGGAGAGATTATTGGGGATATTGAAGAAACATAGAGGTGTTATTGGTAATACTGATGTCTACGCACGTTTCTATTCTTGTAGACAGTGTTGGGCCTCCACGTGCAGAGATTTGTAGAATAGCAACAAGTTTTCCTTAAGTGGAGCACCCAAGGTTTATCGAACTTAGGGAGGTATATGTCAAAGATATCCCTCTCAAGCAACCCTGCAATTAATATACAAAAAGTCTCTTGTGTCCCCAACACAACCAATATACTTGTCACATATATAGGTGCACTAATTCGGCAAAGAGAGAGTAAAATACAAGCAGTATGGATGATTATAAGTGATAATAACAATCTGAAATAAATATGGCAGCAAGCAAACATGTAGCAGAACAGGCGGAAAACGGTGTTTCAATGCTTGTAAATAAGGCCTAGGGCTCCTACTCTCACTAGAAGACACTCTCAACAATGAAAACATAACTGAATGCATAAATATAATTTCTTCACTATGCTACTCCGAACCACTCTCCGGTCGAATAACGAACACTAATCATTGCGTATGGCTTTAACAACACTCCTCAAGTCTATATTCCCTATCTAGGGCACCCCACACTATCACCTTGAGCGCCCTAGATTAGTACTAAACAAACGCCACAATTTCATAGCTTCATCTTCCAACACAAGATATAAATATCACGCTAAACCACACGGTGCACACACTATCTCCTCTACCCCGTGATCAAAGTGTTTATGGATATAACAAAACCACTTGAGTAGCATAACAGATGAAGATCAATCTACATATTCAACTAGATTACAAAGCTCATGATCACATCAAGATCACACCATGGGGGAGAGAGATGAACCACATAGCTACTGGTAGAGCCCTCAGCCCCGGGGGAGAACTACTCCCTCCTTATCATAGGAGACAACAGCAGCGATGGAGATGGCGGTGGAGTCGAAGGAGATGGCTCCCGAGGGCACTTCCCTGTCCCGGCAGGGTGCGAGAACAGAGATTTGTCCCCTGAAACTTGTCGGTGGCAGCGCCGGAGCTACATATGTATTTTGCGGAAAATGTCGATTCTCCTAGGGTTTATGCCTCGGCGGGTATATATGGGCGAAAGGGCGATGCCAGGAGGTGGCCAGGGGGCCCACACCCCTAGGTGGCACGGCCAGGGGGACCAGCGCCACCGCATGGTGTGCTCCCCTATGGCCCCCCTCCGGGGCTCTTCGGGACTTCTGGAAGCTTCCGGGACTTTTATTACTTCTGGCTTTCGAATTTTCCAATTCCGAGAATATTTCCAGAACAACCTTTCTGAAAGAGGTATATACAGTTTTGGTACCACAACTTGCACGCGATGTGCATTTTAGTCCCAGATGTTGCAAAACGTACAAGCGTGGTACCTAAACTTGTTTAGCGGATTGATTTTGGTCCCAAGTCGTTGTGCAGCCGAAACCGCCTCCGTGGCATGGCTAGAAACTTTTGCAAAACGCACTTTGGATTTATTCATATTGGCAAACAGGTCCCGTAATCAGGGAACTGACAAAACATAGTTTCCCCTTCCGGCGATGAAGCTGCAGGGCGACGGTGACCATCGCCTGTGAGCGGAAGGCGGAGGGCGTGCAGCGGTAGCCGGAACTCATGGATGGGATCGATTCGAAACTAGGGGCAGCTCCAATTCGACCTCGTGGGTGGCGTCAGGGACGGCGGCAGAGCTTGCAGCGCGGGCGGCGACGGCTGAATCCGCATGCGGTTGATCTATTCACGAGAAGGACCTGACCTGGTCACACCTGGAGAAGGCCTCGTAGGTCTCCTCCGGCTCCCGTGCCCTCGTCGTCACCGGCCAGCAAATCCTCATTGTTGGACCTGTCTCCTTCGCCGCTGTTGCGGCCGTCGTCGGCCCCGCCCTTGCATTCTGCCTCGTTGCCGGCCCTGCTGCGGATGTGGCCGGAGAGGGTACTAATCCGCCTGCTGTACAGGTTGCTATTGATTTGAAAAAAAAATTGGTTCTTTTTGGTCTGATTCATTGTCCTTACCGGTGTATACTGACAGCTGCTCTCACCTCAACAGGGTAAACTGAAGCTTGTCGATTCCAGAAGCAGGACAAGTATACATATGAAAACAAGCTGCTGCTGAGGCTTGTAGATGAAGTGGAGCTGGAGCTAATGAATTTTTAGGCATAGAAGAAATTGAAAAGAATTCTAGGGAATAGCTGAGAAAGAAAGTTAGGAAATAAATATTGATTTTGCTTGTAATGGTAGCTTGTATTGTGATGTGCATGCGTGGCCTTGATCACCTGGGGATTTCTGTGATGTAGGAGTTGTGTATTGCATGAATTTGATGCAGGAATAAGAAGAACAAGATTATTCTGAAATATTTGTTTGCAGAATGATTTAATTTCGATTTTCTGTCATCAGGTTGCTTATCTCATTTGAGCGGTAGATGATTTTTTTCTTGCTAGCAGTTTAATATATTTAGTTGGTAGCTAGCTGTACAAGATATTTCCTCTATAAATTGAGAGATTTTGGAATATTCATTGATTTTCTTGCTTGCTATCTAGCAAATACCAAATGCGAGGTATCCGTACTGGACATTCAGCACATATAGTTTGAAACCTGGCAGCTTGTGTTATATCTATTTGAAGCTCTCAACTGATGTACATGATCAGACCAAATCTTAACTGCCACACACGGAAGGACTGGACAGATATTTCTTCTACTCTGTTAGACCTAAGTGCAAATCTATCGTCACGTCTGCGTCCCGACCTAACATGATTCGGACTAAAATGACTAACTAATCCATGCTAAACAAGTTGAGGTACCACGCTTGCACGTTTTACAACATGTGGGACCAAAATGCACATCTCGTGCAAGTTGTGGTACCAAAACCGTATATACCTCTTTCTGAAACTAAAAACAGCAGAAAACAGGGAACTGGCTCTGTGGCATCTTGTGAATAGGTTAGTCCCGGAAAATGTGTAAAAAGGACATAAAATGCAAGGAAAACATGCGGGAAACAACATCAAAACAACATGGAACATCAGAAATTAGGGATACGTTTATGACGTATCAAGCATCCCAAGCTTAGTTCCTACTCGTCCTCGAGTAGGTAAATGATAAAAAATAATAATTTCTGAGGTGACATTGTACTAACATAAACTTGACCAATCTAATGTAAAAGCATATGCACGCTGAGATCATAAAAGTTTAAACACAAGCATGATAAATAAAACTTTAATAATAAAGCATAGCAATTACTTTGCATCATGAAGAGTATCTCAAATAAAGGATCATGAATAATAATTCCAAGAAAGGTAAAATTTTGTTCCAGGTAGAGAGAAAGCATGGCACAGTGATATTTCGATAGTCCTTAAGAGTGGGAAAAAACATAAATGCCAGGACACTTTCAAAGTTCAAGAGAAAGACTAGAACAAATAATTTAAAAACAAATGATATCACATCATGAAGTAATTATTGATGTTTATGGGACAAATGCACATAGAACTCAGAATAAAAAAAAATGCTCTCTCAACTGTGCATAAAGTTAGAAGATGGACACTCAACATAAAAGTAAAAGAAAGGCCCTTCGAGGAGGAAAGCAGGGATCACTCATGTGCTAGAGCTTTTTATTTTATTAAACAGAGGTATTAAAATTTGACATTTGTGGAGGAATCTCTTTATTTTAGGAGGCGTGTATGCTAGTGTCAACGAATGGTAAACAGACAATACAGTACGTCACAAGCCAACTGGATTCACAAGAGCGGCTCCCATGGTGAAGGACGCAACTGGTGTAGAAGGTCATCCCTCTTTCTCTTTGTTTACACAATTATGCTTTGACTGATAAATCAGGAAAAAAAATAGTGAAAAGATTTTGTTTGTATTAATTTGGGGCTGGGCACCCCGCTGCTAGCTCTTCTATCATTTGGATAAGCGGATGAAGCCACTAGTCTAGGGTGTGAAATCCAATCAACTAGTGAGATAAATATTCTCTATTGACGTCCTCATGAGCAAAAACAAGAACACAATGCAGGAATAATTTTGAAGGTTTTAAAGGTAACACATGAGCAATTTACATGGAGTGGCAGTTAAATACCACATATAGGTAGGTATGGTGTACACAATGGGAAATTTTTTGGTTTAAGGGAGTTTGGATGCACGAGTAGAGCTCATACTCAGTATAGGTGGAGGCTAGCAAAAGACTGAGGGCAACAAATCAAGAGAGCATAAGAGCCATAATCATGCATAGCGACATAAGCATCATTAATTAAAACATAAGAAGTATCACAAGTTGAAAAACTAAGTGGTCATGGAGGCTATTCGTGACTGGTTTGTAGTCATAAACATGGTGTGAGCATGCTCCAAGTCAACCAAATAAATCATTCGAAAGAGAATACCATATATTGATGCTTTACTATGACAAGAACAACTCATGAATCTTTCAAGACATATTAAACACTCTCAGATATTTGAGGGTAATCATGCTACTCAATAACCACAAGGCTTTAAAACTAAAATAACGTTTAGCATGGCATGAAAAAGTCCTAGCCATAGTCTATACAAGCTTCTACTAGCACTGTTATAAATCCTACTTCAAGCAGTAGTTTCTTTTCCCAACAAGCACCATACAAGATATGTTTTAACAAAAATACTCTTTATGATACAACAAGAGAACATGAGAGTACTCACATAATACTTACTAAAACTAACAGCTCTGAATAAGATATGCATAAAAACAAAGGCTAAACGCAATATTAGCAAAAAGTGAACACTCATATAACAATAAGAATGAAAACTAGAGTGTTCTAAGTAATGAAAACGGAGCGTGTCTCTCTCCCACACAAGTATTATAGGTTCCAACTTTGATTACAGCAAAGAAAACCAAACAAACTGAAAGCAAAAATAAAATACGCTCCAAGTAAAGCACATAAGATGTGACTAAACAAAAATATAGTTTCACTAGAAGTGACATGATAAATTGTTGATGAAGAAGGGGATGCCTTGGGCATCCCCAAGCTTAGACGCTTGAGTCTTCTTGGAATTTGCTAGGATGTACCTCCGGGGCATCTCCAATCTTAGACTCTTAACTCTTCTTGATCCCATCATATCATGCTCTTCTCTTGACCCTTGAAAACTTCATTCACACCAAACTTCTCATAATCTTCATTAGCAACGTTAGTGCAATCGAAATAATAAATTCACATGGTTAAGTTTCAACACAAGACTAGCACTCATAAACACATTAGCTACTGTCACAACTTCTTTTAAAACTATTTTTCTCAAAAGAACACCTAAAGAAAGAGATTAAGATGCAAATGCAATAATTGGCAGAAATCTGTCAAAACAGAACAACAGGCAGAGATCGATTTTTTAGAAAATCTTCTGTTGCTAAAAAAAAGTGGTCAAATAAGAAAAGGTGCGTATATAACCCAGGATTAACCACAAAAAAACTCAGTCATTTTGAATTTTCTGTGATTTTATACATAATTAACAGTGGACAGGAGAAATCTGTTTCCTGCGCAGAAATCCGAAATATAGTCTCAACTTTCCACTAGAGGCTTTACTTGGCTCAACAAAAACAGAGAAATAATACGGGTTGTCTCCCGTTAGCGCTTTTCTTTAACGCCTTTCAGCCAGGAACAATAATTTTTAAAAGATGCTCGCATAAGAATAAGAGTTGAAGCACAATAAGAGAGCATCAAGAAAAAATATAAAACACATTTAAGTCTAACCCACTTCCTATGAAAAATAATTTTGTGGAAAAACAAGTCATGAAAACACAAAGCAAAAAAGCATAGGAAAGCAAAACAAGTGCAACTTCAGAAATTTCAACATAAAGAGGGGAAACTTGATATTGTTAAGATGCATACAATTATGCTTCCCTCTCTCATAATAACTTTCAGTAGGATCATGAATAAAATTAACAATATAACTATCAGATATAACATTCTTATCATGAGCCACATACATAAAAGAATTATTACTCTCCACATAAGCATAGTCATTCTTATTAATAACAACGGGAGTAGGATTATCATAAAGAACTTGAACATGATAGACAAGTTGCATATTAAAGAGATGGTTTTGGGTAACCCCACCATAATTATGGCAAGTTTCATGAGGATGATTGTAATTATAGCCTATATTATAAATTTCTTTATAATAATTATCAAAGACTGGGGGCATATTGAAATCATAATTAATTTTCTCCTCAATAGTAGGTGGACTGAAAATATCATATTTATCATTGTAAACAGGTGGAACTAGAATACCACAATCATTATAATCATCATATATTGGAGGAAATCTATCATCAAAAGCAGTAAAATAGGTGTCTTCCAAAATGCGTTCATTTGTAAACATATCATCATTTTTACTAGGAGGAGATATGTATCAAGCGTATAATCAGTAAGAGCAAAGGGATTTTCAAACACATCATCAACAAGTTTAGAGCTTTCTATATCATCATTGGAAGGAACATGGATGGTACTAATAGTACATCAATTATTGTCATCATTTTCAGAATTGGTACCAAACATATTTTCAATATCAAAAGTAGTGTGTGTCTCCCAATCATGATCACTTCCATAAATAACAGGCATAGGAAGATCATCGAGTTCATACTCATCAAAAACTATAATGGGAGCAACCTGCTTAGGGGGAGATACCGTTACCTATCTCTTTTTACTCCTCCTGTTCTTCTTCTTCCTCTTCTTCCCCTCTTTAGGAAGGAGAGGCTTAAAAGGGAGGTTCTCCACATACCCTGGTTTATTATCAGGAACAATAGAAAGAACTTGGGAGGATTTCTCCTCTTTATTAATAAGAACAAAACACATATTAGTCCAGTCATATTTTGGTAAAGTCTCCTCTTTTATACTATTTTTTATGTAAGTATTTGCATGGCAATTATCAACAAAATAAAGATGGCATCCATGCAAGACACTATTCATATAAAAGCACTCATATCTATCAAAGAAGTTTTTCTAAATACCTCTTCACATCCCAAAAATAATGTAAGTTCATCATGCTCATTAGGGGGATCATGTCATCACAATACAAACTTGCAGTACTCATAGGATTCGAAAGGCTACTATCATGGCCTGAGCATTGGAAATTAAAATGACCCACTTCATAGCAAAGTTCACAAATAAAAGGATAGAGGGCACAAACTTTTTAACCAAGATCATTTAGAGCCCTATCCTAGTTTCTAGTTTTTTCATTCCTATGATGGATGCAATATTCTTCTACAGTTTGATTCTGTTCATAAGGTCTAAGTGCTCCACAAAAATTTACATGCTTATAAGAAATAGTACTTTCAGAAGTTTGAGCATGTCCATTGCAATCATTAATAACAGTTTCATTTTTCATGCAAGTGTCTTTAAAAGTTTCATGATATATGTCCCCATTTGATTTAGGAACATTAATATAAGAAGAAAAGGATCTATACCAACCAATAATCATTTGAGGATCAAGACCATATTTAGCACTAAGCTCTTGAAAATCAACACTTTCAGCGAAAGACTTAATGCAACAATACTCATAGTTTATACCTGATTCTTTACCTTTGTCACTATTCCAACCTTCACTATTGGTTTCAATTGTTTCAAGAAGATTCTATTTAGCTTCAACCTTCTTACTTGAGAAAGAACCCTCTGAACATGCATCTAGATAATCCCTGTCCGTACCTTGCTCAAGGTTACCTATGGTGGCGGCGCGGATGTTCCCCGCTCGCTTGTGATTAGGGAGGTCCAGCGTTATGGTGGGCACGTTGTTTCCTGGACCTGCCCTGTTTTTATTCTGAACAATGATGCTGCTGACGCTCTGCCGGGAGATGAAGATTTTCTCCCTCCTGGAGGCAATCCTCATCCTGCCTTTGGTGCACCTGAGGTCCCAATCCCTGAGGAATGGGTGCCGCCTGTTCAGCCTGTACAAGGTGGGTGGGGAGAATGGAACAATGAGGAGCAGGGGGAGAACGCTGAGCCGGAGGAGCCTGTTGATCAGGCACCGCAACCTGAGCAGGTGCAATCCTCTGTATCTGTTCAATTCTCGGGTGCCTCAATTGACTCCATGAATGTTATAAGAGCTGAAGGCCCGGAACAGTTTGTGGAGCTGCAGCAGCAGGTGGAACAAAACCAACTGGCAATTGTTCCTTTTGTTCCACCACCTCCAGCAAATGTTGCAGGCATGAACAATGACGTGCAGATTCTACAAGTCTTACTGCCTGACCCTGTGGTAGAGTGGTCCAAATATTTTTTGGAACACAAAGCTCGGGTTACTTTCGACAGAAGATTTGAATTCCTGTCGACTTTGCTGCCTTTTGAGGTGCCAGTCTCCTATGCTGCCTCTGTTCCTCTGCTGATGGATTCATGCCCTGTTCCTGAACCAGTGACTCCTCTGCCTGCTACCAAGAAGAGGACCAGGAAGGTGTCTACTCCCCTTGTGCTTGAGGAGCGTAGAGTGACGCGTAGCCTTGCCAAGAACGCTGGGTTCAGGGTTCTGCCTGCTTCCGACAAGCCAGAACCTAGGAAAAAGGCCAAGTCTGCTCGTCCCCAAGACTCTCCAGGGGGAGTGCCCCCCTTCACTCCTGTTGCTGTTCTGCGGAGGGCGGGAACCATGCTCCAGATAGAGGATTCTGAAATAACGGTGGAGAAGCTTGAAGCTGCTCCAAAGAAGCCCACCACTTCCTCAAGTTCTGATGATTAGTGGGCCTTTTTTATTTCTTATGGGCCTGTTTGGTCCCTGGAGTTGTTGCTGGGTCTCACTGTTACATTTTGTTATGCTACATGACATATGTACTACTCTATGGGTATTATCTTTTGGTTATCTACTGTGCTGGTCTTTTATGATGATCAGCAATTTATTTACTATCTGTCTTTTCCATGGATAATACGGCCTATCTGAATTTGGATTGGATTGTTTTTGACTGGAATGTGAGAGGACTCAATGATAAATCTAAAAGAGATGCAGTTTATAATAAAATAGATGAAAGCAGGGCATCTATCATTTGCTTACAGGAGACTAAATGCCAGGATTTTGATCATTCCTTTATTAGGTCATTCTGCCCTAAAAGGTTTGATCAATTTGTTTTCTCTCCTTCTGTTGGAGCTTCTGGAGGTTTAATTGTGCTTTGGAACAGTTCCATATTCAGTGGAGAATTGGTAGAGGTTCATCGCTCTGCCATTCACATTAAATTCACATCCACTCACAACTCAATTTCTTGGAATTTGGTGAATGTTTATGGTCCTTGCAAGGGGGTGGAGAGAGAAGATTTTGTTAATTGGTTATATAATCTTTCCATTCCAATTCATCAGAACTGGATGATTCTTGGTGATTTTAATTTCATTAGATCACTGGATAATAGAAATAAACCGGGAGCTGATTTAAATGATATGTTTATATTTAATGATGTCATCAGCCATCTGGGTTTATTGGAACTGCCAGTTAAAGGTAGGAATTTCACTTGGTGTCGAGACATCGTAGTAGTTTTCATAGACTGGGGTGCCATGAGACTACGGTAGAGACGTGGGGTAACGGGATAGCGTAGTAACACAGGACACGGGATTTACCCAGGTTCGGTACGTCGCGACAGTACGGCGTACCTACTCCTGCACTTCTCACTATGTGGGACTAAAGCCCGTATAATAAGGTTACAATGTAAGGGAATAGATCCAGCTACTCGTCGAGGATGAACTTCTCGGCGAGTTGCACAAGGCTTAAGCTAGAACCTAGAACCTTGGAACTAAAGGAACTTATTGAATCTATCCTCTGTCCGGCTTTATATAATAGCCGGACTAGGGCTTACAGATTAGGAAACCTAGAAGACTACGTTTAACTTGTAACTTGGACAGTAAGGAATCCGTCTTCTCCTCCAAGCCAGATCACGCGGGCCGTGATCCGGGTTCTTCTAGAATCCGGCTTCTGCGCGTCGGACTACTGGGCCGCCCAATGGACCTAAGCCCACTACCACTCGGGCCACCCTGGTAGTCCGGCACTTTGTCTACCATCTTCTATACCCCTATTCAGTATATATCCGACAGTAGCCCCCAGGAAGGATCAAAACTCTGAAACTCCACCTTTCGCCAAATACATTTTGTCCGAGAAATCTTGATTCAGCATTCTTGATTCTTTCTTCTTTCCTTTCAAAGGAGATGGTAACATAAAACTCGGAACTCTGAAAATCCGGCTTTTCCTCTCGCGATCCTTCGCGGCAAAGGAACTTATGACATCAGCGCCTTAATCATGCTGACGCACGCGCCGCTTGGTTTCACGCGGGAAACCCTGCAGCGTATCTCTGACAGATTCTCACGAGAAACGAGGAGATAGCCATCATTCCTCTGTCGTTCCGTTTCCCGGATTTTCCGGCGAGCGATACGCGTCGTCCATCCAACGGTCAAAAGAGCCGTTAGCGCGTATCTAGAGGTTTTTAGGCTATAAATAGCCGTCCTCGTCGTCTCCGGAAATCTTTCCTCACTCCCTCACTGCCCACGCCATTGACGCAAACGCGAGCACGAGAGCTAGAACGAATCCTTGCCCCGACGAGCCCTTTGCACGCCGGAGCGCTCCCTCATCAACGAAAACAATGGCCTCTCCGTCGTCCTCTCCGGCTCGCGCCTCCATCGACGAGCCTTTGGGCGACCTGGATCCACAGCTAGGGTCGCCCAAGCATGCCGGCGGCGGACCGGAAAAAGCCGCGGCATCCGCGGCGGGTGGAGGAAATGGTTCCGCCGCCGCGGACGTAGCGGGCCCAAGCACCACAACATCCCCGCCGTTCGCACCGGAAACGGCGGGGGCCAAGACTCACTCTCGTGGCACTGAGCGCTTCTCCGCCGGAGCTGACGAAGAAGCAGAATTTGTCGGAATTTGGAATCAGAGTGATACTTCACTCGTCCTCCTTCGTCGGATGTCAAGGGATAGATTAATAGTTAAAGGCAAATGGCGGATCTCGAAGAATGAGCTAGAGCCCAAGCCAAAGGAAGGAGAACGCGTCCTCCTCACTTCTCATATCACGAGAGGTATGGGCTTTCCCCCTTCCGCCTTTTTCCTAGACGTCCTCAACTTTTATGGTGTTCAACCACATAATATCTCTCCAAATTCCATCCTCCAATTAGCTAGTTTCCAAGCTCTTTTCGAAGGGTATCTTGGAATAACTCCCAATTTAGACTTCTGGCATTATTGTTTCGAGGTAAAACACAATATCACAAACGGTGTCTCGCCCATCTGCGGTACCATATCTTTTATCCTCAGAAACTTTAGGGAAGAATGGTATCCCAAGATAAGAATGCCGAAACCTGACCAATCTTGGCTAGGTTCTTTCTTTTATCACCAAGACATTCCGTTCCCCAACAAAGAAACCGGACTTCCTCCCTTTGTTAATTCTGCTGCCATTCCTCATGAAAATTGGACACTTGCAATAACAGAGGATTTGCCTGAAAGCCTGATGAAAATAAAGCGTCGCATTGCCAAACTTTCTTCTTCTCAACCACCTTTGGTTTGGAAGGATATCGTGTTATGCTGGTTTGGACGTCGCGTACAACCTTTATCCCTTCGTTCCCGACTTCTTTGTGAGTACACGGGACCGGAAGATAGCATGAGAGGCACCGATAGGTCCTTTAGCAAGAAGGATTTTATAGAACGCCTTCATCAGATAGTTGCCGCCGATAGCCAGGTTGAAGAAAGTCTAGCCATATATCATGCGGAAAATCTGGTTCCTAAGGTACTTTTCTTCCCTTGTTTCTGAGTTTCCTCAGATTATCTTTTCTCTTCATTTTTAACATACTGCTGATTCTTTCCTAGTTTGACGAACTTGGAGAAAATGATCTTGCTTCTGATGCTGAAATCAGCCAATTGTATGCCGAGTTTTACAACAACCAAAAGCGTAAGAGGCAAACTACCATCAAAGAAGAATTTCCTTCTGCAGCTGCGGGTAAAAGGGGGAAAACGAATATGCCAATGGGCGGAAATTTTCAATCACCCATCAGAAACGAATCCATTCCTGCTCCAGATGATATCCGGGTGAAAGAAGAACTTTTCGACGAACTCGGATATATTCGTCCGGAAGCTAAGAAGTTTTTTGCTCCTGCGCCTCTGGTTCGCCCTTGGCCACAAAATGGATTAGTTATCCGCAACAATATCGCATTCTCGCCCCGCCAGGTCATACACGATGGCCTTCACCACGTAGGAATTCTTTTCATGGAATATGCCAGAGAATTCAAGGAGACCTTAACTGATTTGCGAGAAATGAGCCAGGTAATACCTCTAGCCCCCAAGCATTAAGTTGAAAATCTAAATTCTTCTTAATGATTCTTTGTATGCTTGTTCAAACTTAAGCATCTGGCTTTCATTTCCATGTTTCAGCATTCCGCAGATGCCATAAACGTGGAAGTTTTGAAAAAACTTAGCCTCAAAAGCAAAGAAGTAAAAACACTTCAATCTGCTATTGAGTCAAAAAGCAACGAACTGGCGTCGACTCAAAAGCAATTATCCAAAGCCACCGGTATTTTTCTTCGTGTTTGTTGATTTTTGCTGGAAAGTCATTTCTAAATCTTGCCGTAATGTCGGATTATTTTGTCCCTACTTTTCAGCTGCTTTAACCAAAGCCAAGAAGCTCACAGCAAACGCTGCTTATTTTTCTCAACTTCGTGAAGAAAACTCCAACCTTCAAAGAGAACTTTCAAAAGTTCGAGAAGAACTGGAAGCCAGTAATCTAGCCCTTGGGATTGCGCAATCCAAGGCTTCTTTGCAGGCAGCAGAGGATAAATCTATTATCAATGATTTAGAAAGTATGCTATTTCCTCGTATGAAAGAAAGCGATGAAATTGACGCGGTTCTTGGTAAGTTGACTTCTTTTACCAATACTTTCATGCCATATTCTTATATTTTCTAATCTTTGCCTTTTGTCAAAAAAGCAGGAAATTTTCCAGGGATTTCTCGGACGGAAAAGATCCGGGCCTTTGGGAAGATATGGAATTCAATCAGAAATGCAGGAATGCACTTAATTAGTAAATTCCTGCCCACAAGCAGTATACAATTCTCAGAAGTTTACCGACTTCCGGATGGCATTATGGAAGTAGCAAATTCGAAGGAATCTTTCCTTCGCTCTGCAGCACGGGGTGGTGCGCGAATGGCACTTGGCCTCATGCGCTTACACTACCCTGATGCAAAATCCTGGCGTGTAGCATCCGGTATTCCTCAAGAATGCTCAGAAGCACAAATAAATGCAATCTTTAAAGAAGTTGAAGGCCATGCCACGCAGATTGCTTCCATGGTAAATATCTCCATTACTTATCCGGAAGAAGAAGTGCCCGCAGCCCCCGAGAATGATGGCAGTGATGAAGACTCAGAAATTTAAAGGGGGCGCACTTAACCTGGATGATGGATGCGTATAGTAGCTTCTTTACAATGTAATTCATATTGTAATACTTCTATGTCATTTGTCGGAACAAGAACTCCGCCTTTTGCGATTTCAAACTTCTTGCAAAGTTTTTCCGGGTTTGGCTGCTCCTTTATCTTCTAAGTAATCTGGTATATATGCTTTAACTGTCCTTAGTGTTTGAAATGGCTCAAATAGCATTATGAATCGTTATGCCGAGTAACTGGGGACGAACCAAGCAGTTTTGAAACTCGAAAACATGAATCATGCTAAAGGCATTTTTACTAACTAATTCCAGTAACCCATCATACGCACGATCAGATAAAACTTAGAGAAAACAAGGAACTGTTCTGAAACTTGGGCACGCAGGCACAATCCGAGTTTCCTTTAACCTTTAACAGGCCGAATCATTCAGCTTTTAAACACCGAGCACGCAGGCACAATTCGGGTCAACATTGAGTATTTGTAAGATCATTGGGAAATAGATAAAACGGAAATATTTTGTACTTATAATGAATATGAATTCCGATAACTTTATTTCATGATCTCAAAGATGTTTACATAGAAATTGAACTAAGTGTAGAAGGGACGTAACTGCTGGATACTCCAAGGCCTATTTGTCTCTCCTAGTTCAGCATCTATTTTTCTCTTTCTTTTGCGATTCGGATTTTTGGGATCATCCTCCGTATCTCGAATGTCGACAAGATAATATGATCCATTCTTCATGGCTTTACTGATGACAAATGGTCCTTCCCATACTGGGGCCAATTTGTGCTTCCTTTGTTGCACCAATCTCAGCACCAAGTCACCTTCCTTAAAAGAACGATGCCTGATTTTACGACTATGATAACGTCGTAAACCTTGCTGGTAGATGGCGGATCTTTGAAGCACAAGTTCTCGTTCCTCTTCTAGGAGATCGACAGCATCCTGTCGTGCTTCCTCGGCATCCGAGTCGTCAAAATTTTGCACTCTTGGGCTGTCATGGATCATGTCCGTTGGAAGTATAGCTTCCGCACCATAAACTAGGAAAAACGGGGTTTGCTCAGTCGACCTATTTGGCGTCGTTCGAATACTCCATAACACGGAAGGTAGTTCTTCTACCCATGCTCCAGCTGCTCTATGAAGAGGAGTTTCGAGTCTTGGGCGTATTCCTTGCAGGATTGAGCTATTCATTCTTTCAACCTGTCCATTAGATTGCGGGTGTGCCACAGATGCAAGATCCAAGCGAATTCCCGTTTGTTGGCAGTATTTTGCCAACTCCCCAATGGAGAAATTTGTCCCGTTATCAGTTATTATGCTGTGTGGGACGCCATACCTCATTACTAAATCGATAATGAAATTTCTGGCAGTTGCGCCGTCCAGCTTTTTGATGGGTTTAGCCTCCACCCATTTTGTGTACTTATCTACTGCTACGAGTAAATGTGTAAGTCCACCTCTTGCAGTTTTGAACGGTCCCATCATGTCTAGCCCCCAGACCGCAAACGGCCATGTGATAGGGATAGTTTTTAGTGCTTGGGCCGGCAAATTGGTCTGCTTGGCGTAATATTGGCATCCTTCGCATCTATTCACTATGCGTTCGGCGTCTGTCTTGGCTGTTAGCCAGAAAAACCCTGCACGGAATGCTTTTTTGACTATGCTTTTTGATTGAGCATGATGTCCGCAATCGCCGGCATGGATTTCTTGCAATATTTCTCTTCCTTCCTCTGGTGAAATACACCGCAGAAAAACTCCAGAAGTACTGCGTTTGTATAAGTGGTCGTTGATTACTACGTATCCTTTGCATCGACGTTGTATTTGCCTTTGCAGGACTTCGTCTGCTCCTTCCGGGTACTTCTGATTGACTAAGAAGTTTAGGTACGGGATTGTCCAATCCGGTTTAACGAACATGACTTCAATTGTTTCAGATGCTAAAGGGTAATCGACGTCTCCACCTTTTATGGATGGTTCATGCAAATGCTGGACGAATACCCCTGGTGGTAAAGTTTTTACTCTCTCTGATCCCATGCGGGCTAACGCATCCGCGTTCCAATTTTCCTCCCTTTTTATGTGAAGGACTTCGAACCCGAAGAAGCAGATGGCAAACTCATCCACCGTTCTCCGATATTCGGCCATTATGGGGCTTTTCGCGTCCCAGGTTTGGTTGAGCTGATGCTGTACCAAATCCGAGTCTCCGTAGCACAAGATGCGTTTTACCCCTATTTCTTTTGCAATATGCAAGCCATGAAGCAAAGCTTCGTATTCTGCCACATTATTACTGGCGTTGAAGTGTATTTGCAATACGTACTCCATTGTGTCTCCCTTGGGAGATTTTAGAACTACGCCGGCTCCAGCTCCTTCCTTCATCTTAGATCCGTCAAAGTGCATGATCCAGTACTCGGATTCTGGCATCGGTGTATTTTCCATTGCTTCTGTCCAGTCGGCGACGAAATCTGCCAAAACCTGGGATTTTATTGCCGTCCTTGGCTGATACTTAATGTCGAAAGCTGCCAGCTCGATGCCCCATTTAGCTACTCGGCCGGTTGCCTCCGCATTGTTTATAATATCTCCTAGTGGTGCTTTACATACCACTGTTATAGAATGTCCTTGGAAGTAATGGCGCAGCTTTCTGGATGCGAAAAATACGCCATATGCCAGTTTCTGATAGTGCGGGTATCTTTGTTTGGATTCGTAGAAAACTTCGCTTATGTAGTATACCGGATGTTGATCTGGTATGCTTTGCTCTTCTTTTGTCCGTTCCACAACGATTACCGCGCTAATAACCCGACTAGTAGCCGTGAGGTATAGTAACATGGGTTCTTCATCTTTGGGAGATGCCAAGATGGGAGCGTTCATCAAGGTTTCTTTTAACTGGGCTAACGCTGCATCGGCCTCTTCTGTCCATTCGAACTTGTCGGATTTCTTTAACAGTTTGTATAGTGGCAAGGCTTTATCCCCCAGCCGACTAATAAATCTGCTGACGGCTGCAGCGGAACCCGTCAATCTTTGGACATCTTTTACACATGTAGGCTTTGAGATATTCAAGATTGCCTTGATCTTTTCCGGGTTAACTTCTATTCCTCTGTGAGAAACGATGAAACCTAGAAGTTTTCCTGAGGGAACCCCGAATACGCATTTAGATGGATTCAACTTCATCTTGTAAGTGCGCAAGTTTTCGAAGGTTTCTCGCAAATCCTCAAGGAGTGTATCTTTTTCCTTGGTTACGACAGCAATATCGTCCACGTAAACATGGACGTTTTTTCCAATCTGACTATGCAAACAACGTTGCATGCAACGCTGGTAGGTTGCACCTGCGTTCTTCAGGCCAAAAGGCATGGTTACGTAGTAATACGTCCCGTACGGGGTTATAAAAGAAGTCTTGATTTGATCTTCCTTTTTCATGCGTATTTGGTGGTACCCGGAGTATGCATCCAAAAAGCATAAAAGCTCAGAGCCTGCAGTGGCGTCTATTATTTGATCGATTCGCGGCAGTGCGAACCTATCTTTCGGACATAACTTGTTCAATCCTGTGTAATCTATACACATTCTGAGGGCAGTTGTGTCTTTCTTCGGTACTAGTACCGGATTTGCGGACCAGTCAGTATGGATTACCTCCTTGATGAAATCCGCTGCTAAAAGCCGGATAATTTCCTTGCCAATAGCCTTCCGTCTTCTTCCGTCAAATCGACGGAGACCTTGTTTGACGGGTTTTGATCCGGGAATAACCTTGAGTTGGTGCTCAGCAAGTTCCCTGGGTACGCCTGGCATGTCAGCTGGACACCAGGCAAAAATATCCCAGTTCTCACGGAGGAACTTGATGAGCTCGCCTTCCTATTTGTCGGTCATCCCAGTCCCTACGACGACAAATTTTGTCGGATCTGCGGGATCTAGGGTTACCTGTCTTGTATTCTCGGACGCCTTGAAACTATCTGTTGGCTTCCGAGTTTCTTTTCCTGCCGGCATTTCTTTCGGCGATACCTCCTTGGCTAACTCCTTCATTTCTTCCTTTGCTATGACTCTCTGAGCGCAAAGGGCGTTTTGCTTCTCCAACTCGTTTGCCAGCTTGAAATCACCGGCAATGGTGATTACTCCTCCTTTGGGTCCTGGCATCTTCAGCTTGTTGTAGATATAGCAGGATCTTGCCATGAATTTGGCGAAAGCCGGACGTCCGAGTATTGCGTGATACACGCTTTCGAACGGCACTACCTCGAAGGATACTTTTTCCTGCCGGAAGTGATCTTTATCTCCGAAGGTGACATCTAGGGAAATTTCTCCTAGGGATCGTGCTTGCCTGCCAGGAACGATGCCATGGAAGCGTATATTGCTGTAATTGAGCTGGGACTCGGATATCTTCAAGTGCTTCAGTGTATCCAGGTACATTATATTGATGCTGGATCCTCCGTCCATCAGCACTCTTCTTAGCCTAGTGTTTTGAACAATAGGGCTTACAACAAGAGCTTGTGTGCCGGGTTCAGGGATATTTCCGGGATGATCAGACTGATCCCAGATTATCGGTGTGTTGGAATACTTCAAGAATTTTGGGGTTGCAGGAACAACCGCGTTTATTTCTCGAAGTGTCCTTTTGGCCACCTTTGCTGACGGGGTTGCTAGGAAAGTTAGCATTGCTTCTCCGTCAACTCTCGGAAATTTAGGTTCGCCTTTTCGCTGTTGTTCCTGGAGTTTATCATCAGTGTCCGATTCACTGTCTTCTTTTTCAGCTTCTGGCTTTTGTTTGGTAGGTTTCCTCTTGGAACCCTTCCCTTTATTTCCGGATCCTGCATTGCCTTTCATATGCTTGTTTAACCGGCATTGCGCGTTCGTGTGGGTTGGTTTCCCAAACTGAGAGTGGTGGACGCAGGGTTCCGACTTAATTCTCTCCCATTCCTCAGGAGTGTAATTGATGGGATCCGGACTGCGGCCTTTCCACTTGTTCCCTTTTTCTCCTCCAAAGGCTAAGTTAACCTCCTTGGGCTTTGTTGCTGACTCCGGAGTTCCTTTTTTATCAGAACGAGGTGTTTTCTTGGCCAGTATTAGTGACTCAATATTGCCTCCTCTTGCTCTAATATCATCTTCGGCTGCAGCATGCTCATTAGCGGTTGTAAGCATAGATCCGAGATCTTTGTGCTTTTTAGAACCAACCATGAACGGTACAAGTCCGGGTTTTAGGCCATTGACGAAAGCATGCATTGCTTGTACGTCAGTTACTCCAGAGCAACTATTCTTCATTGCAGTCCATCTGGAGATGAAATCCACGTATGGTTCATCTTCAAATTGGGTGCAACGGTTCAGCTGGTTGATGCTATTTGGGCGTTTGTATGTTCCCCTAAAATGCTGGGTAAATACTCTCGCCATATCATCCCAACTGTCGACAGTTCTTGATGGTAAACCATTAATCCAATCTCTGGCTCCGTCTAGCAACATTAGGGGAAGAAACTTGACAGCTTCCACGTCTGTCCCGTTGTTGATCTGGACGGCTGTGTAATAATCTGAAAGCCAGGTATCCGGGTTTGTACTGCCGGTATATTTTTGGTAGGTTGGACCAACTTTGGCGAAGCCAGAATGCAGGGTTATCCTTCGGATCCTGTCTGTAAAACACTTAGGACCAAAGTATAGATCATCCTTTTCTGCTCTGTCAATATGTGCAGAATATCTCCCGGCTGAATGGACAGAAGGGGATCTGCTCCTTTCTTTTCCATTGTTGCGCGGACGCGTTTTTCCGAGGTTATCTCTATCTCTTCCGTTGTCATGCCCTCTGGGATTAGGTGGAGTCCTGCTCCTGTACCTTTCCTTATCTTTGGGCGGTGTCCGGGATCTTTCACGCCTGTGAGGTGTATCGTATCTTCCAGCTTTTTCAGCTGGGTTTCTCGGAGGTGGCATTATTTTGCCGTCATTCCGGTGTTTGTCTTCCCGATCGTGTGGTTTATATCCGTCTTTCGGGAGATGAGGTCCGGTTCTAGACGCTGCGTCCCGGTTGTCGGGGTTTCTCTTGTCTTTTCTCGGATCCTCTTTTTTATCCGAATCTCCGGGTTCTTCCGGTCCAGATGCTCCAGCAGCGCAAGTAACAGTTTTGCAGAGGGCGGAATTATCATGCAGCCTCCCTGATCGCTCTTGTCCTCGCTGTTGCTGCTGTAATGCTTTTCCTAGGAAAGCATACACCCCTTGGAGTTTTTCCCCGTTAGAGTACAGATCATTGTTCAGGATGGCGAACGCTGCTTCCGCGTTTTCAGCTGCGGTTTTGTATATTGGTTCGCCCTTGGCATCTTTGCCGTTTAACTGCTTTTGCCAAGATGGGTTATAGAACCTTTCTTTCGGCGGCAGTTCTTCCGGTTTTGCAATTCCGGGTAACCTTGTAGGTTTTAAGGCAGATCTATGCTTTCTCTCGTACTCCTCAATTTCTTCCTTCATAATTTTGATGTCATTATGGGTTTGTTGGAGGTGTTGCCGAGATCTAAGCAGTTGTTGCTGTTGCCGTTGGAAAGCTTGTCTCCTGGCTTCCAGCATCTCAGGGGGTTCATTGGGTCCCACTGGAGTTTGTAATAGTTCTTGCTCTTCCAGCTCTGTCATTGGCGGAGCAGTGATTTCCTTAGATTTCTTTTCCGTAGGCTTTGTGCCACTAATATCTCCAACTTCCAGGTTTTCATCAGCGAGATCAGCTGACTTTTTCTTCCGGAGTTTGTACTGGAGTTTTTTGGAAGCACGGTGCTTTTTCTTGGAAGATGGAGGTTTTTTGACAGGTTCATCCTCTGTCATCTCCTTGACATTAGGAAATATCGGAGAAGTTTCTCCGTCTTCCCTCTCCTCTGCTGGCGGAGGGGTTTTAGGGCTTTCCTGGCTATCGGCACCCGTTGTATCAGCTGGTTTTGCCATTAGCACTTCATGGAATCCCTCTTGAAAGGACTTAACTTTTCTTACGAAGGCATCATCATCTTCGTCTTCGGAGAAGTTATCCGATCCGGTTTCCGACTCCAATCTCGCCTCAATGGCGGCGAGCACGGACTCTGTTTCCGAGTTCATCGTCTGGTTGACGGATGTCGGATCTTCCGTCTCTGTGACGGGTATTGGTTCTTCCGTTTCTGTGACGGGTGTATTGTTGTCTGCCGCTTGCACGGGATTTCCGTCATCCGTGTTTTCGGCGATCTCGGATTGCACCATGCCGATAAAGTGCGTATCACTGTTTTGTCGGCGATCTGAGCAAAAACCGGCATCATAGTCGTCTTCGACTGGGTATAGGGCGGGTGGGAGATAATTGCTTTCACCGCAAAACCCCATTGCTTCCGCGGTTAATCCGATAAAGATATTAGCAGATCCAATCGGTAAAACGCAGGCACTTACCAGATGGTTTTGCGCCGGTATGTAGGATCCGTTGTCGAGGAAGCGCCCGACGTCGTTGTCGAACTCCAAGCTTCCGACAGTTATCGATCTTCCAATTCCGCCAAGTATCCCAGATCGGAACTTTACGCCTGACGTCGTTTGCCCCACGGTGGGCGCCAACTGTCGAGACATCGTAGTAGTTTTCATAGACTGGGGTGCCATGAGACTACGGTAGAGACGTGGGGTAACGGGATAGCGTAGTAACACAGGACACGGGATTTACCCAGGTTCGGTACGTCGCGACAGTACGGCGTACCTACTCCTGCACTTCTCACTATGTGGGACTAAAGCCCGTATAATAAGGTTACAATGTAAGGGAATAGATCCAGCTACTCGTCGAGGATGAACTTCTCGGCGAGTTGCACAAGGCTTAATCTAGAACCTAGAACCTTGGAACTAAAGGAACTTATTGAATCTATCCTCTGTCCGGCTTTATATAATAGCCGGACTAGGGCTTACAGATTAGGAAACCTAGAAGACTACGTTTAACTTGTAACTTGGACGGTAAGGAATCCGTCTTCTCCTCCAAGCCAGATCACGCGGGCCGTGATCCGGGTTCTTCTAGAATCCGGCTTCTGCGCGTCGGACTACTGGGCCGCCCAATGGACCTAAGCCCACTACCACTCGGGCCACCCTGGTAGTCCGGCACTTTGTCTACCATCTTCTATACCCCTATTCAGTATATATCCGACACTTGGTCTAATATGCAAAGTGATCCTCTTCTGGTTCAATTAGATTGGTTCTTTACTTCTTGTCAGTGGAAATTGGACTTCCCTAATACCATGGTATTACCAATGTCTAAAATCACTTCTGATCACTTGCCTTGTATGGTTAAAATTGGAACTAACATCCCAAAGGCAAAGATTTTTCGGTTTGAAAATCATTGGGTCAAGCAACCTGGTTTCATGGATCTTGTGACAAAGGTTTGGAATACCCCTGTTTTGGCCAAAACAATTACTTCCAAAATCACTGCTAAATTAAAGAATCTCAGATATGCTTTGAAGGATCGGGGAAGGAATTTATCTCAGTTAAAGATTCTCATTGATATGAGTAGTAAAGTGATTTTGTTTTTGGATCAATTGGAAGATGTGCGACAGTTGAGTGTTCCTGAATTTAATTTCAGGCTTATTGTTAAGAAGCATATCAAGAATTTGCTGGCTTTACAATCTGATTACTGGAAGCAAAGATGTACTATTAGATGGGCCAAGCTTTCTGGTGAGAATACCAAATATTTTCATGCTAGAGCCACTGAGAGATTTAGAAGAAATTCTATTCCATCCATCTCTGATGCTTCTGGAAATGTGTTGGTGGATCATATGGACAAAGCTGCTGCTTTCTGGTCCTGCTTTAAGAACAGAATGGGTGTTTCCTGCCCACCCATGTCTGATTTTGATTTGTCTGTTTTCTTGCCTGTGGTTGATGGTTTGGATACCTTGGCTAATCCGTTCACTGTTGAGGAGATTGAGGGTGTTGTAAAACACCTAAAACCTGATCGTGCGCCTGGACCAGATGGTTTTACTGGACTTTTTATTAAACACTGCTGGAGTATAATTAAAGATGATTTTATCATGTTATGCAATGAGTTTCACAGTGCAAGGATCTCTTTGGAGAGCATTAATGGATCTTTCATTACTCTGATTCCAAAGATTAATTCTCCTGAGACTGTAAATGATTTCAGACCTATTTCTCTGACCAATACTTGTTTGAAATTCATCACCAAAATTCTGGCTAATCGATTTCAAGACAAAATCTTTGGTTGCATCCATGCTAATCAATATGGTTTCATCAAATCCAGAACTATTCAAGATTGTTTGGCATGGTGTTTTGAATACATTCACCAATGTAAACAATCTAAGCAGAAAGTGGTGATCTTCAAGATTGATTTTGAGAAAGCGTTTGATACCATTGAGCATTCTGTTATTCTGCAGATATTGAAATTTAAGGGGTTCCCTCCTTTAGTAATTAAATGGGTCAAGGAAATTCTAGCTTCTGGATCTTCATCAGTTCTTTTGAATGGAGTTCCTGGCAAAACTTTTGTTTGCAAAAGAGGTGTCAGGCAGGGGGATCCTCTGTCCCCAATTCTTTATGTGCTAGGTGGGGATTTGTTACAAAGTATTTTTAATCTGGCACTAAGAGATGGAAGACTCAGGCTGCCAATTCCAATTGGTGGAGACTTTCCTATAGTGCAATATGCGGATGACACTTTGGACATCCTTCCTGCTGAACCGGCTCAGGTTTTGGTCTTTAAGGATCTGCTTAACCTTTATGCTAGTCTCACTGGGCTAAAGGTGAATTATAATAAATCTTTGATGATTCCGATTAATTTATCACAGCAGGAAAGTGTTGATTTGGCTTCTGTCCTTGATTGTACCGTGGCTTCTATGCCATTTACTTATTTAGGTTTGCCTATGGGAACCACTAAGCCAAATATCAAGGATTTTGCACCATTAATTGACAGAATTGAGAGGAGACTTTCTGCTACAGTCTCATTTCTTTCTTATGGAGATAGTTTGGTTCTGGTGAACTCGGTTCTTTCCTCCTTGCCCTCATACTACATGTGCACTCTTGTAATCCCTAAAGGTGTCATTGATATAATAGATAAAGCAAGGAGGAGATGCTTATGGAGAAAAGACAAGAATAAGCAAAGAGTGAATTCTTTAGCTGCCTGGGATATGGTATGCAGACCCAAATCCAAAGGAGGATTAGGGATCATCAATATCCAGATTCAAAATAGAGCTCTGTTACTGAAGTTCTTGGCAAAATTCTATAACAATTTGGATATCCCTTGGGTTCATTTAGTCAAGAATGCTTATTATTTTCAAACAGTACCACATCCTGTCACATCTTGTGGTTCTTTCTGGTGGAGAGGAGTTATGCAATTAGCAGATACCTGGTGTTCCTTATCCTCTTGCGTTTTGGGAAATGGTTTTTCGGGGCTTTTTTGGAAAGACTCGTGGATTGGACAACCTTTGGCTACAAAATTCCCGAGATTATTCTCTTTCACCAAGGATCCTTTATCCTCAGTAAGAGATTTAATACTGATGACAGACCTCTCGGATGCTTTCCACTTGCCGTTTTCAAACGAAGCTTTCCAAGAGTTTAATGATCTGAGTGTCATTGTGAATAATGTTCAGTTGTCTGACAGTGAGGACAGTTGGAGATGCAATTTCAATAAAGGCACATATACCTCCAGCAAATTCTATCAGCTACAATTTGCTCATTTAACTCCAGATGGGCCTGCAAAGTGGATATGGAAATCCAAATGCATGTCAAAACATAAATTCTTTGCTTGGTTGATCCTCAAGGATAGGATTAATACAAATGATATGATTAAACGAAGAAATTGGAAGATTGATGGTACTGATTATTGTGTTCTTTGTTGCACTCATTGCAATGAAGACTGGATACATTTGTTCTTTCAATGTGTCTTTAGCTCCAGGATTTGGAATTATTTGCAAATCAGCTGGAGTGATAACACACTTGTGCAAAATCTTATTGTCGCCAAAAAGTCCTTCAAAGGGCCCTGTTTCACTGAGATAGTGATTCTTGCTTGCTGGAATATTTGGAAGCAGAGGAATGGAGTCATTTTTAAATCGGAAAGACATTCCTTTTTGGGATGGAAAGTGGGCTTCATGTTAGATCTCCTTATGCTTAAGCATAGGTTGAGTGCTTCTGTGGCTACTGATTTAGTTTTATGGATTAACTCCTTACATTAGTCTGGGATAGACTGTCTTAGTCTATTCCCATGTTTATTTGTACATATCTGTAACTGTAACTCTTTGGTTGGTAATAAAGGGCTGTGGGGGACTCCCCTGCAGTAGAAAATGTTTCAAAAAAAAGATAATCCCTGTAATGTCCTGAAAGCCTTGCATAAAAATTAGTAAAAATTATTTCCTTAGGAAGCTCATGGTTAGGACATTTAAGTATTAATGTTTTCAGTCTTCCCCAAGCTTGAGCAATGCTTTCTCCATCACGAGGTCAAAAATTATAAATGTAATTCCTATCTAAATATAGTTCATGAGAAGAATAAAATTTAGAATGAAATAGAGATTCGAGCTCCTTCCACTCCAAATGATGAGGATCATCTAGAAGCTCATACCACTCCGTTGCTTTGTCCTTAAGAGACAAAGAGAATAATATCTTCTTAACTTGGTCCATTGAAATACATGCACACTTGAACAACACGCATAATTCATGTATAAAGAGTAAATGATCACGCGGATGGACAGTTCCATCTCCAAAATAACAGTTATCCATGACAAGTTCAACAATTTTCTTGGGTATTTTAAAAGGAATGCTTTGAGTAGGAGGATTTAAAATATCACAAGCATCATTAGGTTTGTCACATATGGGAGATAAAGTATCATCAGAGCAAATTTTCTCCTCTAGCTGGGGAAATAAAAAGTTTATAGAAACTAGCTTCCCCAAGCTTAGACTTTTCCATAGTACTAGAAATAATAGTATCCAAATAATTAATGTTAATAACATTGCTACTAGAGTGCAAATAAAGCTCTCTCATATTTTTGTTGTTTTCCATTAAGACTAACTAGTAAAAAAAATAAAAACAAGCAACAAGTAAAAATAAGCCTAACTAGTGAAAACAAGAAACAAAAAGATATAATTGCAGAATCTAAAGGAAATAACTTCGAGCACTCACAAAGTATGTGAGTACCTTTTACCTTGATGTCTACGCACACTTATATTCTTGTAGACAGTGTTGGGCCTCCAAGTGCAGAGGTTTATAGAACAACAACAAGTTTCCCTTAAGTGGATCACCCAAGGTTTATCGAACTCAGGGAGGTAGAGGTCAAAGATATCCCTCTCAAGCAACACTGCAATTAAGATACAAGAAGTCTCTTGTGTCCCCAACACACCCAATATACTTGTCAGATATATAGGTGCACTAGTTCGGCGAAGAGAGAGTAAAATATAAGCAGTATGGATGATTGTAAGTGATAATAACAATCTGAAATAAATATGGTAGCAAGCAAACATGTACCAGAACAGGCAGAAAACAATGTTTCAATGCTTGGAAATAAGGCCTAGGGCTCCAATTCTCACTAGAAGATGATCTCAACAATGAAAACATAATTGAATGCGTAAATAACATTTTTTCACTATGCTACTCAAACCACTCTTTGGTCGAATAACGAACATTAATCATTGCGTAGGGCTTTAATTACACTCCTTAAGTCTATATTCCGTCTCTAGGGCACCCAACACTATCACCTTGAGCGCTATAGATTAGTACTAAACAAACGCCACAATTATATAGGTTCATCTTAAAACACAAGATATAAATATCATGCTAAACCACACGGTGCACACACTATCACCTTTACCCCGTGATCAAAGTGTTTACGGAGATAACAAGACCACTTGAGTAGCATAACAAGTGAAGATCAATCTACATATTCAACTAGATTACAAAGCTCATGATCAGATAAAGATCACACCATGGGAGAGAGAAATGAACCACATAGCTACCGGTAGAGCCCTCAGCCCCGAGGGAGAACTACTCCCTCCTCATCATAGGAGACAACAACGGTGATGGAGATGTCGGTGGAGTCGAAGGAGATGGCTTCCGGGGGCACTTCCCCGTCCCGGCAGGGTGCCAGAACAGAGCTCTGTCCCCCGAAACTTGTCGGTGGCGGTGGCGGAGCTACGGATGTATTTTGTGGAAAAGGTCGATTCTCCTAGGGTTTATGCCTCGGGGGGTATATATGGGAGAAAGGGCGATGCCAGGAGGTGGCCAGGGAGCCCACACCCCTAGGTGGCGCGTCCAGGGGGACCCGCGCCACCCCATGGTGTGTCCACCCCGTGGCCCCCCTCCGGCGCTCTTCGGGACTTTTGGAAGCTTCCGGAACGTTTAGGACTTCTGGATTTCGAATTTTCCAATTCTGAGAATATTTTCAGAACAACTTTTCTGAAACTAAAAACAGCATAAAACAAGGAACTGGCTCTATGGCATCTTGTTAATAGGTTAGTCCCGGAAAACGTGTAAAAATGACATAAAGTGTAAGGAAAACATGCGGGAAACAACATGAAAACAACATGGAACATCATAAATTAGGGATACGTTTATGACGTATCATAAACTCTTGATGAGCTGAAAGTGATTTCACCTGCTATATGTCAACATGCTATTAATATTGAACCTGATGCGAAGCCAGTTGTTGAACATCAACGCCGTTTAAATCCTAAAATGAAGGATGTGGTAAGAAATGAGGTATTGAAACTCCTTGATGCTGGCATTATTTATCCTATTGCTGATAGTAGATGGGTTAGTCCTGTGCATTGTGTCCCTAAGAAAGGAGGGATGACTGTTGTGCCTAATGAAAATAATGAACTCATTCCTCAAAGGGTAGTAGTTGGGTCACTACACCACGGTAGAAATTTACCAACACACTCGTGTAGGAAAAAGTGGACGTATGCCCACGTGTTATATGTCGGCGTAGCTTTATAGCTATGCCAACCCATACTCTGTCGGCAGAACTGAATCTATGGACACACAATATTTATCGGCTTTGATATACCTGTTGGCATAAACATAGTAACAACCTATCTGTCGGTAGAATTGCTGGGCAACAGAAAATGTGTCGGCGTATGTTTCCACGTGGCAGATAGCAAGCTAAGGCTGGTGCCAATGCATCACCCATTCTCACGGGCTATAGCCCCGCCACGTAAGCTTTTTCCCTCACTATCACCCCACTCTCACGCCACTCTCATGACACGGTGCCAGTGCACGGGCTATAGCCCCCACTACCCCACTCCTCTCCCCACTATCGCCCGGCCTATCGCCCCCATTGGCACCGCGTCGCCCGCGCTATCGCCCCTGGCCCTCCCTCTCGCCCCGCCTACGCGGGCGATAGCGGGCGATATCGCCCCCTATCGCCGGGCGAGCCTGCCATCGCCCGCCTGCCCACTCTCGCCCCGCCTATCGCCCGCTGTCGCCCCGCGCGGGGCGATAAGGCCCCCTACCGCCCCACTTATCTACCGCGTTGGCACCAGCCTAAGCGGGAGAATAGGGCGGGCGAGGCCAAAATAAATCAGCTTGGAAGCGCACATGCCCAATTATTTTGGAGGTCGATACGATTTTATCCTCAAGCACGCATCTCCTCCCCTCCCATCTTATCCCTAGCTGCCGCCGCCAACTCCGCCGCCGCGTAGCCCTTCTCCGGCCGTTGCCTCGCTATCTCCGGCAACTGCATAGCCATGTTCCGGTCGAAACCTAGCCATCTCCAGGCACCGAATTGTCACCCATCTCCACACTTGCTGGTGCTGCTTCTCCCATCCAGATCCACCTCGTCAGCCACGCTGCGCGCGGAACCGCCGCCGCGGCTGCTACACATCTCGGCATCTCCGGCTTGCTACCACCGACAGCCACACCATGAGCTAGATGCTCTGGTGATTTCCAGGATCTGGACGCTACCTCCCCGGATGGTAAATCATCCTCTTTTGCCCGCCCCTTGTTCCCCTTTATTTCCTGCTGCTCTTGCCTCCATGGCATACTTTCTTCATTTTTTTCCTGATCTGTAGTCGCATTATTTTCAGATGTTACTATATTAGATTGTTGCCTAATTGTGTGATTAGGCGCATGGGTTTGGCACCGATTCATTGCAAGAGCGTGCTACTGATGCTAGTTAACACTGAAGCTCAAAGGTAATTCCCTGGAATTTTACACATCAGTTCGAAAGCCTAGCTGCAGTTCCTAGTTACAGTTCCTGGATAACTTGCGAGTCAAGTGAAGTTCTTAGATGACATGAACTCAACTAAATATTTACTATCGCCAGTAGTTTTGTCGAAAGATTTCCTAGTTGCAGGGATTAACCAAATGCTCAAATGCTGGCAGGAACCTGGTGGAACCGATCCTGTGGTCAGCTAGATGTGCTCTTGCTAACATGCTTCCTTGTCAGGCTGCGTGAGATTCATGGGGAAGCGGGACTCCCCTGTAAGGCACATACATATTCTCCTCCATACTCTAATTCACGGGGATAATTCATTGCATCGCTTTTATCTACTGTCATGAAGAGTTACCCAGCTGAATAGGTAGCTCAATTATTGAACCAGTGTGTGTGTTGTATTAAATAGCTGGCTACATGCAGATTACATGCCATAGAAAAGATCAAAAGAATTAAATTTATCTAAATTTTAACTTCTTCAGATCCTTCTATAAAATGTTTTAGCAAGAGAAATTAGTCCTCATGTTTTTATCGTTTATATGTAGCGGGGTTGGTTTACCTGGCTCAGTCTTGTGTGTTTTCATACTAACATGCTATGACGCTAGAATGACAGTGCTTGTTCTTTCCTTCATTGATGTAAATTGAACTCGAATTAACCAAAGTTCCTTTTGTTGTTACTTCATTTACAAATATGACCGATGTGCTGGGCTCATAGTAAATGAAAAGTGCTTTTTTACAAGTATGACTTATTCATATTATTATCTGCATGCCACGAATCAGTCGACGAGAACAATGTATTATTACGTGAACAATTGATGAATGCACTTGGTTTTCCAAAAGACACATATGTGCCAACAAGTTTGCTTAGGAAGTTATTGTCTTCTAGGAAGCATGCCCCATCGGAATAGGAAATTAGAAATTATTGGGCATCAACTTGCAGATTATGTGCCATAGAAAAGATCGAAAGAACTAGTGTATGTGTTGTATTAAATTTATTGAAATCGTGACTTCATATGCTTAGGAAGCTCTTGTGTTTTGGGAAGCATGCCCCATCGGAATAGGTCGCCTGGTTTTGTTTGTTATCTCTTGCACACAGCCATTTAGCAGCTAAAGTGGTACCGGCTTTTTGTTTACCTTTGCTAATTGTTCTGTACATTTTTTATGCTACCTAGTTAGGAGGCCATCTGTAGTTCATTTTGGTAGGTGGCCATTCTCGAAACTATTTGTTTACCTTTGGTAATTTAATTGGTTTGTAAATTTTTTATCGTATCTAGTTAGGAAGCCATCTGCTGCCGTATCTACTGTAGTTTTTTTTATGTGGCCATTCTTGAAAGCACTAGAGCCTGACAAATTCTTGTGACACATTTCAGGTCCTTGTACACCTCCTGCTTTTGGATGTGTGATGATTTTGAATTGTTTTGGACCATTGGGTGTTGAAGTGTGATGGGCAACCTTGTGCTAATGGAGTGATGAGTAGAAATATCTCATTGTATTTTTCTCATCCATTGGCCAAAACAGTAGCTATAAATATTATAGGTAGGCCAAAACAATGTGTATGTCCAGAAGTGGATGTTTTTGTACCTTTGACCAATAATTATAATATATATTTGTATTTTTGTGCTTCTACTTGTATAGTAATCTTGTGTTTCATAAAATGTTCGTGATATATAGTTTCTATAAACCATTTAAATTGATATTGGAGCAATATATATGTATATGAAAAATGTGCATTTGGTTGTACACTCGTGTAGCAACAAATTTGGTGTTGGCAAACGTATATCTACAGGACAAGTGTCGGCGTAGGTGTAGATCCCCTAGACAGAAAAAGTGTTGGCATAGGTAGGGCATGCCATTAGGACAACTGTCGGCATAGGGGTGGGGCATCCAGACATGAGAAGTGTTGGTATAGGTCAGGATAAACCCACATATTATGTGTCGGCAAAGATTTCATGTGTCGGCAATACTTTTGTCGACAGCTTTTGCCCCGACTCTCTATCTTATGTCGGTATATGTCTTGCCTTCACAAAAACTGTCGGGAAAAGTACGCTACGCCGACAGGTGCTTCTGTCGGTAAGTTTGTACCATGGTGTAGTGGGTATAGGATGTGCATTGATTTTAGGAAGGTTAACAAAGTCACTAAGAAAGATCATTATCCTTTACAGTACCTTTTATTGATCAAATGTTAGAAATGTTGTCTAAGAAAACTCATTTCTGCTTTCTTGATGGTTATTCTGGGTTTTCTCAAATTGCCGTTAAAAAGCTTGATCAAGAGAAAACAAACTTCAATTGTCCTTATGGAACCTATGCTTATAGACCTATTCCTTTTGGTTTATGTAATTCTCCTGCTACTTTTCAAAGATGCATGTCTGCTATGTTTCATGGTTTTTGTGAAGAAATTGTGGAAGTTTTCATGGATGATTTCTCTAAAATATCAAAACCTCTTACTGATCTTCTTCAATAGGATGTACCTTTTGTTTTTGATGAAGATTGTAGAGAAGCTTTTGAAATTTTAAAGAAGGCTTTAATATCTACCCCTATAGTTCAACCACCTGATTGGAATTTACCGTTTGAAATTATGTGTGATGCTAGTGATTATGTTGTAGGTGCTGTTCTTGGACAACGGATAGATAAGAAGTTAAATGTTATTCATTATGCTAGTAAAACTCTTTATTCTGCTCAGAAGAATTATGCTACCACTGAAAAAGAATTGCTAGCTGTACTTTTTGCTTGTGACTAATTAGGCAGTATATTGTTGATTCTAAAGTTACTATTCATACCGATCATGCTGCTATTAAGTACCTAATGGAAAAGAAAGATGCTAAGCCTAGGCTTATTAGATGGGTGCTTCTTTTACAAGAACTTGATATACATGTTGTGGATAGGAAGGATGCTAAAAATCATGTTGCTGATATTTTTCTAGATTAGAAAATATCCGTGATGACCCTATTCCTCTTAATGATAGTTTTCCTAGTGAACAGTTAGCTGCAATAAAAGTGAGCTCTCAAGAGAGTCCATGGTATGCAGATTATGCTAACTTTATTGTTTTGAAGTATTTTCCTCCTACCTTTACAGCTCAGCAAAGAAGAAAATTCTTCTATGATTTGAGTCATTATTTTTGGGATGACCCACACATATATAAAGAAGGTGTTGATGGTATTATGAGAAGATCTGTTCCTGAAAAATGAACAACGAGAGATATTGAGAAAATGTCATAGTAGTGCTTATGGAGTACATCACGCTGGAGATAGAACTGCAAATAAGGTTCTACAATCAAGTTTTTATTCGCCTACTCTCTTTAAAGATGCTAGATTTTATTTTTAATCTTGTGATCAATGTCAAAGGGTTGGAAATATTTCTAGACCTAATGAAATTCCTATGAATTGTTATCTTGTTATTAAACCGTTTGATTGTTGGGGTTTTGACTTTATGGGTCCTTTCCCTCCTTCACAAGGCTATACTCATATTCTTGTTGCTGTTGATTATGTTACCAAATGGGCAGAAGCTATACCAACTAAAAGTGCTGATGGGGGCTCTCATTTTATTCATGGTGGTTTTAAAAAAAACCTTGCTAAATATGTTGTTAATAATAGAATTTACTCACCCTATCATCCTCAAACTAGTGGGCAAGTAGAATTATAAAATAGGGAAATACAATCCATCTTGCAAAAGACTGTTAACAAATCTAGAAAAAATTAGGCTAAGAAATAAAATGATGCTCTGTGCGCTTATAGAACTGCTTATAAAATCCCATGGGAATGTCTCCTTATAAAATGGTTTATGGAAAAGCTTGTCACTTGCCTTTAGAATTAGAAAAGAAATTTTATTGTGCATTGAAAGACCTAAAATAGAGATTTTAAACTTGCTGGTGAGAAAAGGTTGCTTGACTTAAGTTCTTTAGATGAATGGAGGAGTGAAGCATATGAAAATGCTAAGCTTTTTAAAGAGAAATTTAAAAGATGTCATGATAAGAGAATTATTAAAACAGTTTTTCATGTTGATGAAAAAGTGCTATTGTATAGGTCTCGTCTCAGATTTTTTGCAGTAAAATTACTCTCGAGATGGGAAGGACCTTTTGTTGTTGAAGAGGTATATCGTTCGGGGGCAATTAAAATTGTTTCCCTCAAAGACAACTCTTCACAAGTGGTGAATGGCCAAAGACTCAAGCAATATATTTCTGGAGATCCTTATAATGAAATTGTTGATTGTATTCAAGCCATGATCCTAGAGGAATTCATTAGGAAGCATATTTCAGAAACTGCAGAGTCAGTTTTCGAATAGGGAATAGTTTTGGTAAGAAAATGTTCGCGAAACATCTTTTAACCTATATTTTCACTGTTTTTGTAAAATATGAAAAATTATGAGCCGGAAACGAGAGGGAGACGGCGCCCGGAGGCTCCACACCATAGGGTCATGCGGGCCCACCCCTGGCCGCGTCAGCCCTAGGTGTGTGCGACCCGGAGCCCCTCTCCGACTCGTTTTTGACCTAGACTTTCCTTTCGTTATGAAACTTTTTGCTATATAATCCCACGGATCCCCCGAGGTCCGTATATCGTTTTCTTGTCGTGTTTTTGTTTCGGGCTGTTTCTGCCAGGTTATATCGTCAGATCTAGAACCATAATGTCCTCTCCTGGATCTCCTAGATCTCCTAAGGACAGTTTCTTTGACAACGTCGTCAACCCGTATATGAACGAGTTGAAGGTGCATCCCAAGGAATTGTTGTTTAAGGACGAGATGATGCATATTGAAGATGTTCGGGGCCCTCAGGGAGAAGGCAGTCTGGAGGCTAGAATGAAAGAGGTGGAGCAAGAAGTCTTTAGGTACAAGAAGATGGCGGAGAGTGAAGTCGAGATCATTCACAAGATAAAGACAGAGCAAATCGATGAGGACATGGGAGTAGTTCGTGTTGTTCTTGAGGACATGGGAGAAGTCAAGTTGTTAGTAGTGAAGTAATGTTGAATAATAGTTAATGTTTGATATTTAAGTTGTGGTGTTATTCTCCTAGTGGTGTCATGTGAACGTCGACTACATGATACTTCACCATTTATTGTCCTAGGGGAATGCATCGTGTATTTGGCTACTAATTTTGGGGTTGCCGGAGTGACAGAAACCTAAACCCCCTTTAGGAAACCATTACACGAGGGAGCGTAGGATCCCAGAGTTTAAAGATGTGGTTAGATTTATTTCTTAATATAATGTTGAACCAAGTCATTTAGAAATTTTAGGAAAATGTGCTTCAAATGAGGTATGAAGCTAAGGTAGACACCCCCGTTTGAAATTTCATGAAAAATTCGACCTTGTCAAAATTATTCAAATAAATTTGAGGAGCAACTATATCACATATAACAACATTGTGCGTTGGATTCATGTCATTTTGATTTTTTTGAATTATTTATGCTCATTTGAAACCATCGCTCTATTTTCATGAGAAATGTGCTTCAAATGAGCTGTGAAGCTAGGGTAAACACCCCCGTTTGTAATTTCATGAAAAATTCGACCTTGTCAAAATTATCCAAATAAATTTGAGGAGCAACTATATCGCATATAACAACATGGTGCGTTGGATTCATGTCATTTTGATTCTTTTTTGAATTATTTATGCTCATTTGAAACCATCGCTCTATTCTCATGAGAAATGTGCTTCAAATGAGGTCCGAAGTTAGGGTAAATACCCCCATTTGTGCTTCAACATTTTTTGGCATCTTGTCTAAATCAGCCAAATTAATTTCCTAGACATCTATTCTACATATATAGTGTAAATCTGATGTTTCATTATGTTTTGAATAATTCTTCCATTTTTTATTTATTTAAATAATACGATTTAATAGAAAAATCATATGTAAAATAGATAAAAATCATCGCTCTAGTAAATCTGAAGTTTCATTATGTTTTTAATAATTCTTCTATTTTTTTTATTTAAATAGCATGGTTTAATACTTAATATAAAAGAAATCATATGTAGAACAGAGAGAAACCATCGATCTCTGTGGCCAACGGACCAACCAAACCGAGCGCAGAACGAGCGTCTCGCGGATCGCTGTGGCTGCGAGCGCATCCGTCCGATGCAAGATTCCTTCTAGAAGGCGTCGATCCAACAGCCCAGGTCGAGTCTCTAGGTGTCCTTCTAGAAGCTTTTCGGCTGGTCAAACAGAGGGTTGACCAAGCTTGAAATGAGCATACATAATTCAAAAAAATCGAAAAAAATAAAGACGACGCACATAGTAGTGTTATGTCATATATTAACGAGAAAAAAATATAAACCTGTCTTATAAAGAATGGAACGAAAAAGCGTTGTGTAATATGTGATATCTTGAACAGACTAGTAGAGAGTTCAAGAAAATGAGATGAGTTTCAAACCTTTGGAACTCAAATAAGGTCAAAATCTCACCAAAGCTTCATTTTGGTGTGACTAAGAAAGATCCAAACTTATTTTTTCATTTTGATGTTTTAAACTTGTTTTATTTACGATTTTCGATTAAAACCGTTATTATTCAAAAGAAAATAAATAATACGAATATTCATCCAATAAATTTTCAGGCTTCGGAATTGCATTATATAGGTCTAATACAAGTCTAGGAAAATATAAATAGGATTTATAAACATTAGAACGAAAGCCTTCACTAAAATGTGATTCCTCGAATACAGTAGTAGAGATTTCAAAGAATATGAGGTGGAAACATTGTGAATCTTCCGAAGAGGTGGGTTCTACCTTTTTGTTTTGTGTTCCTATGGGCTATCCTAGCATAACCAAGCAAATAGTTCCATATTGCTACCCCCTCTCGACGCCGTTACCGCGTGTTTCCGTATAAGTCCGGTGTTTCTCCAACGGGTAGGGTTTCACCGGAAGGGGGTCTTCGGAGCGTATGGATCCCAACACAAGCTAGGGGGTGCCATACCATGTTAGTATAGGTGTGTTGTGTGCTTTGGATGTCAAAGATTGCTCTCCGGGGTGTGACCCGCTTCACCGACATCCACTTCTCTCTCGTGAGCGCTTATAGGGTGAAACTCCTGTATCGGACCAAAAATCGTGAATCTTCCGAAGAGGTGGGTCCTACCTTTTGTTTTGTGTTCATATGGGCTATCCTAGCACAACCAAGGAAATAGTTCCACATTGATACCCCTTTTGACGCAGTTACCGCGTGTTTCCGTATAAGTCAGGTATTTCTCCAGCGGGTCTAGGCTTTCACCGGGAGGGGGGCTACGGAGCGTCTGGATCCCAACACAAGCTAGGGGGTGCGATAACATGTTAGGATAGGTGTGTTGTGTGCTTTGGATGTCAAATATTGCTCTCCGGGGTGTGACCCAGCTTCACCGGCATCCACTTCTCTCTCGTGAGCGCTTGTAGGGTGAAACTCCTGTATCGGACCAAACATCGTGAATCTTCCAAAGAGGTGGGTTCTACCTTTTCTTTTGTGTTCCTTTGGGATATACTAGCACAACCAAGCAAATAGTTCCACATTGCTACCCCCTTTCGACGCAGTTACCGCGTGTTTCCGTATAAGTCAGGTATTTCTCCAGCGGGTCTAGGGTTTCACCGGGAGGGGGCTACAAAGCGTCTGGATCCCAACAGAAGCTAGGGGGTGCCATACCTTGATAGTATAGGTGTGTTGTGTGCTTTGGATGTCAGAGATTGCTCTCCGGGGTGTGACCCAGCTTCACCGGCATCCACTTATCTCTCGTCGCTTATAGGGTGAAACTCCTGTATCGGACCAAACATCGTGAATCTTACGAAGAGGTGGGTTCTCCCTTTTTTTTGTGTTCCTATGGGCTGTCATAGCACAACCAAGAAAATAGTTCCACATTTCTAACCCCTTTCGACGCAGTTACCGCGTGTTTCCATATAAGTCAGGTATTTCTCCAGCGGGTCTAGGGTTTCGCCGGGAGGGAGGCTACGGAGCGTCTGGATCCCAACACAAGCTAGGGGGTGCCATACCATGTTAGTATAGGTGTGTTGTGTGCTTTGGATATCAAAGATTGCTCTCCGGGGTGCGACCCGCTTCACTGGCATCCACTTATCTCTCGTGAGTGCTTATAGGGTGAAGCTCCTGTATCGGAAAAAACATCGTGAATATTCCGAAGAGCTGGGTTCTACCTTTTTGTTTTGTGTTCCTATGGGCTATCCTAGCACAACCAAGCAAATAGTTCCACATTGCTACCCTCTTTCGACACAGTTACCGCGTGTTTCCGTATAAGTCAGGTATTTCTCCAGCGGGTCTAGGCTTTCACTGGGAGGGGGGCTACGGATCGTCTGGATCCCAACACAAGCTAGGGGGTTCCATACCATCTTAGTATAGGTGTGTTGTGTGCTTTGGATGTCAAATATTTCTCTCCGGGGTGTGCCCCGCTTCACCGGCATCCACTTCTCTCTCGTGAGCGCTTATAGGGTGAAACTCCTGTATCGGACCAATCATCGTGAATCTTCCGAAGAGGTGGGTTCTACCTTTTTGTTTTGTGTTCTTATGGGCTATCCTAGCACAAATAAGAAAATAGTTCCACATCGCTACCCCCTTTCGACGCCGTTATCGCGTGTTTCCGTATAAGTGCGGTATTTCTCCAACGGGTGTAGGGTTTCACCGGGAGGGGGCCTACGGAGCGTATGGATCCCAACACAAGCTAGGGGGTCACCGTGTACCAACTATCTCTAAAAATGTCTAGAAATGACATGGCCGAGTAGTGCAGACAGCACCCGTCTACACTATTGTACATGCCCTAAAAACAGAGGGAACCAGATCCTCTTACTTTGCCCAGCTTACGTTCTCTGACTTTCTCCCATGACACGTGGGTCCGGTGTGTGATGGGCTCCATTTGTCAGTGACCTAAAGTCAGAGGATCGCGTTCCCTCACAGAGAAGCGTTCGTCTCAGCGTCTGCAGGCCGTTGCCGCCGTAGTTTGCATACATGGACTCGATCTGCACCGTTCCTTACGATCAAATGATCGAAAGTGACACGGTGCATGGACTAGGTATTTTGTCTCAATGTAACTGCATGCAACAATGGACACTATCTAGTGGGACCCCGTTCACCAGCCCGGTGCATGCACACCTCGTTTTTTCAGAGTAAACAACATGGCAGAAGAAGAAAAGATCGAGTAAACGTTGCGTCGCATTTGCAGCAGCCCTGCACGCCTCGTTTCAGAAACACGAGTCGCGTAGCATTTGCAGCAGCCCTGCACGCCTCGTTTCAGAAACATGAGTGGCGTCGCATTTGCAGCGACGCAGCCCTCTACGCCTCGTTTAAAAAAATACGCATTAATGCATATGCAGCGAGGCAGGATTTGGCATGAGACTTTGGATTTCTTCTCTTCATATCTTTAATACACGCATGCAACGTCAAATCACTTTGACTGCCTAAGCGCACGCTTGTGTCACTAGCTGTCCTACGCCTACGCCTGTTCTACACCGATTTGACCATGCATCGACTGTTCTACACTGCATCCTACGTTTACACACAATTTGCTTCATCTACCCCAATTAATTCACGTCTCATCGTGTCTTTAAATAGCCCGTTTCACTCGTCCTCCATCTTCTCATCCCTCTCCAGCCTCTTTGCCTTCTCTCCCTTCAAGCCCCGAACACCATGTCTTCCTACTCTCTCCCTTCAAGCCCGAGTCTGTCTCCGACGAGGACAACCACCCCAAGGCTCCGCCTTGGTACGAGCCCGACTGGACGCTGGAGGAGACGGGCCTCGTGCCCTTCAAATCTCCTGAACGGGAGCGATCGCCGTCGTCCGACCCCGACAGCGCCGAGCGCGCCGAGAACCTCTCCCCCAAGACGAAGAACCGCCTCCTCAAGAAAGAGGAGCGGCTGGAGAAGAAGGAGCTCGAGAAGGAGGAGAAGGCTCTCCGGGCCCGCATCAAGAGGGACCGTGAGAACGACGTGGAGAGGATGCGGGAGGCGAACCTCCGCGCCCGGATCAAGGATGAGATCGAGACCAGGGCGGCGGAGTGGAAGAAGTAGGCCAACCCCCGGCGGTTGGCCGGACGACGGGAAGGGCGCCCACATGCATTCCGCTGGCGGTTAGGGTTTATGGCTAGGGCCCCCCTTTTTTTATTTAATAGATGTAATGTCCAACGGGGCCCACTAAATATATGTAAAGTGGAGCCAATGATTATCCATATATATATGTCCACTGTTTAATTATGTTTTCCAATGAAGGTATGTTTAATTCTATTTGCCCAAATGAACTCAATGTTTAAATTATATTTGCCATAATGTAGTCCAAATGATTAAATTATATTTGTCCGAATGTTTAAATTATATTTGTCCAAATGTTTAAATTATATTTGTCCAAAATTTTAAATTTATTTTTGTCCAAATGTTTAAATTATATTTGTCCAATGTTTAAATTAGTTTTGTCCATTGTTTGTTCGTGCTAGTATACGTTGGGGCTCATTTAACATTAGGCATGTCTTGGTTTTAGATGGGCCTGCCCTTTTATCTTGAACTGAACCTGAACTGAACTGAACCTAAACTGAACTGAACACTGAAACTGTACATACGAACACTGAAAACTGAACATACGAACTGAAACAAACCAAACCAGGGCTGGATTCGTGACGCATTTATTCTAAGTCTTAGCCATACACAAATTGACCATGTCAAGCTAACTACAACACTAACTATATTATTTTTGACTAATTATCTGCAAATACACAATTCCAAGAACAATTGCACATAAATAAAAAATTGCAGCCAACATATTAGTCTGCTTCTTTAGATCGACAAGCGTCTCCAGCTGTTTGGCCATCTTCTTCAACTCGTCCTTCTGCACCATATTGTGCACCGTAGCAGATCCCAATTGCTCCACCGCCGGTAGCAAATTGGGCACCTTTTTTTTGTCCTTCTTTTGAATCCTCTTGATGTAATCTTCAAGCCACTCGAAATGGTCACATGGAAGAAGATCCTGCAAATACGAAAAACCCAAATTGGCTGAAAATTGAGGAAAAAAAAAACGAAATTGACAGGGGGAACACAGATCTCACCTCCCCAAGCTGTTCTTTGCTCTCGCATTTCATATACTCGCGCCCGCGGTTGCCGTTCTTGTCGCTCGCGGTGACCCGCCGCTGCAGGGACGCCGTCCGTGGGCAGGCAAAGCATCTTCCCAGCGGAACTGGCCATTTAGAGTGGAGTTCGGAAGCAGAGGTCGACGACATGCCGCCGGAAAAGAAGGGGACGTGATGCCTGATAAGAAGCGGAGCTCGGCTGATTTTCCTGCTCACCGCGGCGAGCTCCGCCGCATTTAAACCGCCGGCCGCAAGCAACGGTCAACAGCTGGGGCCCACAAACCGCGCCAACGGTCAACAGTTAGGCCCACAAGCCGCGCCAACGGTTCTATGATGGGTCCCACAGGTCAGGATCCTAACGGGGACAGAAAGTAATGGTGGGAGCAGCAAAAGGAGTCCTTGCGCCCTGACTAGGGGCAAAACTGAGGTCGATTCGGCACTAGGGGTAAAACTGAGGTCGTGGTGCCAACTGAGGGTACCCTGTTAAATAACCCTAAATGTTTAGTGTAGAGAACAGAATAACAGAAAAGAAAATAGAACTTCTAATCTACCGCAGAGAACACGAAAACAACTAAAAAAAGAGAGAACCTTTTGCCCCGGTTGGTGTTATCAACCGGGGTAAAAGGGCACCGGCCTGCTCGCTGAGCAAAGCCCACGTGGGCACACCTTTTTGTCGCACCCCGATCTCTAGAGGATACTCACCGGTCCGAACTGGATAGTAGATGCTTGGATTACGGGGCCTAACTGCTCCCGCATCCTCTTACGAGTAGGCCAGCACTTATGTGCGACAACCAAACTCTACTATCCATCGTCGATGTAAACTATCCCATAGAGATCAAGATACTACCATTGACGTACTTCATATCATTCACACATGGTACGTCAACGGCGTTAAACGGAATGATACCACAACATATCTCTAAGACACTAAAGATGGAAATAAGTTTCAACTAGCCCTCACTAGGGCAGAGAATAGCAAATACAATCATCCAGAGGACACATGTCCCAACATAACATCATTACATCACAGCGGAAGCATTCAAAAGGTCTGAGTACAGACAAATCCAAATAGGCCTAAGAGGCCGGGAAAGAAAAGAAGACGGAGCCCATCCACGTAGTCTCGGATCCTGCCCGGGTCCGCTATCTACTCGTCAACAGTCTCGTCGTACTCCACGTAGTAGCCTCCATGGGGATCCTCAGAATCGTAGTCTGCGGAAACCACAACCCCAAAGGGGTCAGTACATACAAGTACTGGCAAGCAAGACTCACACTTCACCAACGTGTACCCGGCAACACCAGGTACAAACGCTTTAGGTTCAACGGAAGAATAGGTGACACAAAAGTATAGCAGCGGGCTGCGGTAACCAACTACAGAGACACGCTACAACTTCCGGCTAACAGAGAGAAGATAAGATAGCGTATCGTAACCAACTGAAAGATAAGTTCAAACAAACCCATCCAATGTTACCCCCTACTAAGGAAGCAACCCAAGGATAACTCACACAGTTGGATTAATGATGTTCAAGTTGTTGTGTCAATAATCCTATTACTAGTCAACTTAGTATTAGTTAGGTGTAAGTTGTTCTGAGTACTTGTTAGCCAGTACTTTCACCAAGTCAACCATAACCGCGGAAAACACGGCTTCTCGAGAAGATTTATCCCTGCAGGGGTGCACCAATTTGGCCGTACACGTAAGAATAACCCGCCAGATGGGATGCCTCCCACCAAGCGGGGCACTCAACACAACTCGACTCTTCTTCGCATCAAGCCCAAAGCACCTTGAGCGCACGGCTAATCGAGCCCCCGAAGAAAAGGGGACCATCATAGCAATATAAGAATGTGTCTCCCTATATGCCGACTACAAAAGTTCCACCCTGGCCTGGGCTCGCAAAAACATGCATGCAGCAAATGGAAAACCCGAACTAAATGCGGCGATTTGGACGAGATGCGAATCGAATCAAATTGAGGGGGCGCCCATACACGCTTCCCACATGCGGGTAGTGCGCTCATCATGGATCAGTAGACAAGACCCTTTTCCTATTAGGGTCGACACTAGCAGGCCTCAAAACCACGCAGGGCCTCCTGCCGGTGCCTTATCATCAAATTATTATTACCAATAACATTAACAGGTTGATTGATTAACCTCGAGCCCCAGAACATAATAAAAGAGATGGTAGAAGAAGTAACGGACAACATACCCGAGCAAAAGCAACCCTAAGCATGCTAGTAAGACACCAGTCAACAAGCAAGGGGTTTTAGGTACGGAGGTGAGGCAATATCAGGATTATAGGATAACATGTGATAGGATTCGGGACACAAGCAACGATTCATAAGGCTAGCAGAAATAGACAACGGAAAGTATCGGTATCCAGTGTGGACAGGACACAATGGTTCATGTGAGTGAATACTTGCCTGCAAACTCAGTAGCCTGGTACTGAGCTAACTCCTCAGAAGTAGTGTCGTAAACCTCGTCAGTCTCAACGTCGTCGTGTATTCGAGAAGAAGCAAACAAACAACGAAAAGAGACGGACAATCAATAACATGGCATAGTGCACAAAAATGGGATGATACATGACAATTTACTTGGTGCATCAAAGGTAAACTAATTGACATGAAAACATAATTAAATGGACCCCTATGCAATTTGGATTGCATATGGAAAGCCCATGGATTTAGGGTTGGATTAAATGATCTACAACTAATTACCATGTGTAAGTTGCTTAGCATGATGCATGCATGATGTTAACAAAAAGGAAACAACAATGGAATCAATTTGATATGTTGTTTACCAAGTTTGGAATTTTGTTTATTAAGTTAAGAAAATTGGCTTCCTAAAGTAGTTACCCCAGCATTTGTTGTTTTCATCAAGTTTAATTGCTCAAAAAATATAGCAAAGTTTATATTTGAAAAGAGCACAAGATTTTAGGTGGATTACATGTTTCAATTATTGAAAAAGGAAGTACTATGATTTAGTTATGAATTAAGCAAGTTTAAACAAGATTTAAATGGAATTAAATCAAGTATGAATATTGATTGAATTTTATTTGTTCAAAACATTAAATAAAATTCATATTTGGAAAGGTTATGTTTTTCTGGTTTGAAAACATATTTTACATGTTCAAAAATAATTTAATTTGAGCAAGTTATGAATTTAGCAAATTTAAATAATTTAAACAAGGTTTAAATTATTTAGGTAATTTTAATTATTCAAAACATGAAACAAAATTTATATTTGGAAAGGTGGTTTAATTTGACATGGAAAACATATTTTATTTGTGTTATTTGAATTAAGTATGAATTGTTATGCAATTAACCAATTTGAAAATGATTTGTTTGAATTTGAAATTTGAATGCATTTGAATTATTCAAAACAGAATACAAATGGTTTAAACAGGTATAGAATTAAATTTGGTTCAACAAACATATTTTATTTATTTTGTTTGGATTTGTAAATTAAAAGTTATTAGCAATTTAAATTCAGGGACCAATCTGTGATTAAAAGGACTTGTTTTGAAAAAGAAAAAGGCTGAAAAACAATTTGCACTCTGCAGTGGCTAGCCCTAGCCACTGACAGATGGGGCCCTGGGCACTGTGGCCCGCGTGGATGCACGCGTGGCAACACAGGCCACTTACAGGTGGGCCACGCCTGTCAGTCGCGTGCGCGAAAAAGGTTGGGGATAAATCCCGCGGGGCAGGACTCGATCATGCGCCCTCGCGCTAGGATGTGCAGTGTGCAACCACTGCGCTGCGCTTCGATCTTTGTCAGGTAAGGGTTACGCAGGTAGTTTATAGCTCAGTTAGGTTAACTGAATTTCTTCTGCGCGCGTTTGTCTGAACTTTCGTCAGAGACACGGGCTGGCCGGCGACGAGCGACTCGCGGTGCTGTTGCATCGCTGCGGTGTACTGGACGCGTGCGCTTGCGAGCGTGTGGTGAACGCGGTGTGCGTGCGTGCAGAGAGAGGAGGGCGGAGGCACGGTGATCACCTCCGTTTGCAGATGAGGCAGCGGCTCGGTGCAGGTCGCTGTCGCCGGCGGCAAGGGAGAGGATGGCGGCGGCGTTGTGGTGACTCCGAGACGTCGAGGGGGTGTCGCTGAGCTCGAGGACGGTGAGGGGGTCTCGTTCCCGTAGTTAGCCCGAGGGGTAGCGCCGTCCACCGGCGGCGATCATCGCGGTTTCAGTAGGGGTGACCTCGGTGGTGTTGGGGTGGTTGCAGAGAGGAGAAAATCCGGCAGAGAGAGGAGGAACGACGGCGGCGCGAGGGAGGTAGGTGGGTTAGGGTTAGGGCAGCGGCTCGGGGGGTCTAGGAGGTAGTTTTATAGGGGCTAGGGGCTGCTCCCGGCCGTTGCTGCGCTACCGCGGCGACGTGGATAGCCCCGATCCCCTGCCGTACATGGAGAAGAAGGAGGAGGGGTGTGCGAAGGGGTACGGGCCAGGGAAAAGAAAGGGGTGGGCTGGGCTCGCGGGGGGCACAGCCCACTGCCTCTCTCTCCCTCGTTTTTCTTTTTTAAATTTTCTGTTTCTTCTTTTTTTTTGCTGAAATGAAATGGGAAGAAATGGATAAGCTTTGGGTGTTAGAAAAATTTAGAAAATTTGGTATTGTTTAAATATGTAACAGCAACCACTTGACAAGTTTTGTTTTCCAAAAGTTCAAAATAAAAGTGTTGTTTGTAATTTGATTCAAATTTGGATGGATTTGATTATTAAGTGATTTATTGAAAACAATATTTAAATGGTTTGAACCTTAAGGTTTAATTGAAACAAAAGTATTAGCATTGTTTTGGTAATCTTCATAATTTCCAATTGGGTGATGTTTGTAAATTGTGATTTGAATTTTGAATGCAATTTGTATTAAAGTGAATTAACAAAAGCCATAATTAAATAGTTTGAACCTTATGGTTTAATGGAAACAAAATGGTTGTTTTGATTGAACTTTTTAGTTGGAAAAATTGTAGCAGAGCAAGTATGAAACAAAGCATTTGAATAATGTTTGAAATTCAATTGTGAAAACAAAGGGAAACAGATGCAAACCAAATGAAAACAAGTGCAATGATTAAGATGCTATGATGCAAAACAATAATTAAACAAGAAACAAACATTCTAGGGTGGTTTTTCATACTTGGGATGTTACAAAACGCCCCCCTTGAAGGAATCGCGCCCCGAGATTCCTACTGAGAAGAGAAAAGGTCCGGATACTTCTTGCGAAGATCCTCTTCGGTCTCCCACGTTGCCTCTTTATCGGAATGATGAGACCACTGCACTTTCAAGAACTTGGTGCTCTTGTTGCGAGTCTTACGCTCAGTCTCATCGAGAATACGAACAGGGTGCTCCTCATAAGATAGATCTTCTTGCAGTTCAATGGAATCATGATCAACTGCACGATCTGGATATTTGAAACACTTCTTGAGCTGTGAGACGTGAAACACATCGTGCACCTTGGATAGTTTTTCTGGAAGTTCAAGACGATAAACATTTTCTGCATGCCTTGAGAGAATGTTGAAAGGACCAATGTATCTTGGTGCTAGCTTTCCTTTCACACCAAAACGATGAGTGCCTCTGAGGGGAGTTACACGGAGATATGCCTTGTCACCAGGTGCATAGACCATATCCCGGTGCTTGCTGTCATAGTAACTCTTCTGACGAGACTGAGCAATCTTGAGATTGTCACGAATGATGCAAACTTTCTCTTCGGCTTCCTTAACAATGTCAGGACCTAAGAGTGAACGTTCACCAGCTCCAGACCAATTGATTGGACTCCTGCATCTGCGGCCATAGAGTGCTTCAAATGGTGCCATGCCTAGGCTTGCCTGGAAACTGTTGTTGTAGGAGAATTCAGCATATGGAAGACAATCCTCCCATTTCATGCCAAAGGAGATACCACATGCTCTGAGCATATCCTCGAGAATCTGATTGACTCTTTCGACTTGCCATTGAGACTGAGGGTGATAAGCTGTGCTGAACAGAAGTTTGGTGCCCAATGCATCTTGGAAACTCTTCCAGAAATGAGAAGTGAGTATGCTTCCACGGTCTGAGCTTATTTCCAATGGAACACCATGAAGGGGAACAATCTTTGTTGTGTAGAGCTCTGCTAACTGGCTAGCTGAGATTGTCTCTTTGACAGGAAAGAAGTGAGCTACCTTAGTGAGACGATCATTGACAACGAAGATTGCATCGTTGCCCTTCTTGGACTTTGGAAAACCAGTAACGAAGTCCATTTCAATCATGTCCCACTTCCACTCAGGGATTTTTAGAGGTTGGAGAAGACCAGCTATTTTCTGATGAACTTCCTTAACACGTTGACAAACGTCGCATTCAGAAACGTATATAGCAATTTCACGTTTCATGCTAGGCCACCAATACAGTGTCTTAAGATCCTGGTACATCTTTGTACTTCCATGGTGGATGGAGAGAGGAGTTTCATGAGCCTCCTTGAGAATGATATCTTTGAGACTTTGAATTTGAGGAACTGCAATGCGTCCTTCGAAGAACACAGTTCCCTTGTCGTCAATTGAGAAGGACTTGAATTTATCCTTGCCTTCTTTGATGTGCTCTACCATCTTCTTGATTTCAGCATCACAAAGTTGTTTAGAACGAATCTTGTCCTCGAGAGTTGGACTGGCTGTCAAGCTTGCAAGATAGCCTTGAGGAACAAGACCAAGGTTCAGCTTCTGGAATTCTTCATGAAGTGGAGGTTGGCTTTCCATGATCATGAGATTATTGCAATACGACTTGCGACTGAGAGCATCGGCCATAACATTAGCCTTGCCTGGAGTGTAAGAAATGGTGAGATCAAAGTCTTTGATCTTTTCAATCCATCTCCTTTGCCTGAGGTTTAGATCTGGTTGAGTGAAGATGTATTTCAGAATCTTATGATCGGAAAAGATTTCAGTGCGGTTACCCAACAAGTATTGTCTCCATTTCTTGAGGGCAAACACAACTGCTGCAAGTTCAAGGTCATGTGTGGGATAACTTTGCTCATGTGGGTTCAACTGACGTGAAGCATAAGACACAACTTGACGTTCTTGCATAAGAACTGCTCCTAGACCTTGGAGAGAAGCATCACAGAATATCTGGAACGGTTTGGTAGTATCTGGGCCAACCAAAACTGGTGTAGAAGTGAGTTTAGTCTTGAGGAGATTGAAACTTTCATCATATTGTGGAGACCAAACGAACTTCTTGTCCTTCTTTGTGAGGTCAGTGAGAGGTTTGGCAATCTTGGAGAAGTTTTGGACGAAACGACGGCAATAGCTAGCCAAGCCAAGAAAACTTCTTACTTGCTTCACCGTCTTAGGAGGTTTCCAATCAACAATTGCCTTAACCTTTTCTGGGTCAATGGCTATGCCCTTGGCAGAGATGATATGACCAAGGTAAGCAACTTCTGAAATCCAGAACTCACATTTGGAGAACTTGGCATAAAGACGATGCTCGCGAAGTTTCATGAGAGTGAGACGAAGATGTTCTCCATGCTCTTCCTCGGATTTTGAGTAGACAAGAATGTCATCAAGATATACCACAACGAACTTGTCGAGGTATTCATGGAAGACAGAACTCATGAGTCGAGAGAAAGTCGCCGGTGCATTGGTGAGACCAAAGGACATGACGGTGTATTCATATAGACCGTAGCGAGTGGTGAAGGCTGTCTTTGGAATATCTTCCTTTCTGATCTTTATTTCATGGTAACCCATCCTCAAGTCCAACTTTGAGAATATTGAGGCTCCAGCAAGTTGATCAAAAAGATCATCGATACGAGGAATTGGATACTTGTTTTTGATGGTTTTCTCGTTAAGAGGACGATAGTCAACAACGAGTCTCTTTGTTTGATCCTTCTTGGCAACGAACAGAGTTGGGCAACCCCAAGCCGAAGAACTAGGTTGAATGTAACCTTTCTCCATGTACATATCGATTTGCTCCTTTAACAATTTCAGTTCAGGAGGAGCTATCTTGTATGCATGCTTAGAGATTGGAGCAGTACCTGGCTCAAGCTCGATCACGAACTCAACTTCTCTGTCCTGAGGCATTCCTGGCAATTCTTCTAGAAAGACGTCAGGGAATTCACAAACCACCGGAACTTTTTCGAGTAGAGGTAGAGGTTTTGCATCGAGTGTGTAAAGCTGAATGGAACTTGATTCATATGGAGAATAGACTATCTGGCCAGAAGGGTGGGAGAGAGTTATTGACTTTTGAGCACAGTCAATTTTTGCTTTATTGGCCTTCAACCAATCCATACCAAGAATGACATCAATGTCAGAATTTCCCAGCAACATGAGTGAAGCAAGGAATATGCGACCTCCAATTAGGATTTGATTGTCCATACTTATCTTGGAAGTCAACATTTGAGATCCCGGGGAGTGAACAGTGATTTGATTGCTTAGCGGAACCACAATTAGGTTGTACGTTGTTGCAAAGATCTTTGACACAAAAGAATGCGATGCTCCGGTATCAAACAACACTTTAGCTGGAAAAGAGTTTACGGGTAATATACCGAGAACGACGTCAGGAGCTTCCTCAGCTTTGTCGATCTTGACATGATTCACCCTTGCGGTCCTCCCGACAGGCCTGTTGTTGGAGTTGAAGGCCTTATGCGGGGGAGCGCGCACCATTGCCTGGTTGGTGTTAGGACGAGGTGGTGGTGGAGGTAGCTGCCTCTGAGTGCACTTGTCGGCGTAGTGTCCCGTCTGCTTGCACTTGAAGCAAGTGACGACACGAGGAGGACCTGGCCTTGGCTGCCCCATCAAACCCCTCTGATCATGCATCTGAGCTGGGTTGGGTGGGCGGGGAGCGAAGCCTGGAGAAGCTTGGGAGTATGGAGCCCGAGTGACATCACCATTTGGCACCCAGATGCGGCGCTTCTGCGGAGGGGTGGTCATGTTGGAGGAGGAACCACCCTCACGCGAGTGCTTGCGAGACTCCTCGAACGCCTTGCGCCCATTTTCCTCGTTGAGCGCGGTGTTAACGAGCTCCTCGAAGTCTTTGGTCTTGACATTGGTGAGGGCGTACTTAAGTTCCGGGTTAAAACCTCTGCGGAACCTTGCCATCTTCTTAGCCTCAGTGGACACCTCGTCTCCAGCGTATCGAGCGAGGCGATTGAACTCACTCTGATAGCCAATGACGTCCAGCTTGCCTTGCTTGAGAGAGCAAAACTCTTCACGCATCCTTTCCATGAGACCATCTGGGATGTGGTGCTTCAGGAAGGCATCCTTGAAACAACCCCAGGTGATAGGATAGCCAGCTCTCATGGTCTCGTAATTTTCCCACCAAGTGTCTGCCTGACCCTTCAGCAGATAGGAGGCATACTTGACTTTGTCTTCCTCAGCAACATGAGCAATCTCCAGAGCCTTAGCTATCTCACGAATCCACTCATCAGCATCCAGAGGCTCGCGTGTTGCCACGAAAGCTCTCGGCCCCAGACTGAGAAACTCCTTGATACTAACTCGTGGAGCGGTCTGGTTGTTGTGCTGATTATTCTGGAACTGGGCCATCTGCGTCATGACTTGGGTCATCTGAGTCAACAGCTCCGTGATTGGCGGTGGCTCAGGCGGGCTGTTCCTTGTTGGCGGCATCCTGAATGGAAATGCATTTTAGCACAACAACAGAAAAAGGATAGACTTGGTAACCGAAAGAGAGATTATTCCGACGCATGAATAGATAACCAACAGGTACATCATCACGAGTTCAAGTACATCAGAATATCCAACAGACCATACAAGGTTCGAATGCGAAAGGATAACTAAACATAGCTTGGAATGGATACATCGGTACTCCCATGCTCATCACGCAGGACGACGACTAGGAGTACGGCGAGAGGTACGGTGAGGAGGACGCCCACAAAAGTATGTAGAACGACGATGCACATAGAACTGACGTGGTCTGAGCCCAACTCGAGGTGTGGTGAAGTGCATAACATCGGCTCCCTGTGCTCCAAAGCGAGGAATCCCAGTGTAACCAGCACCAAGGTTGAGGAGTGGACCTCTGATCGGCTCGTAACCTCCAGCATCTGGCAGAGGACGCCCAACTGGCTGATGGAAACGTGCAAAGCGCTCATCTCCAACAAAGTCTGTGGTGTAAGTCGCCAGACGAGTCAAAGCAAGGTAGAGCTGCTCCCTGACTGAAGCCAACTCCCGAGATAGTGTGTTGGCAAGTGCGTCACTGTGTGTCACAAACTGAGCGGTGGTGTGCAGCCTGGAGCTATCATGCTCGTAAACGTCCAAGTTGTCGTGGAGAGTGAAGTGAACTCCCTCTGAAGTGACGTAACCACGGGGGATGTGGCGATAGATGGAATCACAAATCCCCAGTAGTCAGCACGAAGGACGGTGAGACTCACATAAGCTGCTTGCTGCACAGCCATATCCACTGTGGAACCTACTGCCTCGTAGCGGTGGGCTACGCTCATGCCATCATCTGACAGGATGTAGACGATAGCCTGGTAGTAGGTCTGCTCGAACTCTCGCTGGTGCTTGTAGACCTGGTACTCTGGTGCCCAACGGAACCCCAGATAAGTGACCATGTCTCTCAGCATCTCCGGATAACCGGCGGTGCTCTCACAACGAGTCATCCGAACCACCTGCGGGTAGAACCTGAGATCCATCTGCAGATGATTGGGGAAGTCTTGATTAGACGCCGGTAGAAGAATTGAAGTGGAAAGCAACAACAAGGTTTCAACGGACGATAATGATGTTGAGAAGAACAGGATATCGAAGCAACATTCGGGAAACACGAGACCAAAAACTCCTGAGGTACTACGGAAAACCCATCCGGGCTTCTAAAGGATCAATATCTACTGCTTAAGGAATAGAGGATCTGCTTCCGGGGCTTACACGCCTTCGTTCTCAATCGTGAGTAGGCAACATGATAAATCATGTCACAACCACCTCCATTCCTATGGTCTAGTAGATATAACTATCCTAGAGAAACAAGGATACGTGAAATCCTAACTTGAAAGTTTAGATGAGAAGGGAAAACAACGTTGCACTTCCTTACCAGAAAAGGGAGGGTGGGTGGGGAAAGAAGAAAAAGAACAGAATTCCTACTCTCACGTTTTATTTTTCCTATATAGTTACAAAATAGTTTCTAGACTCAACTGCGACCAGTAAAAAGGGATCCTACAGGCAGACAGGCTCTGATACCATTTGTCGCACCCCGACCTCTAGAGGATACTCACCGGTCCGAACTGGATAGTAGATGCTTGGATTACGGGGCCTAACTGCTCCCGCATCCTCTTACGAGTAGGCCAGCACTTATGTGCGACAACCAAACTCTACTATCCATCGTCGATGTAAACTATCCCATAGAGATCAAGATACTACCATTGACGTACTTCATACCATTCACACATGGTACGTCAACGGCGTTAAACGAAATGATAGCACAGCATATCTCTAAGACACAAAAGATGGAAATAAGTTGCAACTGGCCCTCACTAGGGCATAGAATAGCAAATACAATCATCCAGAGGACACATGTCCCAACACATCATCATTACATAGCAGCGGAAACAAACAAGGTGTCTGAGTACAGACAAAATCCAAATAGGCTTAAGAAGCCGGAAATGAAAAGAAGACGGAGCCCATCCACGTAGTCTCGGATCCTGCCCGGGTCCGCTATCTACTCGTCAACAGCGTCGTCGTACTCCACGTAGTAGCCTCCATGGGGATCCTCGGAACCGTAGTCTGCAGAACACGCAGCCCCATAGGGGTCAGTACAGACAAGTACTGGCAAGCAAGACTCACACTTCACCAAGGGGTACCCGGCAACACCAGGTACAAATGCTTTAGGTTCAACGGAAGAATAGGTGACACAAAAGTATAGCAGCGGGCTGCGGTAACCAACTACAGAGACACGCTACACCTTCCGGCTAACAGAGAGAAGATAAGATAGCGTATCGTAACCAACTGAAAGATAAGTTCAAACAAACCCATCCAATGTTACCCCCTACTAAGGAAGCAACCCAAGGATAACTCACACAGTTGGATTAATGATGTTCAAGTTGTTGTGTCAATAATCCTATTACTAGTCAACTTAGTAATAGTTAGGTGTAAGTTGTTCTGAGTACTTGTTAGCTAGTACTTTCACCAAGTCAACCATAACCGCGGAAAACACGGCTTCTCGAGAAGATTTATCCCTGCAGGGGTGCACCAATTTGGCCGTACACGTAAGAATAACCCGCCAGATGGGATGCCTCCCACCAAGCGGGGCACTCAACACAACTCAACTCTTCTTCGCATCAAGCCCAAAGCACCTTGAGCGCACGGCTAATCGAGCCCTCGAAGAAAAGGGGACCATCATAGCACTATAAGAACGTGTCTCCCTATATGCCGACTACAAAAGTTCCACCCTGGCCTGGGCTCGCAAAAACATGCATGCGGCAAATGGAAAACCCGAACTAAATAAGGCGATTTGGACGAGATGCAAATCGAATCAAATTGAGGGGGGCGCCCATACACGCTTCCCACTTGCGGGTAGTGCGCTCATCATGGATCAGTAGACAAGACCCTTTTCCTATTAGGGTCGACACTAGCAGGCCTCAAAACCACGCAGGGCCTCCTGCCGGTGCCTTATCATCAAATTATTATTACCAATAACATTAACAGGTTGATTGATTAACCTCGAGCCCCAGAACATAATAAAAGAGATGGTAGAAGAAGTAACAGACAACAGACTCGAGCAAAAGCAACCCTAAGCATGCTAGTAAGACACCAGGCAACAAGCAAGGGGTTTTAGGTACGGAGGTGAGGCAATATCAGGGTTATAGGATAACATGTGATAGGATTCGAGACACAAGCAACGATTCATAAGGCTAGCAGAAATAGACAACGGAAAGTATTGGTATCTAGTGTGGACAGGTCACAATGGTTCATGTGAGTGAATACTTGCCTGCAAACTAAGTAGCCTGGTACTGAGCTAACTCCTCAGAAGTAGTGTCGTAAACCTCGTCAGTCTCAACGTCGTTGTCTATTCGAGAAGAAGCAAATAAACAACGAGAAGAGACGGACAATCAATAACATGGCATAGTGCATAAACATGGGATGATGCATGACAATTTACTTGGTGCATCAAAGGTAAACTAATTTACATGAAAACATAATTAAATGGACCCCTATGCAATTTGGATTGCATACGGAAAGCCCATGAATTTAGGGTTGGATTAAATGATCTACAACTAATTACCATGTGTAAGTTGCTTAGCATGATGCATGCATGATGTTAACAAAAAGGAAACAACAATGGAATCAATTTGATATGTTGTTTACCAAGTTTGGAATTTTGTTTATTAAGTTAAGAAAATTGGCTTCCTAAAGTAGTTACCCCAGCATTTGTTGTTTTCATCAAGTTTAATTTCTCAAAACAGATAGCAAAGTTTATATTTGAAAAGAGCACAAGATTTTAGGTGGATTACATGTTTCAATTATTGAAAAAGGAATTACTATGATTTAGTTATGAATTAAGCAAGTTTAAACAAGATTTAAATGGAATTAAATCAAGTATGAATATTAATTGAATTTATTTGTTCAAAACATTAAATAAAATTCATATTTGGAAAGGTTATGTTTTTCTGGTTTGAAAACATATTTTACATGTTCAAAAATAATTTAATTTGAGCAAGTTATGAATTTAGCAAATTTAAATGATTTAAACAAGGTTTAAATTATTTAGGCAATTTTAATTATTCAAAACATGAAACTAAATTTATATTTGGAAAGGTGGTTTAATTTGACATGGAAAACATATTTTATTTGTGTTATTTGAATTACGTATGAATTGTTATGCAATTAACCAATTTGAAAATGATTTGTTTGAATTTGAAATTTGAATGCATTTGAATTATTCAAAATAGAATACAAATGGTTTAAACAGGTAGATAATTAAATTTGGTTCAACAAACATATTTTATTTATTTTGTTTGGATTTGTAAATTAAAAGTTATTAGCAATTTAAATTCAGGGACCAATCTGTGATTAAAAGGACTTGTTTTGAAAAAGAAAAAAGGCTGAAAAACAATTTGCACTCTGCAGTGGCTAGCCCTAGCCACTGACAGAGGGGGCCTGGGCACTGTGGCCCGCGTGGATGCACGCGTGGCAACACAGGCCACTTACAGATGGGCCACGCCTGTCAGTCGCGTGCGCGAAAAAGGTTGGGGATAAATCCCGCGGGGCAGGACTCGATCCTGCGCCCTCGCGCTAGGATGTGCAGTGTGCAACCACTGCGCTGCGCTTCGATCTTTGTCAGGTAAGGGTTACGCAGGTAGTTTATAGCTCAGTTAGGTTAACTGAATTTCTTCTGCGCGCGTTTGTCTGAACTTTCGTCAGAGACACGGGCTGGCCGGCGGCGAGCGACTCGCGGTGCTGTTGCATCGCTGCGGTATACTGGACGCGTGCGCTTGCGAGCGTGTGGTGAACGCGGTGTGCGTGCGTGCAGAGAGAGGAGGGCGGAGGCACGGTGATCACCTCCGTTTGCAGATGAGGCAGCGGCTCGGTGCAGGTCGCTGTCGCCGGCGGCAAGGGAGAGGATGGCGGCGACGTTGTGGTGACTCCGAGACGTCGAGGGGGTGTCGCTTAGCTCGAGGACGGTGAGGGGGTCTTGTTCCCGTAGTTAGCCCGAGGGGTAGCGCCGTCCACCGGCGGCGATCATCGCGGTTTCAGTAGGGGTGACCTCGGTGGTGTTGAGGTGGTTGCAGAGAGGAGAAAATCCGGCAGAGAGAGGAGGAACGACGGCTGCACGAGGGAGGTAGGTGGGTTAGGGTTAGGGCAGCGGCTCGGGGGGTCTAGGAGGTAGTTTTATAGGGGCTAGGGGCTGCTCCCGGCCGTTGCTGCGCTACCGCGGCGACGTGGATAGCCCCGATCCCCTGCCGTACATGGAGAAGAAGGAGGAGGGGGTGCGAAGGGGTACGGGCCAGGGAAAAGAAAGGGGTGGGCTGGGCTCGCGGGGGGCACAACCCACTGCCTCTCTCTCCCTCGTTTTTCTTTTTTAAATTTTCTGTTTCTTCTTTTTTTTTTTGCTGAAATGAAATGGGAAGAAATGGATAAGCTTTGGGTGTTAGAAAAATTTAGAAAATTTGGTATTGTTTAAATATGTAACAGCAACCACTTGACAAGTTTTGTTTTCCAAAAGTTCAAAATAAAAGTGCTGTTTGTAATTTGATTCAAATTTGGATGGATTTGATTATTAAGTGATTTATTGAAAACAATATTTAAATGGTTTGAACCTTAAAGTTTAATTGAAACAAAAGTATTAGCATTGTTTTGGTAATCTTCATAATTTCCAATTGGGTGCTGTTTGTAAATTGTGATTTGAATTTGGAATGCAATTTGTATTAAGTTAATTATCAAAAGCCATAATTAAATAGTTTGAACCTTATGGTTTAATGGAAACAAAATGGTTGTTTTGATTGAAGTTTTTAGTTGGAAAAATTGTAACAGAGCAAGTATGAAACAAAGCATTTGAATAATGTTTGAAATTCAATTGTGAAAACAAAGGGAAACAGATGCAAACCAAATGAAAACAAGTTCAATGATTAAGATGCCATGATGCAAAACAATAATTAAACAAGAAACAAACATTCTAGGGTGGTTTTTCATACTTGGGATATTACACTTTTACCCCGGTTGGTAAGCCGACCGGGGCATAAGGGGGGCCTTCAGCCCGGGTTGGGGAAACCCGGTTGTAGGACGAGAAGTCCAGGCACCTTGCTGCCTGACGATAAGATTTGGGTTGGTGGTTCAGTTTTCCGTCCGGCATGCCCGCGCTGCTGGTGAAGAAGGATACTAATTACTCGGCAACGTATACACGTGGCGGCTTCCTGGCCCCCACGACGGCAGAAGTTCGCCGAGTGTCTGGGCAAGGGACACTCGGCAAAATACCGCGTACCGTTCCGTTCTCGACTAAGGCGTGGAGCTGTCAGAGCTTTTTGTCGCCGAGTGCTTGGGAAAAACACTCGGCGAAGTTTTCGCCGAGCTGCCCGTGAGTTGACACTCGGCGTAGCCTATTTTGCCGAGCTAATAGACGCCGAGTGCTCTACGCCGAGTGTAGCACTCGGCATAGAGTGTGCCCGGTATATTTGGGCTTTCGCCGTGTATTTTAGATACACGGCATACTATAGAATTCTAGTAGTGTGCAGTTTGCATGGGTGCACCGACGCGAAATGTACCGTTTCCCCGCATGACCAGGAGCTGCACCGCTGTGTCAACAAAGCCTTCCTGCGCATGGGCGGCTGGCGCGCGTGGTTGTTCATCGTGTCTTCCACAAGAAGGTCGTCTAGTTGCAGCGCGGATTAGCTCACGCCGCCGCCTCAGGGGCTCGCTCCGGGCACAGGATGTGGGCTTGGGCTGAAGACCTGAAGTCGCGCGACGACTCCTCGGCACGACCAGGATGTCGGTATCAGGTCCCCATACCGCACAAGGTGGTCGTCGGTGAAATTTTGCAGACGGGAGAGAACTGGCTATCGCCGCCGCGATCATGCAGGCTTGTCACGGGTGGAGCCGAGTCTCGCTCTAGGAGCACTCTCGAGGTCGCCAACACATGGGCGTTGGGAGAGCGTGCCGATAGGGCTTTCGACGGTGCCGCCGCGGGGGTGTGGGGCCATGGGCTGGTATGCGGAAGTTCTTGTGGTCGGCAATCGACAACACCGCGCTCCTCCTACCAAGGTGTGCGGCGTTGGAGCTGAAGACCATTGTTGGGAGATCCTCCATAGCATCGATTGAGAAAGGGAAGGAGCGGCTATTTGCGGGCTAGATTCATGGCCATAGTAGAAGGTGTCGCGATACCAATATCCTGCCGCATGGTGTTGGAAGGCATTGCCACGCGCTTTAGTAGAAGGTTTTCCGTCTCCGATCTTGGTCAGCCCTGGTAGCAGTAGCGGCTACACACCTGATACCGTATCGTCGACGTCAGCAGGAAGACGCCCACAATCAAGTCCTATCGGGCTGTATTGCCTTGTTGGGAGCACGTACGGTAGCCTGTCTGTATATTTATACATGCCAGCGACTTGATCGACACGATGTACTATTGGAGTAGCAGTAGTAGTAGGAGTAGGACATAGTCTCCTCAGCGATGCACCTAGTACATTGACGTGGGGACTCATATCAATACGGAAGGTAAGAAACTAAACGGAAAAACTAAAAACGAATCGGTACTGCATAACTTATAGGTGGTATATTGGGTAATTTTCATAACCTTAGATAGGATTTTCAAGACCGACCGACCAACCAACCAACCAATTAGGAAAGACTTAACGCCTTTATTATAAGGTAAAGATATATAGGTATATATATTTTATTTTATTTATATAGTGAGAACTATATTTATATTCTTATTATTCATGAAAGAAAAGGCATCAACAACAGACAAGATATAACGTTTTCCACCATCATAGCAGCGCGACACATAATAGTTAATTAGGATATCGGAAATCTAAAAGTTTCATTCTAGCACGGGAGTTGTGTATTTTTTTGTGAGAAAACAAGAGTTGTACATGTATCGGTCGGGGCTAGTTATGAGACGATGCATGGCCCAGACAATGTGTTTGTTAAAATTTCACAAAATTTGCAACACTACTGATGGAATTCTGTTATAACGAAAATAAATGTTATTATCTCTTCTCTTCCTATCTAAAAGAAGGAATTCGTTCCTTCAACCGTCAACATTGCGTTCTGCCAATCCTTGGTCACACCTTCGTCGCACGCCTCCACCTGCAAGATTTGTTGGGCCGGTTCCCACTGGGCCCACTTCTTCCTCTCTGTCGTTTAGAGTTGGTAGGAGAAATTAACCTGTATCATTTGGATCAATCAGCATTAACGCTCAAATCTGCATTAAAGATCAATCAGCACTAACTACTCCCGTTTTTTCTTCCGCCTCCTTTTATTCGTCCTATTTTCAGCCCAGATTGGGATCCGTCCGCCACCGCAACATCATACATCTGGTCGGGTGGTTTGCCGGACCGGCCACCGACGGCGTCGTCTCCTAGCACGCAGGTGCCCTAACGATGCGGGGGACGAACGGACCTAAACACGCGAGACATGCATTGCTTGTCGTCAGCCGGGGTGGCTGAACCACGGAGGACCTCCTCTCTTCATTCATCTGGACCCTGCTCTAGGCCCTCCTATCTCCATATCTCTCTGATCTTTTGTTTGTAAAATACAGGTTTACAGATCACACCTCCCCTCCAGCCCGTCTCTTGCGCTCACCGTCATGGCATCATGGTCGTGTGCACGCTGGGTGGGCGCGGTGTAGTGGGACAATCTCACACCGACGCCTTCGGCCGGCAGGTGCGCTGGGAGCTCGGCTACTGCATCCAGGACGGGTACGTATTTCGATCTGTCTATTTTGTATCTTTGTCTGTGTTGGTGGTGGCCTGGTGGGATGAGATTGAATGAAATTGCACTTGCGGCATTGCAGGGACAAGGAGTGGAACACCACCTTCATGTTCTCCTCCGATTCCACTTTCCTCCTCGACTACATGAAGACATGTGGTTAATTTGACTGTTCGAATCAATCTAGACATGGAGTATTAATGATTTCGTATAGTACAAATTAACATGCAAAAGGCCTGCCACACTGCGTGTGCACCGCCACCGAGCTCAAGTTATACTCCGAGAGCATTCTCGACGCCAGCAGGAAGAAGAACTACGCCAAGCCCAACAAAAATTGTAACCTTACTTCCTCGGTGGAAAGGTGTGAGCTCAGGCGGGGGTGCGCCATGGACGACATGGGGCATGCGCCGGCATGTGCTGACGGTGGTGCCGGCACCGCGGCCGGGAAACTCGATAGCTGCACGTCCTCCGCGACTCCGTCGTCGCCGCCATCGGGATCCAGTAAGTTTGGGACGTGCTGGATGGGTCATCGTCAGCTTTATGAAAGCGATGAACTACAATATCATACCGAAGCAGTAGAGGCATTTCTCTGCGGAAATGATCTCCTGGAAGCTCATCCAAAGCTGCAGGATCACACGCTCAGCCATACGCAGTTGTGGTAAGAATCACTACTCATTTCAGTAACAAAGTTGCCCATGTTTGACAATGCAGACATAATGACATTGATCTCGAATCCATGAATGGAACCTGCAACGACCAAGAATTGTTATGTCTGAAAAATATCTGTCTTTTACAGGACTCTCGACAAACCGGAACTGCTGTTGTACAAGTGATCAGAGGGTATCAGGGTAGCGATATCCCCCAACTACTAAAACTAGAGCATAAGAAAGAGCCTAGAGAGTTCTCTTTAGATCCTCAACCTTTCCAGCCAGTGTACTGATTGAATCCCTATAGTTGAGGTTCCAAAACAGAGTCTTCAGATACAATCCCCAGTTCACATTGTTCCGTGTCCATTTTAAACCATCTTGAAGGTTCAATCTATGGAATAGCTATCAAGTCCTTTAGCTATTGTAAATCCGATCATATAGTGTCCTATATGATTCATTCTCATAATTAAACATCGTAAACATATGCTGCAGCCGAAAGGTAGTGATTCTATAACCTTTCATTCTGATATTTAATTTTCTTTGTGTTATATTCATCTCAGAATCTGATTATTGGGCATGGATATGAGTAGCTATGGACTTTTTCCCCAGTAGAATAGCTTTGCTCCAGTTGGGCCTAACGTTGCAATAATATCCATGTTTTGCTTCCTAGCAAGCACTCTAACCATATATAATAATGCTTTTATTTTCAGCACCATATAATTTACCTTCGAGCTTTCCAAAATGAGTTGTCTTCTCAAGGAAAATTTCCAACTGAGAGTGCTCCCGTAGAAAAATTAGAAGTAGAATAGCTGAACTCCCAAGTAGCAAAATGCTCTTGAAGAAATTTTCTGGCTCCTTAATTTTGTTTGGTACATTTATTTTAGACACGAGAAACGGAAATGCTCTTGGATATACGGCGGTTTCAGGCTGTGGTAGAATGAAAACGACGACGATGTGCCTTGGGCCAGAGGCGAGGCATGGCTCCAAGCGAGCAGGACAAACTCCTATTCCATTCCTTTTGGAGTTATAGCCAGTTCATTCTTATCAACTGATTGGGCTAATGATGTATTACATTCTTTTTGGTTGCAGCATGTAGTGATGAGGGTATTAGCATGTAAGTTTGGAGAAGTGCATATATTACTCAATCACTATGTAGTATACTACTTAAATTTGTTTCAAACATCGTATATGAACTTACAAATATGTCAACTGTTGTACATGGAAGTTAACAACAAGAGAATATTGTTTTACAGCAAGGCTACATTCTCAATATAGTTTGGGACTAGAGGGATGTCAGACCGAAGGGTGGCGTAGGAGGCGCTCGGTGCAGGATAGGGCCGCGAGATGGTAAAGGAATGGGCTGACTATTGTCGGCAGGGACATCTGGTTAGCGAGCATGTCTAGGGGCCGCAGAATTCCCAAGGGCGGGGATGATGATGGGAGTTTGGGCGATGGTCATTTTGTCCTAATGTGGTTGGACTCGCCGCTTTCCTAACGGGTGACCACCAATTAACCTCGCCTTTTCAAGCACAAATTTTAGATACGTCCACCTTATTCCCGTTGTATCTTGTCTATAACTTATATGGATAGTCGGCTTAGTAATGGAGGGGAGTCTGTATCATGGAGTCTATGATATATGGATAAGCATAAAAGCAAATCAATTAAGCATGTATGCATCTTTAATTTACATACGTCACCCGTAGCAAAGCACGGGCATTTAACTAGTCTATCTAAATAAAAGTTTCGTTCCTTCAACCGTTGACCTAGCGTCATGTCGTCAACAACGTGTTTTTTGCGGTTGATCTCCTCTACATTTTCTAAAATCAAGCCGCACTCCCTTTCGTAAGCACGAGTTGGTTTCCCTTCCCCTAAGAGCATCTCCACTCGTACCCCCTAGTAGACGCCTGGATCGGCGCCCGGGGCCACCCTTTGGGGGCTCGTCCGGATGACGCCGCGCCCACGAGACCGCTCCGTCCCTACTCGGCACCTCAACTAAAACCCCTTTGGGCTGTGGACTGATGTCTACGCACACTTCTATTCTTGTAGACAGTGTTGGGCCTCCAAGTGTAAAGGTTTGTAGAACAACAGCAAGTTTCCCTTAGGTGGATCACCTAAGATTTATCGAACTCAGGGAGGTAGAGTTCAAAGATATTTCTCTCAAGCAACCCTGCAATCAAGACACAAGAAGTCACTTGTGTCCCAACACACCTAATACAATTGTCAATTGTATAGGTGCACTAGTTCGACGAAAAAAGAGTAAAATGCAAGTAATATGGATGATAATAAGTGATAATAGCAATCTGAAATAAATATGGCAGCAAGCAAACATGTAGCAGAACGTGCGGAAAACGGTGTTTCAATACTTGGAAATAAGTCCTAGGACTCGTACTTTCACTAGAGGACACTCTCAACAATGTAAACATATTTCAACGCATAAATATCATTTCTTCACTATGCTACTCCGAACCACTCTCCGGTCAAATAACGAACACTAATCATTGCGTATGGCTTTAACAACACTCCTCAAGTATATATTTCCTCTATAGGGCATCCCAATGTCACTACGAGTGCCATAAATTAGAAATAAACAAACGCCACAATTTCATTGGTTCATCGTCCAACACAAGATATAAATATCATGCTAAACCACACGGTGCAAACACTATCACCTTTACCCCGTGATCAAAGTGTTTACGGAGATAACAAAACCATTTGAGTAGCATAACAGATGGAGATCAATCTATATATTCAACTATATTACAAAGCTCATGATCACATAAAGATCACACCATGGGAGAGAGATGAACCACGTAGCTACCGGTAGAGCCCTCAGCCTCGGGGGAGAACTACTCCCTCCTCATCATAGGAGACAACAACCGCGATGGAGATGGCGGTGGAGTCGATGCAGATGGCTTCCGGGGGCAATTCCCCGTCCCGGCAGGATGTCAGAACAGAGATCTGTCCCCCGAAACTTGTCGGTGGCGGCGGCGGAGCTACGTATGTATTTTGCGAAAAATGACGATTCTCCTAGGGTTTATGCATCGGGGATTATATATGGGCGAAAGGGTGATGCCGGGAGGTGGCCAGGGGACCACACCACTAGGTGGCGCGGCCAGGGGGAACCTGCGCCACCCCATGGTGTGGCCACCCCGTGGCCCCCCTCCGGGGCTCTTCAGGACTTCTGAAAGTTTCCGGGACTTTTAGGACTTTTGGCTTTTGAATTTTTTAATTCCGAGAATATTTGCAGAACAACTTTTCTGAAACTAAAAACAACAGAAAACAGAGAACTGGCTCTATGACATCTTGTTAATAGGTTAGTCCCGGAAATCGTGCTACTGTAGCAAAATTAATTTCGTCGAAGACATCGCCGGGATACTCTCGCCGGCGAACTCTCCCTGTTCAAATTTTTTTTACTATTATAGCAAAAAAAGGAATAATTATAGCAAAATAATTATTCTATTATAGCAAAATTCGACATCGTCGGAGACATCGCCGGAGTTCTTGTAAAAAACTACGAGTCCGTAGCAAAATCTTTGCCGTCCCTGCAATTTTGGGAGCACCGCCGTAATCCAATACAGAGCACTGCCGTTCCGGCGTTGAGGAGGGAGCCGACGGGCCGGCGCGGCTCCCATGGACCACTGCGGCTGGAGGAAGGGCGGGCACGAGTGGGGCGCTGTGGCCTCCATCTCCGGCCACGCCATCCATGGAGGGAGCCAACGGCGGCACGCATGGAAGCGCCCCCGGCGGCAGCGGAGCGAAGGGAAGCCGTCCATGGCGTGCCCAGGCGGCGGCGAAGCGACGGGGATCCGTCGACGGTGGCGGACGTGGTTCTGTTTCTCCGGGAAAAAAGTCAAAGCTACGTACGTGAGAGATAAGGAGAGATGGGGACAAGGAAAAGGAAAGCCAGTGGGCCTAGCTCGCGGGAGGGAACCCGAGGACGCGAGGGCGCGATCCACAAGATGATAACCAGCGTTTTCCTTTTAAAATTGAGCGGAGAGTATGTTTAGTTAGCCTTCCTTCTCAAGTTCACGATCACATAGCAGTATAAATCTTGGTCTGCTTATCGTGTCAAAAGAGTCTGTCAACTTGTATGCCAACTAGGCGTATGGCATCGGGCAGATTGCCTGCTCGATCTGTAGGATATATATACGGGAGGAGAGAGTGCATTGATTGATTCTCCTGAACTAGACGAAAACAAGTCTCGGTTTCCCTCTCCATCGATCTCCATGTACAGCACGCGGTGGTCCACGGACCTCCACCCGGATCTGCTCCGTGAAATCTCCGGCCACCTGCCCGACGCCGCCGACTTCATCCGTTTCCACGCCGTGTGCAGGCTATGGCGCGCCTCAAACTCCCGATCACGCGATGTGCCCATGTCCCGGTTGCTGCCGTGGCTCCTCGCGCCCAACCATGACGACAAGGGCAAGGATTCCGTCAAGATCAGAAGCGTCTTCTCCAAGACGACCTACCGCGCACCGCGCTCCACCGTCCTCTACCTCACCGAGGGGCGCCTCCACGACCCTGTCACCGGTGGGCGCACCCTGCCCCTCTTCCCACACCGGAGAGACCTGTGGAAAAAGCCCAGCGGCACCATCGTCTACGCCGACGGCACCATCCTTCTCTTCGACACCGACTCGTCAATCGATACGTTCAAGGCGGCGCTCCTGCGTCCCGGCGACGCCGCGTGGACTATCCTCCAGAGGCACCTTCATTATGAGCATGGCCTGCTTTGCGTGGTGTATCACGGCGGCAAGATCCACGTCGCCGGGGATGCTACCATGTGGCACGTCGTCACGCCAAACGACGACGACGACGTTGCCGACGTGCTGGTCCCGAGGACAATTGCACCCAACCGCCGCTACTTGTACCACCACGGTTACGCGTTGGAAACCCGTGGCGAGCTACTATGGGTGTCGGTTCACATAGACTTCGGTTGCCGTGAGGACGCCGACGGGCTCTCGGTGTCCGTGTACACGCTGCAGCAGGAGGCGCCGGAGAAGAAGTATGAGTGGGTGAGCAAGGATGGGCGGAGCCTGTCCGACCGTGTCCTATTCCTGGGGTGGCCCAACAGTTTCGCCATGGACGTCTCGCCACGGCTTGGCGGGTGTGCCCATTTCGTCTATGTAAATAATAAGGATGATGCAGCATTGGAGAAGGGCCGGTTGGGCGTATTCAGGTACAACTTTGTCGACAAAAGGGCCGAGCTGGTGGAGTGGCTTCCTAAAGGATGGAGTAACGAGAGGTGTACGTGGCTTGAGCCCCAACCTGCCATTGCTCCAATCCAGGTACATTTTATATTCCATAATGTTTTGAATTTGCACCATGAATCGACAAGGTATGATATAGCATTTACATTGATACTGCAGATGCATCTCAAAAGTTATAAATATGTTGTTGGCTAATGGTATAAACAACCTAACCGAACAAAAAAAAAAGCAAGTTTCAGAAAGAGTGACAGACTAATGAAGTAGTTCACCTGAATTTACATTTGTTTGATAGTTTTGACACCACACTTGAACACCCTCTTTCTTTCCTTGTTTTGTCTTCATTATGTTTATTGGCGGATCAGGAAATCAAGGAACGGGTGGAGGCTACAAAACTGAAGCAGCGCAACACCGGTCCAAGGCGGATGGTTCAGATGTTACGGTCCTTCTTTCATGGTGCTAGATCTCCATGACCCCATCTTAATTTCATTTTCTCGATATAACCAGGAACAATGTTTATATTCTTATTATTCATGTGGAACACATCATGCATTCATATATGCCAGTTTCGATGGATAAAGGCTCGGGGTAAAAGAAAAGGCGGCAACGACAGCCAACCTTGTATCGACCGTATTAGGTGCTTAGGGCATGTACAATGTGGTGATGTCAGATTTTACTCAGTGATGTAACATATGGTTTTTTTCTTAGTTTTTTCTTCAAAACTCGAGCGATGCCCTACCCTCTGCATCGAAACGGTGCACAAAGCCGATATATTCAAAAGGAGTACAAGAACGCATAATTCAGCATACGAACAACATCGGCCCGGAAAGAAACCCCGATGTTGCATGCCTCTTGATAGTAACTTACCAGATAACCACTGATCCAATGACACAAGACGAAAACAAAACGAAAAATACACAACTCCTAGGTTACGCCTTCAAGAAGAAAGCGCCGCACGTGCACCGATGGTGACGAGTCCAATACGAGGTTGAGCTCGAGATTCTAATCCCCAACCTCGAGTCCACCACCTTCAACAAGGATATAACACAAGTGCACGTCAAGAGAGCCTTATCGGAGATCTTATGTTTCCACCGGAGTGGATACTTTTGTCTTTTTAGCCGTCTGCACCATCCTCCTTTAACCGGATACTAATGCAACGATAATCAGATACCTCTGGAAGAGACACCACAAAACAGACGTCTCATACCGCCTACCTCCCGCCACTGTCGCACGACTTTTGATTCAGCAACAACAACTAAACATGACATCTCCGTCAGAGCCACCGCAACACCTACAGATAGCCAGTATGACTTGACGCTTTCGTATGACGCGTCATGCGTAGCATCCACCGGTGGAGCATCTGCAGGATGGTTCACCAGCCGGGAACAGTCACTGCTTCACTCGTCCGAAAGAAATGAATGTGTCACTTGTTGTTCGGCATCGAAACCAGTCTGTTAATGGAGGGGACGTCACATACCGCCATCAGAAAGACCGGCACTGTAGCGTTCTCATATTTAAATAATGCAGGAACACATGTGTTATTGTGCTAGGCCCTGCATCAATTGCTAGCATAACAGTACAAAATGAAATATCATGCAAATGCGTCAAATTCTATTACATCGCATGATACAATCTTTACAAAAATAACATTATAACTTGCATAGTGTCAGAAGACTTGCAGGATATAAAGTATTACAGCGGGAACATAGTACATCATTTAGCCTCATCTTCTTCATGCACCACATGCAAAACATGTTGGCGGTAGCCTCGATGTCAATGAGTCATGTCGACAAATCCCTCGGGTAATCCGGTAGGGTTTCGAGTAAGAGAACGAGATAGGCGCTAGCGGATACGTCGGATAATAGGGGGCTCGATTTACCCAGGTTCGGGGCCCTCGTAGAGGTAAAACCCTTACTCCTGCTTATCTGTCTTTGTTTTATGGAGATTGATTACAATGGTGGGTGCACAAGTCGAGAGATTGGATCTCGAGCTATGGCTATGGTGGTGAAATATGGATTGGATTCCCTCCCAGGTGGTTCTCGTAGCCTTTAAATAGGTGGCTGGGTCTCAAACCGTACCCGGGGACATACAAACCCTAGCTCCAGACGGTGGAAGCTTTCCATCTTGTCCCGCAAGTCTTGCGGGTGGGCCTTCGCTAGGCCTTCTAGAGTCATGGGGTAGTCTTTTGCGCTGGGCTTCAGTGCTGGGCCTTAGACCAGGTAGGCCCACTCGACAGGTCCTGAAGTCATCCTCACTTCAGTAGCCCCGAGTGTTTGTTCCACTTAGAATAGTCGAGTAAGCACTCAAAACTTGTTTCTGGATCTCGCGACTGAGTTAGTCGGCCATTTACTTGAAGGGTGTGTACCCTGTGCGAGATGTACTCGAGCATCGAGTAGCAACTGCGCCTTGTGTTGGCTTTTTTCGCAGAAGGGTACGGCCCAGTCGCTTGACTCTCCCGAAAGATCAGTGCCAATTAATTGCTTCTCGGATAAAAACAGTTTTGGTCTACACGAATTCGAGACCTTCGGCTCGAACTCGGCGAGGTGATCATTGCGAATGGGCCTTTGAGGTTTCATCGAGTCGGACTTAACCTTAAAGGGGTATCCGACGCGTCCTCTAGGATTTTTCTTCGTGTTGTTGACACGGAAAATTTACTGGAAGACACAACTCGAGTGCGATTCGAGGCCCATAGGAGAGATCGTTGGGTGTTACCTTCGTACTAAAAAAAAATAGCGCATCCAGATGTGCCTAGTCGGCCGAACGATCCGGGATAAAATGATGTGTTAGTACATCATGAAGAGGACTTGCGGGAGCCGCGTACTCTCGATTTTCTTTTGGATGCGCAACGGGTGCTGTGTTCTATTTCTGAATACCCGCGAGTTCCACTCTTTATCATTCTGTGATCTCTGAGCGAGATGTTTTTTTCTCTAAATCTATACGAAAGAAATTTCGTGTCATGATGTCCATACGAAAGAAATTCCGTGTCATGAGGTGTGCAATGACGTCATCACGCACTCGCCTGCTCCCGACGGGACGTGATGCAGTGGGGTAGTGCCCATTTGCCAGCTTTTTGACCGGAAACGAGCCGTCGTGTGCCGGTTTATCCGCTGGACGTGCAGTAATTATGCACGATCTTTCGTAAAAGATCGTGCGGTGTAACCGCCCTCCGCCTCCACATTTCCACTCCGTACGTGGCGGCGGGGATGCGTGCCACGTACATGGATCAACGGCTCACATTGGCTCGGCATTAGTATAAGTAGTGGGCCTTAGGGAAGAGGTCACTTTCCCTACCTCCATTCACCTTCTTCCTCCTCTAACGCGCTCCCCTTCCTTTGCGAGAAAAACACGAGCTCCAATGGAGGGAGGCAAGAAATGCGGCCCAGCCGCAGCTTCCGGAAAGGAGGCGGCCAGCCCTTCCACGGCGGGCCCAGTGAAGAGGACGGGCGAGTGACGCTCGTCCAATGCGACGAAGAAGAGCGTCGCCGAGATGCAGAGGGAGGGATTGCTCCCCCCAGAGGACTCCAGGCGTGTGTGCATGCCGGCGAGGTGTTGCGTTCTCGGAGCACATTGCCCGAGGTTTTTATTCCCTCTCCACCCTTTTCTTGTCGGGCTGCTGTATGTCTATGGCATACAGCTGCATGACCTCCGCCCCAAAGCGATACAACATATCTCGTGCTTTATCCTGCTATGTGAATGCTTCCTCGACATTCGCCCGCATTGTCGGCTCTGGAAGGCTATCTTCCAGGTGAGAATCTTCCGGGAGAAGCCTTTGCCAGGCGAGAAGGTCGGGGAGCCGCTGATTACCGGTGGTTTCGGGATCCAAGTGACCAAAGAGTTTCCATATCTGGAAATGAACTTCGTCGAGTTGGCGCAAGGGTGGCACCGGAGATGGTTCTATGTTGAGGACAACGATGCTGGTGGCGTTCCGGAATATCATCCATTCACGATCTTGAAGTGGAAGAAATCCTGGTCGCACACGCTATCAGCCGAAGAGTCCAAGACGCTGTCTCTCCTGCTCGCAGAGTTTGGGCGAATTTTACGGAAGCATGAGGGACCTCTGCTGAACGGGATTCACTTGGTGAGTGTGTTCCTGCGCCGGAGGGTTCAGCCGCTCCAAGACATGCCCACTCCATTGTGGGAGTTTTCGGGTGTCAATGACCCGAGACGAACGTGTGACGACCTTCTCTCGAATGACACTTCGTGGCACAACGCATTGGGTCACTCCCCATTTTGGGTCCTATATGAACACGAACCACACCATTGGGGGCTTGATGCTGCGTCGGCAGCTCCAGTGGAAGACATGAAATATCTGGCTCTCAGAAAGACAAGAAATGACAACACTTATTCGGATGCATTTGCTGCAAGCTCGTGACCATATGAAATGAAAAGCTGACAAATTGTGATTAGAACATATCCTATCCAGTAGGAGACAAGGTATTTATCAAGCTGCCACCCTATGTTCAAAGTTTAGTAGCTCTGGGAGCGTTCCACAAGCTAGCTTTCAAATACTTTGGACCGTTTGACATTCTGGAACGCATTTAAGCGGTGTCATATCTCGTCAAGCTACCAGAAACATCGACGATCTATCTAGTGCTCCATGTTTCTCTCCTCCGCAAGGCGCTCAAATCTACATACAAGGTAACAACAAGCTTACCAGCTGTGACTAACCAGTTTGCTGCGCCATCGCAAGTCCTTCAACACCGGGTCAAAAACAAGGCAAACCGCACGGTGGAACAAGATCTCATACGATGGTCCGAAGGAACACTACCAAACTCATGGGAAGACGTGGAAAAGCACTGCAATCTCTCTTTCCGTATTCCCCGGCTTGGGGGCAAGCCGGTTCTAAAGAAGAGGGGGGCTGGGGGGTGTTAGCACCATGACCCATGACAACCCATAGGGCCAGGCCCAGCCCAACACTGACGGAGAAGGCAAGCGTACGACATGGCCCAACGTGCGTACCCTCGGCAAGGAGTGGGTGACGCGTTGATATAAGGTGATTATTCCCCTCTGTAAGCATCTACATATACAAGAAGTAATTAAGATAAATCTAACCACAACCTTAAACTCTGGGATCCTACACTCCCTCGTGCATCGGTTTCCTAACGGGGGTTTAGGTTTCTGTCACTCCGGCAACCCCACAATTAGTAGCCAAATACACAATGCACCCTCCTAGGCCCATAAAGGTGAAGTGTCATGTACTCGATGTTCACATGACACCACTATAAGAATAACACCACAACTTAAATATCAAACCATATAGATATTACTTCAACATAATTCCACTACTAACATTTTGACTTCTCCCATGTCCTCAAAACTAAACGAACTACTCACGAGACATCATATGGATCATAATCAGAGGTGATATAATGATGAATAACAATCTGGTCATAAAGTGCAAACACCGATAAATATCACAAGCATCAACTACTAACAAGTAATCTACACCGGGAGAGATATCTAGTGGAAAACAACGATAAATAAGCCTAAGTGTTACAACGGTATGAAGGGTGACAGTGAGGGTGATGCTGCTGGTGGTGAGGGCGATGACGATGATGATCTTGATGAAGCCCGGAGTGATGACGGTGATGATGGCTATGGTTTTCCCTCTCCGGGGAGGAATTTCCCCGGCAGATTTCTCCCTGCCGAAGAGCTTTTCTCTCTCTGTTGTTTTCCGCCCCGAGGCGGTGGTGAAATATTTCCTCGATGATGTTAGGGTTCCCTGGAGGTCAAGTACGCGAAATGAGGCGACCAGAGGTGTGTCAGGGTGGCCACACCACCCCTAGGCGGGGCCAAGGGGAGCACGCCGCCTAGTGGTGTGTGCACCTGGTGGCTCCTAATACATCGAAAACGTATTTCCTTTTCCGAACACTTTTCTTATTGTTTTCCTCTAAACTAGTGTGTTTTCGATACAACTAACACGGAATAACGCTGTTTTCAGCAGAATTAACTTGGTGTCTTGTTTTTGTGCAGAAAAATCAACTTTCGGGAAAGTGCCCATAAAAAGGCCCATTGGTGTTTTCACCCCGAAAGAACCTGGGAGCCAGAAGGGGGCCAGGAGAGGAGCCACAGGGTGGCCACACCCCCTAGCCGTGCCAGCATAGGGTGTTGGCCCCCTAGGGCCCCCCTCTGACTCCCCTTTCGACTACAAGTAGCCTGCAACCCTAAAACCCGAGGGGGGGGGGTTCGTCATATTCAACAAAAACACAACAGAGCCCCCCGCCATCCCGAACCTCGATTCGGGGATCAGAAGTTCCTGTTCGGGAGGAGATCATCGCTATCATCATCACCAACGCCTCTCCATCGACCATCAATGTTTCCCCATCCATGTGTGAGTAATTCTCCGCTGTAGGTTGAAGGGGATGTTAGGGATTGGAGGAGTTCGTTCATGTAATAATGTTGTGATTGTTAGGGAATAGTGTCTACTGTCCTCTATTAGTGCTATTAACATTGTTGCAACATGTTATCCTTAATGCTTGCCAGTTTGGGCCCGAGTGGCATGATCTCAGATCTGAACATGTTATTGAATCATGATGATAATTATTGTTTCTTGATCATACCTGCAAGTTGTTTACACATATCGTTGTCCGGAACCCGAGGCCCCGAAGTGACAGAAATTGGGATAACCGGAGGGGATGGCTGCGATGTGAGGATCACATGTGTTCACAGAGTGTTATTGCTTTGCTCCAGTGCTTTATTAAAAGGAGCACCTTAATTACCGGTAGTTCCCTTGAGGCTCCGCTGCCACGGGCTGGTAGGACAAAATATGTTGTGCAAGTTCTCATTGCAAGCACGTACGACTATTTACGGAACACATGCCTATGGTTACTTAGTGTTTGGATGCTTTATCTTATTTATCTGTAATGCCCCTGACATGATTATTATTTGAAATATCTCATCCATGCAACGCCCGTTCATCCATCCCTATGCCTACAATATTTAATCCGCTGTTTACTTCAATCACCACTGCTGCTGTTTTCATACTACTGCTGTTGTTATTTCACTACTGCTGCTGCTATAAAACTGTTACTACTGATAAACCACTTCTAACTAGTCAACTTTTAGGTGCAAGTGAATTGACAACACACTTGTTAAGGCTCACAAATATTCTTTGGCTCCCCTTGTGTCGAATCAATAAATTTGTGTTTTACTTCCCTCGAAGACTGTTACGATCCCCTATACTTGTGGGTCATCAAGACTATTTTCTGGCGCTGTTGCCGGGGAACATAGCTGTATTTGCAATCTCACCGGAGAGTACTATTATCTACTACCAATCATTCATCATGGGTAAGTCTCGCGATTGAAGAGTTCCTATATTACCATCCACTACAAGAAGAGGTACAACTCTGAACACCTCTTTTGCTCTTGATTCACCGTCTGTTATGAGTAAGCTGCTTACACCACCACATGCTACACATGCTACTTCTGCTGAATCTGAAAATGCTTCTGATACTTTTTATGATTCTTCTACTATGCTTGATGAGAGTGGTTCTCTCGGTCCCTTTTTAGATGGTACTATTGCTAAAGCTAAAAATATTGCAAACACTAAAAATCCTGATAAAAATCCTGTTACTCCTGCTTTTTCACCTGAGTGTAGAGAAAATCCTAGTGATGATTTTGATGATGCCTATATTGAACTGAGTGATGATCTTATTGATGAAATACATGCTATGAAGGATAAAGATGCTGCTATAAGTCTTATTGAAAGTCGTGCTGTTAAATATAAATTATCTCCTGATGCTAAGTTTGCCACTTCTCCTATTAATATTAGGGATAAGGATTATGATTTCTATCTCGATTTTCTTATATATCTATTGTTGGGAAAGAACCTTTTTGTGGAACGGAAAATGAAAGTGTTTTTAAACATATGAATGAGCTCTCCTCTTTGAGTAGTTTATTCTCTAATGATCTTAAGAAATGTAGCTACTTTGTTGCTAAAATATTCCCTTTCTCATTAAAGGATGAAGCTAAAACTTGGTTTAACAATTTTTCTCGTGGATATATTGATAGTCCTATTAGCTAGGTTAATGCTTTCTTTCAGAAATTTTTTCCTGCTAGTGCTCAACATGCTGCTTTACAAAATATATTTAATTTCAAGCAATTGGAAGAAGAGAAATTGCCTGTATCTTGGGAAAGGTTCGGTTCTTTAGTAAAGGCTAGACCTGGGCATATAAGATAGAAGATAATAAACTTCTTGATATATTCTATAATGGACTAACTGTTGAATCTAGGACATACCTGGATAGTTTTGCTAGTTGTGTTTCCAGGCAAAGAACTCGAGAAGGAGCTGAGGAATTAATGGATAAAATATACAAAAATCATGATGATTGGACTATGGTTGAGCCTGAGCCGACCCCTACTACTGTAACAACACCAACACCCAAGAAGAGGGGAATGATTGAATTAAATGATGAAGTGATGAGAGAAGCCAAGAAATCTCTTAAAGAGAGGGGTATTAAATCTGAAGATGTGAAGAATCTTCCACCTATGGAATAATTATGTAAGCCAATCCCTCACTCATCACCCATTAAGGTACACTCTCTCAAATATTTTGATAGTAGAGATATTCCCTATAGAAAACCTCCTGATCAATGCTTAGCTGAATTTGATAATTATATCATTAAGCAAGATAATTTCAATATGAGAGTGCAAAATCACCTTATGGAAAACTCTAAAGCTATTAATGATTTTCATGGTATTATAGAAAGAACCTCTAATGATGTTAAAATGCTGGTTAAACATTTTCAAATGGTTCAAACTCAAATTGATCAACTTGCTAAAGTGCAAAAAGATTTTCTAGTTAATGCTTCTAAAGAAAAACATGCTTATGAGATAAGAACTAGAAGTGGTATTGCTACACAAGATCCTTTATTTCTTGAGGGACATCCTAAAAGAATTGAACAAGATTCTCAGCAAACTAAAAAAGAAGAAACATAAAAATACTGTAGAATCCTCTGAACTTGCGAAATATCTATCTCTGATGATGAAACTGAAAGTGGTAATGAAAAGAATGGTGTTTCTGATAAAGAAGAACCTGTAGCTGAACCTGAAAAGCAAGCTAAAACTGCAAAGTACACTACTGAAGATTTTATGGCTAATAAACATGGTAATGAAAGAGAAACCTGGGTACAAAAACCAATGCCTTTTCCTAATAAGAAACACAAATCTAAGGAAGAAGAACACTATAAAAAATTCTGTGAATGGATGAAACCTTTGTTCTTGCAAATTCCTTTAACTGATGCTATTAAATTGCCTCCTTTGCAAAATATATGAAATATATTGTTTCTAAAAAAAGGAAAATTTCTAATGAGTAAATTTCTACCATGCTTGCTAATTATTCTTTTAATGGCAAGGTTCGTAAGAAACTTGGAGATCCTGGTATACCAACTATTCCCTGTTCTATTAAAAATAATTATGGTAGAACTGCTTTGTGTGATCTGGGAGCTGGAGTTAGTTTCATGCCTTTTACTCTCTATGAAAGACTCCTCCTAGAAAAATTGATACCAACTGATATATCTTTGCAAATGGCTGATAAATCTACTGCTATTCTTGTGGGTATATGTGAGGATGTTCCTGTTCAAGTTGCTAATAATTGTCTGATATTAGCTGACTTTGTTGTGTTGGAAATGCCTGAAGATGATAATATGCTATTATTCTTGGAAGACCTTTGCTTAATACTGCAGGGGCTGTTATTGATTGCAATCAAGGGAAATTTACCTTTAATGTTAATGATAAAGAGCACACTGTTTATTTTCTCAAGAAGATTGATAGAAAATATGGTCTAAATTCCACTGAAAATGTTGAGACCATCAAGGTTGGAGATTTTTATTGTCCCATTTCAATACCACCAAAGGAATATGAAATTATTATGATTGGGACTATGCCTATCAAGGTTGAGGTAACATAATTATTTAGTGTTTAGCAATGTTTTTCTTCATATGAAAATTATTCTGGTAGCAAGACTTGATCACCCTTGTTAACAAAATGATTTTTAATGAAGAGGACAATGTTTTCACATTCCCGTTTATGTTTTCACCATTTTTACTTCTGTTATCACATTATTACTTGAGTATAATGATGTTTTCCATCATCCTGATGCATGTTTTCCTGATGTTTTCACTCTGTTTTCTCAGGTTATGCATGTTTTCACCACCCATACTTTTGTTTTCACCTCTACTACCTTTGTTTTCTTTGGAGATTCTTCCATTAGAGTGTCATAGAACCTATGTAGTGCTGGTTTTGGTTTGGTTTTCCACCTTTTTACTTTTGTTTTCCTGGTTTTTATTAATTATTAAAATTCTAGAAATACCTCAAAAATAAAGTTTCTCGAAAAATTCAAGAAATATTATAATAAATTTTTACGTAAAAAATGAGGCAGAAAGCCACCTGGGACCCTAGGGGGACCCACCAGTCAGGCACACCCTAGAGGGGTGCGGCTAGCCCATGGTGGCGCCAGCACATGGTGTGGGGCCCCTGGCCCTCCACTTACTCTCTCCAGTGCCAAAGTCTTCTCTCTCACCCCCAAAGCTGAAAACATTTCCTGGAACCCGTGTTCTTGCTGTTCTTCCTCTAGATTTTTGATATTCTTCTTCAGCCCATCATTTGTGCCGATATTTGGTGTGTTTGATCTCCGGTATGTGACTCCTCCGATGATCCAAGTAGAATTTTATTTAGTGAAGTATTTGTTGAGCATTTTGGTACTGTAGGTGACAGCTTATGTGAGTTTGCATGCTTGATTTGAGTATAAATAATGTACCTTTGATGTATGTTTAGCTCTCATACAAGCCCCTTGAAGATTGTTGAAAAATTTCAGAGATGGATAGTTATCATTTTGGAGAGATATTTAGGAGTGATGCTGCTAGAAGGACAAGGCCTTCACGCTCATCCACTTCAGGAAGACCATCGTATAATGAGGATGTTATGGCGTCAACTATTAACGATGCAGAAGATGATGGTATCGTTTACCCATCTAGCTTCCCTTGACATACATTTTTAAGAAGTGCAGGTCTTTTAGATGATTTTCTTATGCATATTGATAGAATTGGGCTCATCGATTTTATGAGGGATGAAAGTCCTCAATATGCTACACTCACTAAAGCTTTTGTTAAGAGCTTTAAATTTCTGATAACTCAATATGGTCCAACTGTTGCATTCAAGCTATATGGTAGTCCTTTTTCTTTGTCATTGGGAGATTTTTGTGTTATTATAGGTATCAACGCCACCAGAACAGCAAGCAGGATACAAGATAGACTAGCAGACCTCCAGGGGATTTATCAAGAAGTCACCAACGATGACAGTCGCTCATCCCAACGTGGGAAGATAAGGAACATTCAACTTTCTGCTCTTAGATATCGTGCTTACTTTATTGGTACTAGTATTCTTGGTAGGGAGAACACTAGCAATATTTCTAGTTACCACCTTGCTTTTATTGATGCTGCACTGAACCGTAGCACAAAGTATAACCTTGGTGCACTTCTTGCACGCCGCCTTGCTGCCGATGGGCCTATTTTTGGTGGCATTATTGCTACACGTGTGGCAACTGCTTTGCACTTTTCCTTTGATCCTAATGATGAAATAATTGCTCCACATAGGCTTAACCTTGCTGCAATGAAATCCCATCAGTTTGTCACTTCTAACTCTACTATTGAACATTTAGTCTATAGAGTTTTATATATGGATGGGGAAGAGCGGAAAGTTACTTTGCCGCAGCCTGTTTTGTTTAAGATTGACATGTCACCATGGTCGCTCTCTAAGGAGCAGATAGACGAGCATCTGAGCACCATGGAGTTTTACCGGCAGCAGGAGAGGCGATACGCGCCTCCCGAGGGCCACAACATGCAGTACACCGGCGCATCCTCGAGCACATCTCAGGAGGAGGGTTCCTCCTTAGCATACTACGGGCGCGCCACCAAAAGCCTAAGCTTGGGGGGAGGTGTACCGACATCACACTCATTTACATAGCATGATTTCTCGGTTCTTTGTATATCCATGTTTTCTTGTCTTTCTCTTATTTTCGTTTCTCTCGCTTCTTTTTTCTTTCTTTCGTTTGTTTTCATTTTCTTTCGCTTCTTTCGTTTCTTTTGTTTTTATTGTTATGTTTTCGCTTTCCAAAACACAAAAAGTCCAAAACAAATTCTGTTGTTTCTCTCTATTTGTTTCTATAGTTGGTTTGCTTTGTTTCTTTAGTTGCATTTTAATATTCAAAAACCCAAAAATATTTTTGTTTTGTTTGTTTTGCTTGCTTTCTTTTGCTCTTGCTTTATTTCGAAAAAACCAAAAAGATTTTTTCCTTTGTTTGCTTGTTCTTTGCTTGTGCTTTAATTGAAAATCCCAAAAATATTTGTTATTCTTGTTTGGTTTTGTAAAGTTTGTTGCATACTTCAACAGTCATCCGTGATTCCATTGGATCTTGGTTTTCATTATATATTATTCGAGCCACAAGTGAATAGCAATAATGACGATCTACGACAATTCAAGTGTGGTGAGAGGCTGGTACGAATTCTATTTGCTTTCATTTTTGTCCATATATCCATCTCTGTGAGCATGCTTAGTTTGTTTTTATAAGATATATGTGACTTAATGGCTGCTTAATAGTTCGTTCCCTCTCATGTTTTGTTCCAATTTATTAATAGTACATGACATGTCGCATAAATATTTGTTTGCATTGTTCTATTCATAAGAAGAGTATGACATTGTGGTAGCGTCCTCTGACTGTCTCATTTGAATCGACTTGGCACATGATCACGCATGCTAAGACTGAAAACAAAAAGTCAATAAGCCTCGATGATTTATTTTGCCTCGGACTTCTAGAATCAATTTTATGCCTCAGTTAATTTTACTTTGTCGCAAACATGATTATGATAGTTGCTGCTCTCTTGATTGTCGCTCCCTGTCTATTGCTAGCCTTCACCTGTACTGAGTATGAGCTCTACTCGTGCATCCAAATCCTTAAAAACAAAAATCTGCCAAATGTGTCCACCATATCTATCTATATGTGGTATTTAACCGCCACTCCAAAGTAAATTGCTGATGTGCGCTACCTTTAAAACCTGCTAAAAATTACCCCTGTTTTGTGCCCATGTTTTAGCTCATGAGGACGTAAATAGAGAATCTTTATCTCACTTGTTGATTGGATTTCACACCCTGGACTAGTGGCTTCATCCGCTTATCCAAATGATAGAAGAGATAGCAGCAGGGTGCCCAGCCCCAAATTAATACAAACAAATTATCTTCACTATTTTTGCCCCTGATTTATCAGTCAAAGCATAATTGTGTAAACAAAAGAGAAAGAGGGATGACCTTCTACACCAGTTGCGTCCTTCACCATGGGAGCCGCTCTTGTGAATCCAGTTGGCTTGTAACGTACTATATTGTCTGTTTACCATTCGTTGACATAAGCGTACACCACTCTCAAAAATGTTTTCAATACCTTTGTTTAAGAAAATAAAAAGCTCTAGCACATGAGTGATTCATGCTTCCCTCTGCGAAGGGTCTTTGTTTTACTTTTATGTTGAGTCTACACCTTATTCTTTGAGCACTTTCTTGAGAGCATAATTATCATTCTTAGTGTAATATGTTGTCCCAAAGCACGGTTGATTGTGATATATTCTTGATTCTTGCATCTTTGATATCATTACTTCTAGTCTTCCTTTGAACTTCAGAGGTGCCCTGGCATTTATTTTTTGCCCCACACTGGGCAAGCGAGATACCACTTTATCAGATCTTATTATGAATACTTCAATCTTGCATATAGTTATGCTTCAGGTTGTTTATTATTAATATGTTGTTATCTCTTCATGGTTTGCATAGCTATTAAGTGATATTATCTTGCATGTATCTTATCATGAGCATAACTAAGTATTTGATCATATAATGAGTATATTTACATCATATGAAACCAATGTGTTCGTAAAAGTCTTTTATCGCACTTAGTTGTCACTGAATTGCTTGAGGACAAGCAATAAGCTAAGCTTGGGGGGAGTTGATACGTCGAAAACGTATCTCCTTTTCCGAACACTTTTCTTATTGTTTTCCTCTAAACTTGTGTGTTTTGGATACAGCTAACACGGACTAACGCTTATTTCAGCAGAATTACCTTGGTGTCTTCTTTTTGTGCAGAAAAATCAACTTTCGGGAAAATGCCCAGAAAAAGGCCCATTTGTGTTTTCACCCCGGAAGACCCCAGGAGCCAGAAGGGGCCAGGCGAGGAGCCATAGGGTGGCTACACCCCCTGGCGCAGGTCCCCTGGCCGTGCTAGCATAGGGTGTGGCCCCCCCAGAGCCCCCCTTGGACTCCCCTTCAGACTACAAGTAGCCTCCAACCCTAAAACCCGAGGGGGGTTCGTCATATTCCACAGAAACACAACACATCGCTACCACATAGTGTTTAGTGTCCTCTATTAGTGCTATTGACATTGTTGCAACTTGTTATGCTTAATGCTTACCACTTTGGGCCCGAGTGCCATGATCTCAGATCTGAACATGTTATTGAATCATGATGATAATTATTGTTTCTTGATCATACCTGCAAGTTGTTACACATATCGTTTTCCGGAACCCGAGGCCCCAAAGTGACAGAAATTGGGATATTCGGAGGGGATGGCTGCGATGTGAGGATCACATGTGTTCATAGAGTGTTAATGCTTTGCTCTGGTGCTTTATTAAAATGAGCACCTTAATTACCGGTAGTTCCCTTGAGGCTCCGCTGCCACGGGCTGGTAGGACAAAAGATGTTGTGCAAGTTCTCATTGCGAGCATGTTCGACTAATTACGGAACACATGCCTATGGTTACTTAGTGCTTGGATGCTTTATCTTATTTATCTGCAATGCCCCTGACATGATCATTATTTGAATTATCTCATCCATGCAACGCCCGTTCATCCATCCCTATGCCTACAGTATTTAATCCGTTGTTTACTTCAATCACCACTTCTGCTGTTTTCATACTACTGTTGTTGTTATTTCACAGCTGCTGCTGCTATAAAACTGTCACCACTGATAAAACACTACGACCTAGTCAACTTTCAGGTGCAAGTGAATGGACAACTCACTTGTTAAGGCTCACAAATATTCTTTGGCTCCCCTTGTGTCGAATTAATAAATTTGGGTTTTACTTCCCTCGAACACTATTGCGATTCCCTATACTTGTGGGTCATCAGCTCCCCTCTGGGTCTCCTCGTGGCTGGATTCCTCTATTGGACTTCTAAGACTCCTCCGATGCCCCCCTCTTCTTCTGATCTTCTGAAATAGGGTATCCTCACGGTGTTTTTTTCCATCAGATTTCTGGTCCCGGTGTTTATTCTCCAATAATTATTAAACATGCAAAATAAGATGAATAACATAAGTAATGCATCATAATATGAAATACATCGATGAATAACAGAAAATAACAATATAAAATAGTGATGCAAAATGGACGTATCATCGACCATTGGCATCAGCACTTGCAAGCTGCAGAATTTATCATCAAGACTGACCAACACAGTTTAACTCATTTGGAGGACCAGTGTCTGTTTACACCTTGGCAGCAGCGTGCCTTCACCAAGCTGTTTGGTCTGCGATACATACTTATTTTTTATCAAAAAGGAGTGGATAACGGAGCCATGGATGCTCTATATGGACATCCATTCGATGATGCTGGCAGAATGAATGACATTTCATACTGTAAACCTGCATGCTTCGATCAAGTTAAACACGCCTATGCATCAGATACACACACCATAAGAAACATTGCAGAGTTACAAGCAGATAAATCTTCTCATAAACACTTTGAGTACACTAAAGGGATTCTGAGGTATACAAATCTTATCTGAATTGGGCATAATACTGCATTGTAGCTGGAAGTTACAAAGGCTGGACATGACTCTGAAACTGGAGGACACTTAGGGGCACCAGCAACTTATCATCGCCTCCATTCAGTATTTGCTTGGCCGTGTATGAAGGTCATATGCCCGAGAGGCAATAATAAAGTGTTTCTTATGTTATTCCTTGTTTATGATAGATGTTTATTCTCATGCTAGAATTGTATTAACCGGAAACGTTGATACATGTGTGATTAATAAAAAAACAATCCTTCCTGGTAAAGCCTCTGTTTTAACTAGCTCGTTGATTAATCGATGAAGGAGTTCATATCCGAACTAGGTGTGGTTCCAAGTGCGTTGGATCCAACGGTTATCTATTGTGACAACAATGGTGCCATAGCCAATACTAAGGAGCCAAAGGTCTCACGAGAATTCCAAGCATATCAAGCGCCGTTTTCACTCCATCCGTGGACATGTCGCAGATGGGGACGTGAAGATTTGCAAAGTACATACGGATCTGAATGTGGCAGATCCGTTGACTAAACCTCTCCCAAAGGCAGAACATGATCAACACCAGAGCTCCATGGTGTTAGATTCATCACTATGTAATATATATTATTGCCCCTAGTGTAAGTGGGAGACTGAAGGGAATAAGCCCGAGAGGCAATAATAAAGTGTTTATTATGTTATTCCTTGTTTATGGTAGATGTTTCTTATCATGCTAGAATTGTATTAACCGGAAACGTTGATACATGTGTGAATAAACAAACAATCATTCCTAGTAAACCTCTCTTTTAACTAGCTCGTTGATTAACCGATGATAAAGGTTTCCGGATCATGAACATTGGATGTTGCTAATAACGGGGTCATGTCATTAGGAGAATGATGTGATGAACTTAGACCCTAACTAAGTATAACAATACGATCAAGTCATTTAGTTTATATTGTTATGTCTTACATTCGGAGTAAACTTATTCCTTAGACCATGAGATCATGTCAATCACTAATACCGAAAGAGTATTTTGATGACATCAAACGTCACACTGTAACAAGGTGACTATAAAGGTGGCGTTAGGTATTCGGAAAGTTTTAGTTGAGGCTCATGGATCAAGAGTGGGATTTGTGCATCCAAAATGATGGAGAGATATATTCTTGGCCCTCTCGGTGATATCACATCGACATCGGTTGCAAGCACGTGACTAGTTCACAAGGATTTCATATCACAGAACGAGTAAAAGAGTACTTTTCGGTAACGAGATCGAACAAGGTATGGTTGATACCGATGATCGGATCTCGGACAAGTAAAATATCGCGAGACAAAGGGAATGAGTTACGACGTTGATGGTTCACACGATCACAAGATTCATCGTTGAATATATAGGAGTCATCACGGATCTCCAGATCTCACTGTTGATTATTGATCTGAGAGGAGTCTCGATCATGTCTATGTTATTCGTGAACCGTAGGGTGACACACTTAAGGTTCGATGAAAAATTTGAGAGGATACGGAATATCGAAGAATGTTTTGGACAACACCGAAATTGTTTCGCGGAAAATTTGAATAGTTCAAGCGGTGTTTCGTCAAATGGTTGTTAATAGAATCAATAAATGATTCGAGTTGCTATATGCAAATATTTGTTAATAGAATTAGAAAATATAAAATAAAGAAATAAAAATGTTTTTATTTATTTATTAAAGAAAAACCTTTGGATTTTCTAAGTGGAAAATTATAGGAGCATGAGTGGGTGTGAGTGGGGCTTCCACTCACATGAAGAGGGAAGAGGTGGGGGAACCCCATGGATGGCTGCACCACCCCTTTGGGCTGCGTCCCCTCCCCTATAAAAGGAGGGTGAGAGCTTCCCCTCCTCACACCCCTGTCCCACCTCCCTTCCTCTTCACCCGCTGCACCATTCCATGGTCTCTGGCTTGGCGAAGTCCTGACCGTGGGATTCTTCACCACCACCACACCGTCGTGATGCTAGAGTTCTGGGGGATCCTCTACTTCCACTGCCCCGCTGGATCGAGGGAACAGAGGTTTTCATCGAGCTGACCGTGTGACCGATCACAGAGGTACCGCCGGATTGCGGTGCACATCTTCTCGCTCTCGGAATCGGCGTGAGTATGACTACGCCAACAATGAGATTTTGTCACGTACCACTTAGAGTCTTCGAGGGTATGTTTTCCTAAGACTCTCTGTCCCCGTTACCTTTCATCTCCTAGATTACATCTTGGCACTTCGTGTTTATCTCGCGTAGGATTTTTATTGTTTTCTATGCAACATACCCGTCAGTGGTATCAGAGCCGGATCTATGCGCAGATGATTTGTACGAGTAGAACACATAGGCGTATGTGGGCGTGGATGATCATATTACTGCCTCCTTGAGTATTTTATGATCTTAGTGTCATAGTAGGATGTAGCTACCCGAGACTAACTTTACGTGTACTATGTACGTGAGACCTGTCTCACTTGTGGCTGAGGGGGTGCCCGTTTCTCCTACTATAGTTAAGATATAATCTACGAAGGTTTGTTAAAAATATGTTTTATCAACGTTGTGCCTCTTGTACGTATGTATGAACGGTTCTATCCTTATAAGACCAAGCCACGTAAAATATGCAAAAATAAATTAGAGGCGTCTAACTTGTTTTTGCAGGGCATGTGATGTGATATGGTCAATGTTACAAAATTTATGTATGATATGATATCTTTTGTAAATTATTGACATACCGGCAGGAGCCATATGGTTGTCTTATTTTAATGGCTTGCGTGTTGTATATCATATCCATGTGATATGTTGTAATGGACAATCAAGATGGAGGTGCCATAGACCTTGGTTCCACGCCGATGGAATGATGGAGATCATACCATGATGCACAAGATGGAGATCAAGTGCAACAAGGAGCATATCGTATCACATTATCCATGCATGTGATGTTAATCCTTTTATGCATCTTATTTTTCTTAGATAGCGACGGTAGCATTATAAGATGATCCCTATCACTTGATATCAAGATAATAATGTGTTCTTCCTTAAGTATGCACCGTTAAGAAAATTCGTCTTTTCGAGACACCACGTGATGATCGGGTGTGATAGACTCAATGTTCGCATACAACGGGTGTTTTCAAGCCTAGGATGTACATACATGGCCTTGAAACACACGCAATAGTACAGTTCTACTTGGCAAGCCTAGCATGTACAGACATGGCCTCAGAACACGTAACTGAAAGGTAAATCATGAGTAATATGAATGATATGATGAACATGTTGATGTTCCCCTTTGCTACTACACCATCTCACGTGATGATCGGTTTCGGTGTAGGGAATTTGGTTCGTGTAATCACTAAAGACGACTAAGAGGGATGTTGATTTTGAGTGGGAGTTCATGGGATAATTTTAGAATTAACTTGAACTTATTTTATCATAAACCTAGTCTAAATAGTCATATGTTGTAGATCATGGCACCACCTACCTTCAATTTCAATATGTTCATGGAGAAAGAAAAACTAGCGAACAGTGGAAGCAACTTTACCAACTGGGCACTTAACCCGAGGATTCTCCTCACCACTTGCAAGAAGCTCTATGTGCTTGATGCACCGCTAGGTGACCAGCCCGCTAATGATGCTTCTGATGAAGATAAAAATGTTATCTGACTCAACAAGAAGACCACAATATAGTTCATTGCGACATCCTTTATGGATTAGAGCCAGAGCTGCGAAAACATTTCGAGAACATCACTACCTAAGCTACAATGGGAGAAGTGAAAATGATTTTCGATACCCATGCCGCAGTTCAGAGTTATGACGCTCCATAAAAGTTCTTTAGCTGCATGATGGAAGAGAACAGCTCCGTTAGTGAGCATGTACTCAAGATGTCTGCGTATGCTGATAAACTCATAGCCTTGGGAATAACGATTCCCAATGAGCAAGGGATACATCATGTTCTCCAATCTATGCCACCTAGTTACAAGAACTTTGTGATGAACTATAATATGCAAGGAACGAAGAAGTCTCTTCCTGAGCTTCTCTCGATGCTTAAAACTGCTGAAGTGGAGATCAATAAAGAACATCAAGTGTTGATGATCAATAAGACCACTAGTTTCAAGAAAGGCAAGATAGGAAAGGCAAGGGTAAACTCCAAGAAGGGTGGCGAGTCTGTTGCTGCACCTGAGAAGGGAACCAAATATGGCCCTAAGCTTGAGACTGAGTGCTTTTCTTGCAAGGGCACTGGCCAATGGAAGCGCAACTGCCCCACGTATCTGGCCGATAGGAAGGCCGGCAAAGTGAACAAAGGTATATATGATATACTTGTTATTGATGTGTACCTTACTAGTACTCGCAGTAGCACCTGGGTATTTGATACTGGTTCTACTGCTCACATATGTAACTCGAAATAGGAGCTGCAGAATAAGCGACCGCTAGCAAAGGATGAGGTGACGATGCGCGTCGGAAATGGATCAAGAGTTGATGTGATCGCTGTCGGGACGCTGCCTCTTTGTTTACCATCTGGATTAGTTATAAACCTGAATAATTGTTATTTGGTGCCTGCATTGAGCATGAATATCATTTCTCGATCTTGCTTAATGCAGAGTGGTTATTGCTTTAAGTCTGAAAACAGTGGTTGTTCGATTTATATGAATAATATCTGTATGGCCACGCACCTGAGAAGAATGGTTTATTTCTTTTGAATCTTGATACTATTGATACACATATTCATAATGTGAATGCTAAAAGAATTAAGTGAAATGGTGATAATGCTACTTACATGTGGCATTTCCGCTTAGGTCATATTGGTGTTAAACGTATGAAGAAGCTCCATTCTGATGGACTCTTAGAATCACTTGATTATGAATCATTTGAAACATGTGAACCATGCCTTGTGGGCAAGATGACTAGAACCCCGATTTCTGGAACTATGGAACGGGCGGCAGACTTACTGGAAATCATACATACTAATGTGTGTGGACCAATGAGTGTATCGGTTCGCAGTGGATATCGTTATTTTGTCACTTTCACACATGATTTGAGTAGATATGGACATATTTACTTAATGAAACACAAAATTGAGACATTTGAAAAGTTCAAAAAATTTGAGTGTGAAGTTGAAAATCATCGTAACAGAAAGATTAAATTTCTACGATCTGATCGTGGAGGTTAATATTTAAGTTACGAGTTTGGCATGCCTATGAAACAATGTGGAATAGTTTCACAACTCATACCTGCCGGAACACCACATCGTAATGTTGTTTCCGAATGTTGTATTGGTACTTTATTGGATATGGGTCGATCTATGATGTCTCTTACATATTTACTATCGTTTTGGGGTTATACACTAGAGACCATTGCATTCACTTTAAATAGGGCACCATCTAAATCCGTTGAAACGACACCGTATGAATTATGGTTTGGAAACAAACCTAAGCCGTCATTTCTATAAATTTGGGGATGCGATGTTTATGTGAATAAGATTCAACCTGATAAACTCGAACCCAAAGCGGAAAAATGCATCTTCATAGGATACCCTAAGGAAACAATAGGGTACACCTTCTATCATAGATCCGAAGGAAAGATTTTCATTTCCAAGAATGGATCCTTTTTAGAGAAGAAGTTTCTCTCGAAAGGTGTGAATAGTAGGAAGGTAGAACTCGACGAGGTTATTGAACCTTCTCTTCTTGGAATGGAGAGTAGCGCAGCACCGAAAGTTGTTCCGGTGCCGTCTCCGTCAGTTGAAGAGGGAGCTAATGATCAAAATCATGAAACTTCAGAAGAGGAAACTACCGTACCTCGCAGGTCAACTAGGGAACGTACAACTCATGAACTTTATGGGGATCCCGTCTTAAACTTCATGGTAGATGGAGATGATGACCCTGCGACGTATGATGAAGCGATGATGAGCCCAGATCGCAACAAATGGCTTGAAGCCATGAAATCCGAGATAGGATCCATGTACGAAAACCAAGTTTGGACTTTGGTGGACTTACCCGATGACCGCAAGTCCTTTGAGAACAAATGGATATTTAAAAAGAAAACCGACGCTGATGGTAACATGACCGTCTATAAAGGTCGAGTTGTCGCAAAAGGTTTCAGAAAAATTCAAGGATTTGACTATGATGAGACTTTCTCACCGGTAGCGATGCTAAAGTCAGTTAGGATTATGTTAGCAGTTGCTGCATTTTTAGATTATGAAATCTTGAAGATGGATGTCAAAATGGCGTTCCTTAATGGTGATATTGAGTAAGAGTTGTATATGATGCAACCCAAAGGTTTTGTTGAACCTAAGGATGCTGACAAGGTATGCAAGCTTAAACATTCCATTTATGGACTGAAGCAAGAATCCCGGAGTTGGAATCTCCGTTTTGATAAGGTGATCAAAGGGTTTGGATTTGTCCAAACATACGGAGAAGCTTGTAGTTACAAGAAAGTGAGTGGGAGCTCTATAGTATTTCTAGTACTATATGTGGATGACATATTGTTGATTGGAAATGCTATATAACTTTTAAAAAGCGTAAAAGGTTGTTTGAACAATAGTTTTTCGATGAAAGACCTCGGTGAAGTAGCTTATATATTAGGCATCAAAATCTACAGGGATAGATCAAGACGCTTAATTGGACTTTCGCAAAGTACATACCTTGACAAGATTCTTAAAAAGTTCAGAATGGAAGATAGTAAGAAAGGGTTCTTACCAATGTTGCAAGGCAAGACCTTGAGTAAGACTCAGTGTCCAGCTACAACAGAAGATAGAGACATAATGAATAAGATTCCCTAGGCTTCAGCCATAGGTTCTATCATGTATGTTAAGCTATGTACAAGAACGGATGTCGCACATGCTATTAGTTGGACTAGTAGGTACCAATCCGATCCAGGTTTGGAACACTGGACGGCGGTCAAGAATATCTTTAAGTACTTGAGAAGAACTAAGGATATGTTTCTCGTATATGGCGGAAAAGAAGAGCTCGTCGCAAGATGTTACATCGATGCTAGCTTCGACATTGGTCCGGATGACTCTAATTCTCAATCCGGGTACGTATTTGTTATGAATGGAGGAGCAGTAAGCTGGAGGAGTTCCAAGCAATCCGTGGTAGTGAGATCATCAACAGAAGCGGAATATGTTGCCGCCTCGGTGGCAACACAGGAAGCAGTTTGGATGAAGGAGTTCATATTCGAACTAGGTGTGGTTCCGAGTGCGTTGGATCCAATAGTTATCTATTGTGACAACAATGGTGCCATAGCAAATACTAAGGAGCCAAGGTCTCACAAGAATTCCAAGCATATAAAGCGCCGTTTTCACTCCATCCGTGAACATGTCGCAGATGGGGATGTGAAGATTTGCAAAGTACAGACGGATCTAAATGTGGCAGATCCATTGACTAAACCTCTCCCAAAGGCAGAACATGATCAATACGAGAACTCCATGGGTGTTAGATTCATCACTAAGTAATATAGATTATTGTCCCTAGTGGAAGTGGGAGACTGAAGAGAATATGCTTGAGAGGCAATAATAAAGTGTTTATTATGTTATTCCTTGTTTATGATAGATGTTTATTCTCATGCTAAAATTGTATTAACATGAAACGTTGATACATGTGTGACTAATAAACAAACAATCATTCCAAGTAAACCTCTCTTTTAATTAGCTCGTTGATTAACCGATGATCAAGGTTTCCTAATCATGAACATTGGATGTTATTAATAATGGGGTCTTGTCATTAGGAGAATGATGTGATGAACTTAGACCCTAACTAAGTATAACAATACGATCAAGTCATTTAGCTTATATTGTTATGTCTTACATTCAGAGTAACCTTATTCCTTAGACCATGATATCATGTCAATCACTAATACCGAAAGAGTACTTTGATGACATCAAACGTCACATTGTAACAGGGTGACTACAAAGGTGGCGTTAGGTATTAAAAAAGTGTTAGTTGAGGCTCATGGATCAAGGGTGGGATTTGTCCATCCAACATTACAGAGAGATATACTCTGGGCCCTCTTGGTGATATCATATCGACACCGCTTGCAAGCACGTGACTAGGTCACAAGGATGTCATATCACGGAATGAGTAAAAGAGTACTTGTCAGTAACGAGATCAAACAAGGTGTGGTTGATACCGATGATCGGATCTCGGAAAAGTAAAATATCACGAGACAAAGGGAATTAGTTACGACGTTGATGGTTCACACGATCACGAGATTCATCGTTGAATGTATAGAAGTCATCACGGATCTCCAGATCCCGCTGTTGATTATTGATCAGAGAGGAGTCTCGATCATGCATATGTTATTCGCAAACCGTTGGGTGACACACTTAAGGTTCGATGACACATTTGAGAGGATACGGAATATCAAAGAATGTTTTGGACAACACCGAAATTGTTTCGGGGAAAATTGGAATAGTTCAAGGGGTTTTTCGTCGAATGGTTGTTAATAGAATTAACAAATGCTTCGAGGTGATATATGAAAATGTTTGTTAATAGAATTAACAAATACAATTTAAAGAAATAAAAATGTTTTATTTATTTATTAAAGAAAACCTTTGGATTTTCTAAGTGGACAATTATGGGAGCATAAGTGGGTGTGAATGGGGCTTCCACTCACATGAAGTGGGAAGAGGTGGGGCACCCCATTGCTGGACGCACCATCCCATTGGGCTGCCTTCCCCCTCCCCTATAAAAGGAGGGTGAGAGCTCCCCCTCCTCACACACTTGTCCCACCTCTCTTCCTCTCCACCCTCTACTCCATTTCATGGTCTCCGGTTTGGCGAAGCCCTAACCGTGGGATTCTTCACCACCACCACGTCGTCGTGCTGCTGGAGTTCCGGGGGATCCTCTATTTCTGCTGTCCCGCTGGATCGAGGGAACGGAGGTCTTCATCGAGCTGAACGTGTGACCGATCACGGAGGTACCGCCGGATTGTGGTGCACATCTTCTCGCTCTCGGGATCGGCGTGAGTACGACTACGCCAACAACGAGATTTTGTCTCGTACCATTAGAGTCTTTGAGGGTATGTTTTCCTAAGACTCTTTCTCCCCGTTACCTTTCATCTCCTAGACTAGATCTTGGCACTTCGGTTTTATCTCGCGTAGGAAATTTTTTGTTTTGTATGCATCGTACCCTTCAGCTTATGATGAGAAGTTGAGAACAATTACAGACTACGTGCAAGTATTCCCAACTTGTCAGAAGGCTAAACCTGATCGCCACAAGTACCTAAGAATGCTTGAACCACGTCCAGTTCCCAAGAAAGCAATCATTGCAGATGGTATCATCGGATTCTGTGGAGGGGCTTACCCTGTCAAATTGATTCAACTATATCTTGGTCGTGGTCAACAAATTCTCAAAGTTCGGTCATTTTGTGCCACTATTCCACCCTCATTTTTGGCTTCCCAGGTGGCAACGGAATATTTCAATCAGGCTTACAAGCTCCATGGCATGCCTAAATCTTTGATTTCGGATACCAAGATATTATTATAATGTTTTAAGCTAATTTTTATTGTAATGAATCTAAGGGGACCAAGATACCCTATATAATTTTTTTATACTAAACAATTTTACCTCTTTATACCAAATGTTTTATACATATGATGTTATTTGGTATAATTTTGTATTACCAAAATTAACCACATAATACCAAATATTTGAATGCACTATTGTGTTATTAATTTTGTTTGAGAGGAATGTTGAGAATACATTACAACGGAAATATCCATTCCAACCATTATCTTTCAAAAGTCACTACTTAAATGGAATTATGTAAATCAAAAAATGTAAATACCAAGATCATACGTCTTCATGGATGGAGTTGTGTAATTGCATGCAATTATAGTATATATATATGTTTCATGTCTATTTTAGTTTTATTAAATATCGTAATTACGGATTTAAAGTAAAAAAGGGGTTCTAGACTGCATGATGGTCTATATATATTTAAGTAAATGTTATGAATAACAACCTACTAAAAGGTATAATCTAGAATGTACAAAATATCAATGAGATTTTGATATTTCTTATTAAGTGGTTATTTCATGGCTCCTTATGTCTTCCATGTTTCCGGGTTGAACAATCAACTACGAATGAATTGCATACTGTACCGAAATAACATCTTTAATCTCAACCTGGTCCAGTTCTCCATGGTTTTCCTTATCCATAGTGTATTAAAAAATGATATTCTTTAGAACTAGTGTTTTGTAGAATTTAAAGATCAAGACAGGGGAAAAATCTTAGATATTGGTATTTTTTTCTATATTTGTAACAAAGGCAGTTATTCTCATGCCCACCTTACTCCAAATATATGGTAATAAGTACATAAACAATTTAGTAACATTTTTGCAGGGAAGGTCCACCTATGGAAGAAGGAATGGGAAAACTGTAAATATTGAACCTATAGGCATGATCAAGTTAACCGTAAGAGAGAATGGGAAAATATTGTGATTTTTTGTCCTTTGTTTGTACCACTTCATAAAATGGTTCGTAGATCAAGAACATCAAGTTATCGTTCCACTATTCTATTTTCATAAGGTTCGTCCTTAGTGTTGACGTACAGTCCTTCGACAAACATCGATTTGTTAGAAATAATTTAAACTTACCGAAAATGAGATATAGTTTTGGGTTTATTTCCTAGTGTTATGCCCGTTAGTCAAACTACGGGTAGTAATATGTGTTGGTCTAACGGTTAAAATGGTGTGCGTTTTAGCGGGCAAGGAATGTGAAAATAGATAGATTAGGTAGTTGTCAAAAGAATATTTTTTGTGTTTGTGTACAAGAAACAAGATTGAATAAGTGAAAACAATGCAAGGCCGAAAAAATTGACGATTGGAGCAAAAAAAAGTATAGAAATGAAAAAGACCCTACAAATCAGTCGCATGGGTATCTGTAAAAGAAGTTCTGATTCGGAAGCAAGACGGCAACGAATTCGAATCCTATCAATTTATATTAGGACGCTTGCGGATTCAGGTCATCTCGGCTTGTCAGATATTGACGTGGTACGGTAGAGGACTCCAACTCACACTTGAAACGAGCATATCTCAAAATATTTGACTCAAACAAATTCAAGTGGGAGAAGACATGATAGAAAATAAGGCGATGGACACTACATGAGAATCACCTTTAACTTCTTCATGGTTGATTGGAGCGTTTTTCAACATAACTCTTACCCAACGACATGATAGCATCATGGAGTCGAATGCTGCTCAGGTGTTAGACTCGAGTTTTGTCTTCCAGCTCCGAATCTAGTATGTGTAATGTTACACGCAATAGCAAAACAACGATGAAATTAAGCAAGATCGAACCAACGGGGACACGAGATTTTAACGTGGAAAACCCTTCCAAGGAGGAAGAGAAAAAACCACGGGCGCCAGCCAGCAATACTTCACTATTTCGGGTGAGGTTACAATCGCGTCGGGATTTACAATGTATGGCTTATCCCGTGCGGCGGTTTACAAGAGGTATATAAAGGCGGTCCTGACCTAACTAGGTCGGTAACTGTGTATCCAACTCCAACTCGGCCCTAAGCCTCCGGCGACGGGCCTCCGCGTAGCGAAGGCCGAACTTTCCTTTATCTTCATATGAATTTGGATCACCATAAAACAACATGTAATGTATTATTGTTATAACGCATACAACAAAAGGAAAACAAATTCTAATCCGAAGGCCATAGATGAACACATACTTATTAGGCTGGGCATCGAATATGCACTTGAAGCTCTCCTCCCGCATCTTGCTCAGTCGGGTTCGGCAGCAAGGAGATGAGGTCCATGCTCTAGTTCCATAGCCCCTCGCACGTGGTCACATCTTCCTTAGTCTGGCGCCCTTGCTACCCGAGGACAGATCACTCTAATAAGAAACTGTTTTATTATTTGCACGAACAATTTGTTAGTTAGTTACCTTTCTTCCTTCACAAGTTCACGATCACATAGTTAAATCTTGGTGTGTGTATAGATTTATTGACGTGGTCTGTTTACTCAGCAAATAATGTCAGGTTCGTGTCGAAAAGAGTCTCTCAACTTGTATGCCAATTGCCAACTAGCTAGGTGGTTAGTTTGTACGGTCAACTAGGCGGATAGATTGCCAACTCTGTGTATGTGTAGGCTATATCTATACGGGAGGAGGGTCGATTGACTGCGCTGAACTACACGAAAACAAGTCTCGGTTTCCCTGTCCATCGATCTCCATGTACAGCACGCGGTGGTCCACGGACCTCCTGCCGGACCTGCTCCGTGAAGTCTCCGGCCACCTGCCCGACGCCGCGGATTTCGTCCGTTTCCACGCCGTGTGCAGGCCATGGCGCGCCTCAAACTCACGCTCACGCGACGTGCCCATGTCCCGGTTGCTGCCGTGGCTCCTCGCGCCCAACCCTGACGGCAAGGGCAAGGACTCCGTCAAGATCAGAAGCGTCTTTTCCAAGACGACCTACCGCGCGCCGCGCTCCAACGTCCTCTACCTCACCGACCCTGTCACCGGTGGGCGCACCCTGCCCCTCTTCCCACACTGGAGCGACCTGTGGAAAAAGCCCAGCGGCACCGTCCTTCTCTTCGACGGTGGCGACTCGTCCATGGATACGTTCAACGCGGCGCTCCTGCGTCCCGGCGACCCCGCGTGGACTCTCCTCCAGAGGCACCTTCATTGTGAGCATGTCCATCTACACGTGGTGTATCACGGCGGCAAGATCCACGTCACCGGGGACGCTATCATGTGGCACGTTATCACGCCTCCTAACCACGACGACGACGTTGCCGACGTGCTGGTCCCAAGGACAATTGCACCCAACCGCCGCTACTCGTACCACCACGGTTATGCGTTGGAAACCCGTGGCGAGCTACTGTGGGTGTCTGTTTACATTGACTTTGGTTGTCCTGAAGATGCCGACGGGCTCTCGGTGTCGGTGTACGCGCTGCAGCAGGAGGCGCCGGCGGAGAAGTATGGGTGGGTGAGCAAGGATGGGCGGAGCCTGGCCGACCGCGTCCTGTTTCTGGGGTGGCCCTACAGTTTCGCCATGGACGTCTCGCCACGGCTTGGCGGGTGTGCCTATTTCGTCTATGTAAATAACAAGGATGATGCAGCCTTGAAGAAGGGCCGGTTGGGCGTATTCAGATACAACTTTGTCGAAAAAAGGGCCGAGCTGGTGGAGTGGCTTCCTAAAGGATGGAATAACGAGAGGTGTACGTGGCTTGAGCCTGAACCTGCCATTGCTCCAATCCAGGTACTCTCCATCTTTATATACAAGGCCACTATAAAAAATACAATTTCTATCTATATAAGGCCACCATCTCTTCACAAGAAGAATTGATTAATATAATTCTACCTCGTATAGCGGTGCTCATTAATGTGAATGTTCCATGCAACCATAGAGAAATATGCACCCTATATAATATGTTTAATTAGCACGAAACACAAAAGGTTTTCACATAGTTATTTGTGCTATTTAATAGTTAGTTTTCTTTTCCTGGTATCTAGGAATTAAGATCGTGGTCTTGTATACAAAAACGGAGGGACCCCTCCCATGTACTTTATATTGTTTTGATTCTCCCCTTGAATCGAGAATATGTATGACAACAATTACATTGATATACTGCCCATGCTAGGCATCCCTAAAATTAAAGTCTTTTATAAACATAAGTCATGGACTCATGGTATAGATAGATTAATCAAGTGTTTGATAGTTTGTACACCAAACTGGACCGCCCTCTTTGTTTCCTTGTTTTGTCCTTCATTATGTTTATTGGCGGATCAGGAAATCAAGGAGAGGGCCGAGGCTACAAAATTGAAGCAGCAGAGCTCAGGTCCAAGGCGCATGGTTCAAATGTTACGGGCCTTCTTTCAGGGTGCTAGATTATCTCCATGACCACATATTTCAATTTCTTTATATGTTGATAAAGTATATTTATATTCTTATTATTCATGTGGAACACATCATACATTCATACATGCAAGCTTTCCATGGATAAATGCCCGCGGTGAGCTTGGAAAAGAAAAGGCCCCAACAACAGACAGCATACGACACTTTCCACCATGGTAGCTATGCCGCACATATTAGTTGCTTAGGATAGCTGCAATGGAAAGTTTTCATCTAGCACAGGAGTTGTACTTTTTTGTTGTCGAGAAAACAAGAGTTGTATATGTGTTGTACGTGTCGACCTGGGGCTACCGATGAGCTTAAGAGCAGCCACAGCGCGGCGCTAATCTGCCGACGCCAGGGTGAAAACCCCAGCCCATCAGCAGTTGCACTAGCAAATCCTGGGCGCCGGACGCATAAACTTTCGCCGGACGTTTAGCTCTTTTTTGCTCGCGCATGAAAAATGGATCCATCTGGACGGCTTGGCGCCACTGCATGCAAGGAGTTTGTTTGCATGCACAACAATATAGCGCTTGGTTTAGCGCTCAGCGTTGCAGAACATAGCGCTAAGCACGTAATTAAATTAAGCAGTATTTATTTTGTCCATTTAAGCGTCAACTTAAGCGTTCCCCATTGTGGATGCTCTAATTGGGCCAGACGATGCATGGCCCAGCCAATGTGTTTGTTAGGATTTAACAAAAATTTCAACACTACCGATGGAATACAATTACAACGAAAACAAATGTTCTTTTATTTTCTTTTATTATTCTAGAGTGAACCGGAGATAAGAAAATTAACTAGTATCACACATAATGTATGAACGGATGTCGCTCCTTTGATACTCATTCCCCCTATCACACCCTCCCTCCATCCCTCCGGAACGCCGTTGACCACATATGTTTTATGTTTTAAACAAAAAACAACTTTAGCACCACTCCGAGTCCAAGACTCGAACAAGGGTGGGCTGCCTATGCGCCCACAAAGCTTGCCAACAGAGCAAGACTGTTATCTTTTTTCTTACCGGTGAAGACACAACAATTTCCATTACTTAATGTTTTGTAAATCTCAATTCATAGTTTAACATGGAGTTTTTTGTTTTGGGTTGAATATTATTTAACAGTACCTACAGGCTATGACATGGCACATCGATCGAAAAGTCGACACATGTAACAATGTAATACACTTTTTTCGCTATGGTTATTAAAGATTAAGGATGGATCACACATAAGGTTTTGGGAGGACAAATGGTTGGGTAATACCACAATACGAGAACAATATCCGACACTATACATCATTGCACGTCATAAGGATGATACGCTGGCTACTGTCATGTAGACATCACCTCCTAATATGACGTTCAGGCGAGACCTCATCGGTCCAAGGCTTTTGTCCTGCAATGTTGTGGATCACAGGTTGGCTACGATCAATTTAACACCAGGAAATGATGAGTTTCGGTGGAATCTTACTAAGAATGTAATGTTCTCGGTGGATTCCATGTATAAGGCTATGATCCAATCATATATACCAGTCGATATTTTTAAAAACATATGGCTTATGAAGGTACCGTTGAAGATTAAAGTTTTCGCATGGTATCTTCATAAAGGGGTCATACTGACAAAAGATAATCTTATCAACCGTAATAGGCATGGAAGTTCAAAGTGAATTTCTTGTTTACATGATTACACGATTAAGCACTTATTCTTTGATTGCACATTTGCACGCTCTATAAGGTACGCTATCCAAATGGTTTTGAATCTTTATCGACACACATTCGTTGCGAATATTTTTGGCAATTGGTTGTATGGGGTAGACAAAAGATTCAAAACTATTATTAGGGTAGGAGCGCTAGCCGTTATCTGGTGGCTCTGGCTATATAGAAATGACAAGATTTTCAATGATAATTTTTTTATCATATGCAGGTTCTCTTCCGATGCACAGGTATACTCCGTTGATGGTCCACGTTACAGCGGGAGGAGTTTTGAGGCCTTTTTACGGAGGCTTGTGCACGACTGGAGCATGTGGCGAGGGATATTTTTATCCCACATGGATGGCTGCTTCATCCACGGATAGCAGCTCCATAGATTCGACAGTCTACGTCTTCATGATTGTTTAGGCTTGCCGTCTATTTGTTTTATGTTCTTTGGATTTCGGCTGTATGCATTTCATGATGCAGAGGCCGGGTGTAGTGCTTAAAATCTTTAACTAATAAAAGCCCTTTATAAAAAAAATGTAACGATGTAAGATGAGAGCTTGCTATATATAATTAGTGTGTCTTGATTGCAACCCAATCTCGCCCACATTTTCTTGATTATATGCTCAACATTTTATTTAGGTATAGTTGGACAGAAAACACACTTTGATCGGAAATGTCCTTCCAATAATGTACTAACTCATGTGGGATTTAGTTAGCAGTCCAAAATCATTGAGGCTAATGATTTTTTACATATAAGATGTGTAGGTTCATAAGCTCTATTAGCTGCTCAAAGTATTTCACGGGGATCATACTCTAGCAAGGTGGAAAATTATATCCATGACCCCATCTTTAATTTTCTTGATATGACAAGAAACTATATTTATATTCTTATTCATGTGAAATACATCATACTTTCAGACATGCAAGTTTTTTATGGATTAGGGTGTAGGTGTGTGTGTGTGGGGGGGGGGGGGGGGGGCGCATAATTTTGTACACTCCTTATTTATGTCTGATGCGTATGGTGTAGTACACCACCTTGATTGGCACTTTACTTGTATGAGCCACCGATGGGTTTTATCGCATCATTCTTGAGATAGGAAAAAGTATATTAGGAGAGAGAGTACCTGATATGCTTGTCATCATATATATTGCTCACCTAGTTGCCTTTTGTAGTGAAATTATATTTGTGTTAATCCCTAAATTGATAATAAAAAGTTACAATATGTAGTCGCTTATTCACCCCCACTCTATTCTACCTCTTTGATCCTTTCATCTTCGGCAACTCAACTATTTCAAGGGATCATTGTTTGGGGATAACCGCGCCCCGACACCGCCTCTGACCAACGATACGACCCCATCTGCATACCCTACTCAATTCCCTGTTCAATTACTCTAAACCACATGATCATTGTTGCCGAGAATATATTGCAACTAATTTTTTTTATTTCAAGCCATTTTCTCTTCGAAAAGGTCTTTAGTTAAATTGAAAATAAGAAATAATGTAAACCACGAGATCGCATGTCTTAAGTATATATGTATGTTTTGTGTCTATTTTAGTTTTACTGAATATCATGACCAAGGATTTAAAGTTGACAAATCTTTCTAGAGTGGACCATGGTCCATTTTAAATGTAACTAAATTGTATGAATAATTAACAACCTACTAAAATAAAGAATCTAGAAGATACAAAATATCAATGAATTTTTTCCTTGAATGTCGGATGTTGCTCGTCTATTTGTTATTTCATTGCTACTTATTCCTTACATGTTATTGGATTCAACAACCATCTAGCAGCAAACATTCGATAGTTTACCAAAGTAACATCATCTAGCTCAACTTGTACATATTCTCCATGTTTTTTTTATTCTCCATGATGTATCATCATATCGATAGATAAATTTGTTTATAACTTGATTTTTCATAGAATTTAAAGATCTACTCAACAAAGCATCCATGCATAAAAAAATCTTAAATCTAAATCATTAGTAGCCATAGCATCAAGGTGTAGTTACTCATGCTCATATTACTCCAAATATAGTACGTATTCTGGTACAACTTCGCCGACAAAAGGGCCAAGTTGGTGGAGTGGATTCCTGAAGGATGGAATAACGAGAGGTGTACGTGGATTGAGCCCCAACCTACCATTGCTCCAATCCAGGTACGACATGAGTAGCAAAACCCCTCCCTTTTACTTTATATCCATCCCCGTGAAGGCAGGTGTAGGTGCAGAGAAGGCAGTCGGAACGAAAAGAGAGAGGCTGGATCCGCCATCCGAGCCAGCACAAGACAATATCCATCCCCGTGAGAGGCGATGTGGAGGCAACCATCTTGGGAATCCGCCTTTTGATCCTCAGAAGATCTTGCGAAAAACCTGGACAACGTCCACAGAAACACAACAGAGCGCCACGAAACCCAATTTGGGACAGGGATTCGAAGTAGATCATCGCCATTGACACCGCCACTCCTTCTCCATCAACCATCCATGATTCCCCGTCCATGTGTGAGTAAACCCCGCTGTAGGATGAAAGTGATGGAAGGGATTGGATGAGATTGATCATGTAATAATGCCAGATTGTTAGGGCATAATGCCTAGTATCCATTGTTAGTGTTTCCTACGATTGTTGCAACTTGTTATGTTTAATGCTTGTCACTAGGGCCCGAGTGCCGTGATTTCAGATCTGAACATGTTATTATTTCATGAATATAATTATGTTTCTTGATCATACCTACAAGTTGTTTACACATGTCATTGTCCGAAACCCGAGGCCCCAAAGTGACAGAAATTGGGACAACGGGAGGGGATGACTGTGATGTGAGGATCACATGTGTTCATGGAGTGTTAATACTATGCTCCAGTGCATTATTAAAAGGAGCACCTTAATTACCAGTAGTTTCCCTAGAGGCCCTGCTGCCACGGGCTGGTAGGACAAAAGATGTTGTGCAAGTTTCTCATTGCGAGCACGTATGACTATATTGGAACACATTCCTAGCTATGTTGCCTTAAACTTCGATGATTTATTATTATTATCTGAAATGTCCACGTTAATATTATTACATGACCGATGTTATCCATGCAACACCCGTTCATCCATTCCCTCTATGCCTACAGTACTCCCATCCTGCTGTTTTCCGCGATTGCTACTGTTGTTACTATTTTATTCCTGCTGTTATTTTATTACTACTGCTGCTATAAAACTGTTACCGTTGATAAATTGTTGCGAGCAAGTCTACTTTCAGGTACATCTGAATTGACAACTCAGTTGTTAAAGCTCATAAATATTCTTTGACCCCCCTTGTGCCGAATCAATGAATTTGGGTTTTACTTCCCTCGAAGACTGTTGCGATCTCCTATACTTATGGGTCATCAGGCATCTGGTTAATAGGTTAGTCCCAGGAAATCCATAAAAATGATATAAAGTGTATATAAAATATGTAGCAATTGGCATGAAAACAACATGAAACATATGAAATTATAGATCCATTTGAGACGTATCAGCAGGGTGGGGGGAATTTTAGTCGGGTGGGGCTGGGAGAAACGAGCGACCCCCCTCCAAATTTTTGATCCAATTTTGGTGGAAGGTCTAACAAATCATACCACGTCGTCTGGCACGTCTACATGCTTCGGTAAAAGTTAGATCATTAGATATTTATCTTTCTTTTTGTTAGTGTAGTTCCTAGATTCATGGTACAAAAATTAGAGCCCCAAATCTCACGAGGTTCCTTAGGTGTGGAATATTGAGACTTATGTAGGAACGAAGAGTGATACGACTCTTTTCATAGACTCGAACAAAGAAGAAGTAGTGAATTCTAGGTCCAGGAGAAATAAGAAAATTGGGTCTTAAATGTGGGCCCTATGTGTGAGTTCCCGAATAAATAATACTCGAGCGTACCACCACAGCAGGTAGCGAGTTTTAGTCGTCTTGTATTCAACTTTATATGTTCTATAAAATTCTGATACACCTTTGGCGTACCCTCGAAAAAAAGAATGCAACATCGACTTTCAGTTTCCTTTAACTTTGATGGTGGAAGCCAGTTACTACCACAAGCACATATTAAACCTCTTAGTTCAAATCCAAATGAATTTCTACCATTTCCTAACATTCAATATTCCTAATGGATGGGAGTGGCAACGCGCGCCAAAATGATCTACTGTATTGTAAATCGGTCCGAAGATTGTTTCTTTGTGCACTCTATATGATGGTATCCACCTTGATCAAGTTGCTGAATTCTCTAAAATTATATGTATGTTGGTGTTTCCCTATGAGCGATTCTAGGGTGCTTCCTTTGGCGACAATACTCACCTTGTTTCACACACAAAGACCCTTCTAAAAGTGGTTCTCCAACGACAAGGAGAACTCCCAGCAACTATCGATACCACTCCCGAAGGTCAAACGCAAACCAAACGACCCACAATGGGGGGCTAAATGGATGTCTTGCGCCACTTTGTCCATCGTCATCAACTCCAACTGATATTAGGGATACACTTAGGAAAAAAAAAACACCGACAGCCAGGACCTACGCCGATGGCCAAATGAAAGGGTCGTTGGCATAAACCCAAAGAGCCTAACCGAAAATGCGAAAAATTGCCGTCGGCGTATCTATTTTTTAAAGCTACGCTAACGGCAATGTCGTCGGCCTAGTCTAGCTCTGTGTTTTTTTTACTTAATCACCATTTTGAACATAAGTTTTGCATACGAATTTGGATTTTGACGTTATTTAGATCGTTTTGAAAAGGAGAAACAGAGCTACATAATCATGAGAAAAGACCAAACCAACATTAAAGATGAAGGGTTAGAGCCGGAGAGGGGATCCGGAGCGTCAGAATCCACCCAAAAGTTAGGTGGTGCCTTACCAAGTAGGTACAAGTGTTTTTTGGATTTTAGATGTGCAACATTACACTCCGAGATGCTAATGGCTTAACCATCAGTTTCTCTCTAGTGATCGAGTTTTCGGACTTATAGGTGATAACTCCCACTTAGGTCGAAATGGAGGGAATCTTGTGAAGTTTTTTGGGTATAAGTTTGCTTTGGGTGTTCCTAGGGGCTATATAACATATATAATGACACCACGCGAAGGTTTTACATAATTTGTATTTTTTTATGAATTTGTTTGAATTTCCTATGTCGATTCAAAAAAAAGTCAAACATCGGGCATGACCGTTCGTAGTTAAGGGTTGAATATTGAGAAATTCTTGACTTATTTCTCATAAAATAGGTAGTTTTGTACCTAAATATGTATTTTTTTCCAAAAATAATGAGCAAACTACGCGGCATCTATAGGTCAATTTTGACCCATTTCCAACTGAATTGGCAGAAATTTGTGTTTTTCAAAAGAGTTGGACGGAAACCTTTTTATACGCAAAAATGGTTATTTGTGCACGTAATATCGTCTATTATTTTCAAAAAATGCAGATCCCAAGTTTTGCAACATATTTGTGGTTGGTCCTTCACAAAAAACACAATTTTCACACTCAGAAAATGGAAAATGGTTTTTTTATTCAATGAAAAGGAAAACTTTCTACGTAAATATTGTCCTTGCTTCCAATATGCATGTTTGTGTGGAATATGAGCACATTTCAACAAACTATGCCATGGATTTGGCCATAACACCCATCATTTTGCGTGAAACCCTAGAATATTTAAAGGAGATAGCTCATTTCTGTGAACACCTTTTCAACCCAACTGTAGTAATCGAATTCTATTATTTTTAGTGGATATTAGGACATATATAATTACACTATGCGAAGATCTTATGTCATTTTGAGTATTTTTATTTTTATGGAATTTTATATGCCGATTTCAAGAAAAAGTCAAGAAGGCGGGCGTGACTGCGTATCTAGGGGTTGAATATTGAGAAACTCTTGGTGTATTTGTGATGAAATAGATAATTGTGTACCTAAAAATGATATTTTTTTCCAAAAATCATCAGCAAACTACGAGACACCTATAGTTCAAATTTGACATGTTTCCGACTAAATCGGCAGAAGCTTGTGTTTTTAAAAAAAGGTGGATGGAATTTTTTTTTGTTATTTGTGCATATAATATGGTCTATTATTTTGAAAAAAAGCAGCTCACAAGTTTTGCAACATATTTGTGGTTGGTCCTTCACAAAAAAACATATTTTTCACACTGGGAAATGAAAAATGTTTTTTATCCAATGAAAAGAAAAACTTTCTCCGTAAACATTGTCCATGCTTCCAAGATGCATGTTTGTGTGGGATATGGAAACGTTTCGACAAACTATGCCATGGATTTGGCCATAACACCCTTCATTTGGCCCGAAACCCTAGAATTTTCGGAGGAGATATCTCATTTCTGTGAACACCATTTCAACCCAACTTTCCAATTCCGGTGGATAGACGGACATATCTAATGACCTACACGAAGATCTTGCATCATTTTGAGATGTTTTGAAATTTCTGGAATTTTCTATGCCGATTTCATGAAAAAGTCAATACGGCGGGCATGACTGTTCTTAGCTAGGGGTTGAATATTGGAAACTTCTTGGTGTATCTCTGATTGAATAGGTAGTTGTGTACCTAAAAATGATTTTCCAAAAAATCATGAGCAAACTACGAGGCACCTAAGTTCAAATTTCACCCGTTTCCGACTGAATCGGAAGCAATTTGTGTTTTTGAAAAGAGGCTAATGGAAACCTTTTAATAGGAAAAAAATTTGTCATTTCTGTGTATAATATGGTCTATTATTTTTAAAAAATTCAGCTCCCAAGTTTTGCAACATATTTGTGGTTGGTCCTCCACAAAAAAAACGCATTTTTCACACTCGGAAAACGGAAAATGGTTTTTTATATTCAGTGAAAAGGAAAACTTTCTGCGATAACATTGTCCGTGCTTCCAAGATGCGTGTTTGTGTCGAAAATGGGCACATTTCAATAAACTATGCCATGGATTTGGCCAAAACACCTGTCATTTGGCCCGAAACCCTAGAATCTTCGGAGGAGATAGTGGATTTCTGTGAACACCATTTCAACATAACCGTCCTATTCCAAGTTTATTATTTTTGGTGGATACTAGGACATATATAATGGCACTACGCGACGATCTTGCATCATTTTGAGTTTTTTTAAAATTTTCTGAAATTTTCTATGCCGATGTTAGGAAAAAGGCAATACGACGGGCATGATCATTCGTATCTAGAGGTTGAATATTGAGAAAACCTTGGTATATCTTTGATGAAATAGGTAGTTGTGTATCTGAAAATTATTTTTGCCAAAAATCATGAGCAAACTAGGAGGCACCTGTAGTTCAATTATGACCAGTTTCCACCTAAATCGGCATAAACTTGTGTTTTTTCAAAAGAGGTGGACAAAAACCTTATCACATGCAACACTTTGGTTATTTATGCATATAACATTGTCTATTATTTTCAAAAAGTGCATCTCCCAAGTTTTGCAACATATTTGTGGTTGGTCCTTCACAAAAAACCCATTTTCCGCACTCGAAAAATGGATTATTTTTAATTCAATGAAAATGAAAAATTTCTCCACTAACATTTTCCTTGCTTCCAAGATGCATGTTTGTGTGGAATATGGGAACATTTCAACAAACTATGCCATGGATGTGGCCATTACACCCGTCATTTGACCTGAAACCCAAGAATCTTAAGAGGAGATAGCTCATACACTAAACATCCCACTTAGTAAAGTCCTATACATGATAAAAATATATTATATGGATGTCATATATGAATTTCTCCCATTTTTCTTATCGATTTAGACATAATATTTGTCAAATTTTGATTTAAGGATATATATATAAATTATTCAATATTAAATGGAAATGGCAAAAATGTTAATTATTATTTAAATTCAAGATTATTATTAGTTATTATTATTTTACTTAAATAATTGTTTGGATTCATAAAATAAAGGAGTGTGACATGATGGTCTAAGGGTTAACATGATTGATTGGATCTTATTGTCAACAAAACATCTATTGTTTCTATGTAACTCATAGGGAAGGAACTAAGAAGTTAAGTGTGTTGGAGCTGTAGCAATCTGAGGAAGGGTGGCCGGTCGAAAAGTGTTAGTAGAAAAGAGCATTTAGATTAAAATTAAAAAATGCTTAGAGATAAATATAAATATGTCTATAGTGTGATTAAATGGTTAAGCAAATGAAATAAAAAAATTGGAAAAAAAGTTTTAATTTTTTTATTTAAAAATAAAGAAAATTAAAAAAGTTCAGCCCACCTATGCCGACGGGCCTATATACGCCGCAGCCAGGAGCAGACACCGACGGGGCATACGCAGAAGGCCATAATCGTCCTACCCCTATGCCGACGGGGAACGTGTAGAGAGCTAGACCCGTAGTGATATGTACAAACGCAAGCGCTCATATACACGCGCATACACTCACCCCTATGAACGCATACACGCACACACTACCACTATGACTATGAGCACCTTCGAAAGACTGAGCCGGCGGGTCTTGAGATTAACGAAGTCACCACAGGCGCCTCGCTATCGACGAGAACGTCGCCTCCCACTGAGCGAATATTCCGGCTAAATAAGACACACATATGTCAAACCTACAGTTTGAACTCGGGTGGGCTGGGGATACGACCACCCTCCTAATCATCAAACCACGGGTTGGTTCACGGTATAGCTAAAGTTGTTGTTAATTAAATTGTATAGTAGTTTTTAAGTAAAATTTGATGTGATTTTGTCATGTGGTCAAATCTAATTTTGTTTAATTATTATGTGAAAACTGGTCAATGTTTGCGTCGGGTGAATGTCATTTTTATTTGAGGTAATCGAATGACGATATGTACAGTGTGCACGGATGGGGCTGTTAGAATAACGGAAGGAAAACGCTGTGCATCAGGCGGGGGATCGCGTCCGCGCGTCCCCCGCATCGCGCTTCTGCCGCGTGTCTCCGTGGGCAGAGACAGTTTCCCACGAGAGGCCCCACCACCTACTGCTTATCCTTTTACAGGTGCATTCTCCTCCACTCGTTCTTTCTTTACCTCTCGCCTCCATTCCCCATAGAACCACGTACAAACACGCGCCGCCGTCTCTTCCTTTGTCTCCTGCTCGCCACAGACTCCGACCAAGAGAAGGCCCTGATGCGCCGAGGGATCCTCGCCGGCGCTCTACCGCGGGGGCCGAGCCGGAGAGGAGGGGCGACCGCCGTGGGGGCCGAGGTGGAGATGAGCTCTGGCCCGTCCTCCTACACGCGGACGCCACCTGCGAGGTCTCCGGCGCGGGGAGGCATCGGCTCTCGTCGCACCTCGTGCAGCCGCGGGCTCCTGCAGCCGCGCCTTGGCTCGGCGTGGGCGCGCCGGCAGACGGGCTCACGCCTGATCAGCGAGGGGGAGGACGACGCGAGAGAGGGGGAGGAGCGGAGGAAACGGGGAGGAGCGGAGGAAACGGGGCACGTCTGATCGGCGAGGACGGGGAGCGCCGCGCCCGGCCGCGGCGAGAGCACGCTTGTCACGCTGGACCCCAGCGGGACCGGTGCCGACGATGTGTGCGGCTTCCCGACCACCACCAACAACTCCACCTCGCTCGACCACGGCTCGCCAGACAGACGGAGAACACCAGCTCCACCTCGCACAATTTTTTTTTTTTTGTACAAATGGTTGCTACAATAGGATTTTTCTTTTGCTTTTTTTGTATAATTTTTTTGCTACTGTAACTCCGGCGAGGTCCAATTATTTGCTCTAATAGCATAAACTTTTTGCTACAATAAGTTTTTTTTTTTGCTTTTTTAGTGTAAATTTTTTGAACTGCAATTCCTCCGGCGAGCAAAAGTCTCCGGCGACGGCGACGGTTCCGGCGAAATCGACTTTTTGCTACTGTAGCAAAAAAAACTCCGGCGAGGTCTCCGGCGAGGTCTGACTTTTTCCTGTCTTTTTTGGGGTGAAACGTCTTTTTGCTACGGGTGCAAAAGCGGAGCTTTTTTTTGCTACGGGAGCAAAAGCGGGACTTTTTTTTGCTACCGGGAGCAAAAACGAGATTTGGCAAAAAAAAAGGGACACGTGTCAGCAGGGGGAGGCGGGGATGGAAAATTTCCATCCCCGGGGGACGCCCAGCAGTTCCCATAACGGAAGCTGGGCCAAGGGGTTAGGGATGTAAACGGATCGGATCGGATCGGATAATGCTCTCTCCGTATCCTTTACCATATATTTTTTGTCGGATGCGGAGCGGATCGGATAATGACCGGATACGGATGCGGATGCGGATAATATCGGACTCCGGATTCGGATCGGAAACAGAGCGGATTCGGACCGGAAACGGGTAAAACATATCGGATAAATACGTACAAAGAGACGTATTGTCACCATGCAAAAATAACACTGGAGAGTGGCCAAACGTTTAAAATTACCCCAAAACAAAGATAGTAATTAAATAGTACTTAAAAGTGTCATAAAATGATTGATGATTTGCAATATAAATTTGCATCTAACAACTAGAAACTTTTGTAGGGATAAATAATAACTCAACTCTTGAGGGATTTTCACCGGAGTTAATTTATGCATTTAGTCAAGATGTTGAACATAGGTTATACTAAGCTACGAGCGGGTGATTTGGTCTATGGATCAATGAATTAAATGTATATTTAGGATGATAGTGTTGTGTTAATCGGATTATCCTAATTCATAAGGACGGATAATCCGCGAATAAGTGCGGATAATCCGTATCCGTCGGATAATAGCAATACCATATCCGCTACCATATCCGTCGGATATCCGCTTGACCAAAATCCACATCCGCGTCCGTATCCGGCGGATTCCTATTATTTCATACCATATCCTTAAAAACGGATTCGGATGCGGATTCGGGGCGAAAATTATCCGTACCATTTACATCCCTACAAGGGGTGAACGCCGGAACCGGAAGCCATCTATTCAGTTTGGTTGGGCTTGCATTGCCTGAGGCCGCCGGGAAGGAATATAGCCCAAGCATGTTCCCGTCTATCGGCCTGGATTCGCATCACGCTCACGCTGCCGCCGGCCGGGGGTACCGGCTCCCGCGCCATCTTCTTCCTCGCCCGTCCCCGTGCGGGCGCCGCGGCAGCATAAGCTTTCCGTCGTGCCACGCTCAACGAAGAATCGCTAGCCTCTCCGTGGCCGTCTACCGCGACGGATGGAATGGAATCGCCGGCCAATCGCAACTCCCCATCTCCGCGGAACCCGCACGGCGGCTGCTTGTACAGGCCGAAAGGCGGAAGCGAGGTCTCCTACGGCGTAGCGCGTACCCTCGTCGAAAAGGGCGGAGGATGCAGGCACAACAGTGCGCGGCGCCCAAACTTGAAGGAAAGAGGCGGTGCAGTTTTGCTTGGTGGTGGCGAAAAGTAGGTTGAGAGGAGGACCAAGTAAGTTTATGCCTTCAGTTCCCTTTCACGATTATTTTTTTCCCACTTGGAATCTGCATATGTGCATCAGGTTCTGAAATGTTTAGATGAAATTTGTGCCTGACTGCGGCATAAGAATCCTGTTGGAACTTTGAACATCAACCTCTCTGGAATACAGAACCGATTTTTGGTCCATAACTTTGAAAAAAAATGCAGTAATCTCAAAACAGCTTCACTTACCACCATGTAAATTGGTGTATGTGTGTGTGTGGAAAGAGTTACAACCTTGGCCGATGTTTTAAACACCAGTGGTCCAGGAAGCTATTTCACCCCATTTCAGTTTCCTTTTGCGTCAGTGCCATACTAGTTGTGAACACACGCTAATGTTATTTTCTGCACACAATAACTAGTATGAGCAAGAGGGTCGGCACCTTGCATCTTAACCCTGCATCGGCACAAAGTGTTAAAACTATGATGGAAAAAAATTACATCACATTATACATGAGCTTATCCGCATCCTTTTTCCAATAACAACGGTGGGAATTAATGACATGTTAATCTTTACATGCTCCACCTGGTGAAGGACAATTTTTTCTAAATTGGACAGTATTAATGAAACTTCAACTTTACATTTGTATGTGCATGTTTGTCCCACATAAAACAACACTTATTTTAGTACAATGCTGAGTTGATCTCACCATTTTCTGGTCTAATTTCGGAATCTAGTAGATAGAGCCACCCTTCTCAAAGACTAGGCAACTCTTGAAGGTTTTCTTAATTCACAGGTTATGTCTTCAGTAATGGTAGAACTTGCATCTTCCATAGTTACATTGTGAGCTGAATCTTCACTGGAATGAGACATAAGGGTGTAGCTTGAGTTATTAAAAATATCTTTCCAAAATAACTTCACTTAAAATAAAGAACTTAAATATGTGCATTAATATCTTACAGTAGTCCATTAAAATTTTGCTTCTGTGGCATCTCCATTTCATCTAAGCTTCTCTCGAACATTTCTAGAACTTTGGCTATTGTAGGGCGATAAATAGGTAATATTTGTATGCACCACAAGCCAATGAAGGTCATCTTTCGTGCCGTTTCCTCAATCTCACTTGTGACACCACATGCTTGCAAGCCATCTCGTGCAAAGTGATCATAAATCCAGTCAGGAAAATATTGTTCACTGGATTTTTCAGCCATCATATTCACATTTTTCCTGCCCCCAACCATCTCTAACAACATCATTCCATAACTATAAACATCTGACTTCGTTGAAGCCACTCCGAATGTTCGAGAGTGAACTTCTGGTGCGATGAAACCAATTGTTCCTCTAGCATCAGTCATTGAAAGCTTGCTCCCCTTTGTACGGCTCAGTTTAGATAGACCAAAATCGGCAATCTTTGGGGAAAAATCCTTGTCTAGAAGGATATTTTGGGGCTTGATATCAAAATGAACAATCCTTGTGTTACAACTATGGTGCAAGTATTCTAGGCCACGAGCAACCCCGATTGCTATTGCATAGAGCCTCTCCCATCCTAAAGTTTCTTTTGGGTTCTCCGAGTAAATGTACTTATCTAAGGAACCATTGGGCATGTACTCGTATATAAGAGCTCGTCTCGATCCCTCCAAACAAAATCCAAATAAGCTAACAACATTAATATGAGAGGTCCTGCTAATGCTCATAACCTCATTCACAAACTCGTCCCCATTTCCTTTGCAGTCATGTAACAATTTGACAGCAACCAAACGACCATCATGTAGTCTTCCCTTGAAAACCACACCATAACCACCAATTCCAAGCTGTTCACTGCGACAAGACGTTATCTTCATTACCTCTGAGTACATGTATCTTTTTGGAGCTGGGGACCCATAAGATACTAGCATGGCCTCGTAGTTCCTTTCTGTGCTGCTGCTAGTCTTTTTGCATATGAGAAACCATAGTGTTTTCCCACTTCTATGTCGTATCAGCACGTAAATACATGGAAAGAGCAATGCTGCAGCTGCTGATGTCAAAACTGAGAATGAAGAAGATGTTATTTCTTTGTACCAGTAGTTTATTATATGGACATTTTGATCTTTAGGACCATCAATAGTTTTAATTTCTCTTTCTGAAAGAATGCAAGGCGGAAAGAGTAGGAACAATCTAGAGATCGTATTATGCACTGCATTGAAGTAATTCTTCTTAGAAAATCACTATTTAGGAACTACTGGCATTTAATGATTTAAATGATAACATGTAAAAACATGGTGAAAGTTGTAGCGTACCTATCAGTAGTATATTTTTGCCCGTCCTGGTTCTACCTGGAATATGAAATAATATTTAGTTTGAAAATCAATACGGTAAAATAGTACTATATGTTATGAATCTCACAGAATCAACTAACATAAGCTTGAGCCACACAGAGAGAGAGGAGATGATCATACCTTGATCTGTAGATGAGGAAGCCATTCTTGATCTTGGCCTTGATCAGTTCCTGCTCAACAGATACCACCTAGATAAACACCCAAAGATGTTCAGGTGGCTGGATGAGTCCTTCCCGGTGCTCCTGTACTGGCTTGATCAGCAGCCTTGAGTTTCAGGGAGTGGAGGAAGGAAGAAGCTACGAGAGCAGCCACAGTTCTCATCGTTATCCCTCTCACATCCCTCTCTCTTTTCTTTATAGTACAGTGCACCAGGGGGACCCACCATGTTGACTTTAGTGTGCTAATGTTCCTGATCAGAACATGTTGAATGTGAACATGTTGACCTCAACTTAACGATCAACATCCCAACATTCTCCCCCTTGATCGTAAAATTTTAAGCTTTATAAGTTCACTTTTCAACAAGGTAATGCATTAAGACGAAAAGATTTCAATGGCTAAAATAGATGCCACTGAACCTAGTGACTATAATACATCACCCCATATCGAAATGAAACTCCTTAAACTTTATGAGCTCCATAAACTTTATTCTCATCATACATTACATTAATTTACATAATACTTTACATAAACATCATAAACATTACAGACTCATCCTTTTGATGAAACAGTACACCAAGACAATAGATTACAACAGTCAATTAAGTACTGCTGAACCAATTGGCTATGGTTCCCATCTAATCTCGGAATGAGCCTTTTGGGGAGATGGTGTTTCATTGGTCCCAACATTACCAGGATCAAAAGCTTTCAACCAAACCCATGCCGGCAACATGCACTTTAAAAACACTGGGTGGTAAGCCTTTCGTGAGCGGATCCGCTAACATCAACCTAATACTTATGTACTTGACGTCAATTGTCTGATCCTGGATTCTATCTTTCACAACATGATACTTTATATCAATGTGTTTGGCAGCACCACTTGATTTGTTGTTACTCGAATAGATTACTGCGGGTTGATTATCGCAGTAAAGAGTGAGTGGCTTGGATATGCTATCAATCACTCTGAGTCCCGGGATAAAATTCTTCAGCCACACTGCCTGCCCGGTAGCCTCATAACATGCCACAAATTCTGCCTGCATTGTTGACGATGCAGTGACAGTCTGTTTGGAGCTTTTCCATGAGATGGCTCCTTTTGCGAGGGTGAAAATATATCCTTAAGTGGATTTCTTAGTGTCAACACACCCCGCAAAATCAGCATCTGAATAACCCACCACTTCGAGGTTATCAGATTTCTTATAAGTGAGCATGAGGCCTTTAGTTCCTTGCAAATAACGCAAGACCTTTTTAGCAGCCTTCCAGTGATCCAAACCTGGATTAGACTGATATCTGCCAAGCATCCCGGTCACGAATGCTAAATCAGGGCGAGTGCACACTTGTGCATACATAATGCTTCCAACAATGGATGCATAAGGAATTGACTTCATCTGCGCAGATTCATAATCATTTCTAGGACACTGAAAAGTCCCAAATTTATCGCCCTTAACAATAGGAGCAGGCGAGGCTGAGCACTTATTCATGTTGTACTTTTTCAGTACCTTCTCAATATATGCTCTCTGACATAGCCCCAAGATCCCTCTGGATCTATCTCGGTGAATTTCAATTCCTAAGACATAAGCTGCTTCACCGAGATCCTTCATATCAAAACTAGAGGATAGGAACCTCTTAGTTTCCAGCAACATATTTTTATCACTGCTGGCTAGAAGTATGTCATCAACATACAGTATCAGGAAGATAAACTTACTCCCCCTGAACTTAACATAAACACCATTGTCCACTTTATTCTCTTCAAAACCAAATTTCCTTATGACTTGATCAAACTTAAAGTACCACTGTCGTGATGCTTGCTTCAAGCCATAGATGGATTTCTTAAGATGACATCCCAAATGTTCTTTTCCTTCCACAACAAAACCTTCCGGTTGTGCCATGAGAACATCCTCATATAAATCTCCATTTAGGAATGCTGTTTTAACATCCATCTGATGCAGCTCTAAATCATAATGAGCCACAAGTGCCATTATAATTCTGAAGGAATCTTTAGAAGAGACAGGTGAAAAAGTCTCATTATAATCAATCCCTTCTCTTTGAGTAAATCCTTTTGCCACCAATCTTGCCTTGAACCTTTCGATATCACCCTTGGAGTTACGTTTGGTCTTATAGACCCATTTACATCCAACAACTTTAGCTCCTTTAGGGATTTCTACTAAGTCCCATACTTCATTAGTGCTCATGGACTTCATTTCATCTTTCATAGCATTAAGCCATTCAGACGAAAATTCGCTTTGCATGGCTTCTTTAAATGAGGTAGGATCATTATTCAACATTGATTCATTCATATCCTCACTCATATAGGTGACATAATCATCAGGAATAGCAGACTTCCTAGTCCGTTGTGACCTTCTTAGAGGTTCATTATTTGGCACTTCATCAATAATTTGAGGCTGCTGAACGTCTTCGACAATAACATCATCAGGTGTGACATCTGAAATAGCCACAGGACTTTCAGCAGGAGTTGCTCTAATATCCCTCTCAACAGGAGGTGCAACTTCAGTAGACACCGGGAGAACAGGTTCTTGAATTATTGGAACTGGAAAAAATTCCCGGCTTTCTTCCAATATTATTTCCCGAGGTGTCATACTCCCCCTCATCATTTCATTTTCCAAGAACACAGCGTGTCTTGTTTCAACAAACTTTGTTGCTTGATTTGGACAATAGAACCGATATGCTTTAGATTTGTCAGGATAACCAATAAAATGGCAACTGACTGTCTTGGGGTCTAACTTTCCCATAACCGGATTAAAAATCCTTGCTTCAGCAGGACAGCCCCATACATGAAAATAATTCACAGTCGGTTTTCTCCCAGTCCATAATTCATACGGTGTTTTAGGCACCGATTTACTGGGAACCCTGTTAAGGATATGTGCCGCTGTCTTAAGGGCTTCCATCCATAAATTCACCGGCAGAGTGGAGTGGCTCAACATACTCCGCACCATATCCATGAGAGTGCGGTTTCTGCTTTCAGCCACCCCATTTTGCTGGGGTTCGCCCGGCGCTGAGTATTGGGCCATAATACCATTTTCCTGTAAGAATTTTGCAAATGGTCCAGGAATTTGGCCATAAGAAGTGTGTCTGCCGTAGTATTCACCACCACGATCAGATCTCACAACCTTAATCCTTTTATCACATTGATTTTCAACCTCAGCTTTGAAAATCTTAAACTTGTTCAATGCCTCTGATCTTTCCTTAATGGGATAAATATATCCATAACGGGAGAAGTCATCGGTGAATGTAATAAATGAATTAAAACCATCCACCGTCTTTACATTAAACGGACCACATATATCCGTATGAATTATTTCCAAAACTCCCGTGCTTCGGTTTGCACCTTTCTTAATTTTCTTGGCATATTTTCCTTTGATGCAATCAATACAATGATCGATATCCGCATCCGTAAAATCAAGGGAAGGAAGAACTTGATCTTTAATGAGACGCTCAATTCTCCCCCTCGAAATGTGGCCTAAACGATAGTGCCACAATTTCGAAGAAGTCTCATTATCATTATGCTTGCGTTTGGTACTGACATTCCTATTTGAGGTAGAACCCACATTATTTATATCATCACAAAGGGAAATAACATAAAGCTTATCTTGCCGGAAGGCAAGACCAACATTATTATTGTCATACATAATTATACAACGCTTGTTCCCAAAGTGACATTCATAAGCATCATCATCTAGGCATGAAACGGAAATTAAATTCCGTTTCATCGAGGGTACATATAAAACATTATTCAACCTAAGCTTAAAGCCCGTATGGAGCGTAAGAGTAAGATCTCCAAGCGCTTCAGCATCAGTCTCAACACCATTAGCAACTCTAATGGTTCTTTCCCCTCTTTTTAGGGTCCTCCTCATATTGAATCCCTGCAACGAATTTGCAATATGAATTGTTGCTCCTGAATCAATCCACCATGTATTGGTGGCATAATTAACATAAAGGGATTCCTCAACAAAAGTAATAACATCAGTACCTCTATCTTGAAGCCATTTCTTAAAGGCAAAACAATTCTTTCGAATATGCCCAAGTCTTCCACAATGGCGACAAGCATTAGGATCTTTTGCTTCTCCATCAGTCGCCTTTTCAGGCTTCTTTTGGTGAGAGCCCTTTGAAGATTGGCCTTTATCTTTAAACTGATTAGGCTTAGGCTTCATATATTCATTCACAAATTTCTTATACCTCTTCTTTTGTGAATGCTTGACCTGATTAATGTGGTCAATTCTTTCAGCCTTAAGCCTTTCTTCTTCTTGCACACATCGCGCCATCATTTCATCAATCTCCCATTTCACATCCATTGCATTATAGTTGATCATAAATGGAGAGAATTCAGGAGTCAAAGATGACATAATAAAATGGACAAGGAAACCATTAGAAATTTCCATTTCCATAGTCTTAAGTTTGGCAGCCATGTTGCATTTCTTCATAATATGCTCTCGAAGGCTTCCAGTGGGATCATATTTTTCATCAATCAGCCTTCTAATAAGACTTGTTGCATAAACTTTAGAAGACCCTTTGAACTGATGTTCAATTTTCGCAAAGTACCCTTTAGCTGTCTCACAGTCAGGAAGGGCTCCCCTCATACTTTGTGTAATGGAGCCCTTTATCATCATAAGGCACTTGCGATTAGAGTTATCCCACTTAGCCTTGATAACATCATATTCCTTCTTGAGGCCCTCATAATTTTCAACATTCTCTTTAGGTGCCTCAGGAGGATCATTAAGGAGAGCATAATCAATATTCAGTAAGGCCATCGTTATTTCAAGCTTCTCCTTCCATGTAGCATAGTTGCTACCATTTAGTTGTTCTATGCCATTAAGCATCCCAGTAATATGAGAGACATTAGGTGCTGCAAAAAGAATTCAAAAATTGCCTTAGTAAGCAGCATCATCATTATCAAACTTTATTGATCAAATTCAAATCAGCTTTGGCCAGAAATGAATATGAACAATAAAATTTTGTGAACAGATATTCGTCAATTAGCTTTGGCCAAATTGACAAATAAAAGCCACACATTAATAATCCTCATCATTAATTTTCTTCTATTAACCTGATTCACATCAGCTTTGGCCAGAAGTGAAACAGGGTAATAAAAGATCTTTGTGATTTAAATGCCCGTCAATCAACTTTGGTCAGAATGACAAAGCATAAAACCACACTTTATTTGAGGATTCATTAAACTTTATTTCGCAGCGGAAAAACATTATAACTTGATCATCATAATAAGCATCATAATAAAGCATGACTAATAAATTAACATGCTAAAGCATTTAAAACTGCTAAGAATAAAACATAGCAGCTAATAACATAACTAAAATTAAAACAAAACCAAAACATTAATTTGACTGAAACTGGGCCAAAAAAAAACGGCCCAGTCCACCCCACAGAACTAGGCCCCAAAAGCCCCTCCTTCTCCTTTTTTTTCAGCCCGAGAAATAAAAAGATTTTTATTCGACCAGTACTGGGCTAAAAATAGCCCAGCCCGGTCCACTCCCTCTGATTCCTGTTGGGCTTTCGCCCACTTAAGTTCCCGGGTCCCTTACTGGGCTGTGGCCTGGTCCACCGCGGCTGGGGAAGACACGAGCCGTTGGATTCGCATCCAACGGGCAGGGTCGCGTGCGCGCGTGGGACAAACCCACCGCGTCGCACCGCTTCGCCCGCCCCCCGGGGAAAACCCTAGCCCCCATCCCCTTCTCCTCTCTGCCTCCTCCCGCGACCCACGCGCAGCCGAGGAGACGACGGCGGCGCCGAGCGCCACACACGGAGGAGAGGAACAGCGACGTCCAGGCCCCCTCGCCGGAGCTGCGTGCGGCTTTGGCTAGCGCGCACCTCCGTCGAGCGGCGCTGGGCGGCGCCCTGTGCAGGCGACGGCGCACGAGCGGGCGTCCCCGCGACGGCGTCGGCGTCCAGCACCAGCCCGGTACCGCGGTGACCCTCCACGACGACGAGCGCGCGAGGAAACAGCACCACGGCCCGGCGCAGTGGGCGGCATGGATTCTCGGGGCCGAGCCCGAGCTCCTCTGCCTTCATTAGAAGGTGGCTTCAACGCCGCCGTGGCCAGCGACGGCGGAGAGGCCCGTAAGGTATGCACCACTGCCTTTAGAAGCATTAGATTTAGGGTTCATAGAAATTTGGGGGTTTTGGATGAACTAGGGCTCCGAAAATTGGGGATTTTAACAGTGATATTGCTCCCCTTTCAATCTCTTGCTTAATTGAACCCAAAAACATCATATCAGAGGGGATTTCATTAGAGATTAGTGGTCTAGGGTTTCCAGAAATTGGGGAAATCATATGGAACATGTTCTGTTGCATCAATCCCCACCATAAGCAGTTAAACTTGAAACCCTAGGCCTCTAACAACATTATTAGGGCTTGAACTTTAGAAGAAAACATGGCACAACCATAATACAGGGCCTAGACAATAAACTTGAGCAAGAAACCAACAGATCAAACATGATCTTGAGCTAGATGAGCTCAAGCTTACAGCTAGGTGGCTCTGATACCAATGTTATGAATCTCACAGAATCAACTAGCATAAGCTTGAGCCACAGAGAGAGAGAGAGGAGATGATCATACCTTGATCTGTAGATGAGGAAGCCATTCTTGAGCTTGGCCTTGATCAGTTCCTGCTCAACAGATACCACCTAGATAAACACCCAAAGATGTTCAGGTGGCTGGATGAGTCCTTCCCGGTGCTCCTGTACTGGCTTGATCAGCAGCCTTGAGTTTCAGGGAGTGGAGGAAGGAAGAAGCTACGAGAGCAGCCACAGTTCTCATCGTTATCCCTCTCACATCCCTCTCTCTTTTCTTTATAGTACAGTGCACCAGGGGGACCCACCATGTTGACTTTAGTGTGCTAATGTTCCTGATCAGAACATGTTGAATGTGAACATGTTGACCTCAACTTAACGATCAACATCCCAACACTATATTGTTTATTTTTTTCCAAAGAAATTAACAGGCAATAGGATCTTCAATATTTGGTGAGCGAGCAGTTGCATGGCAACAGTACGACTGCTGCAGAGTGTTGGAAGAAGTGTGCAAACTAGTGTGGGTGAGAAGGGACTGCTGTCAGCAAAAACGTGGTTCACAGGTTACAGTACTTTTTTATGTGGGGAACTCCTAAGTCGTCAATTTCAAAGGAACCAATTTAATGCACCTGTCAACAGTCAGTAGAGAGTCTTCGTTGATGATTTATGCATTTGTCCATGCCTTTAAATCTCGACTGGTGTCTAGGTTCATCTCTCGGTGCTCCCTTCAATCATGCCATCATGTAAGTAGTACAGAATGTTCTAATTATAGTAGATGATTATTAAACCCAAAGGGTTGAACGAGAGATGAACCGATACATCTACATGGAGGCATGGAGCACTGCTCGTTTCAGGTCTATTTGACGTACTTAAGTTTTCAACTCGCAGCACTGTCTAATTGTATTTATACAGGTGCTCAATTTGGAGGGTTACCACTGAATGTTGAACCGTTCTGCCTGCTACCTGGCAGATTCGTCAGGAGTTAACTATAGTTTGCTTCCGTTGAGGCCACAGCATCCGACCCCAGCACTGGCAGTTCGCGTGTATCCGCTGATGGAGAAGTTAGAATGAGAGCATCCGACCCCAGCACTGGCAGCATGCAGCGATTTTCGATGCATGGCAAAAATCAGAATTGAGGAGACAGATTTGTTAACCGAAAAGGATGGCTCAAGCGACTGGAGGACGATAAGGGAGAAGATGATATGGGTGGTGTTAAGCGTTTAGCCAATGACTTTGACTTGTTCTGTCAACACTATAACTTTCCCACAACCACTAGATAGAGGGTCGACATCCGAATGTCTTGATCCACATTTAGTTGGTGCCGTTGCCATTGAAGATGTCGATTATCTAGCACTGGAGGAAGGAAACCAGGAGCATCAAAATTCAATAATTAGACCATGGTATTCTGGACTAGGGACCCGCCCTCGTATAGGCACATGCCGAACGGGTAGGCTATGGTCAGGCTGGGTGTCTTTGGTGTGGCGCCAGCCAGTGGTGCCAGCCGGAGGAAGGAGGCGAGAGCAGCAGGAGGGGAAGGAGGAGCTGGTGACGGCAAGGCGGCTTATGAACCCACAATTAAGTTGAGTTGCTTGATAAACAAATGATTAATATGAAGACAGAGCTTACTTACGTACCGTTGCTACCAGCCGAGGTAGCGGCTGCAGGTGGCGGCTGCCATGTGAGGAGGAAGCCACCGCTGATGAGCTCCATGTAGTCGTTGGCATCCACCACGCCGGTCGACACCGGCAGCACCGGCACGACGGTGGAGCTGCATCCTTCCAACGCGGCTTCTCTCTGGCTGGACTCACTATACCACCCAACCACGCGCACGAACGTGTTGTTCCCGCATGCCGTCTCCATAAGCCCTCCTTGTTCCGTCGACTCTGTTAGAGATATATTAGGTGTACGTATCTTTGATAGTTTAGGATTTGTATTCAGTCTCCTACTCTATCTCTACGAGGCTTCTTGCCCTCTAAGTTTGTACCCCAATATATGCTCGCCCATGAGGCTCAATAATACATTTAACATATTTCGCCAATCTCATCCTTCTACATGGTATCAGCCTAAACACGATCTAACCCTAGCCGCCGCCGCCGCTTCCGCCTCGCGACGCCCCCGGGACGGATCTATGATCGCCGCAGGGGGCCGCGCCGCCCGTACCTAGGGTTCGTCCGCCCGTCCCGTGGATCGGCTGCCCTAGAGCATTTTTCTCTCCGCCGGTCGCTTGGCCGACGTTTTCTCTTTTGGTTTTCCGATTCAAGATCGGTTTGCGTCGCCCGCCGCCACCGTCGATCCTCACGTGCCTCTACACCGACACCGGCGCGACTACCGGCCTCTTCACCGACACGGTGGAGTCACACGCACTACAACGGAATCGGTCTATTGCAACGAAAATAGTCGTTGTAAAAAGTGACTTATCGTCGCAATAGGGTTTTGTTGCAACGAAATCGGTTTCGTTGGGAGGCGTCGCGAAAACCTCCGTGGTAGAAGCCTGTCTCCGCGCACTTAGATTCGTCGCTAAAAAAGAATCCAGTTGCAACCATTTTCTAGGCCAATTGCCACGCACTTTTCCGTCGCGTCTCGCACATAACGCAACGTACGTATTTCGTTGGTACACCTCTAGTGCAACAAATACCCAAACGTGGCGAGTGACCAATGTGGCAACGGCGAGTGTTCCGTTGCGCTTGTTCTTTCGTTGCAAAAGTCGAGTTTATTTGCCACGTCCAGTTGTGTGGCAAAAAACTATGGCAACAAACATTATACGCGTGGGAACAACGTTTTGCCACACACAATCAATCGTGGTAAGATGATTTTTAAATAGTAATCGCTACGGCCTTCATATTAGTAGCCATAAGCAATCGCGACAATTTCAACTATTCGTGGCGCCATTCAATTTCTACAAATTTTAGTTTCGTGGCGAGATATAGTATTCGCAACATCCACATTTTATGTTGCTACAAGCAACTGCGACAATAACAACTTTTCGTGGCGCCATTGTATTTCGACAAATTTTATTTTCGTGGCGAGATGTAGTATTCGCAACATCCACATTTTATGTTGCTAGAAGCAACTGCGACAATAACAACTTTTCGTGGCGCCATTGTATTTCGAAAAATTTTATTTTCTTGGCGACATATACAATTCGCAACGTACAAATTTTAGTAGCTAGAAACAACTGCGACAACTTCAACTATTCGTTGCGCCTTTCTATTTCTACAAATTTTAGTTTCGTGGCGAGATGTAGTATTCGCAACATCCACATTTTATGTTGCTAGAAACAACAGCGACAATAACAACTTGTCGTGGCGCCATTGTATTTCAACAAATTGTATTTTCGTGGCGACATGTACTATTCGCAACGTACAAATTTTAGTAGTTAGAAACAACTGCGACAACTTCAACTATTCGTTTCGCCTTTCTATTTCTACAAAATTTAGTTTCGTGGCGAGAAGTATGGGAATTCTGTATTGCAACGAACATAGTTTGGTGGCGTGAATGAAATATCGCAACAAAGTTAGTTTGGTGGAGAAAACATATTGCGACGATTTCTACCTCATGGTGGTGAGAGTCTATTACAACAAAACACTTTGTTGTGGCGACTGAGGCTTCACGCAACACTAAAATTATCGTGGTAAACTACCTATTGCCACGTTATAGAAAAAAAAATAAAAAAAATTAAGGAAACAAATAATACGGGCATTGAATTAAAATGTTCAAAACGGTACGTAAAATATGTTTATTTACACAAAATAATAGTTCTCATAGATATTTTTAATATATACAAATGAAATTCTCGTACAACATGGATCAAATCAAGATCAAATCAAACTGAAATATCCAGTGCAGCTATTTGTTTCCATCAGAAGTTTGATTGTCGTCCTGCAATCAATTGTAAAAAAAAAGGTGTGAGTCTAATCAGCAATAACACATGCTGAAACATAAGAACCAGCAGATATAGTGTGTGGATGAAGCAAAAACAGTTGTTGTAACTCAACGAAGCCACAACCCATAGTGAAACATAAACTGTAGCAAGTATAGGGTGGGTGCAGCAACGCTATAGTGTGGGTGAAGCAAAAACAGAATGTACTAGTACCAAACTGTACAAGATTGTGACTTACAAGTGCTTTATACATTCGACTTTTCTGTATCGTGCTGTGCGGAGGAACTATTTTCTTAGCAGGACTGTTGGTAAGTGATGGTTGCTGGTTCGACTTCTTAGACGTCTGCAAAAACAAAGTGCACTGTTAGCAACGCAAGTAAACAACTAAATCTTACTAGTTTGCAATTGTATGACTATCATCACCTGAGGTGTAGTCGTCTTCTGCTTTTCCATCTGTGCGGAGAGCTCGTCAAACTTTGCCTGGAACTGTGACTTAAACTGTGCAACCAAGTTATTTTCAAATTCTTTTCTTGAGTTTCTCTCCGCCTCCATCAGTTTTTCCCTTTGAGCAAGCTCTTCCATTAATCTCTTCTCAAGATTTTCTCTCTCAGCCCGCTCTACATTAATCTTCTCTTCCATGCTTGCACGTTCATCTAGTAACTTATGTTCTAAAGTAGTGACCTTCGTGGTGAGCTGGGAGTTAACTTTTTGGGTCTCTGCCGTAGCCCGAGCTTGCTCCTCTAACAGCAACTTAGACCGCTGAGAACTAGTTTGCACCTGGGCCATGTATCCGAACCCACGAGGCTGCGATGATTGCATTGAACTTTAGATTTATATGCTTTCTGGAAAATATTGATTCTTTGTTCAGCTGACAATGGAACACCAGTTTCCTCTAATCTGTTTTCAATCTCTTTACATGTTGTTTCCTGATTACGAAAAAAAATCTCAAATCAGATGAAGAAACATCCAAGATGGAGAACAATAAATATGTTTAGAGTAGCTTCTAAGTCAGTTAACTCACGTAAACATCCTTGGACTCTTCTGTAGTCCATGTTCCATTCTTTGTGTGGGTCAGTCTCCAGAGAGCAACACAGTCTGGCTCTTCTCCAGTTTCCGAATCCCTCTGCAAGTAGTGCAACAATTAGATACTATAAACATTAAAGCAAAGTGAACACCGACGCATGCATAGTGAGTAGGCCCATACATTCTCAAAACTGAGTTGAGAGTAGGATTTTGATCCTACTCTGTGTTTTGTCTTCATCTGCGAACGGTTATCCTTGTTCTTTTGGCTGAGTTCCTGCTCATTCAATTACAAAAAAAAAACTTGTCAGACAAGCCATTTGATGATAGTACAAAATTCACAAACAGGTAGTATAGAAATAACCAGGAATTTCGGATCAGTGCCAAAGTACTCGATCAACCATTCCCACTCTTCTTTTTATAAATCTTCTGGGACAACTGCCCTTCTGGCATCATCTGTTCTGTATGCCTTGTAATTGCTGCTTAGGTTTCCTCGCCAGCCTCTGTAGCGTTCTTTTGCAATTTTAAGAATTTTTTCGTGTGTTTCGTCTGTATCTGGCATATCATATCTGTCCTGTAATGCGTAGAACAAACAGATAGACTTAGTTTAGTAGTAGTTCTTTTGCTGCAGTTTAGTACATTAATTATGGACGAAAAAAGCAGACAACACATGTGAGAAAGGTTGTACGCACCAACATATCTGTGACGATCATGCGATGGATGTTAGGGTGAATGTCTGTCCACCTCCTCACTCCAATAATTGGTAACCTTCTTTTCATTGTGATTACCAAGTCATCCTTGAATGAACGGTTGTTCATTCCTACTGGACCACCCAATGTTTCAGAGAAATCAACACCTAGCTTTCCAGCTCCATTGGCATGACGCTTCTTATTGGCTTTCAAACCTTTCACAACACCTCGCCCTTTCTTCTTCGGTATGTCATCACCTACATCCCAAAACACACACAAAGAAACAATTTATTTTGTAGTTGATTGAAAGAAATTAGGACACAGCGGTAAAAAAAATAGCTAGTACCTTCTTGTAGTTGTAGCTTCGGGCGATAGCAGCGTGCATGGGAAGGCCAATCATCAACGGAACACATGTCAGTTTCAGACACATTAGTGTTAGGTTCAGTTCCTGTTTCAGGGTTAACATTTGTACTGAATCAGCAATCGTAGATTTTATCCATTAAAACAAATATTAGACAGAGCTTAAATGTCAAAAATAAATTACCACGTCTACGTTTTCCCTGACTTTTTTTATATTGTAGTATACTTTCAACCCTTGTCATGCAGACAGATCCTTTCTTTATTACTGAAAATGTTAACAATAAATGGACAAAGCATTTGCATTGTGCATAATTCAGAAAGCTGATTAAGAATTAATGAACTTGTGTACCATTCCCAAAGGAGTAATCTGTATCTTCTTCTTCGTTTGAAGCTTGTTCCTCTTCGGTTGCATCCCTAACTGCATGTTTATGAAAATTGTGGATTAGGTAAGGAATGCATAAAATAGTTACCGGGGAAAATATTTATTAAAGTCTGTATTGAAGGAGTTGCGAGTTGGAGATTTGGCATGAAAGTATAACCTGTGAGAGTGATCTGTCGCTTTTTTCTGGTGGATCCAGTTGCATCATCAAGCAGAGACTCTTTGGTTGCAATATCAACCGCCCTGGCCTTCTCCCTAAACACACACAGGGAGATCTTCTTATCATTAGAGTGTATGCGTTTCAATTGCTCAAAATCACTACCATGGTCTATTGGAACAAGTTTTCCTTTGCCAGGGCCATTATTAAGCCTGCAGTACAGGTAATCACGCGCGCCACTGAAGCCAACGTTTTCAATCAAATTGATGAACTCCATATAGCAGATTTCCTCCGGTTCCATGGCTGCTTCCACAACTTTTTTGTTTTTATCACCTTCCTCATAGAAAAGTCTAACTTTCCAAATGGGTTCGGTCGTCTACAATTAGATAGAAGGAAAAAATGAGAACCCAAATATGCAGTGAGTTAGCAGATCTGAAATAAAAAAAATAGTTACATGGCATTATTCACATAGAAAACCAGATACACATATGATCGACTAGGTGTTCATACACGGATTAACGCTTAAACCAGAGGAAGAACAGAGAATAACAACCAATATCGAGACCATATAAGAGACGGCGAGATCACGGAGATGGACGAGAGAAGCAGATTAGACAGGAAAACCTGAGAGGATTCGCGTTCCATGGAGTCCGATCGAGACATCGACATGTGTAGAGCTCTGAACGTGATGAGGGCGAGATGAGATCTAATCTGCAATGGCGAAAGAGGTGGCCCGCAGATTATGCTATGGCGAAACAGGAGGGGGCATCGTGCACTTCTACATACACTTTAGCGGGAAATTTAAAGTGACTGCTTTTATTTTTTGGTGGGAACACAAAATTTCGCTACACTTGGCGTTTTAGCGGGAGGATTTAATTTTTTTTTGGTGGGACATCGTATTCGAGCAACCACAACGCCTTGTCGACAATATAGGCGCTAATAGAGCAGTTAAACAATGCATGCAATCGCAGGCTGCCTAGAAGGCATATTTTGCATTGAGTTTCAAGGCGTCAGGCTCTTAACTATCGAGGGAAAACTAATCGGATTTATTCCCTAGCGCTTACAATGTAGGATTGAAAACATGTGGAAGTCTCGCATGAGTCATGTAATGTCACTGAACAATTATTTCATGCAACTTATTAGCTGCCGCCGCCTTGTTTATTTCTGCAAACTTGAAATTGCCACTGAAAATATAAACAGGACAAGTAATCTTCACTGCAGATGAAGGTTTGGGTGATCAAACCACTGAAGCACATCGCTGATGGCAGTACGATAATTACATACATCCATACGTTCATGATCCGATGAGAATGTCCAAGTTGGCAGACTACGTACTACAACCAGGGCGACAGCGCCCGCATCACGATCTTCACGTCCAAGTGGCGGTTACGGGTGCTCCTAAGTGTAATGAGAATAGCTTGCTTTTCATATAAATGCTTGCCTTCAAGGAATTCCCGCCATGCATTCCTGCCAAACATAATGCGGCCGTCCCTGTCCGTGTTGTATGGAACGGTGGTGAACGCCTCTGATGATCCGAGGCATAGCCCAGCATGGCCTGAAGACGGAATGCCAGCACTGTCCGCTATGGACTTAGGTAGTTTCTGGATTTCGAGCGTGTGGATGACATACAAAAAGAAGTAGGTCATAGTAAGGCACACGTTGTAAGCATAAATTGTATTGAAAAACATAAATAGCATTGGCACCTTACGTACCATCTCATATCTGGCCACATTTGTTCACGTCAAACGAGTCACGTATGGCACTCCAATGTATTCATCTATTGTGGGTAGAAGCTCACGAACGTGGTCCTTCTCATCGTCATCAAGATCAGCTCTCTGGGAGAAGATGATGGAAGAGTCGAATGGGTCATCCTCATCCATGGACTGCTGATCCGTGGACTCCTCATCCGTGGACTCCTCAACAGTCCTGGGATCTGGGTCAGTTTCATTGCTTGTAGTAGCGTCGTGGTCGTACAAGTAGTGCCTGCGGCACATGTCGAACTTGAACACCTTGACGGTGAGCAAGGCGTCGCCGTCGTAACTGAAGAGGAGGAACATGCCGCGCTGTAGGAAGTAATATTGGGCGAACTTGTCCCAGCCGTGCCCGAGGAAAATGCGGCCAGCTTCATCGAAAAGCACATCCATGTCCCAGTTCTTGCTACTCGGATCGTCCGCCTCACGCAGCTTAAGTTCACGTGGTTCACGGCCCTTCAGCAACTCCACAAACTTCTTAGGCAGCACCTGCAGCAATATGAAAGTTAAATGGATAGAAAAGAGTGCTTACTAGAAATAAATTTACTGTTTGATGATGGATGAGTACTATAAAAATGTAAACAAGTAGTACCTAGTAATCAGTTATACTAAATCTTAGTTGAGCAATGAGGGTGTTTGCCACATTAATTCAAAAAGATGAACTTTCAGTGGGAGCTGAAATGTACCATATCGAGTGAACATATTCACGTAGAGCAATTGAGCTACTACAACCCATCTACTAGACCTTAATTTGATTCACAAATTTAACTAGCTACAGGATCATAGCTCAGACACTATGTCAGACTAAATAACTGAAGTGGTGTTGTGGGTCGATGAAGCGTACCAGTTTGTCCGATGTAGCGTCTACTACGAGGGAGTAGAACTCAAAGTGTGCCAACTCCATCTTAACAGATCCCTCTGTTCATCATATAATAGAAATGCAAATCAATTTCCGGCTACATATATAATCGGGAATTAACATTTTGGTGATAAAGTCCACGTACTGAATGCCGCGTTGTATTGCAAGCGGCAACTGCTTAGGTCGAACATCTTTACTGTGATGACATTGCGGCCGTCGTAATTGCAGATCAGAATAAAGCCTCTCTGCAGTTTGTAGGTCCGGGCGAAACACTCCCAGCCGCGCTTGAGGAACATGCGGCCAGTGCTGTCGAACCACACATCAACGTCCCACGTGGTGCTACGCCGATGGCCGACCTCAAGCAGCTTCAGTGCACGGGGTTTACGGTCCCCTAGCAACTCTGCGAACTTCTTAGGCAGTGACTGCAGCAGAGGATAGAGCAAACCATGAACATCATTCCACCTATCTGACTAAAATGACAAGTAAAATGAGTATAATACCTGTTTGTCCGATGAAGCATCATCTACGTAAGCGAGGAACTCGTAGTCCATTATATGCAAACCCGCCTGTAGATCGTACTAAAAAGTATGACTTCAGTTACATTTAGCAGACGTGCCAAAACAGCAGAGGTTAAGAAACATGAAGGTTCACTACAAATTTAGGAGTAAATGCAGTCTAGCAGCATCATGGTTCAGAGACATTCATACACAGGTGCAATTTAAATTTGACATGCATTCAAGAATTTCATGGAAGTACGGAACTTCAGAAAAGAAAATCTACTAGTATGTCAAGGAAATGGTGTGCCGACAATCTATTGTACTGCTTTAGCAAATTAATTGAAATAGCTACTGGTCCTAAAAAATGGCTCACATCTATTGTCCTGCTGAAGATTAAAAATGGAAATTACTAAAAATAGCTAGTGAACCTAAAAAGGGGTAAAGTCAACTGTACTTGTGAATAGTAAAAAGGGAAATTACTAAAAGTAGGTACTGGTCCTAGATATGCCAGTGTGAGTACCAGAGGTCTTACTTTCAACATCACTAATTACCTACCTAGAAAAAGGCACACACACAACAACAGCTACCAACATCAACTGGGCACCTGGAACTATCAAAATTAACATGAAGGTATAGTGCAACATCTCAATCAGATGCATGTAAGTACCATTTACTTTAGTCATAAACGTGTAAAAGACAAATCAATCATGAATGACATCGAACATAAATACGTGCTACCATCTATATGTAGCACAAGATTTCACATTTCTTTCCTGTCTAGACAAGTAGGACACTAGTTACCTTATAGAAAATGAGTGTTTGAACTTAAATCGTTCTGCAATGCATCCACAAGAGGTGAAGTTCTAACCTGAGTGTCGCCCGCGATGGATCAGTGGTGAATCGACGCGCCGTGGGTCAATCTACAGCGCGATGAAGAGACTGGCGACGACGGCGGTCGCGAGAATGCGGCGGCCCAGAGAGGGATGCTGATCGAGGGGCGGCGAGGTCGAGAGATGGATGGCGGCGGCGGCGGCGACGGTGTCGGTGAACTGCGGAATAAGGGTTTTCTCGGAGCAAATAACTGTAGGTACACAAAGAGGAGGAGTGCGAACTTGACGTGACAATACGAGAGGAAGATGATACTTGGGCCCACCTGTAAGTCTGTTACCACAAATGGTGGGTACATTTCCGCGGGGCAGTTGCCATTTTTATGGTTCCTATCTGAAGTGCCACCGAGCGTCTCCCCTCCCCTCGCTTCATTTCAGCAACATTGCACGTGTGGGATCTCAAAAAGCCGCTTCCATTCTCAAGTTGCCTACCAATCTTATGTCGTAGCCGTTTCCGGGGACTTTCGGTCCAGAACATTGTTCCCTTCCACCTACGATGCCTGGAATACAGCAGAGATGAGAATGTAAGCCATACTTGGCAATGTGGGCCCACACAAAATGCTTGAACCCCATTGCAGGACTTGTATGGTGCCGCCGTTGCGCTGGGTGGCGTCGAAGCACCGGACGTTAACCGGAACGATTCTCGCCGCTTCTCGCTCTTGCATGCCAGCCTCGACACCTGGGGCATCCTTACAACCCACTCCAAGCAACTCACTCCACATGCAACACTGCACCTTGTAACCCCTGCCCATCAGTGGGCGATGCGTGATCTGGTTTTATATTGCCTTCGAAAGCGGAAGGAACGGCCGAAAACGGGGATTTCCTTGGCCAACTTGTTGTTTCCCATGCCCAAAGTCGAAATCATGATGCATTCCAAGAACCTCGCTTCATTTCAGCAACATTGCGCGTGTGGGATCTCAAAAAGCCGCTTCCATTCTCAAGTTGCCTACCAATCTTATGTCGTAGCCGTTTCCGGGCACTTTCGGTCCAGAACAATGTTCCCTTCCACCTAGGATGCCTGGAATACAGCAGAGATGAGAATGTAAGCCACACTTGGCAATGTGGGCACACACAAAATGCTTGAACCCCATTGCAGGACTTGTATGGTGCCGTCGTTGCGCTGGGTGGCGTCGAAGCACCGGACGTTAACCGGGACGATTCTCGCCGCTTCTCGCTATTGCATGCCAGCCTCGACACCTGGGCATCCTTACAACCCACTCGAAGCAACTCACTCCACATGCAACACTGCACCTTGTTACCCCTGCCCATGAGTGGGTGATGCGTGATCTGGTTTTATATTGCCTTCGAAAGCGGAAGGAACGGCCGAAAACGGGTTTTTCCTTGGCCAACTTGCTGTTTCCCATGCCCAAAGTCGAAATCATGATGCATTCCAAGAATCTCGCTTCATTTCAGCAACATTGCACGTGTGGGATCTCAAAAAGCCGCTTCCATTCTCAAGTTGCCTACCAATCTTATGTCGAAGCCGTTTCCGGGCACTTTCGGTCCAGAACATTGTTCCCTTCCACCTAGGATGCCTGGAATACAGCAGAGATGAGAATGTAAGCCACACTTGGCAATGTGGGCCCACACAAAATGCTTGAACCCCATTGCAGGACTTGTATGGTGCCGCCGTTGCGCTGGGTGGCGTCGAAGCACCGGACGTTAACCCGGACGATTCTCGCCGCTTCTCGCTCTTGCATGCCAGCCTCGACACCTGGGGCATCCTTACAACCCACTCCAAGCAACTCACTCCACATGCAACACCTTGTTACCCCTGCCCATGAGTGGGCGATGCGTGATCTGGTTTTATATTGCCTTCGAAAGCGGAAGGAACGGCCGAAAACGGGGATTTCCTTGGCCAACTTGTTGTTTCCCATGCCCAAAGTCGAAATCATGATGCATTCCAAGAACCTCGCTTCATTTCAGCAACATTGCACGTGTGGGATCTCAAAAAGCCGCTTCCATTCTCAAGTTGCCTACCAATCTTATGTCGTAGCCGTTTCCGGGCACTTTCGGTCCAGAACATTGTTCCCTTCCACCTAGGATGCCTGGAATACAGCAGAGATGAGAATGTAAGCCACACTTGGCAATGTGGGCACACACAAAATGCTTGAACCCCATTGCAGGACTTGTATGGTGCCGTCGTTGCGCTGGGTGGCGTCGAAGCACCGGACGTTAACCGGGACGATTCTCGCCGCTTCTCGCTCTTGCATGCCAGCCTCGACACCTGGGGCATCCTTACAACCCACTCGAAGCAACTCACTCCACATGCAACACTGCACCTTGTTACCCCTGCCCATGAGTGGGCGATGCGTGATCTGGTTTTATATTGCCTTCGAAAGCGGAAGGAACGGCCGAAAACGGGTTTTTCCTTGGCCAACTTGTTGTTTCCCATGCCCAAAGTCGAAATCATGATGCATTCCAAGAACCTCGCTTCATTTCAGCAACATTGCACGTGTGGGATCTCAAAAAGCCGCTTCCATTCTCAAGTTGCATACCAATCTTATGTCGAAGCCGTTTCCGGGCACTTTCGGTCCAGAACATTGTTCCCTTCCACCTAGGATGCCTGGAATACTGCAGAGATGAGAATGTAAGCCACACTTGGCAATGTGGGCCCACACAAAATGCTTGAACCCTATTGCAGGACTTGTATGGTGCCGCCGTTGCGCTGGGTGGCGTCGAAGCACCAGACGTTAACCCGGACGATTCTCGCCGCTTCTCGCTCTTGCATGCCAGCCTCGACACCTGGGGCATCCTTACAACCCACTCCAAGCAACTCACTCCACATGCAACACTGCACCTTGTTACCCCTGCCCATGAGTGGGCGATGCGTGATCTGGTTTTATATTGCCTTCGAAAGCGGAAGGAACGGCCGAAAACGGGTTTTTCCTTGGCCAACTTGTTGTTTCCCATGCCCAAAGTCGAAATCATGATGCATGCCAAGAACCTCGCTTCATTTCAGCAACATTGCACGTGTGGGATCTCAAAAAGCCGCTTCCATTCTCAAGTTGCCTACCAATCTTATGTCGAAGCCGTTTCCGGGCACTTTCGGTCCAGAACATTGTTCCCTTCCACCTAGGATGCCTGGAATACAGCAGAGATGAGAATGTAAGCCACACTTGGCAATGTGGGCCCACACAAAATGCTTGAACCCCATTGCAGGACTTGTATGGTGCCGCCGTTGCGCTGGGTGGCGTCGAAGCACCGGACGTTAACCCGGACGATTCTCGCCGCTTCTCGCTCTTGCATGCCAGCCTCGACACCTGGGGCATCCTTACAACCCACTCCAAGCAACTCACTCCACATGCAACACTGCACCTTGTTACCCCTGCCCACGAGTGGGCGATGCGTGATCTGGTTTTATATTGCCTTCGAAAGCGGAAGGAACGGCCGAAAACGGGGATTTCCTTGGCCAACTTGTTGTTTCCCATGCCCAAAGTCGAAAGGGATAATTAACAAGGTGCCCTCAGTTGGCACTAGGGCTGAAATTCGAGCCGAGCCGAGTCAGCTCGGCTCGACTCGCTCAAGCTCGGTCAAGTGACGAGTCGAGCTCGGATCGACTCGTTCAACAAACGAGTCCAAAATCAAAACTCGGCTCGGCTCGGTGAACTCGCGAGTAGCTCGCGAGCTACTCGTTTAACTTTTTTTTTATTTAGTAAAATTATAAAAGTCGACATTATATATTATATATACAATTATTTTTATTATTTGGGGCATGTATAATAAAATCATCACAATGATCGATGAAAATATGTCACCATAAAATAATTTGTAGTAAATAAACTAAAATAATCAGTAAAAAAAAATTCACATATATAAAAATATCATTAGAAACTCTTTTTACCGAGTTAAACGAGCTAAACGAGTACTCGTAAACTCGGCTCGTTTAGCTTGAACTCGTTTACTGTCGAAAATGAAAACTCGACTCGGCTCGTTGGACAACGAGTTCGAGCCGAGCCGAGTCGAGTTGCGAGCTACTCGTTTAACTCGCGAGTTTTGAGTTTTAATTCCAGCCCTAGTTGGCACCAAGACCTCAGTTTTACCCCTAGCGCCGAATCGACCTCAGTTTTGCCCCTAGTCAGCGCGCAAGGACTCCTTTCGCTGCTCCCACCGTTACTTTCGGCCCCCGTTAGGATCCTGACCTGTGGGACCCATCATAGAACCGTTGGCGCGGCCTATGGGCCCCAGCTGTTGAGCCTTGGCGCTGCATGTGGGCCCCACCTGTTGACGGTTGGCGCTGCATGTGGGCCCCACCTGTTGACCGTTCCTTGCGGCCGAATGTCACATGAGGCCCAATGTCAACATGTAGACATTATCCATTTATATTTATTAATCACTACATGCAGACTACGCATTATCCATTTATTAAACCATCAAATTATTCGTATTAATAATATAAAATATATACTGTGCTCAACTCAAATTTTTATGTTATCTTAGAAAACATAATGCAGCACATCTCTTATATATAAATTTTGTTTACAATGTGCAGATTTTAAAGCGATGATTAGAAAGGAAAAAACTTTTAAACAGTGGGTACATTTGGACAAATATAAGAACATAACTTTATATATAGGGCTTATATATAATTAAACATACTTAAGAGAGGATAACTGGCCCCACTTTACATATATTCAGTGGGGCCCGAGAAACATTACATTTAACTAAAAAAAAATGCTAGCCCTAACTGCTCCCGCTCTGCATGCGGGAGCCCTTCCCGCCCTCCGGCGCCGCCCTACTTCCGCGGCCACTCCGCCGCCCGGATCTCCATCTCCTTGTTGACGCGGGCACGGTGGTTCTCCGCCCGCATCCTCTCCTCCTGCCTCTCACGGGACCGCTTGATCCTGGCCCGGAGGGCCTTCGCCTCCTCCTTCGCCTCCTTCTTCTCCTACGCCTTTAACTCCTTCGCCTCCAGCCGCTCCAGTCTCTTGAGGCGGAGGTTCGTCCTGGGGGAGATGTCCGACGTGTTGGTGGTGAGGGAAGGGACGGGGCGGTGGACGAAGGGCGGCGTCGGCGATCGCTCCCGTTGGGGAGAGTCGTCGACGGGAAGCACGATGGGCAGGACGTCCTCCGGCTGCCACTCGGCCTCGTACCAAGGCCGAGCCTTGGGGTGGTTGTCCTCGTCGGAGACCGACTCCGGGCTTGAGAGGGATGAGAATATGGAGGACGAGTGAAGGACTATTTAAAGACACGATTAGACGCGTGAATTTATTTGGGTAGATGAAGCAAACTGTGTGAACACATTGGATAATGAAGTGTAGAAGAGTCGTGCATGGTCAAAGCGGTGTATAACAGGCATAGGCGTAGGCGTAGGCCGGACAGCTAGTGACACGGAGTACGAGCGCGTGTGCATTCGTCAGTCGATGTGATTCGACGTTGCATGCTTGTATTAAAGAAGAGAAGAAAGTCCAAAGTCTCCTCGCTAGCTGCATATGCATTGATGCGTATCTTTTGAAAACTAGGCGTGGAGGGCTGCGTCGCTGCAAATGCGACGCGACTCGTACTTGTTTCTGAAACCAGGCGTGGAGGGCTGCGTCGCTGCAAATGCGACGCGACTCGTGTTTCTGAAACAAGGCGTGCAGGGCTGCTGCAAATGCGACGCGACGTTAACTATTTTCTTCTTCTGCATCGGACGGATGCGCTCGCAGCCACAGCGATCCGCTAGACGTTCGTTCTGCGCTCTGACTGGTTGGTACGTTGGCCACAGGGATCGATGGTTCTACATATGATTTCTTTGCTGTTATGTATTATAAACCATGTTATTTAAATAAAAAATATAATGAAACTTCAGATTTACTATAGCGATGATTTTTATCAGTTTTACATATGATTTTTCTATTAAACCATGTTATTTAAATAAAAAATAAAAATAGAAGAATTATTCAAAACATAATGAAACTTCAGATTTACACTATACATGTAGAATAGATGTCTAGGAAATTCATTTGGTTGATTTAGAAAATATGCCAAAAATGTTGAAGCACAAATGGGGGTATTTACCCTAGCTTCGGACCTCATTTGAAGCACATTTCTCACGAGAATTGAGCGATGGTTGCAAACGAGCATAAATAATTCAAAAAATTCAAAATGACATGAATCCAACGCACAATGTTGTTATATGTGATATAGTCGATTTTTTCATGAAATTTCAAACGGGGGTGTCTACCCTAGCTTCAGACCTCATTTGGATCACATTTCTCATGAGAATAGAGCGATGGTTTCAAATGAGCTTTAATAATTCAAAAAAATATATCAAATTGACATGAATCCAACGCACAATGCTGTTATATGTGATTTGCCCTAGCTTATGACCTCATTTGAAGCACATTTGCCCAAAATTTTGGAATGACTTAGTTCAACATGCATCATACAACATTATTCAAACATTCTTTTCGCTTTTAATCTACATTCTGGCTCGTGATTGCGTTCAGAAATACTCAAAATTAATTAAAAAACGCGAACTCGTTGAAATATGCTCAAATTCATAGATTCGACGATAGTTTTACAGAAAGCTAGACGGCATGATGCATGCCAGCCTCGACACCTGGGGCATCCTTACAACCCACTCCAAGCAACTCACTCCACATGCAACACTGCACCTTGTTACCCCTGCCCATGAGTGGGCGATGCGTGATCTGGTTTTATATTGCCTTCGAAAGCGGAAGGAACGGCCGAAAACGGGGATTTCCTTGGCCAACTTGTTGTTTCCCATGCCCAAAGTCGAAATCATGATGCATTCCAAGAAGCTCGCTTCATTTCAGCAACATTGCACGTGTGGGATCTCAAAAAGCCGCTTCCATTCTCAAGTTGCCTACCAATCTTATGTCGTAGCCGTTTCCGGGCACTTTCGGTCCAGAACATTGTTCCCTTCCACCTAGGATGCCTGGAATACAGCAGAGATGAGAATGTAAGCCACACTTGGCAATGTGGGCCCACACAAAATGCTTGAACCCCATTGCAGGACTTGTATGGTGCCGCCGTTGCGCTGGGTGGCGTCGAAGCACCGGACGTTAACCCGGACGATTCTCGTCGCTTCTCGCTCTTGCATGCCAGCCTCGACACCTGGGGCATCCTTAGAACCCACTCCAAGCAACTCACTCCACATGCAACACTGCACCTTGTTACCCCTGCCCATGAGTGGGCGATGCGTGATCTGGTTTTATATTGCCTTCGAAAGCGGAAGGAACGGCCGAAAACGGGGATTTCCTTGGCCAACTTGTTGTTTCCCATGCCCAAAGTCGAAATCATGATGCATTCCAAGAACCTCGCTTCATTTCAGCAACATTGCACGTGTGGGATATCAAAAAGCCGCTTCCATTCTCAAGTTGCCTACCAATCTTATGTCGAAGCCGTTTCCGGGCACTTTCGGTCCAGAACATTGTTCCCTTCCACCTAGGATGCCTGGAATACAGCAGAGGTGAGAATGTAAGCCACACTTGGCAATGTGGGCCAACACAAAATGCTTGAACCCCATTGCACGACTTGTATGGTGCCGCCGTTGCGCTGGGTGGCGTCGAAGCACCGGATGTTAACCCGGACGATTCTCGCCGCTTCTCGCTCTTGCATGCCAGCCTCGACACCTGGGGCATCCTTACAACCCACTCCAAGCAACTCACTCCACATGCAACACTGCACCTTGTTACCCCTGCCCATGAGTGGGCGATGCGTGATCTGGTTTTATATTGCCTTCGAAAGCGGAAGGAACGGCCGAAAACGGGGATTTCCTTGGCCAACTTGTTGTTTCCCATGCCCAAAGTCGAAATCATGATGCATGCCAAGAACCTCGCTTCATTTCAGCAACATTGCACGTGTGGGATCTCAAAAAGCCGCTTCCATTCTCAAGTTGCCTACCAATCTTATGTCGAAGCCGTTTCCGGGCACTTTCGGTCCAGAACATTGTTCCCTTCCACCTAGGATGCCTGGAATACAGCAGAGATGAGAATGTAAGCCACACTTGGCAATGTGGGCCCACACAAAATAATTGAACCCCATTGCAGACTTGTATGGTGCCGCCGTTGCGCTGGGTGGCGTCGAAGCACCGGACGTTAACCCGGACGATTCTCGCCGCTTCTCGCTCTTGCATGCCAGCCTCGACACTTGGGGCATCCTTACAACCCACTCCAAGCAACTCACTCCACATGCAACACTGCACCTTGTTACCCCTGCCCATGAGTGGGCGATGCGTGATCTGGTTTTATATTGCCTTCGAAAGCGGAAGGAACGGCCGAAAACGGGGATTTTCTTGGCCAACTTGTTGTTTCCCATGCCCAAAGTCGAAATCATGATGCATGCCAAGAACCTCGCTTCATTTCAGCAACATTGCACGTGTGAGATCTCAAAAAGCCGCTTCCATTCTCAAGTTGCCTACCAATCTTATGTCGTAGCCGTTTCCGGGCACTTTCGGTCCAGAACATTGTTCCCTTCCACCTAGGATGCCTGGAATACAGCAGAGATGAGAATGTAAGCCACACTTGGCAATGTGGGTCCACACAAAATGCTTGAACCCCATTGCAGGACTTGTATGGTGCCGCCGTTGCGCTGGGTGGCGTCGAAGCACCGGACGTTAACCCGGACGATTCTCGCTGCTTCTCGCTCTTGCATGCCAGCCTCGACACCTGGGGCATCCTTACAACCCACTCCAAGCAACTCACTCCACATGCAACACTGCACCTTGTTACCCCTGCCCATGAGTGGGCGATGCGTGATCTGGTTTTATATTGCCTTCGAAAGCGGAAGGAACGGCCGAAAACGGGGATTTCCTTGGCCAACTTGTTGTTTCCCATGCCCAAAGTCGAAATCATGATGCATTCCAAGAACCTCGCTTCATTTCAGCAACATTGCACGTGTGGGATCTCAAAAAGCCGCTTCCATTCTCAAGTTGCCTACCAATCTTATGTCGTAGCCGTTTCCGGGCACTTTCGGTCCAGAACATTGTTCCCTTCCACCTAGGATGCCTGGAATACAGCAGAGATGAGAATGTAAGCCACACTTGGCAATGTGGGCCCACACAAAATGCTTGAACCCCATTGCAGGACTTGTATGGTGCCGCCGTTGCGCTGGGTGGCGTCGAAGCACCGGACGTTAACCCGGACGATTCTCGCCGCTTCTCGCTCTTGCATGCCAGCCTCGACACCTGGGGCATCCTTACAACCCACTCCAAGCAACTCACTCCACATGCAACACTGCACCTTGTTACCCCTGCCCATGAGTGGGCGATGCGTGATCTGGTTTTATATTGCCTTCGAAAGCGGAAGGAACGGCCGAAAACGGGGATTTCCTTGGCCAACTTGTTGTTTCCCATGCCCAAAGTCGAAATCATGATGCATTCCAAGAACCTCGCTTCATTTCAGCAACATTGCACGTGTGGGATCTCAAAAAGCCGCTTCCATTCTCAAGTTGCCTACCAATCTTATGTCGTAGCCGTTTCCGGGCACTTTCGGTCCAGAACATTGTTCCCTTCCACCTAGGATGCCTGGAATACAGCAGAGATGAGAATGTAAGCCACACTTGGCAATGTGGGCCCACACAAAATGCTTGAACCCCATTGCAGGACTTGTATGGTGCCGCCGTTGCGCTGGGTGGCGTCGAAGCACCGGACGTTAACCCGGACGATTCTCGCCGCTTCTCGCTCTTGCATGCCAGCCTCGACACCTGGGGCATCCTTACAACCCACTCCAAGCAACTCACTCCACATGCAACACTGCACCTTGTTACCCCTGCCCATGAGTGGGCGATGCGTGATCTGGTTTTATATTGCCTTCGAAAGCGGAAGGAACGGTCGAAAACGGGGATTTCCTTGGCCAACTTGTTGTTTCCCATGCCCAAAGTCGAAATCATGATGCATTCCAAGAACCTCGCTTCATTTCAGCAACATTGCACGTGTGGGATCTCAAAAAGCCGCTTCCATTCTCAAGTTGCCTACCAATCTTATGTCGAAGCCGTTTCCGGGCACTTTCGGTCCAGAACATTGTTCCCTTCCACCTAGGATGCCTGGAATACAGCAGAGGTGAGAATGTAAGCCACACTTGGCAATGTGGGCCCACACAAAATGCTTGAACCCCATTGCAGGACTTGTATGGTGCCGCCGTTGCGCTGGGTGGCGTCGAAGCACCGGATGTTAACCCGGACGATTCTCGCCGCTTCTCGCTCTTGCATGCCAGCCTCGACACCTGGGGCATCCTTACAACCCACTCCAAGCAACTCACTCCACATGCAACACTGCACCTTGTTACCCCTGCCCATGAGTGGGCGATGCGTGATCTGGTTTTATATTGCCTTCGAAAGCGGAAGGAACGGCCGAAAACGGGGATTTCCTTGGCCAACTTGTTGTTTCCCATGCCCAAAGTCGAAATCATGATGCATGCCAAGAACCTCGCTTCATTTCAGCAACATTGCACGTGTGGGATCTCAAAAAGCCGCTTCCATTCTCAAGTTGCCTACCAATCTTATGTCGAAGCCGTTTCCGGGCACTTTCGGTCCAGAACATTGTTCCCTTCCACCTAGGATGCCTGAAATACAGCAGAGATGAGAATGTAAGCCACACTTGGCAATGTGGGCCCACACAAAATAATTGAACCCCATTGCAGACTTGTATGGTGCCGCCGTTGCGCTGGGTGGCGTCGAAGCACCGGACGTTAACCCGGACGATTCTCGCCGCTTCTCGCTCTTGCATGCCAGCCTCGACACCTGGGGCATCCTTACAACCCACTCCAAGCAACTCACTCCACATGCAACACTGCACCTTGTTACCCCTGCCCATGAGTGGGCGATGCGTGATCTGGTTTTATATTGCCTTCGAAAGCGGAAGGAACGGCCGAAAACGGGGATTTCCTTGTCCAACTTGTTGTTTCCCATGCCCAAAGTCGAAATCATGATGCATTCCAAGAACCTCGCTTCATTTCAGCAACATTGCACGTGTGGGATCTCAAAAAGCCGCTTCCATTCTCAAGTTGCCTACCAATCTTATGTCGTAGCCGTTTCCGGGCACTTTCGGTCCAGAACATTGTTCCCTTCCACCTAGGATGCCTGGAATACAGCAGAGATGAGAATGTAAGCCACACTTGGCAATGTGGGCCCACACAAAATGCTTGAACCCCATTGCAGGACTTGTATGGTGCCGCCGTTGCGCTGGGTGGCGTCGAAGCACCGGACGTTAACCCGGACGATTCTCGCCGCTTCTCGCTCTTGCATGCCAGCCTCGACACCTGGGGCATCCTTACAACCCACTCCAAGCAACTCACTCCACATGCAACACTGCACCTTGTTACCCCTGCCCATGAGTGGGCGATGCGTGATCTGGTTTTATATTGCCTTCGAAAGCGGAAGGAACGGTCGAAAACGGGGATTTCCTTGGCCAACTTGTTGTTTCCCATGCCCAAAGTCGAAATCATGATGCATTCCAAGAACCTCGCTTCATTTCAGCAACATTGCACGTGTGGGATCTCAAAAAGCCGCTTCCATTCTCAAGTTGCCTACCAATCTTATGTCGAAGCCGTTTCCGGGCACTTTCGGTCCAGAACATTGTTCCCTTCCACCTAGGATGCCTGGAATACAGCAGAGGTGAGAATGTAAGCCACACTTGGCAATGTGGGCCCACACAAAATGCTTGAACCCCATTGCAGGACTTGTATGGTGCCGCCGTTGCGCTGGGTGGCGTCGAAGCACCGGATGTTAACCCGGACGATTCTCGCCGCTTCTCGCTCTTGCATGCCAGCCTCGACACCTGGGGCATCCTTACAACCCACTCCAAGCAACTCACTCCACATGCAACACTGCACCTTGTTACCCCTGCCCATGAGTGGGCGATGCGTGATCTGGTTTTATATTGCCTTCGAAAGCGGAAGGAACGGCCGAAAACGGGGATTTCCTTGGCCAACTTGTTGTTTCCCATGCCCAAAGTCGAAATCATGATGCATGCCAAGAACCTCGCTTCATTTCAGCAACATTGCACGTGTGGGATCTCAAAAAGCCGCTTCCATTCTCAAGTTGCCTACCAATCTTATGTCGAAGCCGTTTCCGGGCACTTTCGGTCCAGAACATTGTTCCCTTCCACCTAGGATGCCTGAAATACAGCAGAGATGAGAATGTAAGCCACACTTGGCAATGTGGGCCCACACAAAATAATTGAACCCCATTGCAGACTTGTATGGTGCCGCCGTTGCGCTGGGTGGCGTCGAAGCACCGGACGTTAACCCGGACGATTCTCGCCGCTTCTCGCTCTTGCATGCCAGCCTCGACACCTGGGGCATCCTTACAACCCACTCCAAGCAACTCACTCCACATGCAACACTGCACCTTGTTACCCCTGCCCATGAGTGGGCGATGCGTGATCTGGTTTTATATTGCCTTCGAAAGCGGAAGGAACGGCCGAAAACGGGGATTTCCTTGTCCAACTTGTTGTTTCCCATGCCCAAAGTCGAAATCATGATGCATTCCAAGAACCTCGCTTCATTTCAGCAACATTGCACGTGTGGGATCTCAAAAAGCCGCTTCCATTCTCAAGTTGCCTACCAATCTTATGTCGTAGCCGTTTCCGGGCACTTTCGGTCCAGAACATTGTTCCCTTCCACCTAGGATGCCTGGAATACAGCAGAGATGAGAATGTAAGCCACACTTGGCAATGTGGGCCCACACAAAATGCTTGAACCCCATTGCAGGACTTGTATGGTGCCGCCGTTGCGCTGGGTGGCGTCGAAGCACCGGACGTTAACCCGGACGATTCTCGCCGCTTCTCGCTCTTGCATGCCAGCCTCGACACCTGGGGCATCCTTACAACCCACTCCAAGCAACTCACTCCACATGCAACACTGCACCTTGTTACCCCTGCCCATGAGTGGGCGATGCGTGATCTGGTTTTATATTGCCTTCGAAAGCGGAAGGAACGGCCGAAAACGGGGATTTTCTTGGCCAACTTGTTGTTTCCCATGCCCAAAGTCGAAATCATGATGCATGCCAAGAACCTCGCTTCATTTCAGCAACATTGCACGTGTGGGATCTCAAAAAGCCGCTTCCATTCTCAAGTTGCCTACCAATCTTATGTCGTAGCCGTTTCCGGGCACTTTCGGTCCAGAACATTGTTCCCTTCCACCTAGGATGCCTGGAATACAGCAGAGATGAGAATGTAAGCCACACTTGGCAATGTGGGCCCACACAAAATGCTTGAACCCCATTGCAGGACTTGTATGGTGCCGCCGTTGCGCTGGGTGGCGTCGAAGCACCGGACGTTAACCCGGACGATTCTCGCCGCTTCTCGCTCTTGCATGCCAGCCTCGACACCTGGGGCATCCTTACAACCCACTCCAAGCAACTCACTCCACATGCAACACTGCACCTTGTTACCCCTGCCCATGAGTGGGCGATGCGTGATCTGGTTTTATATTGCCTTCGAAAGCGGAAGGAACGGCCGAAAACGGGGATTTCCTTGGCCAACTTGTTGTTTCCCATGCCCAAAGTCGAAATCATGATGCATTCCAAGAACCTCGCTTCATTTCAGCAACATTGCACGTGTGGGATCTCAAAAAGCCGCTTCCATTCTCAAGTTGCCTACCAATCTTATGTCGTAGCCGTTTCCGGGCACTTTCGGTCCAGAACATTGTTCCCTTCCACCTAGGATGCCTGGAATACAGCAGAGATGAGAATGTAAGCCACACTTGGCAATGTGGGCCCACACAAAATGCTTGAACCCCATTGCAGGACTTGTATGGTGCCGCCGTTGCGCTGGGTGGCGTCGAAGCACCGGACGTTAACCCGGACGATTCTCGCCGCTTCTCGCTCTTGCATGCCAGCCTCGACACCTGGGGCATCCTTACAACCCACTCCAAGCAACTCACTCCACATGCAACACTGCACCTTGTTACCCCTGCCCATGAGTGGGCGATGCGTGATCTGGTTTTATATTGCCTTCGAAAGCGGAAGGAACGGCCGAAAACGGGGATTTCCTTGGCCAACTTGTTGTTTCCCATGCCCAAAGTCGAAATCATGATGCATTCCAAGAACCTCGCTTCATTTCAGCAACATTGCACGTGTGGGATCTCAAAAAGCCGCTTCCATTCTCAAGTTGCCTACCAATCTTATGTCGTAGCCGTTTCCGGTCACTTTCGGTCCAGAACAGTGTTCCCTTCCACCTAAGATGCCTGAAAAACAGCAGAGATGAGAATGTAAGCCATTTTTGTCTTCAATTTTAGTCTTCAATTTTAACCATTTTTGTGCAAAAAATATGGAAAAACAACTATACAAAAAGAAACCCTAGATTCACGCGTGCACATTGCGTCAGAGGGAGAGCAAAAGGGAAACTCCATAAATACACGGTTTGACGCATATCCACTTCCTTCCTTCCTCCGTCTCTGCATCAACTTTTTCCCAAAAAACGCATCCTCCCCTCCACTTCCACCGCAAAACCCTCGACGGTTCCCCTGCCCTTCCCATCCGCCATGAAGAGATCACGCGAAAGCTTCGACGCCGAGGAAGGTAATGAGGTGGCGTCCGTTGTCGGCGAGCCATCTTCTGCTGTCGTCCCAGCCTCGGCCAGCTCTGGTACAGTGGCTGCTGCTTCGGGCGAAGATGGCCCATCCCACGTCGTCGTGCCATCTGACCTCGAGGCTGCGTACAAGGAGATTGACGAAAGCTACGACCAATCAGCTGAATACGCCATGTGGGGGGCCATCTCCGCTAAGCTGACCAACGCTCCGAACGCCGCGCCGCCCGCTGCGCCGACTGCCGCGCCGACTGAGGTAGTAGATCTATTTTTAGTGAACTTGCCATGTATTTTTGATAATGCCCTTGTATTCACAGACTGGTAGTAGATCGATTTTGCTTTGCACTATGTGGTTGTTCATGTTTGCCACTTATTTTGGTTGTGACTTCTGTGAGTGTTGAGAGAACTAAGATAGAAACCTCTATGTGTGTGCCTAGGAAATTTATTTTGTTCTATGGTGGATTGGAGCACAACCTGATGGTACCGTGTGTGTGCCTAGGAAATTTATTTTTTTCTATGGTGGATTGGAGCACAACCTGATGGTACCGTGTGTGTGCCTAGGAAATTTATTTTGTTCTATGGTGGATTGGAGCACAACCTGATGGTATTGCATGCACGTGTGTGCCTAGGAAATTTCTTTTATTTTTTGATGGATTGGAGCACAACCTGGTATATATGCACGTGTGTGCCTAGGCAATTTTATTTCTCACCTGTTATTTACATTAGTTCAAATGCCATTGTATATCTCATCATGTAATAATTACAACTGCAACTTCATATGTAATGTTCAAATAATTGTACAGTGTTTTATCATCCTAGATTCTCCTATTTATGATGTTACAACCTATTTTGGGTTGCAATAATCTTCACATTATTTCAACTTCAATTTCATATCTCATTTTCTAATAATTGTACACTTTGTACTATGTTTTAATAAAATTCAATTAATATAGCTTGGGTAATTTGATGCGCAAGATTTTAGTTACTCCCTCTGATCCATATTAATGGTCGCTAAATCGGATGTATCTAGACATATTTTAGTGCTAGATACATCCGATTTAGCGACTATTAGTATGGATCGGAGGGAGTATCTATTTTTGTTATGAAATACTGGGGCATATTACTCTATGGTTGCATGGCACATTGACATCAATGAGCACCATTCTATGTGGTAGAATCGAAAAAAATTCCTCATTGCAAGAGTTAGCGGTCTAGCATACATAGAAATTGTATTTTTGATAGTGGCCTTGTATTCAAAGAAAGAGAGAGTAGATCGATTTTGCTTTCAAATATTATTCTGTTATTTCTCAACTGTTATTTACATTAGTTCAAATGCCATTTTATATCTCATCATGTAATAATTACAACTGCAACTTCATATCTAATGTTGAAATAATTGTATAGTGTGTTATCATCCTAGATTCTCCTATTTATGGTGTTACAACCTTTTTTTGGGTTGCAGTAATCTTCACATTATTTCAACTTCAATTTCATATCTCATTTTGTAATAATTGTACACTCTGTACTTTGTTTAATTAAAATTCAATGAATATAGCTTGGGTAATTTGATTCGCAAGATTTTAATTATCTGTTTTTGTTATGAAATACTGGGGCATATTACTCTATGGTTGCATGGCACATTGACATCAATTAGCACCATTCTATGTGGTAGAATCGAAATAAATTCCTCTTTGGAAGAGATAGCGGTCTTGCATACATAGAAATTTTATTTTTGATAGTGGTCTTTTATTCAAAGAAAGAGGGAGTAGATCGATTTTGCTTTTTAATTTTATTGTTTTATTTCTCAAGTGTTATTTACATTAGTTCGAATGTCATTTTATATCTCATCATGTAATAATTACAACTGCAACTTCATATCTAATGTTGAAATAATTGTGTAGCGTGTTATCATCCTAGATTCACCTATTTATGGTGTTACAACCTTTTTTGGGTTAATCTTCAAATTATTTCATCTGTAATTTCATATCTCATTCTGTAATAATTGGTCACAGTAGCTTTTAGGTTAATTAAACGTGCATGCCTACATGGATTCTAATTATCAGATTTGGTTATGATATACTAGGTTTAGTATAGGTTGCACATTTCATATCCATTTGAATTCTTCGGCAATAAATGATATAAAAGTTAAAAACGAATGAGCAACTTCAGTTTTCAGTTAACATATTGGCTTATTGCATTTTAGGAGCCGAGAGTTGAAGAAGAGTCATCTGATGGCGGACTGGCCTTGTCAGATGGTCATGGTTCTGGGGATGGAGGCTCTGGAGAAGATGATGAAGATTTTGAAGAAGTACCTCCAACATCACCAAATGTTGATGAAAAATCAGCTTGCAACGTCCATGTCTCCAATCTGGTGATACTTCAGCTAAAGGAGCAAAAGGGGGTCCACACCGACTTTGTTCTTCAAGCTGTGGTAAAGCCGAACCAGCGACCATCGTCTTTCATGTTTTCGCGTGTACTCCTTAGCAAGTTGGGTACTACCAACTGGCGCATTGTCCAGTCTCACGAAGAGGGAGACTCCGCGTATCTTTACATCAAGATGCGTAGACAGGATGTGCTAAGGTGTCACGGGAAGAGGTACGAGTGGGAGGGAGAACAAGTCACCTTCCGTAAGGTGAATAGACTCATTCCACTCATACCTGATCCCATGGAAGCTGGCCCAGTTCACAAGATCTTCTAAGTTGTGCCTGTGAAGACAATGTTTCTTTTGTTTAAACTATGTGTTGCTTCCAGTACTCCTGCATGATGCACTATGTGAAACATTATGTCCTTTTTATGTTATCGTTTAGCAGAGCTTATTAATATTGTTAAAGAGTTGTTTCTTTTTTGGAGGGCACGCAATTGGCACCTGATTTTTATAGGAGATAGTGGTTTGAGTACATGAACTTGACAGTTCGTTGCGAGCAACACTATCACTTACACCACTCCACACCGGCTAGTCCGAGAACTGTCCCACAGACTCAAAAAACAAACACAAGAGAAGGCCTTTCCTAAACAAAGATCAGAGCCGCGTCGCCACAGATGCTGGTGCCTCTTAGGAATAACAAACTCCATCTTGACATCCCTAGTCGTCGAACCACCGAAAGGAGAATGGCGGCAGGACTAGTTCTGCCTCGAGGAGGGAACTACTCGAACACCGCCAGCGAGGAGAGTTGTCATTGAGTTCAAACCAGACTTCACGTAGCATAATTTGCACTACTAGTTAGATATAGCACTTGCAATATGAACAAAAGTACCAAGATTAATCCATAGCTCAAAAGTAGCATATGTACTACTCGAATAAATTTACATATACTCTAATTACAAAGAACAAAAGTAGCATATATACTACGCCGCAGCAGGTGATCTAGTGCCAAGTGTGGGTCGCCCTCGCCCTCCTTGATCTGCCTCCCTCCTCGGCCTTCTTGGCGTCACTCATGGGTTTGAGCTTACGGTACAACTCTAGGGAGAAGAACCCATCAATTGCAGCATAGTTGATGTGTTCCATGTCTAGCATTTGGTTGTCCCAGTAGCTGTGCCACCGGTAATCCTTCTTCTTCATGTTTTTGTAGACGGGATCAATAAATTTTGCTGCCATGGTAGCCATTCCAACTTTCTTTTCTTTGAACACATGAAAGTATAAATCTTGGATATACTCATAATTTTCTTTTGGAATAGAAAAATTCCAGGTTCTCGCAAACATTTTCTTGTCGTTGTTGGTGTCAACACTTGCAAATTTGACGCCGCCAAAACGAAAAAGATCAGCCAGCGTCGCAGATTGCCACGAGTCACCACTGAAGTACACAAGTAACAAGAGTTTAGAAAAGTACTACTCCCTCCTATCCGAAAAAAAGTGCGTGAGAAAACTGTTACGCATGCATGTCTGGATGAGTACTAGTTGCAGAAAATCTAGATGAGTACTAGTTGCCGAAAAAAAGAGGAAAAAAGTAGCAGTAACACCAATCACAAGAACCAGGAATAACCAAATAGCAATCACAAGAACATGGCGGCGGAGCAGATGAGTACTAGTTGCAGAAAACAAGAGGAAAAATGACTTTAACCTGGAGTGATGGTACACCAGGACGTGGCGGCGTAATGCAAGCTGAAGGACGGCGACCTTCTTCTCGATATCAACCTGGTGGGATGTGTACTCGAAATCGAGCCCCATGAACCTTTCTTCTCCGCTATCAATCCACTGCTCGTACATGTCTACGACACGCTGCACCTCGGCAGGGTCGTTGGTGTACGTGACGTCGATGCTTTCCTCGCCATGGATGGGGACCTTAATCGTGCGGCAGAAATACTTCTGTTCGTCCATTCTTGGAAGAAGAAGAGAGGGGACAGGATGGAAGAAGAAGAGACTGGAGTGCAGCGGTTGGAAGAGATGCAGTGGTGAATACGAATGGAAGTACAGGGGAGTATTAATATTAATTCTGTACGGAGCAGACTCGAAGTGGTTTCCGTGTGAAATCGATAGAAAAAAAATTGGGAAGCACCTGTGCCGTGTGTGTACATAGACCTACTAAACCTACACAATGGCCAGCGCGGCCCACGATTTGTCCCATAGTACTCACTTGTTTGTGGGCCCAAACTAATAAGCATATTTTTAATGTACTAAACCTACACAATGGCCAGCGCGGCCCACGATTTGTCCCATCAAAACAGCTAGTCTACGGCCTGACCTAAGGCAGCGTGCGTGTAATCATTATCCCACAGAAAACCACCGACTTCACACGCCTCCCTCGCCACGTGTTCGCCGCCGCCTGCCCTTCCGCACAAGTTTGACCTAGAATTTTTAGTCTACCGGCCGGCGCACCCTCCACTTCAATCATGAAGCCAACCAAAGACGTGCCAACTTGATCTTACGCATCCTTTTGCATCTTTGATCGTGATTATCACACCAGATCTGATCGTTTTTGTTCGTTTTTTCTCGCAGTGTCCAGTTTGTTTTGACAAACTAGGGATGTGTGGCAGTGATGACATGACGACTGATTATTTCGTCATAACCCTTGTAGAGGGATTTGAGGAGAAGACGGTAAGGATTCTAATCTACTCATGTACAAATTGGATTTGGATTTTTCGTGATTATTCACATGTAATATACGTAGCATATCTACCGGTCCTAGCTAGTAGTCATTGTGTCATGTGTTAATCATTGATGTAATATACGTGGCTGATCTAGCTAGCAAATTTTTTGGGACTGTGATCTCTAGTAGTTATGGACGTGTTTTTTTTATGAACTACCTACATGCAATTCCAATACTTGAAGGGTACCATTCTGAAACTATGAGTGCATGTTCAGTTATTTGCAGTACAGGACTATTGCTTCAATGTCCAATTATAGGAAAAAGTACAAATAGCTACTCTTGTAGGATATATCTACTTTTAGTAAGTCCAATTTACTACTTGCTCATAATTTAATAAAATACATGCTCTTATTTAGGTGATCCCCTGCTACATCAGACAATATTTCTTAAGAATGCATGCTGTTTTCCCTATGGAGGAAAGAAATTTTCAAGCCACACTGATTACCAAGGAAGGATTCTCGTTTATAGTTGAGCTTAGCAACATCGACGGGATAACCTTTCTGAAGGGAAATTACTGGAAAGAATTTTGTAGGGTTTACAAACTTGAAGTTGGTATGGAGCTTGTTTTCAAGACCGACACACAAAGAGGCCAAACTGAGGTCATAACCGGAAATGACCTAATCACCCATCCGTGTAAGTTCTTACTTAATACAAAAAAATTATGTTGTGCACATAAACATTAATATATTACTTGGTTGCGGCATGTGTAATCCACTAATTTCAGGCGTATTACATTTTTACAGCATACTACCACATGTCCCCTGAGAGGTGTCACATTGTTGACTCACTCTCTAGCACTGATGGGACCATGATTAACTGGAGGATGATGGAGACGGTGATCGACGTTGTTGAAAACTTGGATTACACTGTTCTATTCCACAGAGCTGGAGAGTATGAGGAAGCAGAATTGGTTGTCGGGGTGCTGCATACTCTGAATTGGACAAACAGCGAGAACTTCAATAAACATGTGGTAAATCTTTAAGAACACATCTTCTCTTATGCGCAAAGTAATACGTGTACACTTGTTCTATTTTCCTTTCTTTTAACATGATTATTTCCCGATAGCTTTTTTCTTGACTATAAGTCTTTGCATGCAACAGAAAATCCCAAGCCGTCTGATTCCTGCACATATGGCAAGAAATGGTACAATCACTATTGTTTGCTACCCGAGAACTGAGGTGACATCGACATATTCAATTTCTGATCTTGATGGTCGCTTGTGCGTCAGCGGGTGGAAAGAGTTCATGGCGAAGGAAAGTCATCTCAAACAGGGTGACAAGATGCTGTTATTGCTATACCAGTGCGCTGAAGGGCTCTACTTGTTTGCTACCCATGTCCCTGAAGTTGGTCTGTAATAGGAATGCAGTGATATTGATGGTTTCTGTGTGCAACTATATGCATGCAGCCCCGTTGCTACAATATAAAAACCGTGTTAAGACTCTATATTAGATTGTTGAATTCTCACACAATTTAAATGTTATGTTCTTTTAGTTTTACTACTTTCATGATGTCATTTTGATTTTTATGCTGAGCTTTACCATTTTTGCTTTACCATATGACTCATAAAAATGTAAACAAGGGTGCAAACCACACATGCTCAATGGAAAAAATATCCAGTGATACTAGCCCCTTGTTCTCCCATGCTACCATTTTAAAAAATCAACTATAGATGTTTCATAAAATTCCGGAAAAAATTATTAATGTTCCCAAAGAATTTGTGTACATAATGTAAAAAATAACCAGGTCCAAATTCGACCTACACATTGAGAAACAAAAAGTACATATCAGCAAATATGCACTATATATTCACATTTGGATTTGTCTTTTTGGTTAGTCAATATTACTTTCGTATCTGGACATAAAATTATTACACATTGTTGTAACTCTACTCGTGATTTTTCCTATATTTTTTTGAATCACCAAAACTTCATTTATTCGAAACGGTACCATGGTAGCATGCAAGAGGGCTAGTATCACAGGATATTCTCCCCATGCTCTGGCGAAATAGGCTGAACCACCGCTATATTAATATAGCAACCACCCGGTGCAACAGTTTTGATACAACGCCGGCTGAGGCGACAACCAATAAACGCAAAAGAAGAAAAGAAAAGGAGACGCAAGTGGATCGACGAAACGACCACTGCGCCCACCTACAAACTACAACCAAGCTGCTAGCACCGGGACGTCAAATACCAATCAACACCTTCAACATGGATAGTCGCGCTTCTAGGGTTTCCCCCGGCACATCGGGGCGGCGGATGCAGGGTAGACGCGATGCCCTTCATGAAGGGAGGATGCCACCCGATGGCGACACCGCTCTAATATCGGTACTCCGACAAGGATTTCTCCCAAACACACCCTCACCACCATCCTTGACGATCCGTCGCCTAGGTGCCTCGCAACGACCGGACGAACCGACCACCAGCATGCGACACCACGGTGCGACAACATTTAACCAGGATGAGGGAATCAAATGTGTTGGGCACGGTTTATCATTGGCTTCATCATTAAGGACCAATTTACGAAAGATCAAATGTGGAGGCACGTTCACATGATGAAAATTTTGAGGAAACCGTTTATACTCTAATTTAATCGATTGCTACACGCACACCAACTGCTACACACACACGAACTCGAGTCCTCTCCCTCTCCACCCCCGATTCCCCACCGCCGCCACGGCTAGCCCTCTCCGCCCCCAGATCCCCCACCGACACCCGGCGGAACGACGCCGCGACAAACGCCGCCGCAACCGCCACCGTCGTCCTCACGCCGTCCAGCCGTCGCGCCGCAGGTAAGTTTCCCCGGCCGCCGTACCTTTGATTGTTAGGTTTAGATGTAGATTGAGTTATATGTTACTCTTTGATTCATAGGAATGCCATAGGAATTTTGTAGGATTAGATCCTATAGGAATTTTTCCTATATTGCTTGTTTGATTCACGGGATCATATCCTATAGGAAATATTCCCGTAGAAATCTTGTAGTACAAATCCTATAGAAAAAGAACATTAGGTCCAACCTCATGGAAAAATTCCTTCACACAATCAAAGGAAAATGCTCTTCTCATAGGAATCATTTGGCCATACCATACCAATCCTACAAGTTTCCTATCCCTACACTTTTCCTATCATATGAATCAAAGGAGCCCTATTATTGTGATTTTAGATGTAGATCGACTTAGGAATTAGATTTTCATTGTTAGATTTAAGTTTATTCAGCCACCAAAATTAGATGTACATTGTTAGATTTAAGTTGGTTACAAGGAGTGCATGAACAAGATGGTAAATGGTAAATGGTTAGATGTGTATCTGAATTAGGAATTAGGTTTTTGAATGGTAAATGGTTAGATGTGTATCTGAATTCAGTGTATGGAACGCACCACCGCAGGCAATGGATGTATGTTAACAGTGTGGCTACAAGGAGTGCATGAACAAGAAATTTACCATTGTTCTATCAGAGGGGTTTGAAAACAGATTGGTATATACTTTAGGTCAATCTACTTTTTGAAAACTGACAATAAATTTGTACTAAAAATGTGTACTTCTTTTTTTTACAGATCATATCTTGCAGATTCAGGCGTGACTTTTTGGAGCATATTCAAGTTGCAATTTGGGACCACCCTAGAACTCTCGAGGTGAACTTGGTGAGCTGGAGAGTGCCAGAGCACCAGCACAAAGTTGTAGTCACACATGAGGATGGAAAAACATACTTCAGTGGTCAGCAATGGGGCCAGCTTGTGGAACGCTACGAGATGGATCCAACAGGGAGATTGACATTCTATCTCGATGAAGGTGATGTGTCCACCTACTTCCTCTACGATCGACCTGACGATGCTGAAGACACCGAAGATGATGTTCCCATAGCTCCCTACTGAGGATACACATGTTGTCATTATTCAGTCAGATGATGAGTATGTATCGTGGTTGTAGCTGAGAGTTCTAGCTTTATGCGAACTATTAGATTACATGTTAATGTTGAGTACTATCTGGTTGAATCTTTGAATGTTTATGCGGTTTTTTTTAATGCTTGTTATGTTATCTCATAATTGAATACCATTTGTGCGCTTCTAGTCAATATTACATACCCTTTTTATTTACCGATTTCTATAGGATAGTGATGTGGACTATGACATCAACGCCAATGATCATGTAGTATAACATGTGTCGATTCCAGAAACACGCCAGTGGACACCTAGATAGCAGGGGTGTACGAGTTTCATGCCAGAACTGAAGAAAAACCACAACAATAACAGGGCTTTTCCGACTAGTGTTGAATATTAACACAACAATGCATTTCGAAATGAATTAATTTAATCATAAAATGAAACTAGTAAAACTTAATAGAGCATTTATAATACTTGAACGTTATTGCCAAGGGAAAAACATATTGTTCACAAGGCAAATGGGCTGTGAAGACAAATTGTACAATTAATAGGCCCATACTCCGGTTGGGCCATTGGGCGAGCGAAAGGGCTACGTTTGTCCGCCCGGTCTCCTCCAAACTGCCCTGCCCCCGCACGACAACGCCGCTCTATCCGTTCTCAGGCGACTTCGCCGCCGTATCGGCCCTGCGCGACCGATCAATCCGCCACTATTACCTCGCCGCCATCCGAACTCGATTAGCGTAAACTATTGAACTGCCGCCAACGCTGCCCCGCCGACTTGTACTCAACCGCTGCTTCCGCCGCTCGTCAGACGCAATTACAAGGTTTGTACCAATACTGATGAAATCCTTGGTTTCCATCCTGCCGGTTCGATGAAGTTAATGGCGATTGCAATTGCTGTCAGATAGACTAGCTGCTTGTGTTCACATATGCGTGTCTGTTTTATCAGTTTCAGTTGTAAGTGTTAGTTTAATATTCATATTAATGTCAGGAATTCAGGTACGAACTAGGTTTTATATTTTCATAGCCATGTCAGTTTCAGGTGTAAGTGTTAGTTTCAATCTAACACTGTGTTGTGAAGTAATGTCTAATGTAATCCCCTGCAATTCTTACTTACTTGAAAGACCAGTATGCCTGTCTCTCTGATGTATTTGTTGTTTCGAAATACTTTTGTGTGAACTAATGCTGCTCCTTCTTTTTTACAAGACCGGCTAAACGGAGATAACGCAAAATGTCACAAGACAAGAGCTGGATGGAGAAGGATAGAGATTCTATGGAGTGGCAAAGTGGCATCGAGAGTTTCTTGGAACTTAGTTTTGATGGTGCTGAACCAGACGCAAGAAACTTTTGCCCGTGTACGAAATGTCTGAATAATGCTCAGAAAACTAAAAAGGAGATCCATATGCACTTGCTTAAGAATGGGATGGATCCGTCCTATAAAAAATGGGTATTCCATGGTGAACCCGAGGAGGACAACATGTCTGAAGATTCTGATGATGAAGACGATGCAGGTGGTGGTGAAGGGATATGTGACATGCTCGATACTCTGATAAGGGCCACAAAAGTGGGAAGTAATGCAGGAGACACGAGCGGTGATGGAATGAAACAGGAGCCAAATGCATCTGCAAAGGCGTTCTACAAACTATTGGAAGAGGGAAAAACATCGTTGTACCCAGGTTGTGAGGAGGTCACAAAGATATCTTTCATTGTGAAGCTTTACCAAATCAAGTGCGTGTCTGGGATGACCAACAGAGCATGTGACTTAATGCTGCGGATGTTCACGGAGGTGCTGCCAAAGGGTCACTGCATTCCTACTAATCTCGCACAAGTAAGGAAGGTCATTCGAGAGTTTGGACTGGATTACAAGAAGATACACGCGTGCTATAATGATTGTGTGCTATTCCGTAATGAGCATGCTGATGCCCAAGAATGCCCTGTCTGTCATACGTCTCGATGGAAATCAAGTCCAACCGTAGACAAAGCTGATTCATCGATCCGTAAATCAAAGAAGCAAGTGCCACAGAAAGTTCTATGGTATTTCCCACTCATTCAAAGACTGCAAAGGCTGTACATGACAGAAGATATGTCAACTGATATGAAATGGCATAAGGAGAAACGTAAAGATGATGGCATAATGAGGCATCCTGCAGATTCGAATGCCTGGAAAAGCCTTGATGAAAGATATAGTCAGAAAGAATTCGCAAAAGATGCTCGCAGTGTTCGGCTTGGCCTTGCTTCAGATGGATTCAACCCCTTTGGTCTCATGAGTATATGACACACTACATGGCCTGTCATTCTTATCCCATATAACTTGCCACCATGGATGTGTATGAAACAAGAGAACTGGATAATGTCAATGATTATTCCAGGACCAAAGTCAGCAGGAAATAACATTGATGTGTACTTACAGCCTTTGATTGATGAACTGTTAGTTCTATGGGAGGATGGTGTTGAAGCATATGATGCTGCAACTAAACAAAATTTCAAGTTGTATGCATGCGTGTTGTGGACCATCAATGACTACCCGGCTTACGCAATGCTGAGTGGTTGGAGCACAAAAGGCAAGCTAGCATGCCCTTACTACCACAAGCATACAGACTTTTTATGGCTCCGGTATGGTAGAAAGCATTGCTACATGGGACACCGACGTTTTCTACGGAAACAACACAAATGGCGTCGAAACAAGGTTATGTTCAACAACAAGCCAGACCATAGAGACGCCCCGGTGCCACTTACAGGCAATGAAGTTCTAAAGGAGCTTGATAGCATTCAGCATGAACCATTTGGGCGGTCAAATAAGAGAAAGCGACCGGAAACTAATCCCTGGCACAATTGGCGGAAGAAAAGTGTGTTCTTCCAGCTCCCGTATTGGCAGCACTTGCTCGTGAGGCACAATTTGGATGTTATGCACATCGAGAAGAACATTTTGACAGCATTCTGGGTACTTTGCTTGAGATGGATGGGAAAACAAAGGATGGTACGAAGGCTCGCCTAGATTTTGAGTTTTTGAAAATTAGGGAGGATCAGCACGCAAAGCCCGCCGGTAAGGATAAGTACAAACTTAAGAAAGGCGTGTATGCTTTAAAAAAGGAAGAGAAGATAATGCTGCTCAGGTTTCTGCAGAGCATACGGATGCCTGATGGCTATGCTTCACACATTAAGCGATGTGTGGTCCTCGAGCAGTGCAAGTTTAGTGGACTCAAAACTCACGACTGCCATGTTATATTACAGAAACTTCTTCCTATTGCGTTGCGCAAGCTTCTGCCAGAGAATGTCCTTACCCCATTGCTTCAGCTCAGTAAATTCTTTTCCGATTTATGCTCCAAGGAGTTAAGGGATGACGATCTGTTGAATTTGGACGAAAAAATTGCGGTAATTCTATGTCAGCTAGAGATGATATATCCACCAGCTTTCTTTGATATTATGATGCATCTCCCAATTCATCTAGCTCGAGAAGCATGGTTGGCAGGGCCTGTACAGTATAGATGGATGTATCCGGTTGAGAGATACCTGCGTACGTTGAAGGGATATGTACGTAACAAGGCTCATCCAGAAGGTTCAATTGCAGAGGGGTACATACTTGAAGAGTGCATGACGTTCTGCAGTCGATTCGTTAAAGGCTCGCCTACAAAAATAAGTCAGTCCGAACGCCATGCAGATGGAGCTACAGATGAGGCACCAACAGGGATTAGCATAATGAGTGCAGTTGATTACTCCAAGAAAGGTTTTGCCCGTGAATCACTGTCTTTGGAAGCTCTTAATCAAATGAGGCACTACATAATAACAAACTGCGAGGAAACCGAGCCATATATTCAGTAAGGAAACTTATGTATTTGTTTCATATCATGATATGCATTAACACTTTGGTTATGAAGTAACCATATATCATTTCTTTTTGAAGGGAACATATTGACGAGCTCAAAAAGAACAATTGTCCTAATCCTAAAAAGAAACACAAGGAAGATTTTGTTGGCTGGTTCGAAAGACGGGTAAGTTACTTTAGCATTTTCATAAATGTTTCTCGTAATAAAAAAACAATGGTGTATAGTACACTCACACATATTCTATTCCATTAAACAGATCACACAACTCCATAAAGATGGGAAGGTCAACAGTCTGTTGTATACACTAGCTAAAGGGCCTGATCAAATTGCTCGTGTGTTCAACCGTACAGTACTGAATGGATATTACTTTCGTAATACCGAAATAGATCTTGACTTGAGTACCCAAAATAGTGGCGTCGTAGTCAACGCGCAAGGAAGCACCAGCAGTACTGATTATTATGGGGTGATAAAGAAAATCATATTTCTTGACTTTCCTCCTGATAAGGAGGTTGTTCTATTGCAGTGCGACTGGTTCGACGTGCCTCCTGCCAATAGAAATCATAGTAAGGGGTATAGGAGGGACAAGTATGGAATTATTGACCTCGACACTAGTGTACACCGATTCACGGAAGACCCTTACATTCTAGGCATCCAAGCTGCACAGGTTTTCTATGTGAGAGATGTGAAGAGCCCTAATTGGGCAAGTGCTATAAAAATGAATCCACGCAATTTGTTTGCTCCTTCGGTTTTAAATGGTGCAGACCTAGATGATCTTGCAGAAGGAGATGAACGTGGTGATGCAGATGTACAGGATGTCGTCGATGCAGGAATTATAGTTCCAGAATTTACTTTTCCTGACGTTATTACTACTTGGTGCAGAAATGATGATGAAGGAACTAGCGTTGATGTTTCAGTCATAAAATAATTTAAGACCTGCTGATTTTGACGAAGACCAAGTCGAATATGATGCTGATACTGATGATGATGAGGCTTACATAAATGATGGTCATGTTGCTCCTTTGGTAGAAGATGAATTGGATGATGACCATGGATTCTTTGTGTAGGCTGTCTCTGCACTGTTTGCCTTAAAGGTTTTGCCATGAACATGCATGGATGAAAGATCGTGTAATAACATAATTTTTGTTTAAAGATTCCAAAGTTCCAGTGTTTAGAAATTTTGAATTTCCATGATAAATGTACTAGTGAAATTGCGTCTTATATGAGTTCTTGATTGATTATTAAGTACTGTCACTAGTTGCAACATTAGTAAAATGCTAAGTGCTGCAGAAATTCAGTTGCAAACAATATTAAAAAAAATAATGTGCTCACCAAACTGAGATACTGGACCAAAAATGAAGTGTAATCCTAAGAAAATTGCAACAGTGATCAAGGGCACGGCCCATGAGGCCCGTTAAGCTAGTCTATGAATGGTCGTTGCAAAATAACTTGTTCATTTTCGCAACAGTACGGTGATTGTTGCTTTACCGTTAACCTATTACCATACGACCCAAATTGTCGCAGTAAACAATAGGTATTGCCGCAGGGTAAATTTGAGTCGAAAAACATATGGTATTGCCACACGAAAAATTTGGTTGCAATAGTTAGCTTTTTTTTTTTGCAACAATATTTGTAACTACCGCAACACAAATAAAGATGTTGCAATAAATGACTAAATATCACCACGAATGCTTATTTCGTTGGAATACCATGTCTCTAAGGCAACAAAAGGAGTGCCTCGCGCAACGAAAATACTCTGTCGCAAAAACGCGGCTGTATTCCAACAGCAGTACAAATCGTGGCAATAGGAGGCCTCTACCGCAACAAAACGACAATTTATCGCCACCAAAATGAGTCGTGGAAATACGAGTGCCCTATCACCACAACCTGAGAGGTCGTGGTAATTTGTGATTATATCGCAACGAAAAAAAAACGTAGCTACAGATTTCGTTGCAAGAGACCGATTCTCTTGTAGTGACGCCACGCGGCGGCCGTAACGACCATTGTCCATGTGGCCTCTTCGCCGCCTCGGCGGCTTCGCGCGATGCGGCGGCCTTAACGGCCGCCTTCCGCGCGTCTATCCGCCCGTCGCTTTGTGTCGGTCGTCATCGCCCCTACTCCGATCGGGACTCCTCCACTACCCCGCCTTCACCGTGGTTGCCTCACGCACGGGGCTGCCTTGGCCGCTCAGGCACGGCGCTGCATTCGCCGCTCGGCCTCCACCACACATCCTTACGCCATCATCATCGTCCTGAGCGGCGCATCCTCCACCTCGCGAGCAAGCGGATTGATCACCCGCCCGCCCGCGATCCGTTCCATCCAGGCTGCGCGGCCGACCCATACAGTCGTATGCGTGCGCCTCCGCAGGTTCCCATGAAGACCGTCCCCGAGTGTGCGTCTATCACCGATCGAGCAAACGGGCTGCCGCTGCGTCGCCCCCATCGGGCCGCAACGCCGCCGCCCCGTGGCTCTCACCGCGGCTGCATCACCCCGCGCGTCGCCGTTGCGTCGCCCCTCTGGGCCGTAGCGCCGCAGCACGCGGTCCCCGCCGCCGCCCCGAGGTTGTTCCCGCGGTGCGCTACCGCTGCGTCGCCCCTTTGGGCTGTAGCGCCGCTGCCGGGAGGTCTTCCCTGCCGTCGCCCCGACACGCGTGTCGCCGCTGCGTCACTCCTTCGAGCCGTAGCGCCACGACATGCGGTCCACTCCGCCGTCCCCGCGCGTTGACCTCTTCGTGGTATGCGCCGCGCCGCCCCCTAGGCGCGGGAACGCCACCGTCCGCGCGTGGTCTTTTTCGAGTTGTTGGGTTCTTCTTCGCCTACTACGAGCATCGCCGCCGCACTTCTACACGTGACCGCCGTGGCCCTTCGCGGGCTACCACCGCCGTGTCCCTCCTAACGGCAACCGACATGGCCCCCCACGGGCTGCCTTTGGTTCCGCCGACTATATCGCCGTCCACCTCTTCGTCTACGTCCAGCACGAGTTTACCGCCAGCGTCGCCATCATCTTCCTCGACCACTTCCTCTATTCCGACAACCGTGGTTGACATCAGCACCTTCTACCCCCACGCCGACTGACGCTGCAACCGTCGTCGAGTCCTTCTCTGCTGGTCCCTCCGACATGGTGTACAGTTTGTGCTAGTTCCCGTCTACGCATGCCCGGTGCTGGCAACACCGACGCTTGCCTTCGTCCACGACGTGTCCTCGGGCCCGGCAAGCCTGGTGCGACGCCTCGTCAACATCGACTTCGTCCTTCTACGCATGCCCGGTGCTGGCAACACTGACGCATGCCTTCGTCCACGACGCGTCCACGGGCTTGGCAAACCCGGCGCGACGCCTCGACCATACTGTCTTCTTCCCGGCGCACCACTACTTCAACACCACTGCGCCCATGTCTAACTTGGCGCCTCCTTGCGCCCCGCGGCTCCACGGCGACTATCTCGACAACGGCTACCCCGACTCGACATCGACCTCGGCGATCCTCGCACGGCTACCTCGACCACGGCTACACCACCCTACGCTCTCGGCTACCTCGACCTCGGCACAAAGGGCTATCATCTCGCCTTGAGCACTCATCAGCTTCCTCTAGGGTCCAAACTCCAGCGCCGTGACACCGTCCACGACGTCAGCCCACTGGATTCTACTTCGGTTTCTCTCCAGTCTGACCGTCCGCGACGCTCCTGTTGTTCGCAACGCTACCGCTACGACTGCGGGGGGGTGTTAGAGATATATTAGGTGTACGTATCTTTGGTAGTTTAGGATTTGTATTCAGTCTCCTACTCTATCTCTACGAGGCTTCTTGCCCTCTAAGTTTGTACCCCAATATATGCTCGCCCATGAGGCTCAATAATACATCTAACATATTTCGCCAATCTCATCCTTCTACAGGCTCTGGTGCAATTGTAGAACACGAGGTTCCTGTTCGAGCTGCTAATGGAGAACGGGTGCCCGATCTTGGAGGCAGTGTTGGCCGTGGGGACGCGGCACCCGGCCTTGGAGCCGTTGGACAAGTCGGCGAGCTTGTGCACGTCAGAGACGAGCAGGGAGGCGTTGGCGTAGAAGGTCGAGGACCTGGAGGCGGTAACCAGACTGGTAGTACCCAAGATACGGGATATCGCTGGTGCAATGAACCTGGAACCCGAGCTGCGCGCACCCGTTCTCCCATGAGCCTGAGATGAGGCCGAACGGAGGAGAGATTGTCAGGTTACCGCATCGCTCCGGCTCGCAGGCTTCCCTTTGCTCCTGAGCAACCTCGGCCGCGAGCATCAGTGGTAGACACCAGGCCGAGAGAAAGATCAAGAACCAGCAGGTTGGAACCATGGTAGTGTGAGAAACTGAGGATATGTGTGACCGAATGAGTTCTCGTGTTGGCTGTGGGAAGACAGAAGTAAAAGAGTATAGTGTGTTGAAGAGCCCAGTGCTATCTTGGTCCACACGTCCTGGGACTGGGAGACGGTCTAGACACGGCCGGTGGCAGGAGGACTACCGGTTGACTGGTTTGGAAGGATCTTTCAGGACCACACAGTTGGGCAGAATCCAGTGGACAAGAGTCTCCACCAACGGGGTGCACTGGATGTGATTTCCAACGGTGGACCTCCATTGACTGACTGTGCTTCTCCGTAGCGGTTATGTATGGTACAGAATATTTTTGGAAAATGTTATTGTAGATGTTCTAACTACGTACGGGCAGGCGATTCCATGTGCAGCTCCCGGTCAAGATCGCTGCTGGCATATATGGGTTTTAACACATTTGGCTGTGACGTTCTCATACCTTCCCCGCACTTAGATCTGTCCCGATGGAATTGGAGAGGAAGCACAAGGCTAGGCTGCTAGGGCTGAACCTGAACGGGCTAGGAGCTAATAAAAAGGCAACCTAGATGGCATGCTTTTTTTCGCGAGTACGCGAAAAGCGTACCATACTTTTATAGAAGGGTAGAGAATAGTTACAAAGGAACAAGCCACCCACAGAAGGGCAACCCAAACTCCGGAACTCAAAAACTACTAAACTCCGGAACTCCGAAACTATCTAAGATCGACTACTCGCAGAATCAACGCTCCCTCCTCTAAACGCCACACGCCAGTTGTTGAAGAGCAAAAGACTTGCAGTCACAAGCTGGTCGACCGAAGATTGCTTCCTAGTGTTACCAAAGACCCATGCATTCCTATTCTTCCAAAGACTCCAAGTGATCAGGATTACTAGGGCGTCGAAGAACGGTTTCTCCCTCTTGCGCACGCTCGCTCTCCTTAGCTCCCACCAACCTTCCAACGTGTCCTCCGCAGTTGGCGCCACCACCGTTGGCACAAGAGCCGTGAGCATCGCATGCCAGACTTCCCTCGCGAAAACGCACTGGATGGTAATGTGCTCCACTGTGTCGGTCTCCTGCAAACACACGAAGCACACCGATGCGTGTTCTTGCAGCCCGTGGCGCTGTCTCCTATCCGAGGTCCACAACCTGTGCTGGATTGCAAGCCATGCGAAAATCTTCCCTTTGAGCGGAGCTTTTGCACTCCAAATCCACTCATGGCCATTGAGACTCGTTCTCCCCTGACATAGCCGCTCGTAGGTATCCTTAGCCGAGTACACCCCGGAGCGAGAGCAAGGCCAAGAAAACCTATCCCGAACCGTGGCGTCTCGAGTAGTGCGAGTCACCTCCAGCCAAAGCGAGACCAGTTGTCTCCTGGCCTCCTGGGAGTCCAGAACGCCAGCAAGCGCTACGTCGGACACCCAAGCATTGTCCACCAAGCCTTTTTGCACCGTCCTGGAGTTCTTCCTCCTCGTGCCAACCAGCTCAAAGACCACCGGGGCAATATCCTTCGCAGACCTCCCTCTGATCCATCGATCTTTCCAAAACCAAGTATCCGCACCATCCCCCACCTCAATGCTTACAAGGCTATGGAAGATTTCCTCGGCGTCACGATCCAAGAACTTGGGTAGACCCTGCCAAGGCCTATTCTTATCTGTACGCGCAAGCCAGACCCACCTAGTACGCATGGCTGCACCTTGGAGACGCAAGTTTTTTACTCCGAGACCACCAAGACAGGTTGGTTGGCATATCTTCTCCCAGGCAACGAGGCACTCACCCCCATTGGCCTTATCCTTCCCCTTCCAGAAGAAAGCTCGCATCCACTTATCAAGCTCATCGAGGAGCCAAACTGGCGCCTCAGAAACCAGCAGATGGTGCACCGGCCTTGCCGCAACAACAGCCCGAATCAACACCAGCCTGCCCGAACGATCCATCATGTTTCTCTGCCACGCAGGAACAAATGCGATAGCTCTGTCCAACATCGGTTGCCACTCCGTTTTGGTTAGCGGCCTGAGTGCCAACTGCAGCCCCAGATAGGTGATCGGGAACGGCGCTATGCTGCAGTTAAGCGCGGCCTGAACTCTACTCTCATCCTCCTCTGAACCTCTGATTAGGGTAGCTGTCGATTTCTGCAGGTTAATGCGCAGGCCCGACGATTCTCCAAACAAACCCAGAATATCTCTAATCGTCCATAAGTCCTCCTCACGTGGTTTGCAAAATAGGACAATATCGTCTGCAAAAGCGGACACACGCTGTAGAGGTGTGATCCCCGGTAGCCGCTCCAAGAGACCCTCGCTGCATGCCTTCGTGATCAAGGCCGTCAGTACTTCCATCGCGAGAACGAAGAAGCCTGGCGAGCTTGGGTCCCCCTGTCTGAGCCCACGCGCATGAACGAACTTGTTTCCGGGCACCCCATTGACCACGACCCTCGTGCTCGAGGTATAAAGCAAGATAGCTAGCCTCCTTCTCCAACCACAGCTGAATCCCATGTGGCTCAGGACCTCGAACAGAAATCCCCACGAAATGGAATCGAAAGCCCTCGAAATATCTAACTTGAGTAGGACTCCTGGCTCACGGCGCATGTTGATCTTCCTGGCCACTTGACGTAGTAGAAGAAAATTGTCATGCAGGCTCCGCGAGTGTATAAAGGCCGATTGGTTAGGGCTCACCAACGTACCCAGCACACTCCTCAACCGGTTTGCCAACACTTTGGAGCACAGCTTGGAGAAGCTGTGTACAAGGCTAATTGGCCTGAAATCACCGACTCTGCATGCGTCCGCTCTCTTCGGAATAAGTGTAATTAGCGCCGTGTTTAGCTTCCCGAAACCTCTTCCATCTCCATGAAACCATTTCTGCATCGCCGCCATGATGTCCAACTTGATCACCTGCCAAGCATGCTTATAGAAGGCGCCAATGAATCCGTCCGGCCCAGGCGCACGGTCCCCAGGTAGGTCCTTGATCACACACCAAACCTCTTCCTCTGTTAGCATGGCGTCCAGGGCAAGCAGCTCCCTCCTCGGTAGCCCCAACGCCTCAAGATTAAGCGTGTGCTCGCGTTCCTGTATCGTCCCCAGGAGATTCTTGAAGGCATTCGAGAAGACCTCCTCCTTACCCTTCTGATCCGTAAATGTGATTCCATTATGGGTGATAGCAGGGATGAAATTCTTCGTTCTCCTCCCGTTGGCTACGGCGTGAAAAAGCTTTGTGTTTGCGTCTCCTTCTTTGAGCCACCGAATCCTTGATCTCTGTCGGGCAATGGTACGCTCAAGCGAAGAGAGCCCTAGTACCAACAGCTTCAGCGCACGATGCAGCCAGACCTCTCCCTCAGATAATGTCCTGGCCTCCTGGGCGGCGTCAAACCTCAATATCACCTTATGGGCCATAGCCAGCTGAAGCTTAACGTTGCCAACTTCCCTTTGCCCCCAAGCCTGTAAATGGGCCGCGGCAGCCCGGAATAATTCGTTCAACCGCTGAAAGGGATCCACGAACCTATCGTCGCAAGTCCAGGCCTCCTTCACCTCCTCCTCAAAACCTCTTAGTTTGATCCAGAACAACTCGAATTTGAAACGTTTCTTTGGCCTCGACGCCGCGCACAGTGACAGGTGGAGTGGTGCATGATCTGATACCGACGAAGAGAGCGCTTGCAGCACGCCGTCAGGATACAGCAGATCCCAATCCACCGAGACAAGAGCACGATCGATTCTAGTCATGATTGGCGGGTTTCTCCCATTGCTCCAAGTGAATAGACGCCCGTGGAGGTATAGATCTTTTAGCTCCATATTACCCACAAAGTCTCGGAATGAAGCAAGCACGTTGCGGTTTATCACGCCATTGCTTTTCTCCGAAGCGCGTAGGACCATGTTGAAGTCTCCCAGGACAAGCCAAGGCCCTGGACAGAGACTTCGTCTCTCGGTAAGCTCCCTAAGGAATTCCTTTTTTTCATCCGGCCGTTGCGGCGCGTACACTCCGGTGATCCACCAAGACGCCCCGTCAAGAGTGTGGACCTCTCCCGTGATCGCATGCGTGTCCATGCTGATGGACCCCACTGTGAGCATTGAGGTGTCCCACGCAAGGAGGATCCCACCTCTGGTGTTCTCCGCGGGCAGGTAAGCGAACCCATCGAAGGACGGGCCTAGACATTGCAAAACAGTGAACCTATCTATTACATCCAATTTCGTCTCCTGAAGACAGACTAGGCTAACATGGATCGAATCAAAAAACTCTCTCACAGCATCGCGTTTGGCAGGATCATTGAGCCCACGCGTATTCCAACTCCCCACCTCTGGAGTATAATCCATAACACAGGATCCTCCGAGAGCGCTCCGACCCCCGTCACGTCTACATCACCGCGACGTCTCCATTGGTTGCACCAAAGCTCTCAGAGAGCGTTGGCATCGATGGGATCCGCTTGCCGAAGACAGCAGCTAGCACTCGAAGCTGCTGCTCACGGAGGGGCGAGTCGAAGAGCTGTCTGAACTCGCGAAGGTGCTCTTCGTTAACCACCATGTTATTCTTTGTGATGCCCAACGCATTGAGCAACACGGTGTCCGCCACGCTGGCCCTCCTTGGCTGCTTGCCTCCTGCAGCAGAAGCGGTCGAACGCCTCGTCACCCGCGGTGTGAATGGCTCAGACTCCACACGTAGGTTTGCTGCCTCCAGTTCCTTCAGTAGCGGTGGCGCCAGGGTTTTCAGAATTGAAGCACAGAAGGTTTTGATCTTCAGAATACCCTCCTGTTCCTTCGCCCGCTCTTCCTCTCCAAAGGGGTCAGACTGGCCCACAGTGGCCTTTTCCACCTCCGAGCCCACCTCCTGGGCCACAACCTCAGCTTCCATGAGGGTAGCACGTGGTTCCAACTCCAGTTGCAGTTGCATGTCACTAGTAGGCCCTGCGTAAGACTGGCTCTCCTCGAGCAGCACAGAGGAGGCAGCTGGCATCTCCAAAAGCGTGTCCGCGATGGGCCCCAGGGGCAGCGAGGATACCCCGTCCGAAAGAGACACCTGGACGTAACCAGCATCTGATCCGGTGGCCCTCTCCCCCTCTGGATGGGTAACCGGGTCCGACCGACCAGAACACACCTCGGGATCGGAGCAGATCACGACTCTGTCGCGGTCAGCAAGGGCCACAGGCAGCGCACCCAACTCCTTGGGAGACGCATCCACCAGCTTCTCGACCACGGTACCCTCCAAACGGTCATGGGCCAGCGGCCGGTCCAAGCCCTCGACAGCTGTGTCAGGATCAGCCTGAATCGCGATCGCTTTCTCAGGCGCCAAAGCCACTTTGTCGGAGCCAGCCAGCGAGCGATTTTGTTTGGACTTGGCAGAACCATCCTCCACACGGTTTGAATTGGTCATGGCCGTACGGCCACCGGCGCAACCTAGCGCACCCACACCAGGCCCCCTTTCCACGTGTCCTCTCTGAGCGCCCTCCATCGGCGGGAGGCCCCAATCGGACGATTCCGCTGCAACCTGGCAGAAGGAGCGGTACCTGGATCCGGAAGCAGCGGCGCCGCCGCCGCCGGAGCCGCGCCTCTGGTCTGGAATCCCCCGCGACCAAGGAAGCCTGCGACACGACCGCCCACCTGCCGGACCACTGGGTGGACTGGGCAGGCCGCTCTGACCACTGCCCGGCGAGGCGCTCCAGACCCACAGCTCGTCCAACGGTGTCTCCTCCTCCACACTGTCCACATGGATCAGCACTCTGTACCGCAGCGACTCCGGCGCTCCGGCCCGGCGGCCCTCCAACTCCGGCTCAGGAATGACGAGCGTTCTCACTGTCGGGATGGAATGCAGTTCATCCGTCCACGCCGACAGCCGCATCAGTGCCAAGTCCGTCCGCGCAACCGAGGCCGCAGCAAGATCATCCACCACGCACATGCTCAAGTCGGTGCGGCACATGCCGTTGTCACCCGTGGTGAGTGTTTTGCAGGAGGCAACTAAAGAAACATTACCGTACGCTACACCACGGTATGCATTTTGGGGCACTTTGAAGTGCCCGTAAATGTCATTTTTTTGCACCCAAAAACTATTAGAGCACTTTTGGAAAGCGCCACTAATACATGCGACTCTAAAGTTTTTTCGACGCACTTTCTCAAAGTGCCCCAATACGTTACTATTTGAGGGCACTTTAAGAACTGCCCTAAATCATTTAAGGGTACTTTCTCTAGGGCGTCGAGTACATTTAAGGGCACTTTGTCAAAATGCCCCCAAATGTTTTTGTGGTACTGTGAGAAGTGCCAGTAATACAATTAAAGTTATTTTCATCCAATGCCTCAAATACATTTAAGAGCACTTTGAAAAACTGGCCCAAAATATATTTAGAGGGACTTTGAGAATGTGCCCCTAATTCAATTAGAGGTATTTCCATTTAGAGCTATTTTCCAATTCATTATCCTATAGCAGTTTACATCAGTTTATTCATAGCAGATGATATAATTTCTGGCACAACACAAAATCAATGAACATCACAAGATCTCACATAATTGTAAATATCAGCTGATCATGATCTTAGTACACATGACATAATTATGAACATCATTTTTCAAAACAGTACTTTGCAACCACTTCTCAGCTTTGTAGCTTCCTCAATCCAGCATATTTGCAACTTCAGTTCACACGGAAATCACTTCCTGAATCCATCTTTGTAGCTTTTCAGCCGCATATGACATGGAAATCATATTTGCAACTGCATTTCACATGGAAATCACTTCTGCAAAAGAACTACAATTGACATGGAAGAACATGTACCTTCGGATATCCTTGTCGTGATATGTCACCCTTTTAGTGACAACTCTAGTTCGTGGATCAATATGTATGGCATCTGCAAGAATCATTGTTTCTGCTTGTGTAACCTGGAAGCTAGTGTCATTGACAATCAATAAACCAGCAGCACCATGTAAACAAGAAATGAGAACACTCTAGTTACATTTCTCTTCGGCCATCTGTAAAAATGTGATTGAGCATGCCATATCAGAGTCATCCTTCCTTTAGGTTTAGGTAGTGCAGTATGACTACGTATAACTATGTTAACAAGAACTTCAACGAAATCTGCATTGCTGGTTTTCTGCAATGCCCCAATTGCAACCAAATTCACACAATTTGGTGATGTTAACGCCACCTCCATCCCAGTTTTTATGTTTTCACTCTGCAAAAATGTTGAAAACAGTTGTTTATTCATGACCAACACTTATACATCCATTTTATTATGTATATTTCAGTATAAAGTAAACAAACCTGCAACGGTCTCCTTCGGTGATTGTTCACAAAAGCTTTTTTTATGTTAACATCACTTTGTTTCGTAGTTTCCCTCATTTCTACCTTCTCTTTTATTTTCTGAAACATAACATTATCTGACAACAGTTGCTTGTAAGATACTTTTGGGTTTATTTTTAAGACTGTAGTAGCAATGTCAGTTGATTCATCACCTTTTTCTGTCTGCTTCTTCTTCAATCTCTTGCTCTTAGATTGTAGCTGCAGCAATGTTTAACTATCTTCTGGTTCTGATTCAGCATCTTCAACTGTAGTTTGGCTTGCTTCAGATGATTTCTTATGACTACTTCGTTTTGTTTTTCCTTTTTTACTTACTTCACCTACTGTTACAGTTTCTTTCCTAATTTCACTTGCAGATATATCTTCAACTGATGCTTGATTGATTTTCCTCTTTTGTTTCTTTGAAATTTTTCCTTCAAAATGCTGACTTGATGGTGGCACAACTCCTTGACTTACTGTTGCAGTTACTGGTGTTACTTGGCTTCTGATAACTGTTGTTTGGCTTCTAACAGGTGTTACTTGGCGTGCTTTAGATGATTCAATGTGTTTGCATCGTTTTGATTTGCTTCTTTGGCTAATTTCTGCTGATGCCAGTATAGGTTGAATTTATATTGAGTCCAATTGATCCACTCCTCCTTGTAGTTGACTTCCTTTTGCTTGATTGAGCTTACCCTTTCGTTTGTCCAACTGATCCGCTCCTCCTTCCTTGCATGCATTTGCTTCAATGATGCTTGTCTTCTGATCCAATGTTGCTTCTTGGCCTGTAGTTACTGCCCTACTGTTACTCTTCTTATCCACCACTTATGCTGCTATTTGGCTTCCAGCAGATTTGCTTCCCTGCTGTTGCGTCTTGGCCTGCAGTTGCTGCACTACTGTTTCTCCTCTTATCCACCACTTTTCCCGCTTCATCTCTTCCTCCAGACTGCTTCCCTACTATTGCTTGTTGGCTTACAGTTGCTGCACTACTGTTACTCCTCTTATCTACCACTTTTGCAGCTTCTTCTCTTCCACCAGACTGCTCCACTACTATTGCTTGTTGGCCTTTAGTTGTTGCACTTGATGTTGAACTGCTGCTAGCATTTTGGTTCACTTTTGTTGTTGAATCACTGCTAACAGGCTTCAGATTCAGTGTTGTTGCTTCTTTTCTGCACGGATGCTGGCTGATTGCTGCCAGTGCTTGTTTTGCTGCTTCAAGTGCAGATGCTCCTTGAGATCTGACTGTTGACTCATTATTTTTCTTACCATTTTCCTCCTGATTATCCTTTTTCTCAGCTTCATTTCCTACTTCCTTTTTCTGTGTTGACTCTTCTCCACTTTTCGTAAGCAGATATTCAATATGCCCTCGATGTTTCTATTAATGTTGTCTGGTGGCCACAAGTCTTCCTATGACCCTTTTAAGTTGCAAATTCTCTTCTCTTGCATCCCTTAATGACAATATTGTTTGTTGTAGTACTTTTGATTGTTTGCCACCACCGACCAACAGACCAAACCCATGCATTCTAGAATGCCTTGCCTGCTTGAATATTGTTGAGTACAAATCACCATCGATGTGCTCTTCTCCAACAAATGTTGGATCTTTTTCAAGACAGTCATTTATTTCTCCTTGTTAATACATGAAACACAAATTACGACGTGTAGTTAGGCTACCTATTTATTTCTGACTGTTATGTTGTGAGTAAGAAATACTGGAAAACAAATTGTGAGATGCAGTTAGGCAACATACAATTTTACTTCTGGAGTAAACATCCACTGGCTTTACATCCTTCTTGGTGTGAACAACACGGTACAACTCAGCCATGTACACTAGTTTTCCCAAATTCAGTTCCTGTGATTTTGCACATGCACATAAGTATTTTCACATCCAATGTTTGACGTATTAGTAATTTTTTACAAACATGCAATTATTTCAATATACCAGCTGATCATGCACAACTGCAAAACTTCTTCTTCTTCTTCTAGTACTTCTTCACTGGCACCTTCCTCGGTTTCTATCAGTTGGTAATGTCTTGTATGATCAAAAGGGTTAACTTGATGTTGATATCTTGTCTCATCAGATGAATAATCTTCCTCAGTTTCTTGTTGTATGTCACCTGTATCTTCATAGTTCCTAGCATCCGGAAACATAAACATATATTAAGTGTGAATATCACTAGAAGCAATATCACATTGTTGAGACTAGTACAAGCCTACAATTTCCAGTTCTTACTTCTATTTGGGTGGTACAAGCCTCTAGCCTTAGCATGCTTCAGTAAATCAAGTCCGCAGTCTTCATTTGTTTTAAATTCAGCTGCAGGTAAATCTATTTTTTGTAACTTCCTATTCAGTTCTTCCAACATCTTTCCCTCTTTTGCTTTCATTATTCTTCCTGCAAACATTACAAGAAAGGTAATGTAAGTCCATTCCATAGAGGTAAATTCATGACCTAGCCAGCATATTTAAATACTTACCTGGTTCACAATTGGCTTCATATCATAATAATCTCGTACCGAAGGTGTAATGACAGCATACCAATCAATATATATTGGGTCTTGCACATAGTAAACTTGTTTTGTTTGGCTAGCTAGAATAAAGGGTTCAAATTTTGGGTCCTTGGCATTGTGCACATGGTTAAAATTGACCTCCGTGATCCCAAAATTATCTAACTCCCTAACACCCATTCTTTTTACCCAGTCACATTTGAATACGAGTACATGTCCAAGATTGGAATAATTTAGCTCCAGAATCTGAGCAACTCGGCCATAATACATGAAATCTCCTACAGTTGGGTTATCATGTCTAGGAATATGCAGTTAGGTTTTCTTTTTGGGAATCAATGTGAAGATAAGTTAGTTTTCTGTACTCACCACACTTTTCCGTGTACACGTACGACGTTAGAGAAATTCCAGGAAAACCCCGCGCCGTTGTTGGCATAGCTGCACTGTTCGCTGACGCCCGGAAACCACAAAGTGTCTCCAAGCTAGGTGAGAGGGAGGGAGCGTACAGCTGGCGTGAACCTCCGGGTAGTTGCTTTTCTTGCATTGACCATTCCACCTAGTAGTGACCAAATCATGTCTATCCCGAGTAAATCATTTACACTGTTTGAATGTATATAGACATTTTCCAGTTATAGATATGTCAATTTGAAAGTCATTTAATATGGAACGAAAGAAGTAGTGAATATTTGTTACTAACCTCCTGCAACACCTGAGCTTCAGCGGACATACAGTTATCTAATACTGAATACCGGCAAGCTTCGGCCACAACCCTGTCTGCTTCCCCCATGGGTCTCAATACCGCCTTCACGCTAATATCATGGGAGATATTAAAAGAACATAGTGCGAGGGTCTACAACAATGTTTTCGATGTCATGCAGCCTTTTTAAGAAAATCATAGACAGAGAGCAAGGATTGAATCCCATGCGACGAAAATTATGGAAATTATCAGTTTTTCTTTCCTCTCTTTTTTTATGGCTAAGGCCACTCGGTATTTTCTCCTCCTGTATCGATATAAAAGGCAAACTTTTGACTCAATTAAAAATAAGTAGGATGCTACTTTGCTCACACACTCTCCGTGCATGTGCACAAATACATGTGTAATCATCTCATAATTTTTATTGCACTTGTAGAGTACTCTCTCAACAATGAATGCATTTATTAGTGTCTCTCTATATATACCATGCAATTTCTGGTTCTGGAATGTTATACTTGCCATCAAATCAAATAACATACCATAGCGAAATGTCAACAACTATAGCTAGCAAACGAAGGGAAAACATGGTCTAGTGAAGAGGTAGTTGATGCGCGAAAAATTGAGACCTAAACGCCGACAGACCGAGATGCACATGTCAGTCTGGTAACAAGTACCACTATATATATGCTCTTCGCGGTCTTTTTTTCCTCGCTTCTCGATTAGGCCACATAGCATATCAGGAGAGTTCACACAAGAGATGAAAGAGTCTATTGCGGGATTGGTAGAAAAAAAATCTTCAAATGTAACCGTAAAGAGCATATATAATAGCACTTGTGACCAGAATGGCGGAAGCCTTTCATGCTCATAAGAGGGAGATAAGGGCTACTGATAAGGTCTTCACATGGTGGCCGAATGACTAGAGAGGAGGCGGAATCTAGGTACATGAACGACCTACCGCAAGAGAGAGAAAAGTGGATGAAGACCAGCCTCATCGTCATCTTGCTCTTCGTTTTTGTGTTCTTCTTATATGTCATCGTAGTTTAGGTGACTATTTCCTATCTTAACCTAGCGACTCGTTCGAGACATACCGATCGTAATCAGCGGCGAAGCCAGCCTCATAAATCTGTGGGTCATCCTTAATTTTCTGAATTTTTTCCTTCACGATGAACAGTACGATACGGTATTTTTTAGATTGTTTTGCTGAAAAGCTGTCGGGTCGGCCAAACCCACAGCTAACACGTAGATCCGCCGCTGGTCGTAATATTATCGTAATAACTTGGTGGCTAATGGTGTAATTGTATATTTTACACTGTTTCAGCAACCGTACATGTACAAATACGAAATACCGTGTTGTAAAAAAATTCATACCAAAACCGTATTCGCACAAATCGTGCTACCTATGTGCACATGCGGAGTTATGATATGGGGTGACCCAATCTTCTCAATGAGCTTCTCTCTATTTTTGTGGATTTTCTGAATTTTTTGATAACTAGTGCTACACTGAGACCTCTCACTTGGATGACCCCTGTTGCCAGATGCAACAACAATCAAACCCTTTGGATATTCTCAACTACACACTCTTGCACAAGTAATCAAAGATTACAAGTGGTCCTGTATCCCCTTATTCCCAATGGAATAACAAGATATCACGCAACTTTGACTTGGTAATACTTCAAAATGAATGCTTAGCAGCAATACAATCTCAAGGCTAGGGTTTCTTTGGTTTAAACTTGTTCTACCCCTCCAAGTCGCAGGAAAGGGTATAAGAGAGGGAGGGGTGCGGCCACAAGGTGCCTTGCGCAAGCAAACCTTGCCCCCCTCGACTAGGACTCCTAATTGGACTCACACATAGATACAAACCGACCCACCTTAGGGGATTCAGCCCAATATGGCATACAAGCCATGCCTAATATAATTAGGACTTGATCATGGCGCATTTAACCCTATGGAGGCACCATCCCCTTGTTTTCAACCTTGCAACAATTGTTTTCACCATTTGCAAGATTGTTTTCATCACTTGTACTTCTGTTTTCACCATGGCTTGATTGTTTTCAACACTTGTAAGCTTGTTTCCCGTCAGCCACCTATTGTTTTCCAACTCCTCTTGAGGTCATTCTCCATCCATGTTTGTGTTAACAATAACCCTGCTAATAAATAATAACATAGCTTAGGTAGTATAACATTCTTATAATCACAAACAATATTTAATAATAGGAAAGAATTCACCTTAAAATAATCATCAGTGACACTTAATATGTCTTTCCAACTCAAGCATGAATAAACCTCATGGACCTCTATTACGGTAAACCATGAAACTTACCTGCGGCGCACATTACTTGTGGCGAAGGACGTAGGTACGTTGTAGGATCTACTACCCGTGGCGCACTAGTGATGTTCGCCACACATATTGTTTAGCTCCCATGGACCACGACCGTGTGCGCCACGGGTAGGACTTACCAGTGGCGTGATAGTGGTACGCACATGAGTTCGCCACTGGAGGTCGAAATTTGTGAGCCACGTGTAGCTCTTGCTAGACACGAGCCAGCTCGGGCCGGCTCGAGCCGAGTCTGCAAAAAGCTCGAGCCAAAATGGCCGAGCCTGGGCCAGCTCGAACTCTAAAACGAGCAACAAAATGAGACTCGGCCCGAGCTATGCTCTAGCTCGGTCAAACTAGGCCCGGCTCGCGAGCCGGACAACTGGAGATCATTGCTAGGTGGTTCCATGACGGTGCCTCGACACATGTACGCCTCCTTCCATGATACCATCGCCAGAGAATGAGCAGGTGTGAATGATGTCGAAGAACAGCATGCGTGCCACTCCATGGCCACTAACTGTTCGAGCTCATTCCGGTACACCATGTACATCACCACCTCCTGCTCCTTGTCGCAACAGCCATGGAGTAGACGACCAGCGTGGCGCGGCGCGGCGTGAAGGACCGGGGAAGCTAGGCGGCGGCGGCGGCGCTTGGCCTTAACCTAGATGCATACGGGTACAACTTTTGTTTACCAAAGAAGAGGATACATGCGAGGAGAGAAGTGCTCCGTGGGCCAGTAGACAGGTAAAAAGTCCCCTCCCCTCCATCTCAATTAGCCAAAAAAATCATTGTCGGGCCAAACGACCTAGACCGAGCCAAGCCTGGTTCGGCCCAACACGGTCCATGAAAGTAAGCTCTTCTCGGTCTATTTTGTCGGTGGGATGAGCCCAACTTGCACTGAACCATGCCAAACTCGGGACAACCTGAAAAGCCCGAGCTAGGCTTTTGGAAATATGTGTAGTCTTTTTCCTACTAGCGTAAGTAGGCATCCCATCAAGATAGTATAGTGGGATATAGGTAAGAGAGTTTCAGTGGCATTTTCATTAGCCATTGTAAACGTATTGCTTTATTTTTCTTTTCTATTTATGGGGATATTAGCATTTCGATTAAGCCGGAGAAAGTTAGAGTTCTAATCTCGTACATGTTCAAATCGGGACTTGAGATAAGAGAAAAGATTCTTTCTATCTTATCTAAGAGAAAACTAATGAGAGAAAGAAGGGGAGTCAAAACCCCAAGTATCTCTTTACGTGCCTAGATCACGTGCGACGATCTAAGGCGCCTCCAACGTTATTGAGTGTTATTTCTCTAGCGCTAAATAAATAGAGTCCAGCTCCAGCACGAGATGACGATCTCATACAGTTTCCTCTCTTTAGATAAACCCCTCACTGATCCGAGTTAGCTCTCTGGAAAATGAAGTCTCTCTTCCTAGGTGTGCACACCAGGGGCAGTGTCGTTGGCGACCCGAAGGCTACTGCTATCCGCTGCTGGAGTGAGAAGCGGACATTCGTCTCCACACAACTACTAACACCGAGGAGCAGGCACTAATGTCTTTGCGAGGCAATGGTCCTTTTTCTATTCCAGGTAAAGAGTCAAATCAGACGATCTCTATAATAAGTAACTCCATTTTTTTCTCCTAAGGTTGTCGGAATTATTCGCCGAAATACAAAGTAGGGAAGGTTTAAAATGTTTGGGTTCGGTTCCAGCTGGGTATGGCATAATCAATTGCTCTTTTAGGACGTATTGCTTTAAGTTTCGTCTTGTGTTTTGTTTAGGTTAATCATAAGCATGCTTAACTTAGATTGCACACTACACTCTCATCACAAAAATACACTACATACATTATTTATAATAAACGGTTTTACCTTTTTATAGCTAATTCTCTAGACATACGATGTGTATTGGTATGATTTACAATTAAACTTATGAAAATTAACAACATAATATTGAATATTAAGATGCAATATTTTGTAATGTAATTTCATTTTTGGACCCTAGAAGATTCACTAGAAGGAAGTGTCGAGAATATATTGCAGGGACAATGTACATTTTAAGCCATTATCTCCAAGAAATCTTTTGTTAAATCGAATTATTGAAACCGAAAAAAATAGAAAGATCGCATGTCTTCACACTCACTTGGATGAATAGCAAGTATATATGTTTGTTTCATGTCTATTTTAGTTTTATAAAATATCATGACTAAGGATCTAAAGTTGACAAAGACTTCTAGAGTGCACGGTGGCTTATTTTAGATTTATGCAAATATTTTGAATAATTAATAACCTGCTAGACAACAGAAGAATTTAGAGGATACAAAATATCCATGATATATTTTCCTGAAATGTTGATGTTGCTCGTTTACCTGTTATTTCCTGACCATTTGTGCCTCTTTTATTTTCAGAAAACTACTTACGTCTTATATGTTCCACGATTGGACAGTCAGCTAGCAATGATTGCATACGTTAACAAATTTCAGACCAACACGTCTAATTTTCCATGTTTTTCTCTTATCCCTAGTGTAAAGTGGGGCATCACTAGATATTTTCCCGTTCAATCTATACATGAAGCACGATCGACCCCACAGCTCAATGTGAGGAAATTAGTTCCCTAGCTGGCAACACGGAAAGGACAACGGGTGCCCCCGCTCAAGGTGGGGAGAACGGTTCCCAACTAGGAACACAGAACCAACAATAGATCCCCCGCTCAAGGTCTTTCCCCCGCCGCAAATACAAGAAGTACAACCGGCCTTGCTCCCGCAGCTGGATATTGAAACTTGCAAAGAAGTTGCTAGAGGCCTTGGTATGACTGTTTCTGAACTCCTAGCCGGCGGAGATATCAATATCCACACAACTGATCTAGGATAGACTTATGAAAAAGGGAAAACTCTGGTCAGACCTGAGGAGATTCAGAATCTGCCAACACGGATGTGAAGATTGCATTAGTGGTACATGGACCAGAAAAAGAATAATCGGTAGTATATCCTACTTAAAGTTCTTTCAGAGTATTACTTCAGTAAAAACCAGGAGATATCTATTGAGCTTACAAAATTCTTTCAGCAATTCAATCAAGACGCTCTCGACAAAACTGTCGTCAGTTGCTATTGTGTATAAGTTCCGAGTTTGTCGCCAACACAGAGGCCGGGTTTTCAAGACCCAGAGCAGAAGGAAATTTCAACGGAGGAAAATTTAATGGAGGAAATTACCAAGGACCGCCAAGGCCGGCTAACCATATAGAGGCCTTCAGGATGCCCTGTCCGCGCCATAGCAGGAACGGTAGGCCGGCTAATCATTCGTTGGAGCAGTGCGTAGAGCTACAAAGGTGTAAGAATGAGGAAATACAAAAGGCAATGCGAGGAGCAGGCCGAGGAGCAGGACCGGGTTCGGTTGGAAACCCGGGCAACGGCCCACCCCCAGCAGGCAACCCAGGAGGCGGCAATCCGGGTAACAACCAAGGAGGCGCGGGAGGCTTCCAAGCTAACCCCAAGCAGCTGGGGCAGTACCACGTTCACACCACATGAACTTCTAACAAGGATAGAAAGATACTCAAAAAGGCAGTAAACTCGGCCCGAGTGATATTATTCACGACTCGCCCCGAGTGTCGGCTTACGTCGAGGTAGAGAACGAGAAGACCCGGCAGGACGCCGTGGATATGCTAGAAGAACACAGAGAACAAGCTTTGGAGAGATCAGCCATATATCAGAAGGATCTGAGGAGGTATCACAGCCGGCGAGTCAAAACCCGGGTCTTCCAGGAAGGAGACCTAGTGTTGCGCCTGGTACAGTCAAAGGAAGGAAAACATAAGCTATCTCCACCATGGGAAGGACCGTTCATCGCAAGCCGGAATTTGCACAACGGATCATATTACTTGGTAGATGCAAGGGAAGAGTCGGATACTGTCAATGACACCGCTCATACCACTTCATCTATGCAAGAGAGGGAAAGACCATGGAACGTGGCTCAGCTACGTCCCTACTACACCTAGACTAGACTAGGCTTACAAGTGGAACTACACGATGTAACAGGCAGCAGGTTTCAGACGCACTCTTTTCCTATCCAGGGTACCACTAGTAGGAAATATGCTACCAGTGACGAACAGGATCCAGCTACCGCTGGCGAACATGTGTTCGCCAGCAGTACACCGCCAGTGGTAGGAGGGTACCGCTGGCGAACACCACTTCGCCAGCGGTAGTGCATATTACCGTTGGCGAACAAAGCCTTGTTCGCCAGCGGTAGCTGGCCAGTTCGCCAGTGGTACTGGTTCGCCAGCGCTAGGCCCCTAGTTCGCCAGTGGTGGTGTTGGCCAGCAGTAGGAAATTTGTTCGCCAGTGGTAAGTTTCCCAGGTTTGTATTTTTTTTTTGTATGACAGTTTGTATATTCTGATATTATACTATACAGGTCCAAATACATTCAAATTCTGTAATTTATAAACTTCACACATATAAATCACTGTTAGATACATATGCATCCATCCATAACGAATTTAACACATCGATAACGAAATTAACACATCGATACATATGCATCCATATCCAATTCTCATAAGTACGAATACAACACATTGATCTCAATAACACGTTTATGTCGGAAGATTTCGAACCCAAAATATAGCCATCTAATTAGTTCAATGATTACAAAGGTATGACGACATATATACAACATACACGCGATATAGAGATCAATCGCAAAGAAGACTAGCTAGATATACGGTCCGCCTCCGCTTTAGCTTCCGCCTCCGCTTGCGATCTTTCGCTAGGGCCAGCGCGCCGTCCACTTCTTCATCTCTCTGTAGACCAAGATAAAAGCATTAGACCGGCAAAGGAAATCACAAGTTCTTATTAGGAGAAATTCGTAACGAATCGAATACATACCGTCGATCATTTCTTCCTCGATGTTGTGATCTTCTGTTTCTTCTCCGGCGGGAACGGAAGAACACCTTCTAACGAGTTGAATGGTCTCTCGTCAGTCTTCTCTAGCACACATTGTCGCAACTCATTGTTAGATGGTGGGGAGTTCCAGTGGAAGACGGATCCATTAGTTACTACATCCTTATAGATGATTGTGCAGAGCTTGCGCTGGATGCGACCAAAGTTCTGTCTGAATTCAGCATCAGACCATTCGACGATGCTGCGAGACCATTTGTCCATAGTAGACATGTATTGTAGACTATGTTGGTCCTTCACGATCTCCGTCATGTGTTGGATGAGGTACCATGCCTCCATATGGCCGCCTGGCGCCTGCTTGGGGCAGGGAAACTCTGTTCTGTGTCGGAATACATATTTGCCTTGAATTTTCTTCTTCCTGTCGCAGAATCCTTCCCCCCTGATGTAGCCGTCCAAAGCATCATTCAGAACAGACTTGATGAGGGAGTAGTTCTTCTCCTTCATCGTACTCCCGGAGTCGAGATATACTGCGTGCGCACTCGGGTAGAGCATGATGAGGGTGCCGTATTTGTTTCTGCGCAAAACAGGAGAGTCCATATATATAATCCTCAAAAATTGTATATGCGCAAACTTATGTAAAGATGGGAAATATAACTTACTCGGGAAAGTAAGGCACGAGGGTTATCCTCTTGTTCATATGGTTATTGAGCAACACTTGTTGGAGGTACTTTGTCGCTTTTGCCCTACCCTTGGGGTTGCTCAAGTACATGTCGTGCATGTAGTAGGGGTCTGCTAGCGCGATGTTTTTGACATTCTCTATGGATAGCTGATGCGCCAAACTGAGCGTAAACAGACGCACGATTGACGAGTGGAGGGATTTCATGTGGAACATCCGGAAAATATCGTCAAATCTAATGATGATCTTGTTTGCGTTGCCTTCAGTGACAAATCCCGCCGTAGATGGCACCTTTGCGACCAAAACCGGCAGCGTTGGATTTTTCTCTTTCAGAAGCATCTCCTCCATATATAGAATACCATCATGGACGGTACCCATATCACCTGACAGCAAGGAGACCAACCTCGGCGGAAGCATCGGTTTGCCCAACTCATGGATCTGATGCCAGTCGGTTATGGGTATCCTGTCCAATACACGTCCTGTCTGATGCTTGGACTTGGTCCCCTCCACCGGTTGGCTCATCGATGCAACGGCAGAATTCTTCTTTGTTCTTTTCCGTACCGTCTTCTTAGGCTGAGTCTGATGAAATACATCCGCTACCGCCTCTTTGAGGGCATCCTGGCTGATGACATCTTGCTCGGGGACTGCCGGTTCTTGAGAAGAGAAAAAACGCTTTGTGCATCGATATTTATCCGCTTCCTCCGCTGGCAAGAGAAGTTGATCAAGTTCATCCAGGCTGGGCACCCCCTCGTAACGATCGTCGACGAGGTAGTCATTGGGGTTCTCATCTTCAGCATCTTCGTCGTCGTGTTGCACGGACTTTGCAGGTGAGAAATCCTTTTGTTGGCTCGGGTGCCCCGACCCCTGGACCGGTGTTGGAGTGTTGACAGGAGTACTTTCCAAACGAATGAGTGATTTCGGCCAGGTCAATGGCCAAACCAAGCATTGCTCCAGGTTCAACTCGCTGTCGGCTGCGGGTAGTTGGTTCGGAGGATCGAGAGCACCACAACCAGGGAGCACCCGACTTAAGGTCACTCGGAACACGTCCTCGGGCATACGAACGTCGTGGGATACGCGGTTGAGAGGTGTTATGATTTTTCCTTTGGCGACGTCCTTTAACTCATCGTTCACATGAAGGAGCAATGTGCATCCCGTCTCGTCGGCCTGCGAAACGTCGCGCGATCGTTGTTAGAGACTGATGCCGTCACGAATCAAGTCATAATATATAATTAAGCAGTGGACGTTGAATTACCGTGAGGGCATTGAGCTCGGACAAGGGGGATGGACCGCTAAGTGTCGGCGGCGGCGTTGAAGAGATGTGGCGGGGCGGAGACGGATCTTTGCGACCTTTCGGCTGATGGTTGGGGGCCGGCTCGTTCCGCGGCACCACGACGGGGGCCACGTTCTGCGGCGCCACGACGGGGGCCACGTTCTGCGGCACTGGCTGCACCATTTGGGCTATGTTTATCTCCGGGAGCGGCCCTTGTCCTCCACCTAGCATCCACGGCGCTAAGGACTGAGCGACGAATGCACAGATGGTAGGGAGGAGCTCATTGAGCCTCTCGTTCATAAGCTCGTCGATCGTCTTCTCCGGGCCCTTGTTCCGCTCCTTACGCTTCTCCTTGGTGTCCGGGTAGTAGTGCGCATGCCGATGACCCTTTCCGAGGCCATGCACATGGCCACGATGCGGCTTCTTGTCAAGGGTGTCGCACCCGGACTTCTAGAGGATACTCGCAGTTCCGTTGAACAGTAGTAGATTGGATTACGGGGCTTACCGGCACCCGCGTCCTCTTACGAGTAGGCCAACACACGTATGTGTGACAACCAACCCCTATCTGTTCAGCGTCTACGTAAACCATCCCATAGAAATCAGGATACTACCATTGACGTACTTCATACCATACACACATGGTACGTCAACGGCGTTGAACAAAATGATAGCACAACATATCTCTAAGACACAAAAGATGGAAATAAGTTGCAACTGGCTCTCACTAGAGCAGAGATAGCAAATACAATCATCCAGAGGACACATGTCCCAACATAACATCATTACATCACAGCGGAAGCATTCAACAGGTCTGAGTACAGACAACATCCAAATAGGCTTAAGAAGCCGGAAACGAAAAGACGGAGCACATCCACGAAGTCTCGGATCCTGCACGGGTCCGCTATCTACTCGTCAACAGCCTCGTCGTGCTCCACGTAGTAGCCACCATGGAGATCCTCGGAATCGTAGTCTGCGGAAACCACAGCCCTAAAGGGGTCAGTACATAAACGTACTGGCAAGCAAGACTCACAGTTCACCAAAGTGTAACCCGTCAACACCAAGCACATATGCTTTGGGTTCAACGGAAGAAAGGGATGATATAAAAGATGCGGCAGCTGGCTGTACTAGCCAACTACAGAACATACTACAACTTCCGGCTAACAGAAAGGAGATAAGATAACGTATCGTAACCAACTATTACTAACTCCAAACAAACCCATCCCGGATCTCGCCCCTTATCCGAAGAAGGAATCCGAGGATAACTCACACAGTTGGATTAATGATGGTTCAGGTTATAGTGTCAATAAACCTATTACTAGTCAAGTTATCATTAGTTAGGTGTAAGTTGTCTGAGTACTTGTTAGCCAGTACTTTCACCAAGTAATCCATAACCGCGGTAAACACGGCTTCTCGAGAAGATTTATCCCTGCAGGGTGTGCTCCAGTACCCGTACACACTCAAGCCACCAACTAAAACTCAGGTTGGCTCGACACGACCCAAACCGTCTCTACAACCCATCCTAGGAGCCACGGAGCTATAAGGTCCCGGCCAGTCCGCCTAACCTAAGCGCAAGGGTGAAAACCACACCCCCCGGCACCACAGGACTCGCCCTATATGCATCATCATCATCACAGTAACCATGGGGGATCCACCCAATATGCAAGGAGCAAATGGAACACCCGAACTAAGTGTGGCTCTTCGGACAAGCTGCAGATCAGGTCTAAGTCGAGGGGGGTTCCATACCACCACCCGGATGCGGTGATCACACTCATCATGGATCAGTAGACAAGACCCTTTTCCTAATTAGGGTCGACACTAGCAGGCCTCAAAACCACGCCGGGCCTCCTGCCGGTGCCTTATCATCAAATTATTATTACCCATAACATTAACAGGTTGTTGTTTAAACATCGAGCCCATAGAACATAATAGGAATATAGTAACAGAAAGTAACGGGTAACAGACTCGAGCAGAAACAACCCTAAGCATGCTAGTAAGACACGGGCAACAATCAATGGGGTTATAGGTGTGGAGGTGAGGCAATATCAGGGTTCAGGATATCATGTGGTAGGTTCGTAACAGAAGCAACGATACATAGGGCTAGCAAAATAGACAACGGAAAGTATCGGTATCCAATGTCGAAAGGAACACGATGGTTCATGTGAGTGAATACTTGCCTACAAACTCAGCAGCCTGGTACTGAGCTAGATCCTCAGAAGGGGTGCTGTAAGGATCGTCGGTCTCAACGTCGTCGTCTATTCGAGAAGAAGCAAACAAACAACGCAAGGAGACAACAATCAATAACATGGCATAGGGCACAAACATGGGATGATGCATGACAATTTAATTGATGCATCAAAAATAAACTAGTTGACATGGTAACACAAATTAAATGGACCCACATGCAAGTTGAGTTGCATATGAAAAGCCCATGCGTTTAGGTTGAAATAATTGTTTTACAACTAATCAACAGGTGAAAGTGGATTAGCATGATGCATGGATGATGAAACAGAAAAATAACAACAATAGAAACAATTTGAAATAAGGTTTAACAAATTTGGAATTTTATTTATTAAGTTATGGAATTTTGGTTCCTTAAAGGGGTTACACAAGCATTTGTTGTTTTCACCAAGTTAAATTGTTCAAAACATATAACAAAGCTTATATTTGAAAAGAACACCAAATTTTAGTTGGATTACATGTTTCAATTATTGAAATAGGAATTAGAATGAATTACTTATGAATTAAACAAGTTAAACAAGATTTAAATGAATTTAATTCAATTATTAATATTTCTTGAATTTTATTTGTTCAAAACATTAAACAAAATTCATATTTGAAAAGGTTATGTTTTTCTGGTTTGAAAACGTATTTTATATGTTCAAAAATAATTCAATTTGAGCAAGTTATGAATTTAGCAATTTTAAATGAATTAAACAAGGTTTAAATTATTTAAGCAATTTTAATTATTCAAATCATGAAACAAAATTTATATTTGGTTAGGTGGTTCAATTTGACATGGAAAACATATTTTATTTGTGACATTTGGATTAATATTGAAATAGTTATGGAATTAAGCAAATTTGGAAAGATTTGTTTGAATTTGAAATTTGAAAACATTTGCAATGCTCAAAACAGAAAACAAATGTTATAAATAGATAGATAATTTAATTTGGTTCTGAAAACATATTCTATTTAGATTATTTGGAGTTGGGATGCAAAAGTTATTGGGGTTTTGAGTTTAGGGACTATTCTGTAATTTTAGCTGGACTGAAAATGAAAAATAAAAAGGGCAGAAAACATAGGTACACCGCGCAGTGACCAACCCCAGCCACTGACAGCGGGGCCAGCGCCACTGTGGCGCTTAGGTGGCTGGGCTAGGAGGTGATGTGTCCCTGCAGGTCAATTACGAGCGGGTCCCGCGCGCGCGTGGAAGGGGAAAATGGGAGGCAAAAATTGCCACCCGCGGGACTCGATCCCGCGCCCCGGGGGCAAGTGAGCGCGCGCTGTGCCAGTGCGGTAGGTTCAGTTTGGTTGTCAGGTAGCAGCAGCGAATGAGGTTAAGGTCTGTTTCCCGTCAGCTAATTTTGCCTGACGAACGGAAACTTCAAGCGACAGAAACAAGGCGACCGCCGGCGACTCGCTGCTGCTCGCTGTGGCTGTCCGCGCGGGTCGTGTGCGGTGCGGATGGGCTGCCGTGTGGTGGTACGAGAGCAGAGAGGAGGAGGCGATGGCGGGAGGGCGAGCTCACCTTGCTGTCGAACAGAGGGAGCAGGGGGCAGAGAGGAGGCGCTCGGTGGCGAACTTGGGGATGGCGGCGGAGCTCCGGTGATCTTCGGGGGAGACGGGGGGGGGACAGCGAGGTAGAGGGGGTCGGGACGTTTCCGTTCCCGGCCCAAGCTCGGCCGCTAGGGCACCGTGACGCCGGCGGCGAGCCGGAGAGGGCGACGGTGGTGGTGCTCTCGATACAGAACAGAGAAGAAGAAAATCAGAGGGAGGAAGAGAGGAAGAAGGAGAAGTGGCGGCGGTGCGGGGTAGAGAGGGTAGAGAGATTAGGGCAGGAGGGGGGAGCTCGAGGCAGGACTTATAGAGATGAGGAGGGGGAGCTCGGAACCGTTCCTCACCTCTGTAACACACGTGGACACCATGGATGTCGATCCGTACAGAGGTTAGGGATGACCGAACAGGTAAGCAGGCCAGGGCAGTTGGGCTGGCCCAAAGTGGGCTGGTTGCTCTATTCCCCCTCTCTTTTTCTTTATCCTTTTCTTCCTTTTTTTTTGCAGATTTGGCAAAAGGGAGAGAAACAAATGGTTTTAGGTGTTAGACAATTTTGGAATAATTTTGTATTGTTTTGTTTTTGTAACAACACCTTAAAACAAACATTTGTTTTCCAAATATATTTAATTGATGTTGTTGTTTGGAAATTAAATGATTTGAGCAATTTTTTGGTATCAAAAGAAAATACATGAAACTTAAGCCAATTTAAAGATTTTAATTCCAATTTTGGTGGAACAATTTATTTGTTTGTTTTGTAGTGTTTTATTTGAAACATTGTAACATAACAAGTATGAACAACAATTGAATTTTTTGTTTTGGAATTCAAATAGAAATTAGATGGAAACAATTGAAATCAAATGCAAAACAAATGCAACAAAAGGCAATGACTATGATGACATGATGCAAAGCAATAACAAAACAAGAAACAAACATCTAGGGGGAGATTTTCATACTTGGGATGTTACAAAGGAGCACTCGCTTCATCGCGTTCAGCGCCCTAATGAAAGGGGTGTCATACGGGTCCTTGTTCGTCGTCGCCGAGGACCCCCCATCAGATTGAGATAGGCGTTCTTTTTCTTCTTCCTCGAGATATTTATTCTCGAGCAGCTTGACCTTCTCGTTCAACACAAGATCGCCGGGCTTTTTGCGATCTTCCCTATAATGGGCCCTGACAAAATTTCTCACCTGCGGGTCGGTGATCTTGTCAAACGGGTTCGGCCCTTCTCTCTTCGCATCCTCCTTGGCCCATACTTTCTGCTTCCCAAGGTAACCCCGGCTTCCGAGATTGTGAGGTCCAATGTTCTTTTTTCGCTGTTCTTTCCCCCATTTACTCAGCGCCACCCTTTCCGGTTTGAGTTCGTCGATCTTGAATTGGGCCAAGTCTTCCTCGGAAATGGAGGGCCACATCTTATGGATCTCATCGAAATCCTTACCCTTCGCAATCATCTCCCGCAAACTGGATCTCCAAGTCGTAAACGCCTTGGCGAACTTTCCCAGTGCTAACGAGTTGACCAGATTCTTTTTCAGGTCCTGGTTGTCGTAAGGATCCGGGAATTTGTACCTTGTGTGCAGCTTCTCAATCAGCAGGGAGGCCATAGCCTTGTTTTCTTTATCTCTGAGGTGCTCCATATTAACGTTGCCGAAGTCTCGAGCTATGCAGCCTACCTGGTTTCCATAGCCCTTGGCGTAACTCTCCGGCTCGAGGGGAGCACCGCTCTTGGGGTCCACTTCCGTCAACTCTTCCCGGATGGTGGAGAGCATGTTGTGCCGCCTATCTTTGCGCTTAGCCGACGCCTCGCTACCGGAGGCGGTATCCCCGGTGCCACTACCGGTTTGATCACCTTCTACGCCCGATGTATTGTTGCGCGGCTCTAGCTCCTGGCAAACGGTTTCGTCCATCTCGTCGTCTGCATCGTTGCCCTGCATCTCTAGATCCGGGTCCGGATCTACGGGTCCGCCTCCGGCGCTTAGCATAGAAAGCCACGCATCGTCGTCCCCGTGTCCGAGACCAGAACTACCTGCCTCGTCGTTGTGAGCCATATCTAATGAAGGAGAGAAAACCCGAAATAAGTTCAACAAATCCTACAATTTAGACGATGTGTATACCCCATATGAGTCCAAATTTCTCGGACACTCTAAGTTGTGATAGATTTTAGCAAAGATCATGCCAAAATTCACGGAAAATTTCGGCATGACCTTTGCTAAAAATATCACAAATGGAGTACCCAAATTTGTCGGAACGGAAATTAATCAACATTCCGGCAAATAGGGACTCACGTGGGGTACCTGCACATAAAATCCCACCCCTCATATAATAGATCCCACCCCTCATATTATCATCGTCATCCACACGAAGGTGGGCATCCACACGACCACACCATCTCCACCATCCATATCACCACGCCATCCATCACCACCATCCATCACCACCATCCATACACACCATCCATCACACCAACCATCACCAACCACCAAAAACAGAAATTAAAATGCATCATAAATTCTAGATAATGTGTAATCACTTCAAAAATAAATAAAGATCAATGGCATTGGGTGGTACCACTTATGGCAGCTCACAAAAATAATGAATATCAGCATGAGTGGATTGCAGAAGGTAGAGAAGCATTACTCTCAATTACAAATTCAGTTTTGTGATCACTCTCAACTACAAATTCAGTTTGATAAGAACGCTGATGGTAGAACTACATGGAACTTCTTTTTGCCATCGTTTTTCTGTTCAAAACCGTGAGGCAAGGATGGTGGTTTTTCTTAAACATTGGATGCAGCAGTTTCCTTGCAATATTTAGAATTGGCATGCGTTTTTTTAATTCCCTATGAACCCGGAATGATATGTTTCTTATTACTATCCTGATTGCAGCAAAGCTAATGTCTTATTATCTTCAGGTTAATGTGTGGCAACTGGAGTTTATTATACTGCTTTATCTTGTACCATGGTACCTATATAACGTTATTAGATCTTGTCCAGATCACCATGCATGAGAGTACCAGATCTTGTACAATTAGTTTCTATTTGAAGCCGTAAGCCGTAAGATCCAGTTTGTTTGCTTAGCTTCTGTGAGTTAATAATGGTGATTTTGTTCAGGTTTTTGTATGCAGCAGTAGTGTGCCTCATTTTGCACGCACTTGATTTCTGTGTGAGGAGTGCTTAACCATTGCACTCATGTTAAAACTTTGGTGGATGCAAAAGGCAGCTAGCAGCTTATTTGCTTCCCAATTTTACATATCTTTTAATAGCCGCAATACTTACTGTCACTAGAAATGAAATCTCGGTACAAGGGCAAGGAGCCGAGGCGGCAGGGCTGGGTGATGGAGGCATCACCCATACCTGTTCTCTCTACTCAATGACATGTGAGTCCCAAATACAGTTTCTTTCCAATGCAAATTTGGGTATTCAGATATGGGTAACCTAGAAAAGCAAAAACATTTTGGCTTTACCCATACATGTTCTCTCTACTCAAAACTAGTTTTGCCTACCCAAATTTTTGGTAAGCCCTAGGAGATGGGATGCTCTTATAACATGCTAACATCAAACCAAACAACAAACCAGGGCTACAAAAAGAATCTATAATTCCCTGTTGACGAACTGTTGATAGCAAACTATTCCCTGTTGACAAAATGACTGTTGACGAACTGAAAATCAGCTAGATATATGATAACAAGATATAAAAAGCAACTATCCCCTGGCAAGTATGCTGAAAACAAGCAGAGGTCTATAATTTAAATGCTCAAAACTTTAACATCGTTCATTGCCATCTCCAGCAAACTCCCTAAAGTTGTTACCAAAACTATGGGTTCTGGAATACATTTGATAGCAAAGTAACTGAGACCTCAACCAAAACATCTGGGTTCGAAAGTTGCAAAAAACTACCTGTAGAACTTATGTCGAACACAATCTGTGCGTGGCAGAAGAGGGCGCAGCAGCGGGCAGCACGCCGGCGGTGCCGCTGTAGAGGCACGGCGGCAGCCGCAGGGGAGGAGGAGGGAGACGCGGGGGAGGAGAAGGGAGCAGCGCGGGCCGCAGGCGTGCCGTTGATCGCCGGAGAGTGGCCGGCCGCCGTCGATGGAGCCGCAGGGGAGGTTCGGGCAGGGGAGGAGAGGGCCGGTGTGGAGGAGAGGGCCGGTGTGGAGGCAGTGGAGGGGAGGTACGTAGCGAGAGTGGAGCAGTGGAGGGCGCGGTGGTCGCCGGACAGGGAATCGCCGGAGACGACGTCGACAGGGAACCGCGCGCGCGCTGTCTACGACGATTGAAGCGATGAAAACGGCTAAGTCCCCGCGCGGCCCCTGTGTAGCTCTCTGGGGGGGGCTTACCGCTGGCGAACGTGGCTGCTGGTTCGCCAGCGCTACGCTACCGCTGGCGAACATAAAGAAAAATAAATAAAAAAGTAGCGCTGGCGAACCAGCAGCCACGTTCGCCAGCGCTACTTTTTTATTTATTTTTCTTTATTTTTCTTTGAAATGATTTACTTTATTAATTTTTCTTGAGAAATATTACTGTTTTATTTTTATTTATTTCTTTGAATTGATTTATTTTTATTTATTTCTTTGAATTGTTTTCTTTATTTGTTTAAATTATACAAAGACATTTAATTTATAATCATTCAAACACATTGCAAATTAATTTCAAACACATTACAAATAATAATGTTTTATTTTGTTTTCTTTAATTATTTGTTTAAATTATTCAAAGACATTAATTTATAATCATTCAAACACATTGCAAATTAATTTCAAACACATTACAAATAATAATGTTTTATTTTGTTTTCTTTAATTATTTGTTTAAATTATTCAAAGACATTTAATTTATAATCATTCAAACACATTACAAATTAATTTCAAACACATTACAAATAATAATGTTTTATTTTGTTTTCATTAATTATTTGTTTAAATTATTCAAAGACATTTAATTTATAATCAATCAAACACATTGCAAATTAATTTCAAACACATTACAAATAATAATGTTTTATTTTGTTTTCTTTATTTGTTTAAATTATTCAAAGACATTTAGTTTATAATCAATCAAACACATTGCAAATTAATTTCAAACCCATTACAAATAATAATGTTTTATTTTGTTTTCTTTATTTGTTTAAATTATTCAAAGACATTTAATTTATAATCAATCAAACACATTGCAAATTAATTTCAAACACATTACAAATAATAATGTTTTATTTTGTTTTCTTTATTTGCATATACATAGTTTCGTCGCATACAATTGGCAGACAAATGCATACATAGTTTCTCAGTGTTTGATCTTTTTGCCTTTTTTGGTCGCAGTTGCATAATTTAACCCCACATTATGACTTCTTCTTCTGAATGGAAGACCATGCCTAGGTAGCGTAGTTCTGCTTCTTCTTGTTGTGTATGTTGCATGACTATCATCATCATCTTCTTGATCATCGTCAATATTTGGGTCGCCGAACGTGTCGAACTCGTCCTCATCAACGACTCCATCCATTCCGATGATATTTCTTTTCCCTCTCCTCACGACAACACGGCTAGGCCTTGCGGGGTCTGTTATGAAGAAGCATTGGGACACATGCTTAGCCAATACCCATGGCTCATTTTGCGCTGTGACATTCGCGCTTGATGAGGTTCCGGCTTCGGGAATAACCATGGTTGTAAAGTATTGGTCTTCTTTTCTGACGGTCGATATCCTAGCCCATCTGACGCGGAACATAGGCACCTTCTCACCAGAGTAGTTAAGCTCCCATATCTCCTCGATCCTTCCGTAGTATCTTAACTTTTTGTCACCGGTGTAGGATTCCATCGTTACCCCTGAGTTTTGATAATCGGAAGTTTTGTCTTTCTCCTCTATGTAGAAGGTGAACCCGTTGATATCATATGCTTGAAACGTCGCTAGGTTGGGAGCTGGGCCATGTGCCAAGGCGTACAATAGTTTATTTTTCGCACAATCCCTTGGCGGTGGATTAGCGACGATCACATCTTTAAACCAACGCAAGAAAGTGGAGTTATGCTCTCTAATTATTTCTCCTTCGGTCCTCCGATTGCCTTGTTCACTGTACTTTTTCATAATCGAGCTCTTGTTTTTTCCACCCAAGTATCGACCATGTCAATGTGTTGGAGAGCTACTAAGTTTGCCCTGTTAAAGTCGGTGCGTCGACAAGCCCGATCCACATGCACTTCTCTACGTCCATTTTTGTGACCTACTCCATCGAGCTTGCCAATGTGCTTGTTTCTGGGCAGACCAACTGAGTCCTCCACGTCCATATGATTCGTGCAGAAAGAGATGCACTCTTCGGTGAGAAAGCCCTGAACGATGCTTCCATCCGGACGAGCTCTGTTGCGAACATATCCTTTGATGACCCCATTCATCCTTTCAAACGGCATCATGTTGTGCAGGAACAACGGCCCGAGATGGATGATATCGTCCACGATATGGATCAACAGATGAACACATATGTCAAAGAATGATGGTGGAAAGTACATCTCAATCTCGCATAGTATCACGACAATCTCTTCCTGCAGCCTTGAGATCTGCTTCCCCGTGATCGACTTTCGAGATATAACGTCGAAGAAGTTACAGAGGCCAAACAGGGTTTCCCGAATGTGTTTGTCCATTATTCCGCGGATCGCAACCGGAAGTATCTGCGTCATCATCACGTAACAGTCATGAGACTTCATCCTGCTAAACTTTTGTTTCTGCACGTCGAGGAATCTGCTTATTAGCCCTGAGTAACCGCTAGGAACTTTGACTCCGAGAAGGCACATCATCAATTTTGTGATCTCGTCCGGACTAAGAGTGAAGCAGGAGGGGGGCAGTAATAGTCATTCCTCTTAACCCTTTTGGCCTTGCGACCCTCCGTCTCCTCATCACACGATTGATCGTCGTCGTCATCATCCGGGCGTCCCCCCTGAAGATCTACCCTAATACCAAAATATTTCAGGTCGTTTCTTGCTTTCACCCCGTCTTTGGTCCTCTCCGGCATGTTGAGCAGCGTGCTAAACAAACTTTCAAACACATTCTTCGTGATATGCATCAGATCAAGGCAGTGAGGCGTATCGAGAATGGGCCAGTATGGCAAGTCCCAAAACACCGACCTCGTCTTCCATACATCCAGAAGCGGTTTTGGCGCCTTTTGCTTCTTTCCCGGCTCTGGGCATTCCTTCCAATCATTCAGCAAATTGTAGATTTCTTCGCCGCACCTCTTACGTGGAGGTCCACGGAGCTCATCCTCACCGTTAAAAAGGTCTCCTCGCCTTCTCCACGGGTCTTTGTTGGGTAGCCACCTTCGATGGCCAACGAAAACTGTTTTCGAAGACCCAGGATCTTTCGGAAGTTGCATAAACGTGGGGTCATCCATGCACCGCACGCAACCGTTATGTCCGTGGCACACCTGGCCCGCCACATATCCGTAGCCGAGTAGGTCGTGAACCGTACAGAGTAAGGCAGCTCTCATTGGGAAATATTGTTCACCGAAGGCGTCCCATGTGTTCACCCCTTCCTCGGCCCATAGCGTGTCCAGCTCATCTTTAAGCAGCTTCAGGTATAGATTGATGTCGTTGCCTGGTTGTTTCGGCCCTTGAATTAGCATACTCATGTGAATATACTTACTCTTCATGCACAACCAGGGAGGGATGTTGTACATCCATACAAACACGGGCCAGGTTCTATGGGTGCTGCTCTGGTTGCCAAACGGATTGAGTCCGTCGGTGCTCACACCCAACCTGATGTTCCTTGCCTCCGCCCCGAACGTTGGATATTCACAGTCAATTGCTTTCCATTGACTTGCATCTGAAGGATGTGTCAGAATTACTTTTTCACTCCGATTTGGATCTTTCAAAACTTTATTCCTCCTTTTCGCGTGCCAGCGCATGAGCTCTGCTTCCTTGCAGTCCGCGAAATACCATTGCAGACGGGGAATGAGCGGAAAGTACCACACAACTTTCTGAGGAGCTTTCTTCTTCCCTTTCTTGTATCGAGCGGCGTTGCAAACTGGACAAATGTTTTTGTTCGCGTCCTCTTTCCGATAAATGTAGCAATCGTTGATGCACACATGGTATTTTTCGTGAGGTAAATCAAAGGGGCACACGACTTTCTTGGCCTCGTCGCAACTTTTAAGATAGGTGTTTCCCTCTGGAAGGACATCGTGCCAGTATTGCAGGCTTGCATCGACGCTTATGTCGCTCCATTTGTATCTCGCCTTCATCTGCAGAACATCGAGGGCCACTCTCAGGCGGGACTCTCCCGGACCGCAGCCTGCATACAACAGTGTCTTCGAGTCTATCTCTAGTTGCGCCAGCTTTGATTGCTCTCTAGCAGCAGATATCGAGTTAGTCGTCTTTCTCAAAAGCAGTTCTTTCAGATGAGGGTCACCACAACTTCCGTTAGGGGTGTCCCTGTGTCCTCGTGATCTTCTTCCACGTCTTGTTCAGCATCTTCTCCATGATCATGTGCGGGGTCATGAGGCTGATCTTGGTCCTGCTGTAGTTCTAGTCGATCGTTGCTATTGTCCTGTTGCACATCATTTCCTACCGCCGCCGCCCCATGGAATTCATCATCTTCATCATCACTTACCCACTGACTGTTATACCCATCCATGAAACCATACCTTAGGAGGTGACTGAGCAAATCTCCGGTAAAGGGATTGAGCAAGCCCCCTAGTTTGCACTTTCGACATGGACATCGTATCTCCTTGCGGCCATTTTGTAACATGTCTTCTGTCGCATGTCTCAAGTAACTATTCACGACACGTTCACTCTTAACGACCACCATTATATGTCGTCTGCATGAGAGCGCGCCGATATAATTAATATTAGAACCAAACATAATATATATATATATATATATATATATATATATATTTCGATATTCACGAAAAAAATCGGCATGACCTTCCTACAAATTGGAGGTTAGAGGAGTGCCAAACTTTGCCGAGACGGAAATGAATCATCATTCCGGCAAAGTGGCAACTCATTTTCATATCAAAAATTTCACTTCATGTCGTATTCACGAAAAAATTCGGCATGATCTTCCTACAAATAGGAGGTTATTAGGGTGTGCCAAACTATGCCGAGACGGAAATGAATCAACATTCCGGCGATAGTTGGCTACTCAATTTCATTCCACAACAAACTGCGCACACATGCATTTATCGTCTCCATCACACGACCATTGTTGAATCCGGTGAAATTTCACACATATTGCATATCGCGTGTATCCGGACAAAATGTATATACAAACTCATTTAATTATATATTATCATTCATCCCACCTCAAATGAATAGATGCCTACACGATGATATCCGGAGAATTTTGGAGCTTTGGAGAGAGAGAGGGGGTAATTCTAGATCTAGATGGCTAGGGAGGGAAAATTTTGGGTAGAAATGGTGTTAGGAGGGAGATAAACATATATATACCAACTAAAATAAATTTAGTTGGTTCAAAATAGAGTAGGAGGGTGGAGAAATTGGCATAATTTTGAGCTAGAGAGAGAAGAGGGGACAAGGTGGAGAAAGGAGAGTGGAGGGGAAAGTGGATGGTTGGGGGTACCAATTATGGCAGATCTGCCATACTACCGCTGGCAAACAGGTGTGGTTGTTCGCCAGCGCTAACATGCGTCCTGGGCCCACAAGTTAGCACTGGCGAACAACCACACCTGTTCGCCAGCGGTAGTGAGCGTAGCGCTGGCGAACACTCAGCCCAGTTCGCCAGCGGTAGTATCAGGCAGCGGCTGTAGCACGCGCAGGTGGGTCCCACCCGTAGCGCTGGCGAACCAGCGGGCATGTTCGCCAGCGGTAGCAGGAATAACGCTGGCGAACAGGAAATGATGTTCGCCAGTGCTGTTAGCGTTGGGCAACGGAAAATGTTGTTGGCCAGCAGTATGCTGGTGGCTATAAGCCATTCCCTACTAGTGTACCTAAGGGGACTGGAGGGTTTTTAATGAGGCAGCTTGCTGACCTAACTTTTCTCATATCAATAAAGAGATGGTTAAACTACGATGTTGTTTCTTTCTTATGTGTTTTTCGTTACGTTTTTTGTATTCCTGTTTTTGTTTTCTGTCTTTGATGTTTTCAGGTAAGTATTAGTCCTTCGTTCATAAGTACAGTAGTTTTCTAAAGATTACATATATAGGTCTTGGGGGCTGATTGCTTGAATAGCACAGTTGCAAACTCAAAGACCCGGCCACGATGCCATTAAGTTATAAGGACCGATTACTTAGAATAAGTACGGTTACAATCTTATAACCGGACAATAGAGCCAAATTCTCTTGATTTTTCTTGGTTAAGCTTGATGTGACTCGCAAGAACGTGGCATGCTTTGCTAGCGTGTAATTACAATCAGTCATGATGCCCATGGTGACTTGCCTGACCCTGTTTTTATACAGTTATAGCAGCATTGATTATCCACGCGAAAGCCGGCTTACAGAAAAGAGGATCAAAAGGGTCATCCAAACCACAAGTTATGCAGAGTACAAGGTTAACAGCCGGAAACTTGCAATATATTAAGCATAACTTCAAACCTATGTGAGTAACTCTAGGGTTTGAGCCTTAGCAGAAACAGTTTGTTCTTTTGAAAACTCCAAACCCCTAGACTCAGAAATTCGGGTCTTGGGGACTTGGGAATTTGAAAAAAGTAACAAATTGTCTAGCTATTAAGTTTCAAAACCCAAATATCCGAGTCTTGGGGACTTAGAAAAAATCCACTTGTCAAAACCCCCGAGACCCGGAAACCGAGTCTCACAAAAGGAAAAATAGCGAAAGTCGGAAAACCAGCAACGAAAAGTTTAAAGCTAGTAAATATCAAATCCATGCAAAAGGCCAGAAGGGCCACAAAAGATATCAAGGTTTTAGCGTATTACAAACCGAGGGAGTAGTATCGAAAAGTGCACAGGCGCACTATTAAAAGAATAATTGTATTAGATGCCCATTGGCCGAATATAGTGCTTGAGGCAGCGAAAAGTGAAACTTCACTCGGCATCCTTCGCCGAGTCTTCAACGTTGTCCTTGGCAGCCGGGTCATGGGTTTGCTCTTCAGCGGTCTTCTCAGCACCTTTACTTGGATTGGCAGCAGAGTCGGCGCGAGCTGGTGGACGGACAGCCGATGTAGAGGAGGAAGGCCCAGTGTCGGCCTCCGCCTTTCTCTTCGCAGCTTCCTCCCTCTTCTTGGCAGATTCCGCCTTCCACTTCTCCAGCGTATCAAGGGCTTGGGCAGATCCGCTTTGATCGGCTTATCCTCAGCATCATAAGGCGTAACAATCCTGTTTAGCTCCAGACTGTCGGTGATCGTGCTCGCCGAGTGACGCACCTCAGTTTGGATAGCTTTAAAATTCTTGGCGGAAAATTTGGAGCCGTTGAGGTTGAACTCGGGAAACCCGGCCACGAGTTTTGCCGGCTCAAGCTTGGGAAAATAAGCCTTGGCCAGCATAAGCCCGCGGGTTACCCCAACCCGGCATGAAGAACGCTTCTAGAGGTTGATCCACTCGGGGATAGTCGAGCACGCTTCCACCAAAGTGTCCAAGCCACAATAGCCCGTAGCCGGCCACTTCACAGCCTCCAGAATCCACTTGGTGCCGGCAGAAAACTGCCGGATAACGCCTTTCAGTGTCTTCAACTTCTCAATGTCATCTTCGTCTGGGGCAGCATCACCCGGACCTGCAGTATAAACAGAAAAAGTTAAAGCAGTAACACCCGGGTATCGTGCGTAATGGAAAACCCGGGTTATAATTAGCGAGTTATAGATCTTTACCAAGAAGAGCGCGATAAGTATCGGCAATTTGAGCAGAGAGCTTCTTCAACGTATTTTCGGCATTGTGGCATTTCTTCTTGTACCTTTTTACATCTTTATCAAGGTTCTCTACTTCAACCTCAAGTTCTGCCCGCAGCTTTGTCTCGGTCTCAAGAAGCTGATTGGTTTTGGCCAACATCTCCTCGAACCGGGTCATTTGTGCCTACGAAGAAAGGAAAAGGAAAGATTAGTCGGATATAAGAAACAGCCGGATATAAAGGGAAGTACCGAGTAAACTATGCCTAGTTAAACTCGGAACTTGGGGAGTAGATGAGTATATGCACAATGTTGATCAGGATTACCTGGTGCTCAGCAGCCATGGCCTCCAGGATATCTCGCTCGGTGGTCTTCAAAGCAAAGAGCGCGTCCATCATTTCTTCATAGGAGAGGTTGCCGAGCTCCAGCTTGGAAGAACCGGGATCCTGGGGCGGGGTTCTCTCCTTCCTAGGGGTGGGCACCCGGGTCGTCTGGGTGTTGGGAGTGGGATCACTCCTCCCTGTGCCCAGGATCACGACGTCGTCATCCCCGGGTGTGTGTGAGGGGATCGGATACTCGGCCTCCTGCTCGGCCGGATCTTTCAGCAGGACTACTTCTTCGTCTTCAGCGCCGCCAGCCACGGCCTTCACGGTATCTACCAGATCCTCCATCTCCGGGTTGTCCACGTCCATATCGTCGGGGTCGCTGGTGGTGACCTTGGCTATGAGGAAAACAAAAGGAGCACTTAGTACATGATGAATGAAACTTATGGAAAGTGTTGGTATATCGAATAGCAAGAAAGATAGCTTACCCGGTATTCACGAAGAAATCCGCCGGAAGATCGTTGCTAGACCCGGAGGAGGCTGTCAAGGGGTCCGAAAGTGAGACCCGGAATTGTCCAGCTAGTGGATGATTGGGAGAAGGATGTTTTCGAGGAGAATCGGAAGGATGGGTCTGGGGAATACCGGCACGACGAGCTGGGGACGAAGGGATACCCGGGTTGAGAGGGTCATCACCCGGGGAGTTCCGGGTTACCCTGCGCTTGACTGGAGCGGGTTCCTTCAAGTGTGGTGAATCGGACAAGCGTTGGTTAAGCTCGCACATGTTAGCGAATGAATATGGTTTGGAGGTGATAGTGGAATACGGAACCTTGAATACTACCCTTCGGGGCTTCCTCTTAGCTCCAACTTCGACGTCCGGCTCAGCCTCACTTTTGTCCGACTGAGTCTCCTCCTCATCCTCTAATCCTGGAAAGCATAGCATATTGTTGGAAAAGGAGAACAAGTTGGAAAAGTAAAGTCAACAGAAATGGAAATGAGCGAAACCCGGATGCTACCTTCATCCGAGTCAGCCGGCTCCTCGTCCTCCTCTGAGTTCTCGGAAGGAGGCGGGGTCTCAATCTTCCAGAAGGCGCTATCTTCCTGAGATAAAGATACAGTTGTAAAGGTTAGCAATCATACCAGAAGAATGTCGGATCTTATTGCTAGAGCAAGGGCCGGATCTTACTGCTGGAGCCGGGTTATCCCGCGTGTAGGGGTCCAGGCCGGCTATAGTCCGGATCACCTCCATCTTCTCGGTCGGGAAGTTTTTGATAATCTTGTTCGCGTCAGCGGCCGGGTAATTCCTCAGCGAGTAACGAAGGGAATCCGTGATGTGCCCAGAGTAATCACACATGAGTTTGGGCCCTACAGCATTGGGTTGGATCCGAAAGGTTACCCAGGTTTTGACTAAGTTAAGCCCAAGGAGGCCTTGAGCCGAGAGTACAGCAAGTTTGGCGAGGAGGGGCTGAATAGATTTCTGATCCGACTCAGAGGCATAAGAGCTAATATTATCGGAAAGTGTGAGCAGATTTTCGGAGAAACCCGGCAATGTCTTTTCGCCGGGTGAGGAGGTGTCCTGGCAATAGAAATAGGTCTTTTGCCAGTGTTTCACATGGGAGTTAAGGCTTAAAGTCGGCATCAAGGAATTCTTTCTTCTTTGGATAGAAACCCCCCCCCCCCCCGCAAACCAGGAGGGCCCCGTCGCCGCTCTCGCGGCACGGTTTGCACTGGAATAGTTCTAGAAAGAGAGCGAGGTTTTGAGGAATGCAAAGGTATGACTCGCACAAGACTATGAAATGGGTAATGTTGAGCATGGAATTGGGTCCTATATCAAATACTCGGAGACCAAAGTGGTTCAGCAATTCGCGGAAGAAGGGGTGACCCGGGGGGCGGAAGCTCCGGATCACGTGTTCTACGAAGCATATTACCTCGTCTATTCCCGGAGTGGGCCGAGTCTCTTCCCCAGGGACGCGCCAGTGGATATCTTCCTGGGCGGGGAGGACGCCCGACTCTGCGAGCTCGTCCAACTTGGCCTTGGTCACAGTGGATCTCGCCCAATTGACAGAGATAGACTGGCTCGGCTTCGTCTTAGCCGGCTGTTTCCCCTTCGTCTTCGTGCTGGTTTTGGGTGCCATGGGCGTAATCTAAAAACAGGAGACAAAATGCAAAGTATAAGTGACTTGAGACCCGGAAAATGATCATTGTCCGACTCTCTGAAGAACACTTGCGAAGAAATTTCGGTAGATTGGATCTAGGCGGAAAAATTTACGAGGAAATTTGTGACTACAAATGTTGGAGATGTACTGTGAGGTATGCGATTGAATCTAGAACTAGTGTTGATTGTGGAATAGCGAGGCGTGAAGTGTTCAACTAGCCAGATACAAGAAACGCATCCAGGGGCGGAACCCGATCCAATCTATTCGATCTAAGCTAAAGGTGAAATTTATGGAGCAAGATCGCTTACCGGTAGGATCGGGAGGAGAGCGCGGCGGCGGCAGATGGCGCAGTGGCGGTGGTCCTTTAGACCCTCCGGTGAGCTGCTCGAGGGCGCGGCGGCGGAGGTCTACGGCGGCGCTGCGGGGACTGGTGCAGTGCGCGGACGGCGGTCTCGTCTCCGGTGACGTGCTCATGGACGCCGTGGCGGCGCGGTCTTGAGCTCGAACAAGAGGGCGCCGAGAGGAATTGGAGATGAAGAAGATGGGGGGGAAATGGTACGCTGGGTCTAGGGTTGCCCCTGGAAACGCCTATTTATAAGTGCGGGTGGAGCGCCCTAGGTCCAAGCGGCGGGAGCTAAGTTTTCGCGAAAAAGATATCCGACCGGATTTTTTTGGATAAGCGTTAAGTGCGCCCGTTACGAGATATCCGGAAAAGATTGAAACAGATCACCACCGCGATATTCGGATTAATTAATGAATAGTGCGAGTCGGGTCTTATGCATTTCCTCGGAGTGTTGACCCGGGAAAACAATATCAGACTCTGAGAAAACCGGGTTACTATATGGACCACCTAAAGAGTTAGGCCTAGCTGTTATCAAAGCGTTTTAACCCGGAATTCTATGAACTTGTATGTTTATTATTTTGCAGGGAATAGCGTGCGCTTCAAGGTGGATCCCGCGAAGCCCAAGCTATTCTAAGGACTACTGATGGAGGGATGATAACCCGGTAGGCCAATGCCAAGGTGTAACTCGGCCCAAAGGGAACCGCGCGAGACCCGGCTCAAGGAAAAAGAGCTTCTAGAAGGCCCAAGAAGTAGTGTAGGCCTCGTAACCCGGCTTGTGGATTACGATAAGGAAATCTAGGGTTTGTATGCGGTGACTGGGTAGGGCTCCGAGTGTGCCTTGGATAGGAAGCCAGGGGGCCGGGTAAGATATAAACCGGCTCCTAGGCTCAGAAAGAACACGAGCTTTACCGGATATTCGAGAATCCCCTATAATACGAGAGTTGAGATTGTAACACTAGATTGGAGACTCGGCGACTTGATTGCCGGAGCTACCAGATCGATTACTAGCATGATTTCCCCTGAGCTAAACCCTCTCCCAAACACCAGAGTCAATTTACCCCAAGATAAGTTACCCCTAGTAACGTCTGCCGTGATTATCCCACGACAGGAGATGTTCACTCTTGTTGGGAGCACCTTGTTCTCGCTCACCCTCATCGGCGAAAGGCGATCGCTTCACTCATCATGTTGGTAACTTGGGAGATATGGAACAAGAGGAACCAAAGAATTTTCAAGAATTCCAGCACTTTGCCTTTCATCATTTTTGATAAAATCAAGTTTGAAGCTCGCTCGTGGGTTTTGGCAGGGGCCAAAATTTGGGTCTTTTAATTTCGGGGGAGTAATCCTTTTGTTGTTGTTGGGTCGTTACATTTGTGAACTCTAACTCCTTAATTACGGCAAGCCTTTTGCATTTCTTTCAAAAAAAAATCAGGTTTGCACCGCCCACGCCCACACCATTTTTAGTAGGCCGGGCTGCGATCTCCCTGATAACCCACCAGCTGAACGTTCAGTCAGCAACAATCTCAGCTAGAAGTGCCAACTAACACTCAGCGACGTTCTTCTTAAAATACACCCAGTGAGGCAGTGACGTGTTCTTTCCTTGCCATTGTCTGTATGGTCAGCAGGGTCCAAAATGTTCCTGTTGAAGCCGGCCAACGTATTGGTGGCACTTGGCAGCAGCGCGGGCACCTGGTTGGACATGGCCACTTGGTTTAAGCCCAGACATGTGAATTATCCAAACAAGCTGACTCGGATACTTGGCTAGAGTTGGTTTAGGCAAGAGTCTACCTTTGCGATAGGTTGAGCATCTGTTGTAATCACCGGTCTTAAATCAGGTACTCCTCTCCTTCCGCTTTGTTGTACATATCTTAAGATCGTCAATTTTGGCATTATAATATGAATTATATAACATTATTCCATTAAAAAATAGGACATATCAAGATTATATTGATAGACTTTCTATAATACGTGTTACTCTTGACAGTCTTTTTTGGGTCATAAAGGGATGGCACCGGTATGAGCTCAAATGGAAAAATGATAGACTTTTTGGTGATTCCGCTAGGACGAAGCATCAAACGATCTCCTTCACGTTCTTACTACGAAGAAAGCGTCATCAAGCGCTGCAATCTACAGATGGTATCATGAATACTCAATCTCCATATGTACATGCAAATTTCTCTTATGTTAGTGTTGCTAGATCTTTTTATATGATTACGGTACCGGGTCCTCCACGGATATGTTGCTCCACTCCGCCTTCTTCACTGTTGTAGAATGTAAGATATTGTATTACAGTAGCTGAACTGTGAACATGTTGGATCTGTAGAGCATCGGCATGAATTACTACTCCTCTCGTGAGAATATATTGTTGTGAAATGCTTTGTTGGCGTCCTTTGAACAAAGTCATTACAGTTATCCATCGTTTTGAGAGAGGTTCCATCAAGTGTTCAAGCATTACAGGGTGTAGTCTGAACCGAGAAATCGGTCTCGCATAGATGGTGATTCATCCAAGCTGACATTAACATGTTTGCCGGATGTTATGTCAAAGTGGGAGTGTAAGTTTCATTATATATTGCCCCCACTACATTATACCATATGTTGAATGGGCGGTTGGAGATGCTCTTAACATGTTAACATGTTTTTTTTTTTTTGCTCTCTTGGGTTAGGCCTCCCTGTTTTGCTCCTCCTAATATCCTAGATGAATGCAGAAGGAAAAATGTTCTCATTTGTTTAAAAAAAAATGTTTTTGCGAAGTCTTTTTTGCCGAAACATTTGGAGTAGTGTCCGGAGGGTAAATAAACTAGGAATGAAGGAAGGAAAGTTGTATCTATGAGTGCATTGGAAAGAATCGATTTACTGTTAAAATTTTAAGTAAGCGGTTGTTTCATCCTCCCGATGGAGGGTCTGCAGAGGGACCTGTGACTTGCGAGGATGTTTGGCATGTTGTTTTCGCCGTGTACTTGTAGTCGTGTTTTGTCGAGTGTTCGTAGTAAGGTGCATGACAAGGGGTGCCATAACCCGTAGGTAGAACGTAGGTATTGGACGTAGGTAAGTTGCCAGTGACGAAGACTCGGTTTACCCAGGTTCCGTACGTCGCTGCAATGGCGGCGCCCTACTCCTGCAATCTCACTATATCCGGTCTAAAACCTGAGGTAAAATGTAGAATGCGTGAGTATAATCTCTCTTCCCTCTAGGACGGCTCCCGTGCGACAGTATATATAGAGCCGGACCAGGGCTTATAGGAAAAGAAACTATTTGTGTTCGGAACTATCTCTAATCGTGGACGTCAAGGCATCCGGCTTCTTCTCGTATTGGGCTGCAGTCCGGGTTCTAGAATCTGCCTTTCCATGTGTCGGCCTACTGGGCCGCCCGATGAAGCCTTCTGCTTCACCACCGGTGGGCCACCCTGGCAGGCCGGCCTTCGACCAATGTAGGATAATAACCTAATTTGGCATACTTCCGACATGTATGGTAAGCCAAAAGGCGTTATGTGTCGGATTTTCAGGTCGGGTTTCCTTCATAAACGGGGCCAACCTTCTATGTATCAAATTCAATGAATTTAGTTCCCCTGCTAAGTTTTTTTTTTAACTCTATGAATCCAAGCCTCGGTGGGCCACATGCATGCTGACCTATACAAGGTGTTTAGGCTGGAGTAGACAGTATGACCGTTGTTAACCAATACTCGCTCCATTCAATTTTATAATCCACATTACTTACCATTTAAATTTTAACTACAAAGATGGTAAATAAGTGAATCTATGTATAAAATGAGTAATAGATTCACTTATTTTACGACTATGTGTCCAAAATTTGAAGTTTCTTTTAAAATTGTCACGTAGGGAGTAATTAACTTTGTTGGCCCATTGCTTAAGGCGTAGTCTAGTAGACTAGTACTACGTACTCCCTCCGTCCACGATAAAGTGTACGTTTTCCTTTTTCGTCGGTCAAATTTATTAAAATTTGACTAACTTTATCGGGAAAAGTACTAGCATTTATGACACCAAATTAGTACCGCTAGATTTGTCTTGATACGAAGCTTTAAAATCTATCATTTTGATGTCATATATATTGCTACATTTTTTTATAAATTTGGTTAAAGTTTAAAAAGTTTGACTAAGTGTAAAAGTAGATGCACACTTATTCGCGGACGGAGGGAGTACGTCTATGTGTTTTCTAGTACTATTTGATTTGATTCGGCCCAACGTTCCTTCCAAGCTTGTCAACGTACGCTTGGATTCCGTCGAGACGCGTTGTCTGATTGCGCACACAACTGCTGCCGGTTCATACCCAGTCTAGCTAGGAGCACGTAAACTGATTTGGTAGGCCGGCCTTGAATCTGGGCAGGCAATATAGCTCCATGAAGAACTTTGCAGTCAGCAAAAGCTAGCTGTGCAAAACAGATTGATGTGCGCGAATGACAGAAAACAGTGACACGTTCGTTCATTTGTCAGATAGAACAACACGTCATGCTTGGAAATTTAATAAAAAATAGCCTTGTCAACGGGCAGAGAAGTACTAAGTGTTTTTTTTTCACACTTATTCTTGAAGTGCAACTTTTCGTTCATTTGTCAGATAGAACAACACGTCATGCTTGGAAATTTAATAAAAAATAGCCTTGTCAACGGGCAGAGAAGTACTAAGTGTTTTTTTTTCACACTTATTCTTGAAGTGCAACTTTTCAGGTTATGTTTGGTGAGCAATCGAAGTAGTTTCTAATTTGTATCCACCATGTTTCGATGCAATTATTTTTGGCAATTCCTCACATGGTATTGATTGGAAGTATAGAACACTTATTAGAGTGAGAGCACTAGCCGCAATACGAGCTCGTTTGCTTTGTGAAATGACAAGGTTTTTAACGATAAAAAATAGGGTTTTTTATCGAATTGCCCACAGCTGTCCACTACTACTCAGTTTTACCCCTAACGCCGAACGGTGCTCAGTTTTGCCCCTATTTCGTGCGCAGCTACTATGGAGAGGCCGGAACGGTAAGTTTGGAGTCGAATCCGTTTCGCGAAGTTGGTCCGAGTAGTCAGACTCCGTTTCGCGAAGTGGGTCCAGGTGGGACTGCCAAGTTCGTTGAAACCGTCCGGAGCTTACAGGTGGGACCGCGCAGTTAGTTGACTATACTGAATAGTCCACACCCGAGTTTCCCGCCACCACCGTCGTGCGCTGCTGTCCAATTTAGTTGACCCGCCGTCGTGCGCTGCCGCTCTCGCCGCCTCCACAACCGCACCACTCCCTGCTGCGCCACGAGCACCTGCGGCACCACCACCACCACCACCACCGCTGGGTTCGGCTTGGGGGGCGAAAAGGCGGCCTTCTACTCGTTCCAAACATGGCGGAACGAGGAGGCGTTCCACCAGGTCCACGCTTGGCTCGAGGAGGCGGCGGAAGCGGCCGAGGCTGCCGCTGTTCGTGCATCCCTGGAGACCCACCAGAGGGAGGAGGCGGAGCGCCAGGTCTACCGGCAGCTCACCGCAACCGCGGCGTCGGATGAGCAGCAGGCGCTCGTCGCGCTGTACGAGAGCGACCGGCGCAAGGTTGCCCTACAGAGCGAGAGGCGGAACCGCCGCCATCCCTCCGAGCAGGCACAGCTGCACCAGTTACGGATCCAAGGCAGAGCGGAGCGGCGCTGTCTCGCTACGGTGGCGAACCCATCGCCAAGCGACCCATCGCCCTTCGCCAAGAACGACCACGAGGCGGGGCCCTCCAACATGCTGGCCTACGACGACTGCGATGAGGACGACGAGGAAGAGGACGACGTCTAGGAGGAGGGCGACGACCAGGCCGGGTGATCGCGGCGAGCCTCGGCCAACCGTAGTTTTTTTTAAGTTTTTTCAATGTTTTTAGTTAAAATATGCCGTCTTTCTGTAAAAATATCGTCGAATCTATGAATTTGCGCCTATTTCAACGAGTTCGCCATTTTTTAATTAATTTTGAGTATTTCTGAACAAAATCACGAGCCAGAATGTAGATTAAAAGCGAAAACAATGAGTAGTTTGGATGATGTTTGAATAATGTTGTATGATGTTCAACCAAGTCATTCCAAAATTTTAGGCAAATGTGCTTCAAATGAGGTATACAGCTAGGCTAAATACCCCCGTTTGGAATTTCAGGAGCAACTATATCACATATAACAACATTGTGCGTTGGATTCATGTCATTTTGATTTTTTTTTGAATTATTTATGCTCATTTGAAACGATCGCTCTATTCTCATGAGAAAATGTGCTTCAAATGAGGTCTGAAGCTAGGGTAAATATCCCGTTTAGAATTTCATGAAAAATTCGACCTTGTCTAAATTATCCGATCCAAATCAATTTGAGGAGCAACTATATCACATATAACAACATTGTGCGTTGGATTCATGTCATTTTGATTTTTTTGAATTATTTATGCTCATTTGAAACCATCGCTCTATTCTCATGAGAAATGTTCTCCAAATGAGGTCTGAAGCTAGGGTAGACACCCCCGTTTGAAATTTCATGAAAAAATCGACTTTGCCAAAATTATCCAAATAAATTTGAGGAGCAACTATATCACATATAACAACATTGTGCGTTCTATTCATGTCAGTTTTATTTTTTTTGAATTATTTATGCTCATTTAAAACCATCGCTCGATTCTCGTGAGAAATGTGTTTCAAATGAGGTCTGAAGCTAGGGTAAACACCACCGTTTATAATTTCATGAAATATTCGGCCTTGCCAAAATCATCCAAATAAATTTGAGGAGCAACTATATCACATATAACAACATTGTGCGTTGGTTTCATGTCATTTTGTATTATTTTGAATTATTTATGCTCATTTGCAACCATCGCTCTATTCTCGTGAGAAATGTGCTTCAAATGAGGTCTGGAGCTAGGGTAAATACCCCCGTTTATAATTTCATGAAAAATTCGACTTTGCCAAAATTATCAAAATAAATTTGACGAGCAACTATATCACATATAACAACGTTGTGCGTTGGATTCATGTCATTTTGATTTTTTTTGAATTATTTCTACCCCCTTGCAACCATCGCTCTATTCTCGTGAGAAATGTGCTTCAAATGAGGTCCGAAGCTAGGGTAAATACCCTCATTTGTGCTTCAATATTTTTTGGCATATTTTCTAAATCAACCAAATCAATTTCCTAGACATATATTCTACATATATAGTGTAAATCTACAGTTTCATTATGTTTTGAATAATTCTTCTGTTTTTTATTTTTTATTTAAATAACATGGTTTAATAGAAAAATCATATGTAAAACTGATAAAAATCATCGCCGTAGTAAATCTGAAGTTTCATTATGTTTTGAATTATTCTTCTATTTTTTATATTTTTTATTTAAATAACATGGTTTAATACTTAATAGAAAAGAAACATATGTAGAACATATAGAAACCATCGATCCCTGTTTCCAACGGACCAACCAATCCGAGCGCAGAACGAGCGTCTCGCGGATCGCTGTGGCTGCGAGCGCATCCGTCTGATGCACGATTCCTTCTAAAAGGCGTCGATCCAACAGCCCAGGTCGAATCTCTGGGTTTCCTTCTAGAAGTTTTTGGGCTGGTCAAATAGAGAGTTGACCAAGCTTGAAATGAGCATACATAATTCAAAAAAAATCGAAAAAATATAAAGCTGACGCACATAGTAGTGTTATGTCATATAGTAACGAGAAAAAAAATATAAACTTGTCTTATAAAGATGGAACGAAAAAGCCTTGTCTAATATGTGATATCTTGAACATACTAGTAGAGAGTTCAAGAAAATGTGATGAGTTTCAAACCTTTGGAACTCAAATAAGGTCAAAATCTCACCAAAGCTTCATTTTGGTGTGACTAAGAAAGATCCAAAGTTATTTTTTTCATTTTGATGTTTTAAACTTGTTTTATTTACGATTTTCGATGAAAACCATTATTATTCAAAAGAAAATAAATAATACGAATATTCATCCAATAAATTTTGAGGCTTCGGAATTACATTATATAGGTCTAATACAAGTCTAGGAAAAATATAAATAGGATTTATAAACATTAGAACGGAAGCCTTCACTAAAATGTGATTCCTCGAATACAGTGGTAGAGATTTCAAAGAATATGAGGTGGAAACATTGTGAATCTTCCCAAGAGGTGGGTTCTACTTTTTTGTTTTGTGTTCCTATGGGCTATCCTAGCACAACCAAGTAAATAGTTCCACATTGCTACCCCCTTTCGACGCCGTTACCACGTGTTTCCGTATAAGTCCGGTATTTCGCCACCGGGTAGGGTTTCACCGGGAGGGGGGCTACGGAGCGTTTGGATCCCAAAACAAGCTAAGGGGTGCCATACCATGTTAGTATAGGTGTGTTGTGTGCTTTGGATGTCAAAGATTGCTCTCCGGGGTGTGACCCGCTTCACCGGCATCCACTTCTCTCTCGTGAGCGCTTATAGGGTGAAACTCCTGTATCGGACCAAATATCGTGAATCTTCCGAAGAGGTGGGTTCTCCCTTTTTGTTTTGTGTTCCTATGGTCTATCCTAGCACAACCAACCAAATAGTTCCACATTGCTACCCCTTTCGACGCAGTTACCGCGTGTTTCCGTATAAGTCAGGTATTTCTCCAACGGGGCTAGGGTTTCACCGGGAGGGCGGCTACGGAGCATCTGGATCCAACACAAGCTAGGGGGTGCCATACCATGTTAGTATAGGCGTGTTGCGTGCTTTGCATGTCAAAGATTGCTCTCCGGGGTGTGATCCGCTTCACCGCATCCACTTCTCTCTCGTGAGCGCTTATAGGGGGAAACTCCTGTATCGGACCAAACATCGTGAATCTTCCGAAGAGGTGGGTTATACATTCTTATTTTGTGTTCCTATGGGCTATACTAGCACAACCAAGCAAATAGTTCCACATTGCTACCCCCATTCGACGTAGCTACCGCGTGTTTTCGTATAAGTCCGGTATTTCTCCATCGGGTCTAGGGTTTCACCGGGAGGGGGGCTACGGAGTGTCTGGATCCCAACACAAGCTAGGGGGTGCCATACCATGTTAGTATAGGCGTGTTGTGTGCTTTGGATGTCAAAGATTGCTCTCTGGGGTGTGACCCGCTTCACCGGCATCCACTTCTCTCTCGTGAGCGCTTATAGGGCGAAACTCCTGTATCGGACCAAACATCGTGAATCTTCCGAAGAGGTGAGTTCTACCTTTTTTTTTTTGTTCCTATGGGCTATCCTAGCACAACCAAGCAAATAGTTCCACATTGCTACCCCCTTTCGACGCAGTTACCGCGTGTTTCCGTATATGTCCGGTATTTCTCCAGCGGGTCTAGGGTTTCACCGGGAGGGGGGCTACGGAGTGTATGGATCCCAACACAAGCTAGGGGTGCCATACCATGTTAGTATAGATGTGTTGTGTGCTTTGGATGTCAAAGATTTATCTCCGGGGTGTGACCCGCTTCACCGGCATCCACTTCTCTCTCGTGAGCGCTTATAGGGTGAAACTCCTGTATCGGACCAAACATCGTGAATCTTCCGAAGAGGTGGGTTCTAACTTTTTTTTGTGTTCCTATGGGCTATCCTAGCACAACCAAGCAAATAGTTCCACATTGCTACCCCCTTTCGACGTCGTTACCGCGTGTTTCCGTATAACTCCGGTATTTCTCCAGCGGGGCTAGGTTTTCACCAGGAGGGGGGCAACTGAGCGTCTGGATCTAAACACAAGCTAGGGCGTGCCATACCATGTTAGTACCAACTATCTCTAAAAATTTCTAGAAATGACATGGCCGAGTAGTGCAGACAGCACCCGTCTACACTATTGTACATGCCCTAAAAACAGAGGGAACCAGATCCTCTTAATTTGCCCACCTTATGTTCTCTGACTTTCTCCCATGACACGAGGGTCCGGTGTGTGATGGGCTCCATTTGTCAGTGACCTAAAGTCAGAGGATCGCGTTCCTGCATAGAGAAGCGCTCGTCTCAGCGTCTGCAGGCCGTTGCCGCCGTAGTTTGCATGCATGGACTCGATCTGCACCGTTCCTTACGATCAAACGATCGAAAATGAAGCGGTGCATGGACTGTTTGTTTTGTCTCAATTTAACTGCATGCAACAACGGACACTGTCTAGTGGGGCCCCGGTCACCAGCCCGGTGCATCCACGACTCGTTTTCCAGAGTAAACAACGTGGCAGAAGAAGAAAAGAGTAAACGTCGCGTCGCATTTGCAGCAGCCCTGCACGCCTCGTTTCAGAAACACGAGTCGCGTCGCATTTGCAGCGACACAGACCTCCACGCTTCGTTTTCAGAAGATACGCATCAATGCATATGCAGCGAGGCAGGATTTGGCGTGAGACTTTGGACTTTCTTCTCTTCACCTCTTTAATACACGCATGCAACGTCGAATCACTTTGACTGCCTAATGCACACGCGCTCGTACTCCGTACCACTAGCTGCCCTACGCCTACGCCTGTTCTACACCGCTTTGACCATGCATCGACTCTTCTACACTGCATCCAGCGTTTTCACACTATTTGCTTCATCTACCCCAATTAATTCACGTCTAATCGTGTCTTTAAATAGACCGTTTCACTCGTCCTCCATCTTCTCATCCCTCTCCAGCCCTTTGCCCTTCTCTCCCTTCAAGCCCCGAACAATGTCTTCATACTCTCTCCCTTCAATCCCGGAGTCTGTCTCCGACGAGGACAACCACCCCAAGGCTCGGCCTTGGTACGAGGCCGAGTGGCCCGAGGGGGGGTTGGACGTCCTGCCCATCGAGCCTGTCGTCGACGACTCCCCCAAAGGTCGTGGTGCCAACTGAGGGCACCCTGTTAAATAACCCTAAAAAATATTCTCTCATGTAGGTAATCTACCGATGGACAAATTTACCGACATGGATGGTCACTTGATATTCGATTATATATTTTTGAGGTTGTGTGGTTGTGTCTATGTGCATCCTAATTATGCAGAGTGCATGTGTAATGCTTTGTACTTTTAAGTACTCTCTCAGATCCATAAAAAGTGTCTCTCATTTAATATATACTTTATACTAACTTAGTATAAAAATGCGAAACTTTTTGTGGATCGGAGGGAGTAATAAATTTCCCTTCCCAAAAAAAGAACCTACGTCATGGCAGTCTCCAACAACCACGCAATTTTATGGAGAGAGAAACGAGTCACAGAGCGAGAAGTCGGATGAATGTCAACGCAAGCAGGCACACACACATCTCATTACGACACTTTTGTGCCACTATTTATTCAAGTGGGGAATGGTCAAATACTCAAATGTATACAAAAGAGAGAGAAACATGTATAATCTTCACCAATATTGCCTCCATATCAACAATTTATTGCTCTTACACACTCCCACTAATGAATGAATGTGTAAAGAGCATCAAAATAACGAGACCGTTAATGGTATCTCTTTCCTAAAAATGTGATGCATATGAGATTTTTTAACTCAAACTGGAGAGGAGTTTGGCTCCTGACCTTATTCGCTCCTGCTTGAGTACGACAATAGAAAAATAAAGAGAAAAACAACTATTTTTTTGAAAAAAAATCCGAGCAAAATCATAAACTCTAGATTCTGAAAACTAATTCCGTGTTTTATGGAACAACAATACACGTCTAGTCCATGACGTGCATAACTCAAGGATCAACAAGACATCGCATAATTTTTTTCGCGCATAACTCAAGGATCAACAAGACATCGCATAATTTGTTTCTTTCGGCTACCCTGTTTTCTCTTCTATACTCTCGTGAGGTAAAAGACTCTACATGTATCTTTTTTATAATAAACATTTTTACCTCTTTATAGCTAAGTCTCTAGACTTATGATGTTAGCTGGTATAATTTACTATTATATTTATGAAAATTGACCACATAATACTAAATTTTAATATGTAATATTTTTTATGTAATTTTATTAATGGACCCTAGAAGTTTCACTAGAATGAAATATTGAGAATATATTGCAAGGAAAATGTACACTTGAAGCCTTTATCTCCTAGAAATCTCTTGTTAAATCAAATTATGTAAATCGCAAAAAGAGTAAATAACAAGCTCGCACATCTTCATAGTCACGTGGTTGAAATGCAAGTATATATGTTTGTTTCGTGTCTATTTTAGTTGTAACGAATAATCATGAATAATGATCTAAAGTTGAAAAAGATTTCTAGAGTGCACGGTGGTGTATTTTAGATTTATGTAAGTAGTCTGAATAAATAATAACATGCTAAACATGAGAATTTAGAGGATACAAAAAATATCCGTAAGGGAACTTTCTTGAATAGTTGATGTTGATCGTTTATTGGTTAATTCTGACTATTTACGTCTTCCATTTTCCTTGATTCCACAGTCAGCTAGCAAAGATTGCACACTTTAACAAATTTCAGCTCAACCCGTCTAATTGTCCATGATTTTCCCTTATACCTAGTGTAAAGTGTGGTATCACCATTTTTTTGGTAAAGGGAATATATTAATACCAAATAGATATTGATTACACCCAGTCTCTGCAACAACATAATGCCAAGAGCTAGTCAAGGCATCAAGGATGCACACAGCCGAAAAAATAAGAAAAGAGAGAAAATCGGCCCGTCATACCGAACAACGCCTCACACCAGTACCATCAACCACCACCATCGACAACACACAGACTTCGAACAAGGTTCTCCAATAGTAAGGCCTTCAAAAAGGGAACATTACACGAACGCCGTCGTCGCCCGGTATCACCACGGAAGGCAGATCATGGGTTTTCACACTGGAAAAAAAGCCCCTAGACAATGCCTTCAACAAGGAATACATCTAGAAGTCATCCATTGCCAGGGCCCAACCAACAAAGACCAGACCTAGAGTTTTCACCCCGGAGAGCGATACACAGTACTCGAAGAACATCGTCAACAACCAAGTCACCCTATGTTGCCGCCTCCACTTTCGAACAATAATACTGCAAATTGATGATCACTCGGCACACCTTCGCCATGCTCATGGTCTTGAAGTGGATATTGCCACGCAATCAAAATGTAATCGCGCAGCTGGCAGTGAAGATCCATCTTCTCCCTATCCATTGGTTTCTTTATGATCTTTAACCACAACTGCCATAGAATTCCCAACGGCAACAACTTGGTAATTCACTGGCCCAAAACACCAACGGTCCCCTTACCGTCAGGGAAAATAAGAATCCCGTCGGCGTATGCATAAGCCGACGGGGGCCGTCGGTGTATGCCCCGTCGGAATTTTGTCCTGTCGGGCCATCAGCGTATAGGTAGGCCAAATTTTTAATTTTTTTTCAATTTTTTTCTGCTATTTTTTTATTTCACTTGTTTAACCACTTAATCACACTATATACACATTTATCTTTATCTCTACATATTTTTTAATTTTAATCGAAATTAATCGCTTCTACTAACACTTCCCGATCGGTCACCCATATTAAGATTTCTCAAGCCCCAGCATGCTTTACTTCTTAGTTCTTTCCCTGTGAGCTGCCTTGGAATAACAAATGTTTTGCTGACAATAATATCCAATCAATCATGTTAACCCTTGGACCATCATGTTACACTCTTTTATTTTGTGAATTTAAACAATTATTTAAATAAAAATTATAATAACTAATAATAATCTTGAATTTAAATAATAATTAATATTTTTGACTTTTCTATTTAATATTGAATAATTCATATCTATAAATCCATAAATCCAGATTCGACAAATAATATTTCTATATCTATTAGAAAAATGAGAGAAATTCAAATATGACATCCATATAATATTTTCCATCATGTATATGACTTAACTAAGTGAGATGTTTAGTGTATGGGCTATTGTCACCCAACCAAATTAGGTGTAGAAACTAGGGTCCATAGAGAAAATAGGCCAAACTTGGGCACCCAATTAACAAACCATTTTGGAATGTGCCAAGATATGGCAAAGTAGAGCACAATTGTATTGCAAAAAAAGATACACCTAGGTTTGTGAGTTGAAAACAAACAAAATTTTCCTTTTCATTGTAAAAAAAGCATTTTCCATTTCCCGAGTGCAAAAAAGGGATTTTGTTTGTGAAGGACCAACCACAAATATGTTGCATAATTTGAGAGCTACAATTTTTGAAAATACTATACCATGCTATATGCACAAATAACCAATTTGGTGTCTCTGAAAAGGTTTACATCCACCTCTTTTGAAAAACACAATTTTTTACCAATTTAGCTGTAAACGGGTCAAAATTTAACTAAAGGTCCATCGTAGTTTGCTCATGGTTTTTGAAAAAAAAATCAGTTTTAGGTACACAACTACCTATTTCGTCATAGATACACAAAGAGTTTCCTAATATACAACCCCTAGCTATGAAGATTCGTTCCCGCCTGCTTGGCTTCTGTTTGAAACCGGGTTAGAAAATTCCAGAAAATTCAAAAAATGCATCTTGGAAGCACTGACTAGATTGACAGAGGAATTTTTCCTTTTCATTAATGAAAAAACCATTTTCCAATTTACAAGTGTCAAAAAAAGGATTTTTTGTGAAGGACCTACCACAAATATGTTACAAAACTTGGGCGATGCATTTAAAAAAATACTAGACCATGTTATATGCACAAATAACCAATTTCTCTCCTATGAAAAGGTTTCATCCACCTCTTTTAAAAAACAGAGGTTTCTGTCGATTCAGCTGAAACGGGTCAAATTTGAACTACATGTGCCTTGTAGTTTGCTCATGATTTTTTCCAAAAATCATTTTTATGTACACAACTACATATTTCATCAAGGATACACAAAGAGTTTATAGATATTCAACCCCTAGCTACAAACGGACATGCCTTTGTCTTGACTTTTCCCTGAAAGCGGCTTAGAAAATTACAGAAAATTCAAAAAACCCATAATGATGCAAGACCTTCATGTGGTGTCATTATATATGTCCTAGTATCCACCAAAAATAATGAACTTTAAATACGACAATTGTTTTAAAAATGTGTTAAAAAAATGAGGTATTTCCTCTGAACATTCTAGGGTTCCGGGCCAAATGACTAGTGTTATGGCCAAATCCATGGCATAGTTTGTTTAAATGTGCCCATATTCCACACAAACATCCATATTTGAAGCACATACATTGTTAACGGAGGAAGATTTCCTTTTCATGGAATAAAAAACCATTTTGCATTTTTCGAGTGTTAAAATGGTTTTTTTTGTGAAAGACCAATCACAAATATGTTGCAAAACTTGGTAGATGTATTTTTTTAAAATACTAGACCACGTTATATGTTCAAAATAACCAATTTTTTTCCTATGAATATTTGTCCATCCACCTCTTTTGAAAAATACAAGTTTCTGTCGATTCAGGTGGAAACGGGTCAAATTTGAACTACAGGTGCCTCGCAGTTTCCTCATAATTTTTAGAAAAACTCATTTTTAGTTACACAACTAACTATTTCATCATAGACACAACAAGAGTTTATCAATATTCAACCCCTTGCCCGCTGGAGAAAACCCAGCTTATAGGTCTACACCCGGTAACCGTTAACTCTTTCTTGTTTGTTCCGTTCTTTCTCGTGAATTTTTTTGAAATAATATAGCTTTAACAATATACATGATGATGTAGATCAATTTTTTCTTTTCGAAACGAGTTGAAGAACGTCGAAATCCGAGTTCGAATGCAAATATTATGCTCAAAATGGTAAGTAAAAAAAACTAGGATATCGCCGACGGACCGTCGGCCTAGCCAAAAACAAAATAGGCCGATGGGGTTGCTGTCGGTATAGCTTAAATTTTTTTTTTCCATTATGGGTTAGCATGTCGGGGTCTACGTCGACGGCCCCGATATTTTGCAGTCAGCGTATACCTTGGCCGTCGGCGTCTTGACGATGTCCCATAGTGATCATAGCAATCTTGCCTGAAATAACAGGAGAATATATAGTGTGGTATCACTATATGTTCGCATGTTCAATCTATAGCTCCTCCCTGAATGCTGGATGAGTCTACTATTACACACTTTCGGAGTGGAGAAGCAACGGCACTTGAGTGATTAATGAGCATGCCAACAAATGGACTCCCTGAATCCAAGCCTTAATCGTCGGCATCGCGAGCGTAACAAGAGCCAGCGGAGCGGCCCGAGTATACATATATTAGCTTAGCTTAGAGAGTACTATCATCGTTAATAAATTACTACAGTACTTCGGTTAGTCCATTGCTTGATAGTACGTGGTTAAAGAGAAGCTTTACACTTGCAGTGGAATCAACGAACACGCTGCTTCGACCGACGTGCGAACCAGCCAGAGTTCCTGCCAAGTGTCAACGCTTCAATGCAGGCCATCTCTTACTCCTTGGAGAGTGGAGACCTGACCAGACGTGGTGCGCTAGGTCCATTATTATCTGCACTGCAGACTCGGCAAAACCCAGCATTTGATAATTCAGGTTTGCACCGTCCACGGCCACGGGATATATATGCTCAAACCTTTTTGGTAGGCCGTGCTGACCGTTCAGTCAATAACAATAACAGCTAGGAGTGCCAGCTAAAACTCAGTTACCTGTTCTTTTCTTGTCATGGTCAGATACAGCAGGGTCCAAAATGTTCCGGCCGAAGCCGGCCAACATATTGGTGCCACCTGGTTGGGCCATGGCCACTTTGCTTCAACGAGCTGGCTCGGATACGTGGCTGAAGTTGGTTTAGGTAATAGGTTGAGCATCTGTTGTAATTACATGTGTTAAATCAGGTACTCCTCTCCTTCTGTTTTGTGAGGTTTGTAATTACCTTGGATTGGATTCAACAGTCAAAACGTCGTATAATAATAAAATGTTTAACTCTACCCATCTAAATTTTACATACTTTCTTCTTATCCATAGTATATTTTCATATCTCACACATGCGATTTTTTTTATATTTCTGTTTCACTAGAATTAAGTGCTCAACTGAACTTAGGATCCAAAAAAACTATAGTAAATAGTAGTCATGTTTTCTTACCACGCCAGTCTTGCCGTCGCTGATGCTCGTGGGCAATGGTTTGACAGCTAGGTGCACCGACGACCCACGGTCATGGAATATACCATATCTTAGGAGAAATTTGGCAGGCGAGTTTGGCGTTTTGGAGCTCGGGCTCAAGCGAGCTAATTTTTGAAAGATTACAATTTTGAAAAAAAAATGTCTAAAAAGATTCGGAAAAATAATAGATGTAGTTAATAATATTATTTAAAGTGTGTAAAAACTTAATCCTAAATTTTATATTTTAGGGTAAGAAAAATTGTGGAGAAAACCTAGACGACCCAAGTATTACCCAAGTAATACTGGTCATAATATTGATAAATGGCAAACTAGATTTCGTCTCCTGATGAGACATTTAAGGGTATGGGGTAGAAACAGTGACGCTGAATACAGAAAATATGAAGCTATGCTCTTACAAAATCTAGAAGAGATTGATAAATTAAGTGGAAATATTGGAATGAATCTGGTTATGAGGCAGGAACAGAAACATTTAAGATCACAATAGAGTTTTTTTTGTGAGGAATGAGGAATTGAGATGGAAAGATATCTAAGTAAAAGCAGATTAAGGAATGAGACTTAAATACTAGATACATTCAAGTGGAAGAAAATGCTCGATACGAAAGAAAACAGAATTATTTTACTGGAACAAGATGAAGGACTGATTGAAGGGAAAAATAATCTAATGAATTACTCCCTCCGTATCATAATATAAGATGTTTTAGCACTTTCTAAAAAAAACGAATCTAGACATGTTTTAGTGTAAGATTCATATGTATCCTACACCAAAACATTTTAAGGTACATGTTGATTTCTCAACTTGAGAAGCATTAGCTTGAGTCTTCATGGGAAGAGGCCTTTCTTCAACTTGAAGTTGAGATTGAGGTTGAACCTGTGGCCATTTCCCTTGTTGCTTCTCGCTAAGTTTCTTCTTCTTCAAAGGGCATGATCTAACATGATGCCCTTCAACCTTGCACTTGAAGCAAACAATCTTGGCCAAATTCCTGTCTTGTTCATGGCCCTTCATCTTGTCGACCTTGGACTTGTTCTTGTGATTGGAAATGAATCCAAGTCCTCTATTGTCATTGGGGGATTTTTGGACACTCAACATATTGTCAAGTGTGGACTTCCCTTTATGACACTTCTCCAAGTCTTTCTCCAATGAAGTGACTTGGGCCTTGAGCTATTTGATTTCCTCTACATGGTTAGTATCAACACAAGAGCTAGAGGAAGTAGATGCATCATAATTTGAGCAACAAGGTAAGGAAAGTAATTCATCATAAGATGTGGGAACATTATGAGAAGATGAATTACTAGGACTAGCACAAGGCAATATAGCATTTAGACTAGATATTGTGCATTTGTCCACATTAGGCTCACAAGATGTTACCTTATTTCAAATAGCCTTATGAGCTAATTTTAGCCTATCATGGGAGACTAGAAGATCCTTATGAGAGCTTGAGAGATTTTCATGAGTTTCTTCCAATTTCCCATAATTACTAGTTAGCGACTCAAGTTGAGCCTGTAGCTCAACATTCTCCTTTAATGTGGATGCTTCACAAGAAATAGAGTTAGTAGCACAAGCATCAACATTTTTAGCTTTGAGGTCATTAGCAAGATAAATAGATAATTCATTGTCCCTTCTAAGAATAGAAATGCTAATAGCATATATTTCTTCTAGACTATATAGTTTCTCTTCAAGAGAAGATCTAAGGGACCGCTCTTTATCAAAAGAATTTTCAAGCTCGTTGTCCTTGATAGAATGACTACCACTATGACTTTCCAAAATCACGATGATATCATCCTTTTCATCTATAAGCGAGATAGCCTTATCAAGTTGTTCTAGGATCATCAATCAGATAGAGATGAAGGATCATCAACAATAAGCTCAATATCATTATTGCAAAGCCTATCAATACTCGCCATCTCATTAGTGTGTGGCTTACCACATGTTGGTGAAGTAGAAGAAGTTGAGAACACACCAAGAACGGAAGTGGAGGGATAACAATCATCTTCTCCAACATTGGACACACCATATTTATCTTGAAGCTTTGTCCATAACTCATGAGCATTCCCGATAGGAAAGAGTGGTTTAATAACTACAAGGCTCACAAGAAGGAAAAATGCATTAATAGCAAGAGCATCGAGAGATAAGTTTTTCTCTTCCTCTAAATTTGGATTTTGAGGATCCTTTGGAGGAGAAAAATCCATCTCTACAATTTTATCCATATGTGGGTCCATGACCCGAAAATAAATAAGCATGAAAAATTTCCAAACTTCATAGTTTGTGCCATCGAAATGAAATGTGGGATCGTGTACTAATTCACTAAGCGACATCATTGCTCTCAAGGCGGTGAAGCCTAATAATGAGAGCCCTGGCTCTGATACCAATTGAAAGTATAAGGATACCGCCTAGAAAGGGGGTGAATAGGCGCTTTAAAATAATTACGGTTTAGGCTTGAGTAAATGCGGAATAAAACTAGCGTTTAATTTATCAAGCACAAAACCTATGCAAGCTAGGTTTACCTATGTGCACCAACAACTTATGCTAGGCATGATATACAACTATGAGATAGCAAGATAGATGACTTCAAGCACGATGGCTATCACAAAGGTAAATGCATAAGTAACGAGCTAGAGTATAGAGATAACCGACGCACAAGGATACACTGGTGTGATTACCGAAGTTCCTTCCCAAGGGAAGTTCGTCTTTGTTGGAGAGGTGGGGAGCCACCTAGGTGCTCCTCAATAGCACGGATGTGCACACCTTATTCTCCTTGAGCTTCTCCGGTGAGGGAGATGCTCGTTTGCACTATGAGTTCGACTTGAAGGCGTTGACCAAACCTTACACGGGGTTGAGGCTATCTCCACAACTCAATTGGAGGCTCTCAACGAAGCTTCTTGCATTAAGGTGGAAGCCCCAAGCACTAACCGTCTAGGGTGCTCAATACACCCAAGAGAAACAATCTCTCCGGTGACAAAGCACCCAAGAGTAACAAGCTCACGAACTTATCTTTCACGGATCTCGTGGGGAACTCAAACCGATGCACCTAATGCAATGGCAAGAACACACAAAGTGGTCAAGAACTTCTCTCCCAAATCCCACCAAAGAAACTAATGCTATGGAGGGAGTAAGTAGGAAGAACAAGTAAAACAACAAATGAATCCCTAGATCTAGATCCAACAGATTCCCCTCACAAAGAGGAGGGATTGATTGGTGAAGTGGTAGATGTATATCTCCTCTCTATTTTCCCTCAAGTGGAAGAAAGAATCATTGGAGGGGTTGAGAGATAGCAAGATTTTGGAGGTCAACAATTGTGACGTCCCGAGATCGGGCACTATGGAAATTTCAGCATTTCCGCCAAAATCCACATAATAACCGATTCCAGGTTGCCGCTTGTGATAACATTACAACAGTTCACGAATATTCCGCAACAACAACAGAAAAGATATATACAAGACGACTCAAACGAGTCAAGGATACAACTGATACAATACAAAGATCCAAATAACAGCGGAAGAAACAACATAGCGTCCGACTACGGACAAGATACAAATTGGACTAAGAGTCCTGAAGATAACCGATGGCGTCCAATCCCTTCCCAGGCCAAGCCGGAGGGATTCCCAAGCTAACGTCGTCAGATTTCAAACCTGTTGACTGCAATATGGAATATGCAGCCACGAAAGGGATTCGTGGGTCAGTACGATTAAGTACTGGCAAGTGGATAAACCATACTCACAAGATACTAGCGTAACCCATCATCACAAGATACAAATACTTTGGGTACAACGGAAAGGAAGGGATTCTTGCAAAGAAGCGGCAGCGGGCTGCACTAACTAACTACAGAGACGCGCTACAACATACGGCTAAAAGAAAGGGATAAGATAGCGCGACAAAACCAACTATAACTACTCACCAAACAATACCCATCCAATGTTACCCCCTACTAAGGAAGCAACCCAAGGAAACTCACACGGTTGATTAAGGTGACATTCATTTTTATTGTGGAGGCAATCTATATTACTAGTCAAGTTATCATCGTTAAGTGTAAGTTGTCTGAGTACTTGTTAGCCAGCACTTTCACCAAGTCATCCATAACCGCGGACAACACGGCTTCTCGAGAAGATTTAACCCTTTAGGGATGCACCAATTTGGCCGTACACGTAAGAATAACCCGCCAGACGGGGGATCAACCCACCAAGCGAGGTACTCAACACAACCCAACTCTTCTTCGCATCAAGCCCAAAGAACCACGTGCTGTGCGTGCGCGGCTAATCGAGCCCCCACGAAGAAAAGTGGGACCCGCATAGCACTCTAAGACCACGCCGCCCTAAATGCCGACTACAAAAGTTCCACCCTAGCGCCAAGGGCTCGCACCTGCATATGCATGCATCAAATGGAAAGCCCGAACTAAGTGTGGCGATTTGGACGAGATGCGAATCGTATCAGAATTGCGGGGGGGCGCCCATACTCGCTTCCCACATGCGGTTAGTGCGCTCATCATGGATCAATGGACAAGACCCTTTTCCTAATTAGGGTCGACACTAGCAGGCCTCAAAACCACGCCGGGCCTCCTGCCGGTGCCTTATCATCAAATTATTATTACCCAAAACATTAACACGTTGTTGATTAGGACAAACCCAAGTATCAACTAAACAGGTGATAAGACGGACAACAAGACTTGAGCGCAAACAACACTAAGCATGCAACTACGACACGAGGGCCAACAAGGTAAACAAACAACAGTTAATAGGAAGTGGAAGGAAGGCTATATCATGGCTGCAGGGTAAACATATGATAGGATCGAGACACAAGCATCGAATCAAAAGGATAGAATAAGAACAACGGAAAGAATCGGTAACAAGTGATGAAAGGCAGCCATAGGCAGCAAGTGAGTATACTTGCCTGGAATCCAGCAAGTAGAGGTACATCCGAAGAACTTGTCGTTGCTCACATCATCTCAACGTCCTATCCGGGAAGAAGCAAAACACTAGAAGAAACAACGAGATGCAACAATTACTTCTACGGCAAAAGATCCAGCATGATACTATTTTATATGCATGACAAGTTTAAGTATGCATCAAAGATAAACTAGTTGACATGGTAAACATATTTAAATGGGCCCATATGCAATTTGGATTGCATATGGAAAAGCCCATGAATTAATGTTGAATTAAATGATCTACAAATAACCATCATGTGGAAGTTGATTAGAATGATGCATGGATGAGGAAAACAATGAGAAAACAACAATAGCTTCAATTTGAAAAGGTGTTTACCAAGTTTGGAAATTTATTTATTAAGTTATGAAATTTGGCTTCTTAAATGAGTTACACAAGCATTTGTTGTTTTCACCCATTTTAATTGTTCAAAATAGATAACAAAGTTCATATTTGGAAAGAACACAAAATTTTAGGTGGAATACATATTTTATTGGTTGAATTTGGATTTTAGATGAGCAAGTTATTAAATTGACAATTTTAAATGCATTAATTAGGAAATAGTTGTTTTCAGCAATTTAATTTATTCAAAACAGAAAACAAAGTTGATATTTGCAAAGTTTAGAGAATTTTGATTGGAAAACATATTTTACATTTCAAATTTGGAGTTAAAATGAATTAGTTATGATTTATGCAATTAAATCAATTTAAATTGAGCCGGAAGCCCAACATCTAATTTAGGAGGTTCGAGTTATTTATCTACCCATCAAGATTAAATGTTTTTTAACATGGGAGGCAAGAATATAGATGAGCTACACAATTTAAATGGAACCGGGACAATAAGTATAGCATCCCAACACATTCCATACTTAATTATTAGGTGATATTATTATTGCCCGCACCCACAATATGCAATGCAACAAGATGAATGATTTAATATGCACGATATAGATGACATTTAGAAAATAGGCATATAGGTATAGGGTTGGGGTTTTGGTTTCGCACGTTGGAAAGAGATCTTCGGATCGCCGGTGTCGTTGGTGCGTGGAGGAAGTAGACGTGGTAGTGGAAGTAATCGACGTAGGGGAAGTAGCCGTTCTCAAACCACACGATCATCGTCGTCGAAGTAGTCGTTCAACGTCCGGAGTCGATGTAGACGTAGTAGTCGTGGGCGATCCTCTACCGCATCGTCTTCGGGGTCGGAGGTGATCGTGCCGCATCTCCGGTCGATGAGAATTCATGGACGCACACGAAGGCGGCCAACGCAAAGTGGACATGGTAGGATCTTGTCGATGGTTATCGTTCTCGGGTCGAGGAAGTAGTCGTGGTCGATGGTACTCATCACATCCGACATCTCCGGGGTCAAAGTAGTTCCCGTTCCGAATGGGTATTAGCCGTGGCCGAGCCGCAACATCAAAGTCTTCATTGTCGATGGCGAACTTGGCGGGTCACAACCGGCAGCGACAAGTTGGGGACGTTGCTGGCAGTAGCACATCAGAGTCGTGGGCAGCAGCAGCAGGTTGAGGCGAGTGAGGTCGACGCGCACGGGATAGGAGCTGTGGAGGAGGTCCTCCATCTCCGGCGTCGGCTACAGCGTACGCCGGTGACGCCCACCTGCATCGCTAGCACCCGGGAGGGGCACGCCGAGCAGCTGAGCCAGGGAGGCAGAGGAGGGGCACCGAGTCAGCGGGAGGCCAGCTCGCGGATGAAAGGAGAGGGGAGAGGCCGCCTGGGACAGGTTGGGCTCGCCGGCGCACCTTGCATCGAGCATTGCCGTCGGCAGCCACAAGGAAAAGCTGCCCGCTTTGAGGCGCTTGCCCTCGGCCAGCAAGAGAGATAGGCGCTTGGGGCGAGGTGGAGGAGCACGGGAGGAGGCAGTGGCGGCACCATCCGCGCTGGGAGAAGGGAGCAGCAGCGGCGGCCATCCGCGCAGGGAAGGGAGCAGCAGCGGCGGCCATCCGCGCAGGGAAGGGAGCAGCAGCGGCGCCGGCTGCCGTGGGGCCGGAACGGAGGCGAGGTGAGAGGGAGGCGGTCGGGGCAGGAGCTCGGGAGGAAGGAGACGAGGGGAGCAGGGAGGCGGCGGAGCTCGAGCTCCTCCCGAGCGAGGGGAGCGGCGACGGGAGGAAGGGGACGATGGGGTTCGATCCCCTTCTGCATCGCGTGCGTTGTGTGTGCGGTTGGGATGGGGAATGGTAGGTGGGCTAGCTGGCCCATTGCGGCTAGCTGGCCTGCCTCTTCCCCAAAACGTTTTTTTTTTGTTTTTTTGTTTACAAAACTGCTTGATAGGGAAAAAAAATAGTTTTTGGGACACAAACCAATTTCAGAAAATTTAGAAAAACAAGATGTTATGCAACTTTAATTATTCCACCAATTTTTAAAATGCACAATGATGCAGATGCTATGACATGACGACAGGCAAACAAGCAGGCAAATTCTAGTTGGGAAAAGAAAACCCCGGACGTTACAACAATGGAGGTCAAACTTGCCCAAAAGGTTGGGGTACCATTGGGGAAGAAGGCCCCTTAAATAGGTCAGAAAAATATCCAACCGTTGGAGAAAAAACACGCATGGGCGGAACCTCCGGTGAAACCACCGGAACCTCCGCCCCCCGGAGGAGTTAGAACACCAAAAGGGCTGAAAAAATGCCCCAACCACCGGAGCCTCCGGTGGTTTCACCGGAGGCTCCGCCAACATCATCCCGAAAGGGTTTCCGGCGGAGCCACCACCGGAACCTCCGGTAGTGGAAAAAACTGCAGAACACCCTATATGAAAACGGTCGTAACTTTTGCATCCAGACTCCGTTTTCGATGTTCTTGGGCTCGTTGAAATAGCAACGACGATAACTACAGGAATATGCAGAGAAACATCATATTAAAAAAATGTTAATATAAAATCAAATAATGAAAGGTTTGGCCTATCAATAAAAGACAACTGGTAGAAACCTCCAACAACAAATATGCGATAAGTTTTTCATACGAAATCCATTTTTGATGAACTTGAGCTTGACATGAAGAACATGACAAGATATAAAACCTTACATGGAGAAAATCCAAATAAGAACCAAGAAGGATGATTCCATGTATGCAAAGGTTTGAGCTCTCTACGATAGATACGATCAAGATATGCATTCAAGAGTCCCTCTTGATAGTACGGTTATCTATCCTATAATCCGGTCTCCCAACTAGCATAATGAGACCGGTAAAATAGAAACCCTATCTAAGTCATACCTATTCCTTGCGCAATCCAATTGAGATAGATGATGACGATCTTGACTCTCTCAAGTTGGATCTTCTTTCTTGATCGTGTTTGCTAGCATATGCTCCGCTTGACGAAGACTTGCAAGTTGCTCCCCCTATACACCACTATGGGAGAGACCCTTAATGGAAAATCTTCACGAGGCCACAAACTCCAAAAGGGTGGCAAGCATCAAGCATAGGATTTCTTCTAGATGCTTCACTTGAGCTTCCACGTCAAGCTAGGTGACGAACACCGCTTTTATGATGACATAGACCATGGGCAATATGAAATCTTCCTTTTTGTTCATGCCCATGGAAAGATACCTAACCACACATAGAGATGCCACACACACATATATATGGGTTAGATCACAAAGCTATATTGATAATTTCTTACCATACCATGAGATACATGATACCACTTGGTACATCGTGTAGCTTTGTGTGTTCACCACTAGCTTGGTAAACCTTGTATCTTTTGTTCTCACTTCAAATGATGATGTATTTAAGATAACCATGAAGGATAACCTAATAATTTTCTTCAAGACACACTAGCAATAAGATCAACTCAAACCATGACCATTCTTCATGTAAATTCTTGAATATACATGAACTCCATTATTTCCTATGGACAAGATCTACAAGGATAACTCAATGCAATCATTAGTCCATAAGGATTGTCATTAATTACCAAAACCATATATGGGGCACCATGCACTTTCACTAGTATCCACCAAAAACAATAAATTTGCAATACGACAATTGTGTTGAAAATGTGTTCACAAAAATAATAATCTATTTCCTCCGAACATTCTAGGGTTTCGCACCAAATGACGGGTGTTATGGCCAAATCTATGGCATAGTTTGTTTAAATGTTCACATATTCCACACAAACATGCATCTTGGAAGCACGGGAAATGTGAACGGAGGAAGTTTTCCTTTTCATTGAATAAAAAACAATTTTCCATTTTTCGAGTGGCAAAAATGAGTTTTTTTGTGAACGACCTACCACAAATATGTTGCAAAACTTCGAAGATGCATTTTTTGAAAATACTAGACCATGTTATATGCACAAATAACCAATTTTTTCTGTGAAAAGGTTTCCATTCTCCTCTTTTGAAAAAACACAAGTTTGTGCCCATTCAGTGAAACAGGTCAAATTTGAACTACGGCTGCCACATTGTTTGCTCATGATTTTTTTAAAATAATTTTTAGTTACACAACTAACTATTTCATCATAGATACACCAAGAGTTTCTCAATATTCAACCCTTAGCCCCGCTGGAGAAAAACCCAGCTTATAGATCTACACCCGGTAACCGTTAACGCTTTGTTGTTTGTTCCGTTCTTGCTCATGAATTTTTTTAAAGAATATAGCTTAAGAAATATGCATGATGATGTATAACTATTTCTCCTATTCGAATAGAGCTAAAGAACGTCGAAATCAGATTTCAAATGCAAAAGTTATGCTCAAAATGGTAAGTCAAATAAAAACATAGCAATCGGCGTAGCCCAAATATTTCCTTTCTGAATTACGGGTTAGGATGTCGAGGTCTATGTCGACGGCCCCGATATTCTGCCATCGGCGTATACCTTTGTCTTGACGATGTCCCGTAATGATCATAGCAATCTTGCCTGAAATAACAGGAGAATATATAGTGTGGTATCACTATATGTTCTCCTGTTTAATCTATAGCTCCTCCCTGAATGCTGGATGAGTATGCTATTACACACTTTCGGAGTGGAGAAGCAACGCCACTTGAGTGATTAATGAGCATGCCAACAAATGAACTCCCTGAATCCAAGCCTTAATCGTCGGCATCCCGACCTATACTGCGTAACATGAGCGGCCCGAGTATATATATATTATCTTAGCTTAGAGAGTACTATCATGGTTAACAAATTACTACAGTACTTCGGTTAGCCTATTTCTTGATACGTGGTTAAAGAGAAGCTTTACGCTTGCAGTGCAATCAACGTACACGCTGCTTCGACCGACGTGCAAACCGGCCAGAGTTCCTGCCAATGTCAACGCTTCAATGCAGGCGATCGCTTCTTCCTTGGAGAGTGGTGACCTAGGTCCATTATTATCTGCACTGCAGACTCGGCAAAACCCAGCATTTGATAATTCAGGTTTGCACCGCCCACGGCCACGGGATATATATACTCAAACCTTTTTGGTAGGCCGGGCTGCGATCTCCCACCAGCTGACCGTTCAGTCAACAACAATAACAGCTAGGAGTGCCAACTAAAACTCAGTTACGTGTTCTTTTCTTGGCATGGTCAGATACAGCAGGGTCCAAAATGTTCCGGCCAAAGCCGGCCAACATATTGGTGCCACCTGGTTGGGCCATGGCCACTTTGCTTAAACGAGCTGGCTCGGATACGTGGCTGAAGTTGGTTTAGGTAATAGGTTGAGCATCTTTTGTTATTACGTGTGTTCAATCAGGTACTCCTCTCCTTCTGTTTTGTGAGGTTTGTAATTACCTTTTATTGGATTCAACAAACAAAACGTCGTATCGTAATAAAATATTTAGCTCTACCCATCTAAATTTTCCATACTTTCTTCTTATATATCCATAGTATATTTTCATATCTCACACATGCGATTTTTTTTATATTTGTGTTTTACTAGAATTAAGTGCTCAACTGAACTTAGGATACAAAAAACTATAGTAAATAGTAGTCATGTTTTCTTACCCCTCCAGTCTTGCCGTCGCTGATGCTCGTGGGCAATGGTTTGACAGCTAGGTGCACCGACGACCCACGGTCATGGAATATACCATATCTTAGGAGAAATTTGGCAGGCGAGTTTGGCGTTTTGGAGCTCGGGCTCAAGCGAGCTAGTTTTTCAAAGATTACAATTCTGATTTTTTTTAATGTCTTAACAAGTTTGGGAAAAATAATAGATGTAGTTAATAATATTATTTAGAGTGCGTAAAAACATAATCCTAAATTTATATTTTAGGGTAAGAAAAATTGTGGAGAAGACCTAGACGAGCCAATTATTACCCAATTAATACTTGTCAGAATATTGATAAATGGCAAACTAGATTTCGTCTCCTGATGAGACATTTAAGGGTATGGGGTAGAAACAGTGACAATGAATAAAGAAAATAAAAGCTATGCTATGAAAAAATCTAGAAGAGATTGATAAATTAAGTGGAAATGTTGGAATGAATAGGGTTATGAGGCAGGAACAGAAACATTTAAGATCACAACTAGATTTTTTTTGAGGCATGAGGAATTGAGATGGAAAGATATCTAAGGAAAATGAGATTAAGGAATGAGACTTAAATACTAGATACATTCATGTGGAAGAACAGGCTCGATACGAATAAACGGAATTATTTTACTGGAACAAGATGAAGGACTGATTGAAGGGGAAAATAATCTAATGAATTATATTACTGGTGCTACAAAAATTTATTTGGACATCTGGATATTTCCAAAGTTAATATTAATAGAAATAACACAACCAAAAATTAGTGAATATGAAACATCTCTTCTTATTAAACCTTTCAAAGTGGAGGAAAAAAATGTTCTCTTTGCTATGTAACGCAATAAGGGCCCGGACTAAACTGTTTTAAGGCAGAATTTTACCAACAATTTTGGAAGTTTATTAAATGGGTTATAAAAGCTGCGAAAAAAATAAGAAATTATCAAACTTTCTAGGATCAATTATCAATTATCAAACTTTCTAGGAGGCGACTCAAACTTTCTAGGATCAATTATCAAATTGTTACACTTGTTCCTAAGTATAAAGCTGCGAAAAAAATAAGAAATTTTCAGCATTTAAAACCTTTACGAACATAGTAATGAAATGATTGGAAAAGGTCTGAAATTTAGATTCGAAAATGGAATCTAACAAAACAGAACAATATAAACGAATTTTAATTAGCCTAATGCATCTCTCCTTACGAAATATTTGGGTATTACTCTTAATAAAATTAAAATTAGGAATAAGGATTACAATCACGTGGAAATAAAGTTTCAAGCAAATGTGCTGGATGGCGAGGAAGGCTCTTGAATATTGCTAGAAGCACTACTTTGGTCTAGAATTTTTGAACTAATATTCCCATATGATGTATTTCTAAACGATCCATTTGAGGGTTAGGAAAAGAATTGATTATTTGAAGGTATGAAAAGATAAAGGTATGAAAAGTTACCACTTTAAAAAATGGAGTGTGATCTGTCAACTAAATGATCAAGGAGGTATTGGTATTCTTAATATTGAAATTATGAATCAAGATTTGTTGGCATAATGGTTATGATAACTTGAAATGGAAACTTCCATATGGCAAACAACTATTAAAAATATATATTTTAAACCTCAATGTTTATCTTAACTTCGACATAGGGCATGTTATTCCCAGTTATGGTCTTATATTTTAGTAGTAAAGGATCGTTTACATCGGGTCTGTAGGAAAAAAAGCGGGAAATGAAAAAATATAAGATTCTGTGAAGACTGGTGGGCAGGAGATAAACCCCTAAATATAATTTATCCCATGCTATACAACCTCTGTAGAGAGAAGAACATTAGAGTGGCAAGTGTTTTTTAACATGGATGGAGCCTCTTTTTCTTTAGAAGAACTTTTTGGAGAGATTCATGGAACTTTGGGAATGCATTAAAACAACATGTAACAATTGAATTTTTGTATATGTAGATGATAAAATTGTGTGGTCATTGACAAAAAAAGGATATCCACATAAAATTCGTGTGGAAGGCAAAAATTCCTCAGAAAATCGATATTTTCTTAGGGCTCACATTAATAAACAACATTCTGACCAAAGACAACCTCTTCAAAAGAGGATGGACTGGAAAACCTCATTGCCACTTTTGTGGAAAAACTGAAATTGTGGAACAATTGTTCATCTCTTATTCCCTTGATAGACTAATTTGGAGTATATTTCGTTGTGCTTTTGACTTCATTAGAACCCATCAATCTATTCCACAAGTTTTTGGCTAGTGGATTTCCATTTTCAACAAAGAAAAGAAAAAAATATGGTGTTGAGTGGATAACAGCTATCATATGGACTATATAGAATGCCAGAAATGCGATTTGCTTCAAAAATACTAATTTTCATGATTTGGTTATCATATCCCATATGGTATCACATTGGATTAACTATTTGGTCAGTTTTGCAGAGAAGACGGGAAAACAAAACTACCCGAACAAGTAGCAAATGAAGCTTTTCATGGTTCGAAAGGATGGCGACATAGGGTGCTTTGGATTTCTCGCGGAGAGCTCCATTCTTCATTCCCAATCTTTAGAAAGAATAGGAACAATAAAAATCAAGAAAAGGCATTCATTATGAGTACACGTTTACTTGCTTCTGAAGATGTTTTATGTTGTCCTTCCGGGAAAATCATTGCAATCTTTGCATGTTACCTGGTCGCTGGGATTTAATGAAGCAAAACTAAACCTTGTTACTCTTCTTTATTTTATTTTCATCATTTTCTAGTTGTAGCTTGAATTTAAACCAGATTTAATATTAATATACATCAGAGTGGGAGAGCCTCTCTTTTTCAAAAAAAGAAAAAGAAATCACGACGTGGCATTAAATATTCTTTCACTTACATTCCGTCTATTCTAGACGGGCATCACACAAAAGACTTAACCTACATATTTTATAATAAACATTTTTACCTCTTTATAGTTAATTATCTAGACATATGATGTTATTGGTATAATTTACTATTATAATTACGAAAATTAACCCGATAATACTAAATATTAAGATGCAATATTTTGTATTGTAATTTTATTTTAGCTACACAAGAAGAAGATTCACTAGAATGAAACTTGGAGAAGAATATATCGCAAGTAAAATGTGCACTTTAAGACTTTATATCCTAGAAATCTCATGTCAAATCAAATTTTGTAAATTGAAAAAAAGAGTAAATAATAAGATCGCTTGTCTTCACAGTCACGCCGATGAAATGCAAGTATATATGTTTGTTTCATGTCTATTTTAGTTGTAATAAAATAGCATGCCTAAGGATCTAAAGTTGAGAAGGATTTCTAGAGTGCACGGTGGTCTATTTTGTAGATTTATGTAAGTAGTATGAATAATTACTAACCTGGTGAAAAGGAAGAATTTAGAGGACGAGTGTCTGCCAACTGTCAACGCTAACAAATTAGCAAACTATGTTGGAATGTGCCAAGATGTGGCAAAGTAGAGCACAATTGTATTGCAAAAAACATAGACCTAGGTTTGTTAAGTTGCAAAAAAAACAAATTTTCCTTTTCATTGTAAAAAAAATCCATTTTCCATTTCCCGAGTGAAAAAAATGGATATGGTTTTTTTTGTGAAGGACCAACCACAAATATGTTGCAAAAACTTGAGAGCTAATTTTTTTGAAAATACTATACCATGTTATTTGCACAAATAACAAATTTGTTGTCTCTGAAAAGGTTTCCATCCACCTCTTTTGAAAAACACAAGTTTCTGCCGATTCCGCTGAAAAAGGGTCAAATTTGAACTACATGTCCCTCGTAGTTTTCTCATGATTTGTTTTAATATCCAACCCCTAGCTACGAAGATTCGTGCCCGTCGGCTCGGCTTCTTTTTGAAACCGGCTTAGAAAATTCATAAAATGCATCTTGGAAGAACGGACTATATTGAGAGAGGAAGATTTCCTTTTCATTGAATAAAAAAACATTTTCCAATTTCCGAGTATCAAAAATAGGATTTTTTTTGTGAAGGACCTACCACAGTATGTTGCAAAACTTGAGAGATGCATTTAAAAAAAACTAGACCATGTTATATTCATAAATAACCAATTTGTCTCATATGAAAAGGTTTCCATCCACCTCTTTTGAAAAACAGAAGTTTCTGCCGATTTAGCTGAAACCGGTCAATTTGAACTACAGGTGCCTCGTAGTTTATCGGTATTAAACCCCTAGCTACAACTACCTATTTCATCAGAGACACACCAAGAGTTTATCGATGTTAAACCCCTAGCTACAAACGATCATGCCCGTTGTCTAGACTTTTCCCTGAAAACGGCTTAGAAAGTTACAGAAAATTCAAAAAACCCAAAATGATGCAAGACCTTCTCGTGGTGCCATTATATATGTCCTAGTATCCACCAAAAATAATAAACTTGCAATACAACAATTGTGTTGAAAATGTGTTCTAAAAAATGATCTATTTCCTCCGAAACATTCTAGGGTTTCAGGCCAAATGACGGGTGTTATGGAAAAATCCATGCCATAGTTTGTTTAAATGTGCCCATATTCCACACAAGCATGCATCTTGGAAACCCGGACAATGTTAAAGGAGGAAATTTTCCTTTTTATTGAATAAAAAACAATTTTCTATTTTTCGAGTGGCAAAAAAGGGTTTTTTTGTGGATGACCTACCACAAATATGTTGCAAAACTTTGGAGATGCATTTTTTGAAAATACTAGACCATGTTCTATGCATAAATAACAAATTTGTTTCCTATGAAATTTTTTCCATTCACCTCTTTTGAAAAAAACAAGTTTGCGCTGATTTAGGTGGAAACGGGTCAAATTTGAACTACAACTGTCTCGTTGTTTGCTCATGATTTTTAGAAAAATAAGTTGTAATTACACAACTAACTATTTTATCATAGATACACCAACAGTTTCTCAATATTCAACCCCTAGCCCTGCCGGAGAAAAACCCAGGTTATAGATCTACATCCGGTAACCGTTAACCCTTTGTTGTTTGTTCCATTCTTTCTCATGGATTTTTTTAAAATAATATAGCTTCAAAATATACATCATGATGTAGAACTGTTTCTCCTGTTCGAAACGAGCTAAATAACGTCGAAATCCGAATGCAAAACTTATGCTCAAAATGGTAAGACAAAAAAAACAAGGATACACCGACAACAACCGTTGGCGTAGCAAACAAAAACTAAGGCCGACGGGGTTGCCTTCGGCGTAACCCAATTTTTTGTTGTATTATGGGTTAGCATGTCGGGGTCTACGCCGACGGCCCCGATATTTTGCCGTCGACGTATACCTTGGTCGTCGGCGTCTTGACGTTGTCCGTAGTGATCATAGCAATCTTTCCTAAAATAAGAGGAGAATATCACTATATATTCTCATGTTCAATCTATAGCTGCTCCCTGAATGCTGGATGAGTCTACTGTTACACACTTTCGGAGTGGAGAATCAACGGCGCTTGAGTGATTAATGAGCATGCCAACAATCTGAATCCAAGCCTTAGACTACTCACAATAGGAGTAACATAGGTGGTAACTTAAGTGCCATATAGGCAAAAAAGATGATGTGCCACTCAATTAATGAGGAGAGATGTGCTAGTGGTATCATAGGTACCGTAACATAATGCTTTCCAAGATAATATGTGTTGATAGGCTCATAAATATATTAGTATATGATACCACATATATGTTACTATGCATTGTCGAAGTAGTAACATATACTAGTATCCTGTAGTATATGATACTCCCCATTTTGACTAGTCTTAATCGTCAGCTTCCCGAACTATACTGCGTAACATGAGCCAGCGGAGCGGCCCGACTATATATACATTAGTTTAGCATAATTAGAGAGAACTATCATCGATGACAAATTACTAGAGTACTTCTGTTAGTCCATTGCTTGATACATGTTTTTTTTTGTACAAAGAGTGCCCCCGAGGGGGCCAGAAGCTTCTCAATATAATAGCAGTGGGTGTACAGAGAAAATTACAGGGTACCTCAGAACATCTAAATTTGCATATAGGTCCCTAGAAATTGTAGAAAAGACCCTAAGCCAAGATTTGCAATTACAATAGGGTCCATCCCTTTCCCCACCGTCGAGCAGGATTGAGATGTCGAACTTGCTGTCGCTCGTCGCCGCCGCGGGGACTACGCCACTTGCGTCGACATCGGCTAGCACCACAGCAACAGTTGACATCTGCAGGGGCCTCTGGACAGAGGTTGAAGAAGAGCTGGTTCTTACCAGCAGCTCGAGGTCATCGAAGACCAAGGATGCGCTCGAATTAACAGAAGCTTCTAAACTCGAAGCCTGCTCCGCCTCAAGCTTTGCTGTACCACCACGAACTGTCGCCACTACCACAGCAGCTAGCAGATCGCAGCACCTGTCAAGGATTGAAGCCAGAACAGACGGGATCCAAGCACCGCATCCCTGTAAAAGCAAGGCCGCCGTCGATACCCTGTAGCCTGCCACGGAACAGGGGAGGCAGCAAGAAAGGATGGCCGCCGCGATAGATCCGGGAATAAACGAGCTTATTTAGAGAGGGGATAGGGGAAGCAGAAGCTACAACGGCTGTCATCTCCTTCCTCAGAAGCTTGAGCAACAACAGCGGGCCACCTCCCATCGCCAGCGGGAGCTCGTAAGCCCCGGCGGTGGTCCTCCCCACGGCATAAGGCCATACTCCACGCAGGAAAAACTACAACTACCAAACTCGAAGCTAAAACCTAGATCTACTATACAGAGCGGCGCACCGAGCTCCTCACCTTTCCCTTCCCCATCTGGCGGCGCCGGCGGCGAAGATCCAGGGCCAGGCCGGGCCCGAGAACGACGCCTCCTTTTCGCCTCCTTATCCAAAGGGTGGGTGGGGGGTCGTATCTCCTATGCTTCAAAAGGTTCGCTTGATACGTGGTTAAAGAGAAGATTTACACTTGCTGCTTCGACCGACCGTCAAGAGTTCCTGCCAAGTGTCAACGCTTCAATGCATGCGATCGCTTCCTCCTTGGAGTGGAGACCTGTACAGACGTGGTGCCCTAGGATCATGTGCGTGCAGGTCCATTGTCTGCACTGCAGACTCGGCAAAACCCAGCATTTGATTCTTTTTTCTTTTTTGTACAAGGATTGGGGTCGAAACCCCTATGCTGCAAGAACAACACCACGTGGCAGTGCAAAATGCACAAAGGCCCTTGTCATCTCTTTCTCTATAGACCTAGAATTCGAAAAGAGGCCCTGTGAAATTACAACCAGCACCCTAAAACTAAAGGAAAAAAACAACCAGGTCCTCGAGCGCCACTGCCACACCTCGCCGACATTCTCTAGGCGCCAACGACACCGAGAACGGGGCCCTTTGAAACTCTCGGTCGCTCCCTTCCGACGATCCAGCACAGACGCCGATAGTCGAGCAGAGTCCGGGGACGAACCACTTGGATGCCGATCGAAGCCGAGCCCCAGCGTCTGAGCAAGCAAGCCTCTGTCGTGGAGGCAGAAAGATGGCCACCCTTCTGGCCAAAGAGCATGGCCGTGAACTGAATCACCACCGCGGAAGGAGCTCGACGATGCAGCAAACTCCGCTGCAGAACCACCCAGAAGAAGAAGAAACAGCCCCTCCTCTCCTCGCCACCACAGCCGGCCAGGGGATCTCTGTGTCTTCGCTTCTCGGAATCATGAAGACGGCAGGTACGGCAAGCGATATTATTTAACCGATCTTCCGCAACATCAGTCCATCGAGGAAGCTTCCACAGCTTCATGTTGAAGGAGAGAGGAGCACGGCCTCCCGCGTGGCTGCTAGTTGCCGGAGACGAACAGAGCACCAAAGAGGTGAAAACAAGCACACATGCCCTAAGCAAACTACACCTACTATCTACAAGCCTAGCATCGCCTTCAACCCACGCCGAACGGCCTCGCCTCCGGGGGGAATCGAAGCGCGAGCCGGCGGAAGCGGCGGAATACTGTAGGCGACTCTCAAAGCGGTGGGGGCCTTGTGTTGCGTTAATGGCGTTACTCGTTCAGCATTTGAAAATTCAGGTTTGCACCGCCCACGGCCACACAGGATATATATATAACGTTTTTGGTAAGCGGGGCTGCGATGTCCCTTCAGATAACCCACCATCTGACCGTTCAGTCAACGACAACAACAGTAGCAGATAGCAGTGCCTAACGTGTATTTTGTTTGCTTTGACAAATAACTATATATCTATACATAATTTTTTGACATATAATTAATATTATTATATTTCAAATAAAAAGTACTCTTCTGCTATCACATATGTCGTATATTAAATGCGTAATTCTTAGTCAAAGGCTTGGTTAAACGAAACAAAATACGGCTTATTTTTCAGAATGGAGTTAGTACGCTGGGTGACGTGTTCTTTACTTGTCATTGTCAGATACAGTAGGATCCAAAATGTTTCGGCCGAAGCCGGCCAATTTATTGGTGGCACTTGGCAGCAGCGCGGCCAACTGGTTGGGCCATGGCCACTTGGTTTAAGCCGAAAGTTGTGAATTATCCAAACGAGCTTGCTCGGATACGTGGCTGAAGTTGGTTTAGGCAATAGGTTGAGCATCTGCTATATCAGGTACTCCTCTCCTTCTGTTTTGTGAGGTCTATACATATCTTAAGATCGTCAGTTTCAGTATTATAGTAAGAATTAGATAACATAAAAGTTATGACATTATTCCATTCAAAAATAGGGCATCTGAAGTTTATATTGATAGCCTTATCGTAATATGTACTACATGGTACTACGCCCATTTCAAAATATAAGCGGCACTTTGTTTGCTTTGACCAAGATGTTGACTAGCAATTTATTTATCTTGTATTGATAAAAGGTAGACAAAAAACTCTTAGAATCTAAAAATATATGAATGACATTTCTTGTAGAATAGATAATTCTTTCATAAACTCTCTTTCATTTACCATGGAAAATATTGTTATATGGTTTGTACTAGATTGCCTTTCAAATTCAATACAATCTAAATTTTGGCGTCATTAACTGCCCTCTCTTTCGGTCTTGCCCAAGGGCCCCGATTATTAGTAGACCAGCGTTGGGAGCATCGTAAAGATATTGGTCAAGCAGTTTCAGTAGAACGTTCTATAACTTCAAATGCATTGGTGCTAACTAAAATCGTGGACCTCATTGGCAAACGCATGCACGGTAACATGCGAGGCATGCAATTTTTTATAACAAACATTTTTACCATTCTATTACTAATTCTCTGGACATGATACAATTTTGTTTTATATATTTCCCATTATAGTTATTAAGATTGACAAAACTAAATATTAATACACAGTATTTTCTATGTAATATAAAATCGACCGCGGAAGATTCTCTTGAAAGGAATATCGCGTATATGTTACGAGGAATATGTCCATTTCAAATCACGGTATCTTAGCAACCTAGGCAAATCGAATTCTCCAAATAAGAAACAAATAGTAAATAACAAGATGTCATGTGTTGACACATTGAGTTGTGTCACTTGGATAAAATCCAAGTATATATGTATGCTTCATATCTACTTCAGTTTTATTGAATATCGGTACTTAAGGATGTTGCCAAAGGTTAGTGCTCGATGGCCTATTTTATATGTTAGTAAATATTATCAATAATTTAAAATGTACTAAAAAGAAGAATCTAGATGATCAAAAATTCCGTAAATCGTGTATGGTTCTCGTTTATTGGTAGTTGGATGGCTACTTATTCATTTTTTATTGGATTCAACAATCAAAATGTCATATAATAATAAAATTGTGTGGTCATTGAACTTTAAGAATGCATTAAAACAACATGTAACAATTGAATTCTTGTACATGTAGATGATCAAATTGTGTGGTCATTGAGAAAAAAGGGATATCCACATAAATTCGTGTGGAAGGCCAAAATTCCTCAGTAAATCAAAATTTATTATGGCTCACATTAATAAACAACATTCTGACCAAAGACCACCTCTTCAAAGGAGGATCGGCTGGAAAACCTCATTGCCACCTCTGTGGAAAAAATTAAACTGTGGAACACGTGTTCATCTCGTGTTCTCTTGATAGACTAATTTGGAGTATCTTTCGTTGTGCTTTTGACTTCATTAGAACCCCTTAATCTATTCTGGAACTTTTTGGCTAGTTGCTTTCCATTTTCAGTCAAGAAAAGAAAAAAATGGTGTTGAGTCGATAGCAGCTATCATTTGGACGATTTGGAATGCCAGAAATGCGATTTGATTTCCCATACACGCCCAGGAAGCATAGCAGATTGACGCAGAGATTCTTTGTCACGTGCATCACATCGATCGAAGACCGAACCTCTAAAACTTTCTAATAGGATAGCTCCCAAAATATAGATTTCTTCTTCCACATGGGTGCGCGCTTATCTGGGCCGTGCGGAACTGGTTGGCTGCCAGCACCCTTACCAAAGATTACTTCTAGGTCCTTGACCATATCGAATATATCATTACCACTACGAAGCTCAGGCTTCTTCCGGTTATCTGCCTCACCTCTGAAATGCTTCCCTCCTTTATTTCTTACGGGATGCTTGATCGGAAGAAATATACGATGCCCCAGGTATACAACCTTTTTACATTTATCCAAATAAACATTGTCAGTCTTATCTAAAAAGTGTTTGCATGCATTGTATCCCTTGTTTGTATGTCCGGAAATGTTACTAAGAGCAGGCCAATCATTGATGGTTACGAAAAGCAACACCCGTAGGTCAAATGGCTTTTGTTCGTTCTCATCCCACACACGTGCACCTGGTTTACCCCACAATTGTAAGAATTCTTCCACTAATGGTCTTAGATACACATCAATGTCGTTGCCAGGTTGCCTCGGGCCTTGGATGAGAACTGGCATCATAATGAACTTGCGCTTCATGCACAACCAAGGAGGAAGGTTGTACATACATAGAGTTACGGGCCAGGTGCTATGACTGGAGCTCTGCTCCCCAAAAGGATTAAAGCCATCTGTACTTAGACCAAACCATAAGTTTCTCGCCTCTCCTGTAAAGTTCAGGAAGTCTCTTTCGATCTTTCTCCATTGCGATCCATCGGCGGGGTGTCTTAACTTTCCGTCTTTCTTACGGTCTTCTTTGTGCCATCGCAACAACCTAGCATGCTCTTTGTTTCTAAACAGACGTTTCAACGGTGGTATTATAGGAGAATACCACATCACCTTAGCAGGAACCCTCTTACGGGGGGGGGCTCACCGTCAACATCACCAGGGTCATCTGCTCTGATCTTATACCGCAGTGCAGTGCATACCGGACATTCATCCAAATTCTCGTACTTCTCACCGCGGTAGAGGATGCAGTCATTAATGCATGCATGTATCTTCTGCACATCTAATCCTAGAGGGCAGAGAGCTTTCTTTGCTTCGTACGTACTCTCAGGCAATTCGTTATCCTTTGGAAGTTTTGGCTTCATTAGTTGAAGTAAACTCTCAAATGCCTTGTCAGTCACACCGTTCTGTGCCTTCCATTTTAGCAACTCTAGTGTGGTACCGAGCTTTGTGCTACCATCTTCGCAATTTGGGTACAACAACTTTTTGTGATCCTGTAACATGTTGTCCAGCTTCAACCTCTCCAATTTACTTTCACAGTCTTCCATTGCATCAGCAATAACTCGGCCAAGATCACCATCAGGCTCTTCTGATGCATGTTCTTGATCACCTCCTTCTTCTGCATTGTCTTCCATTGCAGTATCGTCGTATTCAGGGAACAAAGGATCTTCTTCTTCTTCATCATCGTCTTCCATCACAACCCCTCTTTCTCCATGCTTTGTCCAGCAATTATAGCTGGGCATGAAACCTCTCCGAAGTAGGTGGCCGTGAAGGATTCTTTCGGAAGAGTGCTCTCTGACGTTCCGAAAATCAACACATGGGCAACACATAAAGCCATTATCTTTGTTCGCCTGAGCTACAACAAGAAATGCATTCAGGCCTGCCATATACTCGGAAGGGCGTCGGTCACCGTACATCCATCGCTGCCGTGCATCCATCTGCATCGTATAATTAAGTTTATCAAAATACATTACAATAAGATATCAATACAGAAATGACCACAGTACATCGACAAATATTACTTTTTATGTATAAGTTACAGATGAAAAAGATAAGTTTGTTAACCTCGGTCGAAGATACCATTTTTTTCAGTGAGCTTATGTGTGGCTCGGGAATTTCTTCGAACACCTCGTGTGCATAGTAAAATAAAACACACTAACACCCACCTCTCTCACACCTCCAAGCAAAAAAAAGATGGAAGGGGGGGCTGGGGCAGTATATGTAGGGGAAGGGGGGACATTGGTCCCAGTTTGTGGGATGAACCGGGACCAATGCCCATGAGCGTGCCACGTGGCCTGTGGCTAGGCATTGGTCCCGGTTCATGCCACAAATCGTGACCAATGTCTCCCCACGAACCGGGACCAATGCCCCCATGCGATTTCTGTTGCCCCGGGCGCACAAACCGGGACCAATGCATAGCATTTGTCCCGGATTTGGTTGCAACCGGGACAGGTGCCCCCTGGCCCCCTGGACGAAAGGGGTTGTTTCCACTAGTGTGTGTGGAAGACGATCACCGTACTGGCATTTTAAATGGAGATATTTTTGCGGCACACTCCTCGTATGACTCCGGCTTTGTATTTATTTCTCGTGGAGACGGTTTGGAAGAGGAAGAGAAAACCCACCATGGGAAGAGAAGAGGAAGCAACAAATAGTCTGTGGGTGCACGTTCTAATGGGCATTTATTAGATAGTTGTGCTGTTTTAGGATGGAGGAAATTAATTTGTGAGACTAGTCACAATGGGGTATCATACACTAGTATCATGCATATGATACTAGTCTATGTTAGGGGTTGCTCTCGCAAAAAGATTGTACTAAAGAAAGCTCAATTCCAAGCAAGCAACCTCTGGTCCACGGGTTGGTGAACGAATGGGTTTTGGGAAATAGAGAACATGGACTCCCACAATGAGTAGTAACATATTTGTAGTATCATATACTAGTATATTTATTAGGCTATAGACACATCTTGTCTTGGAATCCGTTATGTTATGATATCTACCTATGATACCACTAGCACACATCTCTCCTCATTAAATGAGTGTCACATCATTATTTTCCTACGTGGCATTTATGTTACCACATATGTTATTCCCATCGTGAGCAGTCTGAGGACATGCAGATTGCTGACATGGCAGAGAAAAAAAATACAAAACGGAAGAAATTGGTGGATGGCTGGATTACATGGACTAATGGGATGCATGCTGACGTGTATCGCTTGCATGTTAAGAGAAACCATTTAGTGGGTTGCTTCTATTTAGATATCATTATAGATATTCCATCAAAATGGGGCATCTCAAGTTTATATTGGTAGACTTTTTATAATATGTACTATGTGTTACAGTTGACAGTCGTTTTTTTGTCACAAATAGATGACACCAAGATGAGATCAAACGTAAAAAATGATGTGAACAAAAAATTTGTATCTTGTCGAAACAAATAATTGCGATTTTGGACCTTCTCGATTCGATGAAGTGTGTAAATTCTATGGGCAAAACATTGCTGGCAGCGCTTGTGCGCAAATTCAATGCTGGATTATCCGTTTTTTCACCCAAATATCCGCCCCAATACAGAGGCTCACACACTTTTTCCTTAGCAAAAATACCTTAAGGCTGGATTATCCGGCTTTCAACCAAAAATATACCCAATATCCGGATTTACTGAGAGCCATGCCCGAGTTCGGGCTGATTCATTTTTTGTTGGAAATTGACTCAAATTAGGTCTTTCTATCGGGATTTTGCGCCCCGGCCTTGCACGGGAAGTCCATCTGCTCCTTATATGCATGAGGGTGACGGCCGCGATCATGGGAAGTCCATCCGTTCCTTATAAACCCTAGGGATGACGGTTGCGATCATGGGAAGTCTATCCGCTCCTTATATACTTGAGGGCCGACGGCTGCGATCATGGGAATTCCATCCGCTCCAATCGAACAAACACATACCCTACTTTTCATGTTTATCTATATGCTCCCTTGTACTTCTTCCTCATTCTTCGCCGTTCTTACCATTGGAGGGCTGCAATGCACGAGTCTCTAAGAGAGTTCAGGACGACTTGGAGCAGCCAATCATCGCCGGGTCCTCTGACGGGGTCCCTCCCGAAGAACCGGGGCATCTGGTATCAAAAGCGTCGGTCGGATTGTCTTGCTTACCGCACTTTTGGGAGGCCTCCCGCGGTGCGAATTGCTGTGCACGTGTTCGTGTTACACGTTCAAGCGTCAACACACTTTTTGGCGACTCCGCTGGGGACGAAGCATCGAACGGTCTCCAGCGCATTCTTGCTACGAAGAGAGCATCATCAAGGGTTGCAATCTACATATTGTGTCATGAATACTCTATCTCCATATGTAGATGCAAATTTATCTTATGTTAGTCTTGCTAGATCTTTTTTTATGATCACGGTATTGGGTCCTCCATAGATATGTTGCTCTGCTCCTCTTTCACCGTTGTAGAATGTAAGATATTGTATCACCGTAGCTTAAGTGTGAACATGTGGGATGTGTAGACCGTCAGAGTGAATTACTACTCCGCTCATGAGAATGTATTGTTGTGAAATTCTTGGTTGGCGTACTTTGAACAAATCCATTGTAGTTATCCTTCGTTTTGGGGGAGGTTCCATCAAGTGTTCAAGGATAACAGGGTGTAGTCTGCACCGAGCAATCGGTCTGCCATAGATGGTGATCCGTCCAAGCCGACATTACCAACTTTGTCGAATGTTATGTCCAAGTGGTTGTGTAAGTTTTGTTATATATTGCCCCCACTGCATTATAGCGTATGTTGAGTGGCCAGTTGGAGATGCTCTTAACATGTTGACATGTTTGTTTTATTGGTTCTCTTGGGTTAGGTCTCCCTGTTTTGCTCCTCCTAGTATCCTATATGAATTCTGAAAAAAAATGTATCCTATATGAATGTAGAAGGCAATATGTTATCGTTTGTTTAAAAAAAATGTGGTGGCAAAGTTTTTTTGCCGAAACTTTTGGAGTGGTGTCCGGAGGGTAAATAAATTAGGAATGAAGGAAAGAGAGTTGTATCTATGAGTGCATTGCGAAGAATCGATTTACCGTTAAACTTTGAAGTAAGCGGTTGTTTCATCCTCCTGATGGAGGGTCTGCAAGAGGGACTTGTGACTTGCGAGGATGTTTGGCGTGTTGTGTTTGTGATGTGCTTGCAGTCGTGTATTGTCGAGTGTTCATAGTAACGTACATTGTAAGGGGTGCCATAACCCGGAACTAGAACGTGGGTACAAGACTTAGGTAAGTTGCCGGTGACGAAGACTCGGTTTAGCTAGATTCGGTACGTTGCTGCAATGGTGGCGCCCTACTCCCCCAATCTCATTATATTCGGTCTAAAACCTGAGGTACAAGGTACAATGCGTGAGTATGATCTCTTTTGCCTCTTGGACGGCTCTCGTGCGGCTTTATAAACAAAGTCGGACCAGGGCTTACATGGAAGGAAACTTTTTGTATTCGGAAACTATCTCTAATCGTGGATGTGTCAAGGCGTCCAGTTACTTCTCCAAGCCAGACCGTGTATTGGGTCGCAGTCTGGGTTTTCTAGAATCCGCCTTCCCATGCGTCGGTCTGCTGGGCCGTCCTGTGAAGCCTTATGCTTCGCCACCGGTGGGCCACCCTGGGTGGCCGGCCTGTGGCCAATGCTGGATAATACCCTAATTCGGCATATTCCTGACATGTATGGTAAACCGAAAGGTGTTGCGTGTTTGGTTTTCATGTCTGGTTTCCCTCATAAACTGGACCAACCTCTATGTATTCAAATTCGATGAATTTAGTAGTTCTTGCGCTAACAATCAAACAAAAAAAACTCCATGAATCCCAGCCTCGATGGGTCACATGCATGCTGACCTATACAAGGTGTTTAGACTGGAGTAGACAGTATAACCGTTGTTAATCAATACTCGCTCCGTTTAATTTTAGAAGCCACACTACTTACCATTTAAATTTTAGATAAATACTAGTATATAGTAGTAGGGAAATTTTGCTAGGGACACTGTTATTTTCTGGCGTTTGCCGAAACACACCGCTGGATTGTGTCTTTGCCGAGTACCATTAAAATTTTATGGTATGTTTGCTAAAACACACTGGATGGTCTAAAATGGAGAGACTTTTCTCACGTGAAAATTAAATTGCCATTTTACCCGTTGGCAATATGGCCAAAACATTTCCTTATGCATCGGTGTGTTCCATGTCTTCTTCGTGCACACTACATCGGCATGAAGAACACTAGAGAGCGCTAGCCATCCACCAGATCGTTGGCTGCCATATAGCCGCTGCCTCCAACACCGGCTCTTGGCAAGACCTTCTCACCGGGACTCACAGCACCGTCCCACCCCGCACCATCGGCCAGACCCCAATGGCCACCATCGTGGGAAGGTTCTGCGCTGCCCTGTGAGGATTCCAAGCCTTGTACCGGCCATTCTTGGCCACGGTCACCGGCGCTCTGACGCTAGACCATGTCGCTGCACCCGACCATACTTTCTTTGGTTGCCCACGGGTGTTGTATGGGTTTGAGTATTCCTGGTACTGAAAGGATCGTTTGACTTGAAGCCAAGTGATGTCGGTTTTTTAATTATGCGTATTGATATCTGAAACTTACACATACAAACTCTATGTAGAAACTGCCATCGGGAAATTTTTTTTTTTGAATTAAACGAAAGGAAACTGCTCTGTTTCGGCAAATGACACATATAGAGACTGGACGTAAACTGGCATACATTTCTTAAATTCAAACTTTCCTTTTTAGACCATGCAGTGTGTTTTAGCAAATATACCACAAAATTGTAATGGTACTGGACAAAGACACATTCCAACGGTGTGTTTTGGCAAACGCCAGAAAATAACGGTGGCCCCTAGCAAATTTTCCCATAGTAAAATGAGTAAATCTATGTATAAAATGAGTAAGCGTGTGCTAGAAATTGAGGTGCCTTATTAAATTGGACGTAGGGGTAAAATTAACTTTGTTGGCCCATTAATTAAGGAGTAGACTAGTAGTACGTACGTCTATGTGTTTTATAGTACTATTTGATTTGGTTCTTCCCAACTTCCCTGCCAAGCGTCAACGCTTGGATTCCGCCGAGACGCGTTGTCTGGTTGGGCACACAACAGCTGCCGGTTCATACTGGTGCTAGTCTTCCCGTTTGCTGCATGCACGCCAAACCCAGTCACGGAGTAAACTAATTTGGTAGGCCGGCCTTGAATCTCGGCAGGCAGTATAGCTCCATGAAGAAGTTTGCAGCCAGTCAGCAAAAGCTAGCCGTGGCAAACAGATTGATGTGCGCGAATGCCAGAAAACAGTGACGCGATGGTTCATTTGTCAGACAGATACTCCCTCCTTCAACAATAGATGACTTCCACATATCTATATATGGATGTATCTAGACATATTTTAGTGTATAGATACATCCATATATAGATATGTAGAAGTCATCTATTGTTGAACGGAGGGAGTAGTTGTGAACCACCAGAATGTTCTCAAGATGAGCTGAATGGGCCACGGCCGCCTGGTCCATGCAAGAGTTAGGTAAAGCTTCAGCATCAGTATCTGGTTTCGGACAGAGTTCAGAAGACAAAATCAAGATCAAAGATGGAACACAAGCTGGAGTTTAATGGTCTCAACTCCCCCAAAAACAGTACAGTAGGACGAATGCGCGGTCAAATAGCAGCAGAGGATTCAGAACGAGACGGTGTACACCCCCACGGGGTAGAAAAAACCTGATTAATTGGTTGGCCGGACCGCAATCTCAGCTGTAGCTCCCTGACTGAACCCACTTGAATGCTTGGAAATATATAGCGCACGTTGCAGGACATGTCTGGTCAGACACAACATCAGCAGCTGATGAGAGCACGGCCGCGTGGTCCTGGTCCATAGCAAAGAGTTTCGTCCGAATTCAGAGCCCCAAAATCAAGCAACGTAACTTCAAACACAAATTACAGAGGGTGTAAACTAAAATGCACTCAGGTTTCGGCCGGTGATTGAGTGGGGATGGCGGGTCAGAATATGCAGAGACTGTGTGCACTCGACACTTTGACAGTTCATATGGCACGCGGCGCGTGATCCAAGCAACCGACGGCGATAAAACAATAGGAAATCTTTTTGTTAATTTAAGCTCCTAGATCTCAGCAGCCTCCAACAACAACCACCACGCTGTTGCAGTTGGATACAGAGAGTAAAAGGTGGATCTGGGAGCTGTTCATACCGGCGGGTACATCTTGTATCGATTATAGGAGCAGAAATGAGCCAAATGAGGATGAACAAGAACAATGTACTGAGAGTATATGATGTAAAAATGTACTATAGTACAAAGAAAGAAATGTATAATCTCCTCCACCGCGTTCCACCAGTACAATCCGTCCATCCATGGCGGTTATTGCTCTCCGTCACCTCCCACTAATCAAAGAATTCATTCCGCACCAAGAATCTACCAAAAATTACACGGCCCTTGCTTGCATCTTCTGTATGAATCTCCAGATGGACCATACCTCCGGAGACCAACGCATGGATCAGTCTCAATCCTCAGACGAGCTCGAGGCGCGCCGAGTAGTCCGCGTACCTGGTCCGCCGGATGTTGGCCTGCCGCTTCTTGTACACCACCGCGGCGAGGCCCACCACGGCCGCCGCCGAGAACACGCCCACCACGACCCCGGCCTTCTTCCCGCCGCTCATCCCCTCGCGCCGCTCGTTCTCCGCCGCGTCCACCGGCTGCGGCTGCTCGTCAGCGCCCGTGCCGGTTCCAGACTTCATCACCATCGTGCCTGGGCTGGGCGCGGGGGCCTTCCCCTTCTTCTTGTACTCGTCGTCGTCTCCTTCGTCGGCTGCGGAGTCGGGGGCGGGGGCAGGCGCGGGGGTGGCGGCGGTGGAGTGCGGGGAGGAGGAGGACGACGCTGGCGCCGGGCCATTGCCAGGGGTGGGGGTTGGGGCGGTGTCGATGGGCGCGGGAGGGGACGCCGCCTTGTCGTCGTCGCCGGCAGGGGACTGCGCGGGGGAGTCGGCGGCAGGGGCCTGAGAAGGCGAAGCGGATTTGGCGTCATCAACGTCGGCGGGGGAGTCAGGGTGGAGGAGCGGGGACGCGGTGGGCCCGCCGGCAGAGGGCGGCTGCGAGATGGGGGCCTGCGCGGCGCAGAGCAGCGGCGCGGCCAGGAGGAGCAGCAGCAGGGCCACGGCGCGGGGCAGCGGCAATGCCATCTCTGAACAAGGTGGAGGGCGGCGAGGTCGTTGGGCAGATCTGCGGCGGCGTTGTGTGGTGGGTGTGTTGGTGGCGACGGCGAAGGCGTGGGCGGGCCAGCGGGATATATAGGCGGATGGAATGGGCTGGCGGCCGGTGGCAGGAAAGGTCCACATCGTTGCTTGGGTTTGACTGTCACCGGCCGACAATGGTACTTGAAAGGAGACGTGGACGGCCCTCGTGCCTTTTCCGTCGCTTCAAGATTCGTGCCACCGTCGACTCACGTGGGTTTGATTTATTTGGAAGGAATTTAGCTGAATTTTGAGGAGGGCTAGCGCGCTAAATTTTGCAGAAAATCCAGCTATCGTATTGCACACGCGCGTGCGATAGGCAACTCTTACCGTTGGACTAGCTGGTGATACAAGGAAACAAGCTGCATATCCATGTGCGATGGCCATGTTCTTGTTGCTTGCAATGGTAAAAAGGGAGACAAGTGAAGTACAGTGTAATTTTTCTGCAAAAGAAAAGAAAAAATGAAGTATGATTTGTGCAAAATGGTCCCAAGCGAATCTTTTAGCCAATTATGGTCCATTAGAACGACACAAACGGGCCGACCCATTTGATCCGCGCGCGTCCGTTTTGCTGCGCGCTGCGGAATCACGGCCAAACATGCCGACTCATTTAGAAAATGGACGAGCGGATGATCCGTTTTACTCCGTCTCGACCCATCCAAGTCCCATATTTGGGACAGAAATGCGTCGGCGCAAACGCGGGCGGATGGCGTGCGGATCAGGCATGTGCATCCCCACGAGGCTCGTCAACGGCGCACACTCACCTTTCGGGCCTAGCGATCAGTGGCACACCACCCTCTCGCCTACCTCGCCGCGTCCTTTTTAATGAGGCCGGTGCGCGTCCCCATCTGCATCCTCCAACCTCAAACCCTAACACCCAAAACCCCACCAGAGCACCCTCCCCGGTGACAATGCCCCCCCTCCCCCGGCAATGAGGATCTCAGTGGACATCGAGAACACATTCTACCGCGCCCGCCAGCCAGTCCTGTGGCCACAGGTGCACCTCTCGCTCGGCTGGCACCTGAGCGCCACCCGCGTGCCACTACCGTCCGGCGTCCACGACGTCATCCTCGTCCACGGCAACGACAACGACATTGAAGGCTCCCTCTTCGAGTACCTCGACGAGCTCGACGCTATGGAGGCTGATAAGGACCGGGTGGAGGAAGAGGCAGAGGCGGAGATGGACGTCGAGGAGCTCGTGCAGGAGGAGGACCAGGCGGCGGAGGAGGTCGCAGACCTCCGCCGCGCCATTGACGCCTCGCAGGCGGCAGAGGCCAAGATGTGGCCAGATCTGGCGGACGCCCTCGAGGTCTCGGCAGCCGAGATTCGCGAGGAACCTTGGTCACCGTGGAAGGACCGCAAGCCGACGCAACCTTGGGCTGATGCATTCGCATAGCTACATACCCCTCCCGCGCCAGAGTCTCCTACTACGACAGGTGCCGGCCAACGTCGACGGGCAGGGGCACCGGCCGGCGGGAGGCCACAACGGCGGCTGGAGGCACAGAGGGTACCCTACCAGCTAGTTTAGGGTTCTTTTTGTTAATATGTATGTACCGGCCTTCACGGCCTTCGAACCTATGTAAAATGCATCTATTTTAGGCCCTTTAGGTCCGCTACTTAATTGTTATTATTATAAAGAAAATATCTGAAATGGGTCGGGCGTGTTGGGTGTACTTGGACTGTGCGCGGATGCCCGCGAATTTCTCTATCCGTTTGACGGGCCAAAACAGGAAACGGAGCATGCGCTGACCCTAAATAGGTCGGTGCGTTGGAGTTGCTTTTAGAAGAATTGCGTTTGTTTGTGCGCCCTGGCTACTGAGTTCGACTCCTTTCTAGTGCCGAATTTCGGAATCCTCACGGAGGAGGGCATTTCTTCTTAATGTGATGCCACGGGGCTCCTCCTCCGTGGGTCTTGTTTTCTTTTATGGTCCACTACAAAATTCGGTCTGGAAGTAATTGGCAAGAATTTGGGGTGCTTGGAAGGATTTAGTTTCATATATATCTGCATGAGCAGGGTAAATTCCGTGAGCCAATCATGAGTTGACCCATCATATTAATGCTTGAAATCTCCGTAAGGGAAGCAAGCAAACGTGCAGTACGTACGAGAGAGTTCGAGTACATTCCACTGTTCCTTAAGAACCGCTGGGAAAGGTCTAGATGGTTGATTGGTACGTGATGTCGTTGCGACCGACAGTGGTAGCTGGAAATCAAAGTGATGATACGTGGACGGCCTGGATGGCGTTTTTTTTTGGCTCTGAGATTCGTGCAACACCTTATTGGTTCATTTCGCATTGTCAACACCTTATTATGGTCCATTAGAAGAGTTACGTTTGTTTGTGCGCCCCGAGCGACCCGAGTTTGACTCTGATCTAACAATACCAAATTTCGGAATTTTCAGGGAGGAGGGCATTTCTTCCTAAGGGCACGTACAATGGTTGATAAGGCTATCATGTCTTAAACACGGTCACATAATAAGATATGACAAAAAATATATGGTATACAATGGGTTGTATTTTAGCCTTATCTTCGGTTCTAAATATGTGGTAGCTAAGAGAAGGCTAAGATCTTTTTTCGTTTCTCTCTCCATAGTTTTAGTAATTATTCTAGGTGGCATTGTTAAGGTAAGACCAAGATAAAACCATTGTATATACCCTAATGCGATGCCACGGGGCTCCTCTGGACCCCCTTGATTAACGCTATCAGATGATAGCATTAGATGAACGCGGGGGTTCCTCCCCCGAACGATCTTTCGTCAACCCGAAACAATAGTGGAGGCAAGTCTTGTTTTCTTTTATGGTCCACTAGAAAATTGGGCTTGGAAGTAATTTGCCAGAATTTGGGGAGTTTGAAAGGATTTAGTTTCATATCTTCATGAGCAGGGTAAATTCCGTGAGCCCATCATATTAATGCTTCAAATCTCCGTAAGGGAAGCAAGCAAAGGTGCAGTACGTACGCGAGAGCTCGAGTACATTTCACTGTTTCCTTCAGAACCACTGGGAAAGGTCGAGATGGTTGATTGGTACGTCATGTCGTTGCGACCGACAGTGGTAGCTGGAAATCAAAGTGATGATACGTGGCCGGCCTGGGAGGCGTTTCTTATTTTTTTGGCTCTGAGATCCGTGCAAGACCTTATTGGTTTATTGTACATTTTGGAGCGAGTTTATTATAGATTCGTGCAAGAGGAATATACGACAATCTAGATAAGAAAAAAAAAAACATGCCATGATTTTTAAATCTCTTCTATTTAGTAATCTATAAGAGCATCTCCACGGGCACCCATCAAATATGTGTCCGGCACATCCCGATTAAACCCCTTTTGGGGGCGTCGAAACCGTGTCCGCGATTTTGGTGGGCGTGCTTCGCAGCGGCGCCGTCCAATCGACCACCCCCAATTGGACCCCGATCAAACAGTTGGGGAATTTATTTTTATCCAAAATAACGGTGATTGATCAAGGCAAGTCCGACGATCGAATGATAGTCTCGACCAACACACGACCGTTCAAAAGGACACCACTTTCGGTGCATGGGAGTTCAGCCTTCTTGGGTCTGGGCATCCGCTATAGCTAGAGCCTCCACCTCGGCCACCGCCCTCGCCGCTGTTGCCGCCGTGATGCGTCGCATTTCCTCACTGAAGTAGGCCTTCTAATCAGGGCTCATGTCAGCCGTGTTGGTTGCCATGATCGAGCGCTCTTCGGTTGCCAATTGGGTTTTGCCTTTCGCCTCGGCCATGACAAGAAAGGTGTTCCACCTTTCTTTGATATCGTCGTGCATCTTCAGTTTCTTCGCCGCCAATGCGGCCACCTCTTGCACGTACAGGGTCATGGCCTCTTGCACGCCGCTCGCCGATGCCGCAAGTTTCCCAGCCTTCGCCTTTTTGTTCCCAATTGGCCGTTTCGCACTCTTGCCCGGCATTTTGGTTTCATCCAAGTCGGCGTCGCCCTCCCATTTTCTGGCTGCCGTGATACGCCAACTCTTCCACTTTCGTGATTCCTTGATCTTGGCCCAAATATTCATGAACTTGACCGGCTTCTTGTTGTCCATGTTGATGTTGGGACGCGTAGAGATAAACAAAACTTTTTCCTACGCGGTACTTCCAAGATCTAGCCAAGGTAGAAGGCCACGATGATTCTCGATGCAGCGCGTCGGGGCAGTGTAGTCCCACGATCCGATCCAGCCGATCCAATCCACGAACGGCAAAGTGCTGAACGTACAGCACCTCTGCCGGTATCCACACGTGCGAGGAGGAGCTCCGACGACGGACTGCTAGGTCCGGTGCGACGGCTGGACTGTGTGGGTCTAGGGTTCCCAACGCATGGGAGTGGACTAACGTGCCCATTGGGCAACCTGCGCCCCTCTTTATATAGCGAATGGTAGTGGGCTTCACAACACTTGTGGCCCATTCCCTCTGTGAGTCCGACTCACAAACTCAGTCCATTTCCGGTTCAGGTCCAACCCGACCAATACTTGCTCCCACTCTTAAGTGTGCAACCCTACAGGCTCATGGCGACTTGGACACGATTGGAGTCCGACTCTCAATCGATCAATCGGTAGCGGCTCAGAACGTGCCGACTCCCAAGTCCCATTGAGTCATGACGACATACCTTTCAATGTGATATTCATCTTAGTCTCTTTTGCCTCACGATATACCTTGTCGAATTATAGGCGATTTATCGTCATCCCTTAAATAGTTTGACTCTCTTCTCGATCCGAGATATGCGATTCATCTGACTAACTCTTAGTCAACAGACACAGTTAACACTTAACTGAGTCGCGTATGGCTATGCTTCCTGAATCATATCACTCGAGAGGACCCAGAGAATATCTCTCTATTCGGAGGGGCAAAATCCCATCTTGATTATCCACATCACTTAGCTTGTTTCTCATTCGACCCGAACTCTGCCTTTATAACTATCTTGTCACAGAGCAACGTTTAACAGAATCTAATTCGGTGATCCACAACTCGGATTGTGCGACAACCTCAGGTCTAAGGATTACATTGATTGAGACATGCAAATGACGACTTGCTCGTTGCATCTCAATATGGGTCAGTCCGACTTGCTAAACTCTTTAGCCAAGTCCGTGATCGTTGGAATGGCATCACCATGCCCATGACAAGTGGAACCATGTCATCAGCCAACACTCACATTAGTCTAGGGTGTGTGTCCAGCACAACCTTAATGACCAAGGACAATCTAGTATGAACAACATGAATATATAGTTCCACAATCGAATCACATATTCAATGACATATATCAGATGTTCAAAACAAGGACAACTTAATAACCTTATGAATACATTGGGAATTACATCATCCATGATTGCCTCTAGGGCATATTCGCAACAGTCTCCCACTTGCAATAGAGTCAATTATCTTGGCATCATATGCCTAGGTATCTAATGCCCATACCTCTCGTGTGCGCCTCATGCTTAGGCTGTGGTAGCGCTTTTGTCAACGGATCTGCAATGTTTGCATCCGTGTGTACTTTGCATAACTTGATATCACCTTGTTCGACAAACTGGCGAATGAGGTGATACCGCATGAATATATGTTTGTTCTTCTGGTGTTGTCTAGGTTCCTTGGCCTGCGCGATAGCACCATTGTTGTCACAATATACGTCCAAAGGATTGGACGCGCCCTGAATCACACCAAGATCTATCAGGAGGTTCCTGATCCAAACAGCTTCCTTTGCCGCCTCTGAGGCAGCAATTTACTCAGCCTCTGTTGTAGATGCAGACACTGTATCTTGCTTGGAACTCTTCCAGCTCACAGCTCCTCCGTTCATTACGAACACGTATCCAGATTGCGAACGAGAATCATCTGAGTCGGTGACATAACTCGCATCTGTGTAACCCTTTACACTGAATTCCTCATCACCTCCATAAACTAGGAACATTTCCTTAGTCCTTCTCAAGTACTTACGGCTGTTTTTAACCGCTGCCCAGTGGGCTTCGCCAGGGTCAGCCTGGTATCTTCTCGTAACACTTAGAGCATAGGAAACATCTGGCCTAGTACAAATCATGGCATATATGATGGATCCGATTGCCGAAGCATACGGGATCAGACTCATCCGAGTTCGCTCATCAGTCGTCGAAGGACACTGAGTCTTGCTAAGTTTTATGCCATGGGTCATCGTAAGAATCCCTTCTTGGACTCTTCCATTTTGATTTTCTTCAAAACTCTGTCCAGATATGTACTCGGACTCAATCCAATGAGCCGCCTTGATCTATCTCTATAGATCCTGGTTCCTAATATGTAAGTTGCCTCACCCAAATCCTTCATTGAGAAACTCATTTCCAATGATTCTTTGGTTTCTTGCAACATCATGACATCATTTCCAATCAGCAATATGTCATCCACATATAAGATTAGAAAATTTACTTTGCTCCCACTAAACTTCTTGTATAAACAAGAATCATGATCACTCTTGATGAAGCCAAACGATTTGACTACCTCATCAAAGCGAATGTTCCAACTCCGAGATGCTTGCTTCAACCCATAAATGGATTTTTGAAGTTTGCATACCTTGTCAGCGTTAGCTGGATCGACAAAACCTCCGGGTTGTATCATATACACGTCCTCAGTTAAATTTCCATTGAGGAAAGCCGTCTTGACATCCATCTGCCATATCTCATAGTCGAAATAGGCTGCTATGGCTAACATGATCCGAATTGATTTAAGCATCGCTACAGGCGAGAATGTCTCGTCGTAGTCAACTCCTTGAACCTGTCGGAACCCCTTCGCGACAAGTCGTGTTTATAGACGGAAATATTTCCATCCATATCAATTTTCTTCTTAAAGACCCATTTGCACTCGACGGGTCTCGCACCGTCAGGCAGATCAACCAAATTCCAAACTTGGTTTTCATCCATGGACTTTAACTCGGATATCATGGCTCCAAGCCATGACTCGGAATCAGATCCCACCATCGCTTCCGAATAAGTTGTCGGCTCATTACTATCTAACAGTAAAACATCACGAGCATTTTGTAATCTGGCAGATCTCCGTGGTTCAGGTGCTGTTACCGTTGTAGGTATCACGACCGGCTCAGCCTCCAAGGCGTTCGCCGACTCGCCCCTAGCCGGTTCCTCTCGAATTTCTTCGAGTTGCACTGTGCTCCCACTGACTTCCCGACCGACCGAGAACCTCTTTCTCAAGGAAAAAACCATTCCGAGAGACAAACACTTTGCCCTCTTCCCGGTTGTAGAAGTAGTACCCCAAGGTTTCCCTCGGATACCCCACGAAAATACACTTATCCGACTTGGGCGTGAGCATGTCCGACTGAAGTCGCTTGACAAATGCTTCACAACCCCAAATCTTAAGAAAAGACAAACTTGGCCTCTTGCTAGTCCACATCTCATGCGGTGTCTTCTCTACTGACTTTGATGGTACTCTGTTTAGTGTGAACACTGCAGTTTCTAGACAATAACCCCAAAATGATAAAGGTAGATCTGTCCGACTCATCATTGACCGTACCATGTCCAACAAGGTCCGATTTCTCCGTTCTGATACACCGTTTCTCTGCGCTGTACCCGGCGGAGTGAATTGAGGAACTATTCCACAACTCTTTAGATGGTCATCAAACTCATGGCTCATGTACTCGCCTCCACGGTCCGACCGTACAAACTTTATTTTCTTGCCGAGTTGATTTTGTACCTCACTCTGGAATTCCTAGAACTTTTCAAAGGCTTCCGACTTGTGTTTCATTAAATAGATATATCCATACCTACTCAAATCATCAGTGAAGGTAATGAAGTACTCATAACCACCTCTGGCTGTCGTGCTCATTGGACCACATACATCACTATGTATTAGTTCCAACAATTCGGACGCCCTTTCACAACTCCTTGCAAAAGGTGTCTTGGTCATTTTGCCTAGTAGGCATGATTCGCATGTCTCGAAAGACTCTAAGTCGAACGAAATTAGAAGTCCATCATCATGGAGCTTCTTCATGCGCTTCCAACTTATATGACCAAGCTGACAGTGCCAAAAGTAAGTCATATTTAGATCATTTGGTTTCAACCTTTTAATATTTATGTTATAGACCGATTCACTATCAAGATTCAAAGTAAATAGCCCGTTCTGAACGGGTGCAAAGCCATGAAACATATCTTTCAAATATAAAGAACAACCATTATTCTTAATATTCGACTCATAACCTTGTCGCATCAAACATGAGGCGGAAATAATGTTTCGGCTAAACACTGGAACATAATAACAATTATTCAGCTCAATTAAAAATCCTGAAGGTAAATGAACTTACATCGTGCCGACTTCCAACGCAGCGACTCTCGCCTTGTTGCCGACCCGAATATCAACCTCTCCTCTTGCCACGCTCCTAGTTCTTACCAGTCCCTGCAACGAGTTACATATGTGAATAACTGATCCGGTATCATATACCCAAGAACTGTTAGGTGCATACACAAGATAAATGTCTATAACATTACACAGAAGTGTACCTGAGTCGGAAGTCATACCTCCACTCTTGGCTCTGTCAGCCAAATACTTGGTGCAGTTCCTCTTCCTGTGGCCATCCTGCTTGCAATAGAAGCAATTGGCTCCGGCTGTAGGAGAAGGCTTAGTCTTTGAGGAAGCACTCTGGACAGGGCCATGGGCGCTACCTCCTGACTTATCCTTCTTCTTCTTAGTCCAAGAACTCTTCTTGAACTTAGCCTTATTCTGCACCATCAACACTTGACTGGCGCCTTTCTTTAGATCAGCCTCTGCCGTTTTGAGCATCCCATGTAATTCAGTGATCTTCTTATCCATACCATGCATATGGTAGTTCGTGATGAACGGACCATACGCACTAGGAAGAGAGTTCAGAATTATATCAGTAGCGAACTCTTTGTTAATTGGGAAACCCAGCCGATTCAGAGACTGTATGCAACCAACTTGATTACATGCGGACTCAGTGGATCGCCGTCTTTGAGCTTACAGCCCAGCAAAGCTTGAGAGACTTGATATCTCTCGGTCTTTGCCTGAGCCTAGAACATACTTTTGAGGCTTTCGATCATATCGTAGGTCTCAACATTTTCGAACTGCTGCTGCAAGTCCGGTTCCATGTGTGCAAGCATAAGACAGCTAATTTCTGTAGACTCATCTCTAGTCTTACGGTAGGCATTCATGACAGCGACAGTCGCATCATCGTCAGGCTCTTCTTCAAGTGGAGTTTCTAGAACATGTTCTTTCTTGTCATGCTTAAGGACTATCCTCAGATTACGGTACCAGTTGGTGAAATTAGTTCCATTAAGCTTATCTTTCTCTAGGATTGACCTCAACGCAAAAGTGGACAACTGAGGAAGGTTGCTAGGTGCCATTGATCTACAACAGAAAATATGCAAAACACTTAAGACATGTATTCATAAAAGAGCAGGCATATTAAACGCTTTAATACTTATGCTCCCACTAGAAACAACACCCCTCCGATAGTTGCTAAGTGATTCAAGATCCTAAATAAGCAAGCCGACTAGTGAGCTTTAGCATCACCGCTAGCCGTCAAGTGATCTAGGTAGGCAACACCTTGCCAATCGTATCCAATACGACTCCTATTAGTTGGGTGGCATCACATGCCCCGGCTCCCAACCTTCCTCGCCCCGAGCCCCACTGTCGCACCCGGACTTCTAGAGGATACTCGCAGTTCCGTTGAACAGTAGTTGATTGGATTACGGAGCTTACTGGCACCCGCATCTCTTACGAGTAGGCCAACACATGTATGTGTGACAACCAACCCCTACTGTTCATCGTCTACGTAAACCATCCCATAGAAATCAGGATACTACCATTGACGTACTTCATACCATACACACATGGTACGTCAATGGCGTTTAACAAAATGATAGCACAACAGATCTCTAAGACACAAATAAATAGAAATAAGTTGCAAATAGCTCTCACGAGAGCAGAGATAGCAAGTACAATCATCCAGAGGACACATGTCCCAACAATTCATCATTACAACACAGCGGAAGCATCCAAAATGTCTGAGTACAGACAAGATCCAAATAGGCCTAAGAGGCCGGAAACGAAAAGACGGAGCCCATCCACGATGTCTCGGATCCTGCCCGGGTCCGCTATCTACTCGTCAGCAGCCTCGTCAAACTCCACGTAGTAGCCATCACGGGGATCCTCGTAAGCGTAGTCTGCGGAAACCACAGCCCCAAAGGGGTCAGTACATAAACGTACTGGCAAGCAAGACTCACAAATCACCAAAGTGTACCGCACAACATCAAGCACAGATGCTTTGGGTTCAACGGAAGAAAGGGTGATACAAAAGATACGGCAGCTGGCTGCACTAACCAACTACAGAACATACTACAACTTCCGGCTAACAGAAAAGAGATAAGATAGCGCATCGTAACCAACTATAACTAACTCCAAACAAACCCATCCTGGATCTCGCCCCTTATCCGAAGAAGCAATCCGAGAATAACTCACACAGTTGGATTAATGATGGTTCAAGTTATTGTGTCAATAAAACTATTACTAGTCAAATTATCATTAGTTAGGTGTAAGTTGTTCTGAGTACTTGTTAGCCAGTACTTTCACCAAGTCATCCATAACCGCGGAAAACACGGCTTCTCAAGAAGATTTATCCCTGCAGGGGTGCACCAATTTGGCCGTACACGTAAGAATAACCCGCCAGATGGAATGCCTCCCACCAAGCGGGGCACTCAACACAACTCAACTCTTCTTCGCATCAAGCCCAAAGAACCCCGTGCAATTGAGCGCACGGCTAATCAAGCCCCACGAAGAAAAGGGGACCCTCATAGCACTCTAAGAACGTGTCTCCCTAAATGCCGACTACAAAAGTTCCACCCTGGCCTGGGTTCGCAAATACATATGCATGCGGCAAATGGAAAACCCAAACTAAATGAGGTGATTTGGACGAGATGCGAATCAAATCAAATTGAGGGGGCGCCCATACACGCTTCCCACATGCGGATAGTGCGCTCATCATGGATCAGTAGACAAGACCCTTTTCCTAATTAGGGTCGACACTAGCAGGCTTCAAAACCACGCCGGGCCTCCTGCCGGTGCCTTATCATCAAATTATTATTAACCATAACATTAACATGTTGATTGTTTAAACATCGAGCCCCAAGACATAATAGAAATATAGTAATAGAAAGTAACGGGTAACAGACTCGAGCAAAACAACCCTAAGCATGCTAGTAAGACACGGGCAACAAGCAATGGGTTATAGGTGTGGAGGTGAGGCTATATCAGGGTTAAAGGATAACATGTGATAGGATCAGAACATAAGCAACGATGCCAAAGGCTAGCAGAATAGACAATGGAAAGTATCGGTATCCAATGTTGAAAGGAACACAATGGTTCATGTGAGTGAATACTTGCCTGCAAACTCAGCAGCCTGGTACTGAGCTAACTCCTCAGAAGGAGTGTCGTAAACCTCGTCTGTCTAAACGTCGTCGTCTATTCGAGAAGAAGCAAAAAAACAACGTAGAGAGACAAACAATCAATAACATGGCATAATGCACAATCATGGGATGATGCATGGCAATTTAATTGATGCATCAAAAATAAACTAGTTGACAAGATAACATGTTTAAAGGGACCCATATGCAATTGGATTGCATATGAAAAGCCCATGAATTGAGGTTGAAATAATTGTTCTACAACTAATCATCATGTGTAAGTGAATTAGCATGATGCATGGATGAGGAAAACAAAAAGAAAACAACAATAAATACCATTTGAAATAAAGTTTACCAAGTTTGGAAATTGACTTATTAAGTTATGAAATTTTGGTTCCTTAAAGGTGTTACACAAGCATTTGTTGTTTTCACCAATTTAAATTGTCCAAAACAGATAACAAAGTTCATATTTGGAAAGAACACAAAATTTCAGTTGGAATACATGTTTCAATTATTGAAAAAGGAAATAGAATGAATTAATTATGATTTAAACAAGTTTAAACAAGAATTAATTGAAGTTAATCCAAGTATGAATATCATTTGAATTTTTATTTGTCCAAAACATTAAACCAAATTCATGTTTGAAAAGTTTATACCTTTCTGGTTTGAAAACATATTTTATAAGTTCAAACATAATTTAATTTGAGCAAGTTATGAATTTAGTAATTTTAAATGATTTAAACAGGGTTTAAATTATTTAACCAATTTTAATTATTCAAAACATGAAACAAAATTTATATTTGGAAAGATGGTTCAAATTAGCATGGAAAACCTATTTAATATGTGACATTTGATTTAATATTTAATTAGTTATGCATTTAATCAAATTTGAAATGAATTGTTTGAATTTGAATTTTAAAACAATTTGAAATGTTAAAAACAGAAAACAAATGATTTAAATAGGTAGAGAATTTAATTTGGTTCAGTAAACATATTTTATTTATATTATTTGGAGTTGGATTTTAAAAGTTATTTGCATTTCAATTATAGGGACTAATCTGTAAAATAAAGGACCTAAACTTAAAAGAAAACTGGGCAGAAACTATTTTCACTGCGCAGTGGCCTAACCTGGGCCACTGCCAGCGGGCCCTGGCCAGCGTGGCGCTGCGTGGCAGCACGCGTGGCCACCCAGGCCACTGGCAGGTGGGCCACGGATGTGGGGGACATAATCCCCAAAAAAGATGCGCGCGGGGGCTCGAACCCTGGCCGCGGCGTGCGCGTGCAGTGGTGCGTGCCACTGCGGTACTGCTGCTTCGCTTGTCAGGTAAGGGATGCGCAGGGGGGTTATGTTTCAGATAACGTTAACTGAATTTTTCTGCAGGTCGTTTTCTGAACTTCGACAGAGGGCTCGATAGCTCACCGGCGGCGAGCTGCTGCTGCGGTGGAGTTGCTACTGCCGCTGTGCTCGTGTGCGTATGCTGTGCTACGGGTGCTCGCGGGGCGTTGTGCAGCAGTGAAGGAAGCAGGAGAGCACGGTGCTCACCGGCGATGGCAGGGGAAGCAGAGGCTCGGTGGAGGACGCCGGCGGCGACAGCACGAGGATGGCGGCGGCGATGTAGGCGGTCTCCGGCACGGTGGCGGTGTCGAGGACGTAGAGGGTACAGCGGGGAGCTCGTTCCCGTTGCTAACCCGCACGGAGACTCACCCTACCGGCGGCGATCATCGCGGATTCAGAGCGTGGCGCTCGGTGGATGGGGGTGGTGGTTGCAGAGAGGAAATCGGTGGCGATTGAGAGAGATAGGGGGAGGTCTAGGGTTAGGGCAGCGCTCAGGGAGCCCTCGGGGCAGTTTTATTATGGAGGAGGGCGCGCGGTGGCCGTCCCCTCTGTTACAGCGGCGACGTGGACTGCCGGATCGCTCTGCCGTACAGGTTGAAGACGATCGCGAACAGGTAAGCAGGCCGGTTGGTGGGCTGGGCCTGCCCACTGCCTGCCCTACCCCTCTCTCTGTTTTCCTTTTTAAATTTTTCTGTTTCTTTTTTTTTTGCTGAAAAGAAATAGGAAGAAAAGGCTAGGGTTTTTGGGTTAGAAAATTTTAGGGATAATTTTTTATAGGTTAGATATTATAACAGCAACATGTGCAAACTTTGTTTTTTCAAAAAGTTCAAAAAAATATTGCTGTTTGTAATTTGATGGAATTTGAATGAATTTTGAATATTAAGTGAAATATTGAAAGCAATAATTTAATTAGTTTGAACCTTAGTTTAATGGAAACAATTAGCTGTTTTTAATTGAATATTTCTATTTGAGAATTGTAACATAACAAGTATGAACAATTTGATTTGGAAATTGGTTTGAATTTGAAATAGAAAACAATTGAAAACAGATGCAAAACAATGCAAACAAAAGCAATGATTAAGATGCCATGATGCAAAACAATAATTTAACAGAAAGCAAACATTCTAGGGTGGTTTTTCATACTTGGGATGTTACAAAACGCCCCCCCTTGAAGGAATCGCGCCCCGAGATTCCTACTGAGAAGTGAAAAGGTCCGGATACTTCTTGCGAAGATCCTCTTCGGTCTCCCACGTTGCCTCTTTATCGGAATGATGAGACCACTGCACTTTCAAGAACTTGGTGCTCTTGTTGCGAGTCTTACGCTCGGTCTCATCGAGAATACGAACATGATGCTCCTCATAAGATAGATCTTCTTGCAGTTCAATGGAATCATGATCAACTGCACGATCTGGATCTTTGAAACACCTCTTGAGCTGTGACACGTGAAACACATCGTGCACCTTTGATAGTTTTTCTGGAAGTTCAAGACGATAGGCATTTTCCGCACGCCTTGAGAGAATGTTGAAAGGACCAATGTATCTTGGTGCAAGCTTTCCTTTCACACCAAAACGATGAGTGCCTCTGAGGGGAGTTACACGGAGATATGCCTTGTCACCAGGTGCATAGATCATATCCCTGTGCTTGCTGTCATAGTAGCTTTTCTGACGAGACTGAGCAATCTTGAGATTGTCACGAATGATTCGAACTTTCTCTTCGGCTTCCTTAACAATGTCAGGGCCTAAGAGTGAACGTTCACCAGCTCCAGACCAATTGATTGGACTCCTGCATCTACGGCCATAGAGAGGTTCAAATGGTGCCATGCCTAGGCTTGCCTGGAAGCTGTTGTTGTAGGAGAATTCAGCATATGGAAGGCATTCCTCCCATTTCATGCCAAAGGAGAGACCACATGCTCTGAGCATATCCTCGAGAATCTGATTGACTCTTTCGACTTGCCCTTGAGACTGAGGGTGATAAGATGTGCTGAACAGAAGTTTGGTGCCCAATGCTTCTTGAAAGCTTTTCCAGAAATGAGAAGTGAAGATACTTCCACGGTCTGAGCTTATTTCCAATGGAACACCATGAAGAGGAACAATCTTTGCGGTGTAGAGCTCTGCTAACTGGCTAGCTGAGATTGTTTCTTTGACAGCAAAGAAGTGAGCTACTTTAGTGAGACGATCAATGACAACGAAGATTGCATCGTTGCCCTTCTTGGACTTTGGAAAACCAGTGACGAAGTCCATTTCAATCATGTCCCACTTCCACTCAGGGATTTTCAGAGGTTGGAGTAGACCGGCTGTTTTCTGATGAACTGCCTTAACACGTTGACAAACGTCGCATTCAGAAACGTATTGAGCAATTTCACGTTTCATGCCAGGCCACCAATACAGGGTCTTGAGATCCTGGTACATCTTTGTACTTCCAGGGTGTATGGAGAGAGGAGTTTCATGAGCCTCCTTGAGAATGACATCTTTGAGACTTTGAACTTGAGGAACTGCAATGCGTCCTTCGAAGAACACAGTTCCTTTGTCATCAATTGAGGAGGACTTAAATTTCTCCTTGCCTTCTTTGATGTGTTCTACCATCTTCTTGATTTCAGCATCACGAAGTTGTTCAAAACGAATCTTGTCCTCGAGAGTTGGACTGGCTGTCAAGTTTGCAAGATAACCTTGAGGAACAAGACCAAGGTTGAGCTTCTGGAATTCTTCATGAAGTGGAGGTTGGCTTTCCATGATCATGAGATTATTGCAATATGACTTGCGACTGAGAGCATCGGCCATAACATTAGCCTTGCCTGGAGTGTAAGAAATGGTAAGATCAAAGTCTTTAATCTTTTCAATCCATCTCCTTTGCCTGAGGTTTAGATCTGGTTGAGTGAAGATGTATTTCAGACTCTTATGATCGGAAAAGATTTTAGTGCGATTACCCAACAAGTATTGCCTCCATTTCTTGAGGGCAAACACAACTGTTGCAAGTTCAAGGTCATGAGTTGGATAATTGAGCTCATGTGCGTTCAACTGACGTGAAGCATAAGCCACAACTTGACGTTCTTGCATAAGAACTGCACCTAGACCTTGGAGAGATGCATCGCAGAATATTTGGAAAGGTTTGGTAGTATCTGGGCCAACCAGAACTGGTGTAGAAGTGAGTTTAGTCTTCAGGAGATTGAAACTTTCATCACACTGTGGAGACCAGACGAACTTCCTGTCCTTCTTTGTGAGATCAGTGAGAGGTTTGGTAATCTTGGAGAAGTTTTGGACGAAACGACGGCAATAGCTAGCCAAGCCAAGAAAACTTCTTACTTGCTTTACCGTCTTTGGAGGTTTCCAATCAACAATTGCTTTAACCTTTTCTGGATCAATGGCTATGCCCTTGGCGGAGATGACATGACCAAGGTAAGCAACTTCTGGAATCCAGAACTCACATTTGGAGAACTTGGCATATAGACGATGCTCGCGAAGTTTCATGAGAGTGAGACGAAGATGCTCTTCATGCTCTTCCTCAGATTTTGAGTAGACAAGAATATCATCAAGATATACCACAACGAACTTGTCGAGGTATTCGTGGAAAACAGAATTCATGAGTCGAGAGAATGTCGCCGGTGCATTGGTGAGACCAAAGGACATGACGGTGTATTCATATAGACCGTACCGAGTTGTGAAAGCTGTTTTTGGAATATCCTCTTTTCTGATCTTTATTTGATGGTAACCCATTCTCAAGTCCAACTTGGAGAATATTGAGGCTCCAGCAAGTTGATCAAAAAGATCATCGATACGAGGAATTGGATACTTGTTTTTGATGGTTTTCTCGTTAAGAGGACGATAGTCAACAACGAGTCTCTTTGTGTGATCCTTCTTCGCAACGAACAGAGTTGGGCAACCCCAAGCCTAGGAACTAGGTTGAATGTAACCTTTTTCCATGTACATATCGATTTGCTCCTTTAACAGTTTCAGTTCAGGAGGAGCTATCTTGTATGGATGCTTAGAGATTGGAGCAGTACCTGGTTCAAGCTCGATCACGAACTCAACTGCTCTGTCCGGAGGCATCCCTGGCAACTCTTCTGGAAAGACGTCAGGGAATTCACAAACCATCGGAACATTTTCAAGTAGAGGTAGAGGTTTTGCATCGATGGTGCATAGCTGAACAGAACTTGATTCATTTGGAGAATAGACTATCTGGCCAGAAGGGTGGAACAGAGTTATTGACTTTTGAGCACAGTCAATTTTAGCTTTATTGGCCTTCAACCAATCCATACCAAGAATGACATCAATGTCAGAATTTCCCAGCAGCATGAGAGAAGCAAGGAATATGTGGCCTCCAATTAGGATTTGATTATCCTTACTTATCTTGGAAGTCAACATTTGAGATCCCGGGGAGTGAATGGTGATTTGATTGCTTAGTGGAACCACACTTAGGTTGTTTGTTGCGGCAAAAGTCTTTGACACGAAAGAATGTGATGCTCCGGTATCAAACAACACTTTAGCTGGAATAAAGTTTACGGGGAATATACCGAGAACGACGTCATGAGCTTCCTCAGCTTTGTCGATCTTGACATGATTCACCCTTGCGGTCCTCCCGACAGGCCTGTTGTTGGAGTTGAAGGCCTTAGGCGGGGGAGCGCGCACCATTGCCTGGTTTGTGTTGGGACGAGGTGGTGGTGGAGGTAGCTGCCTCTGCATGCACTTGTCAGCGTAGTGCCCCGTCTGCTTGCACTTGTAGCAAGTGACGACACGAGGAGGCCCTGGCCTTGGCTGCCCCATCGAAGCCCTCTGATCATGCATGTGAACAGGGTTGGGTGGGCGGGGAGCGAAGCCTGGAGAAGCTTGGGCATATGGAGCTCGAGTGACAGCACCATTTGGCACCCAGATGCGGCGCTTCTGCGGAGGGGTGGTCATGTTGGAGGAGGAACAACCCTCACGCGAGTGCTTGCGAGACTCCTCGAACGCCTTGCGCCCATTTTCTTCATTGAGCGCGGTGTTAACGAGCTCCTCGAAGTTGTTGGACTTGATGTTGGTGAGGTCATACTTGAGTTCTGGGTTAAAACCTCTGCGGAACCTTGCCATCTTCTTAGCCTCAGTGGACACCTCATCACCAGCGTAACGAGCGAGGCGATTGAACTCACTCTGATAGCCAATGACGTCCAGCTTGCCCTGCTTGAGAGAGCAAAACTCTTCACGCATCCTTTCCATGAGACCATCTGGAATGTGGTGCTTCAGGAAGGCTTCCTTGAAACAACCCTAGGTGATTGGATAGCCAGCTCTCATGGTCTGGTAGTTTTCCCACCAAGTAGCTGCCTGACCCTTCAGGAGATAGGAGGCATACTTGACCTTGTCTTCCTCAGCAACGTGAGCAATCTCCAGAGCCTTAGCTATCTCACGGATCCAGTCATCAGCATCCAGAGGTTCGCGTGTGGCCACGAAAGCTCTTGGGCCCAGACTGAGAAACTCCTTGATACTGACTCGTGGAGCATTCTGGTTGTTGTGCTGGTTAGTCTGAAACTGGGCCATCTGCGTCATGACTTGGGTCATCTGAGTCAACAGCTCCGTGATTGGCGGTGGCTCAGGCGGGGTGTTCCTTGTTGGCGGCATCCTGAATGGAAATGCATTTTAGCACAACAACAGAAAAGGATAGACTTGGAAACCGAAAGAGAGATTATTCCGACGCATGAATAGATAACCAACAGGTACATCATCACATGTTCAAATACATCAGAATATCCAACACACCACAAATGGTTCGAATGCCAAAGGATAACTAAACATAGCTAAGAAGGGATACATCGGTACTCCCATGCTCATCACGCAGGACGACGACTAGGAGTACGGCGAGAGGTACGGTGAGGAGCACGCCCACGAAAGTAGGTAGAACGACAATCCACGTAGATCTGACGTGGTCTGAGAGCGACTCTAGGTGTGGTGAAGTACATAGCGTCGACTCCCTGTGCTCCAAAGCGAGAAATCCCAGTGTAACCAGCACCGAGGTTGAGGAGTGGACCTCTGATCGGCTCGTAACCTCCAGCATCTGGCAGACGACGTCCAACTGGCTGATCGAAACGTGCAAAGCGCTCGTCTCCAACAAAGTATGTGGTGTAAGTCGCCAGACGAGTCAAAGCAAGGTAGAGCTGCTCTCTGACTGAAGCCAACTCCTGAGATAGTGTGCTGGCAACTGCGTCACAGTGCCTCACAAACTGAGCAGTGGTGTGCAGCCTGGAGTTATCATGCTCGTAGACATCCAAGTTGTCGTAGAGAGTGAAGTGAGCTCCCTCCGAAGTGATGTAACCACGGGGGATGTGGCGATAGATAGAATCATCAAATCCCCAGTAGTCAGCACGAAGGACAGTGAGACTCACATAAGCTGCCTGCTGCACAGCCATATCCACTGTGGAACCTACTGCCTCGTAGCGGTGGACAACGCTCATGCCATCATCTGACAGAATGTAGACGATAGCCTGGTAGTAGGTCTGGTCAAACTCTCGCTGCTGCTCGTAGACCTGGTACTCTGGTGCCCAACAGAACCCCAGATAAGTGACCATGTCTCTCAGCATCTCCGGATAACCGGCAGTGCTCTCGCAACGAGTCATCCGAACCACCTGCGGGTAGAACCTGAGATCCATCTGCAGATGATCGGGGAAGTTTTGATTAGACGCCGGTAGATGAACTGAAGAGGAAAGCAACAACAAGGTTTCAACGGACGAAAAGGATGTTGAGAAGAACAGGATATCGAAGCAACATTGGGGAAACACGAGACCAAAACACTCCTGAGGTACTACGGAAAACCCATCCGGGCTTCTAAAGGATCAATATCTACTCCTTAAGGAATAGAGGATTTGCTTCCGGGGCTTACACGCCTCCGTTCTCAATCATGAGTAGGCAACATGATAAATCATGTCACAACCACCTCCATTCCTATGATCTAGTAGATATAACCATCCTAGAGAAACCAGGATTCGTGAAATCCTAACCTGAAAGTTTAGATGAGAAGGGAAAACAACGTTGCACTTCCTTACCAGAAAAGGGAGGGTGGGTGGGGAAAGAGGAAAAAGAACAGAATTCCTACTCTCACGTTTCATTTTTTCCTATATAGCTACAAAATAGTTTCTAGACTCAACTGTGACCAGTAAAAGGGATCCTACAGGCAGACAGGCTCTGATACCATTTGTCGCACCCGGACTTCTAGAGGATACTCGCATTTCCGTTGAACAGTAGTTGATTGGATTACGGGGCTTACCGGCACCCGCATCTCTTACGAGTAGGCCAACACACGTATGTGTGACAACCAACCCCTACTGTTCATCGTCTACGTAAACCATCCCATAGAAATCAGGATACTACCATTGACGTACTTCATACCATACACACATGGTACGCCAACGGCGTTTAACAAAATGATAGCACAACAGATTTCTAAGACACAAATAAATAGAAATAAGTTGCAAATAGCTCTCACTAGAGCAGAGATAGCAAGTACAATCATCCAGAGGACACATGTCCCAACAATTCATCATTACAACACAGCGGAAGCATCCAAAATGTCTGAGTACAGACAAGATCCAAATAGGACTAAGAGGCCGGAAACGAAAAGACGGAGCCCATCCACGATGTCTCGGATCCTGCCCGGGTCCGCTATCTACTCGTCAGCAGCCTCGTCAAACTCCACGTAGTAGCCATCACGGGGATCCTCGTAAGCGTAGTCTGCGGAAACCACAGCCCCAAAGGGGTCAGTACATAAACGAACTGGCAAGCAAGACTCACAAATCACCAAAGTGTACCCCACAACATCAAGCACAGATGCTTTGGGTTCAACGGAAGAAAGGGTGATACAAAAGATACGGCAGCTGGCTGCACTAACCAACTACAGAACATACTACAACTTCCGGCTAACAGAAAAGAGATAAGATAGCGTATCGTAACCAACTATAACTAACTCCAAACAAACCCATCCTGGATCTCGCCCCTTATCCGAAGAAGCAATCCGAGAATAACTCACACAGTTGGATTAATGATGGTTCAAGTTATTGTGTCAATAAAACTATTACTAGTCAAGTTATCATTAGTTAGGCGTAAGTTGTTCTGAGTACTTGTTAGCCAGTACTTTCACCAAGTCATCCATAACCGCGGCAAACACGGCTTCTCGAGAAGATTTATCCCTGCAGGGGTGCACCAATTTGGCCGTACACGTAAGAATAACCCGCCAGATGGAATGCCTCCCACCAAGCGGGGCACTCAACACAACTCAACTCTTCTTCGCATCAAGCCCAAAGAACCCCGTGCAATTGAGCGCACGGCTAATCAAGCCCCACGAAGAAAAGGGGACCCTCATAGCACTCTAAGAACGTGTCTCCCTAAATGCCGACTACAAAAGTTCCACCCTGGCCTGGGTTCGCAAATACATATGCATGCGGCAAATGGAAAACCCGAACTAAATGAGGTGATTTGGACGAGATGCGAATCAAATCAAATTGAGGGGGGCGCCCATACACGCTTCCCACATGCGGATAGTGCGCTCATCATGGATCAGTAGACAAGACCCTTTTCCTAATTAGGGTCGACACTAGCAGGCATCAAAACCACGCCGGGCCTCCTGCCGGTGCCTTATCATCAAATTATTATTAACCATAACATTAACATGTTGATTGTTTAAACATCGAGCCCCAGGACATAATAGAAATATAGTAATAGAAAGTAACGGGTAACAGACTCGAGCAAAACAACCCTAAGCATGCTAGTAAGACACGGGCAACAAGCAATGGGGTTATAGGTGTGGAGGTGAGGCTATATCAGGGTTAAAGGATAACATGTGATAGGATCAGAACAGAAGCAACGATGCCAAAGGCTAGCAGAATAGACAACGGAAAGTATCGGTATCCAATGTTGAAAGGAACACAATGGTTCATGTGAGTGAATACTTGCCTGCAAACTCAGCAGCCTGGTACTGAGCTAACTCCTCAGAAGGGGTGTCGTAAACCTCGTCTGTCTCAACGTCGTCGTCTATTCGAGAAGAAGCAAACAAACAACGTAGAGAGACAAACAATCAATAACATGGCATAATGCACAATCATGGGATGAAGCATGGCAATTTAATTGATGCATCAAAAATAAACTAGTTGACAAGATAACATGTTTAAAGGGACCCATATGCAATTGGATTGCATATGGAAAGCCCATGAATTGAGGTTGAAATAATTGTTCTACAACTAATCATCATGTGTAAGTGAATTAGCATGATGCATGGATGAGGAAAACAAAAAGAAAACAACAATAAATACCATTTGAAATAAAGTTTACCAAGTTTGGAAATTGACTTATTAAGTTATGAAATTTTGGTTCCTTAAAGGTGTTACACAAGCATTTGTTGTTTTCACCAATTTAAATTGTCCAAAACAGATAACAAAGTTCATATTTGGAAAGAACACAAAATTTCAGTTGGAATACATGTTTCAATTATTGAAAAAGGAAATAGAATGAATTAATTATGATTTAAACAAGTTTAAACAAGAATTAATTGAAGTTAATCCAAGTATGAATATTATTTGAATTTTCATTTGTCCAAAACATTAAACCAAATTCATGTTTGAAAAGTTTATACCTTTCTGGTTTGAAAACATATTTTATAAGTTCAAAAATAATTTAATTTGAGCAAGTTATGAATTTAGCAATTTTAAATGATTTAAACAGGGTTAATTATTCAAAACATGAAACAAAATTTATATTTGGAAAGATGGTTCAAATTAGCATGGAAAACCTATTTAATATGTGACATTTGATTTAATATTTAATTAGTTATGCATTTAATCAAATTTGAAATGAATTGTTTGAATTTGAATTTTAAAACAATTTGAAATGTTCAAAACAGAAAAAAAATGATTTAAATAGGTAGAGAATTTAATTTGGTTCAGTAAACATATTTTATTTATATTATTTGGAGTTGGATTTTAAAAGTTATTTGCATTTCAATTATAGGGACTAATCTGTAAAATAAAGGACCTAAACTTAAAAGAAAACTGGGCAGAAACTATTTTCACTGCGCAGTGGCCTAACCTGGGCCACTGCCAGCGGGCCCTGGCCAGCGTGGCGCTGCGTGGCAGCACGCGTGGCCACCCAGGCCACTGGCAGGTGGGCCACGGATGTGGGGGAAATAATCCCCAAAAAAGATGCGCGCGGGGGCTCGAACCCTGGCCGCGGCGTGCGCGTGCAGTGGTGCGTGCCACTGCGGTACTGCTGCTTCGCTTGTCAGGTAAGGGATGCGCAGGGGGGTTATGTTTCAGATAACGTTAACTGAATTTTTCTGCAGGTCGTTTTCTGAACTTCGACAGAGGGCTCGATAGCTCACCGGCGGCGAGCTGCTGCTGCGGTGGAGTTGCTACTGCCGCTGTGCTCGTGTGCGTGTGCTGTGCTACGGGTGCTCGCGGGCGTTGTGCAGCAGTGAAGGAAGCAGGAGAGCACGGTGCTCACTGGCGATGGCAGGGGAAGCAGAGGCTCGGTGGAGGACGCCGGCGGCGACAGCACGAGGATGGCGGCGGCGATGTAGGCGGTCTCCGGCACGGTGGCGGTGTCGAGGACGTAGAGGGTACAGCGGGGAGCTCGTTCCCGTTGCTAACCCGCACGGAGACTCACCCTACCGGCGGCGATCATCGCGGATTCAGAGCGTGGCGCTCGGTGGATGGGGGGTGGTGGTTGCAGAGAGGAAATCGGCGGCGATTGAGAGAGATAGGGGGAGGTCTAGGGTTAGGGCAGCGCTCAGGGAGCCCTCGGGGCAGTTTTATTATGGAGGAGGGCGCGCGGTGGCCGTCCCCTCTGTTACAGCGGCGACGTGGACTGCCGGATCGCCCTGCCGTACAGGTTGAAGACGATCGCGAACAGGTAAGCAGGCCGGTTGGTGGGCTGGACCTGCCCACTGCCTGCCCTACCCCTCTCTCTGTTTTCCTTTTTAAATTTTTCTGTTTCTTTTTTTTTTGCTGAAAAGAAATAGGAAGAAAAGCCTAGGGTTTTTGGGTTAGAAAATTTTAGGGATAATTTTTTATAGGTTAGATATTATAACAACAACATGTGCAAACTTTGTTTTTTCAAAAAGTTCAAAAAATATTGCTGTTTGTAATTTGATGGAATTTGAATGAATTTTGAATATTAAGTGAAATATTGAAAGCAATAATTTAATTAGTTTGAACCTTAGTTTAATGGAAACAATTAGCTGTTTTTAATTGAATATTTCTATTTGAGAATTGTAACATAACAAGTATGAACAATTTGATTTGGAAATTGGTTTGAATTTGAAATAGAAAACAATTGAAAATAGATGCAAAACAATGCAAACAAAAGCAATGATTAAGATGCCATGATGCAAAACAATAATTTAACAGAAAGCAAACATTCTAGGGTGGTTTTTCATACTTGGGATGTTACACCCACAACCGTTGTGATTGACTCGTCTAGATTACCAAGTGCTTACGCTTGTAAGAGTCCGACTCAAAACCACCTAATCGGAAAGAATTGGTAGCACCTCAATTTCATGAGCCCACTACCACGAATGTCCAACTTGTGATGGTGCAGCACTGACGGGGCGACCGACTAGACCTTCTTTGAGGGATTAAAATCTACCAACTATCTAAATAGAGGTAAAAAGAGACATAACAATAACACAAATAAAGCAATTACAATGTGAAATGGTATGGCTCTCTTCATGGTGATCTCCATCTCCACAAAGCTTGTAAGTCGACTCGTACCAACTCTTGTCACGTGCCATCTTACTCCACGTAGCCGACTTGTACATCGACTTGCATGTCACCGGGTTCTCCAACAAGCTACACTAGCTAGTAAATCAAAGATTACATAGAGAATCCGACACGCATGCCGGTATACAATAAAATGACAGCACCTAGGCTCCAGCCGGCTGATAAAAAACATGATACGTAGATCATGTATGGATTACACATATCACATGCACATAAGTCATACCATTCACAACTTCCTGCAAAAACAAGTTATGCATAGATACGATGTCTACCGGTGTTGTGAAACTCGTAACGACATCTAAGGCGCTACGACAGGGCGAAGCCGGCGGTCCGAACATGGATTTCGAACATGGATTTCTTCATCGGATAAAACGATTTTACCCAAATCTGATCCGTATTCCGATTCGATCAAACTCTTTGATCTTCGATCACCGCAACTGAATTTATGTGTCACGGTATACCCCGATGGCGGAAACCGACCGGTAGGGGTAAGTTGTTCCACGACCTTAGCAGTACGATCACGGAAACCAGATCATCCATTAACCCCGAGTACGACTGATCCAATCAACCTTGTACAAAACCGATCTATCTCATAGAACGACCACCAAAACAGCACTTAGATCCAATCTAATGCTAACTACATATCACATATGTACGGATCTCGGGCCTAACACCAGAAGCTACCGCTCTGATACCACTGTTGGGACGCGTAGAGATAAACAAAACTTTTTCCTACGCGGTCCTTCCAAAATCTAGCCGAGGTAGAAGGCCACGATGATTACCACTAGACGCGCGGTTGCGGATTATCGATACAGCGCGTCGGGGCAGTGTAGTCCCACGATCCGATCCAGCCGATCCAATCCACGAACGTCAAAGTGCTGAACGTACAACACCTCTGCCGGTATCCACACGTACGAGGAGGAGCTCCGACGGCGGACTGCTAGGTCCGGTGCGACGGCTGAACTGAGTGGGGCTAGGGTTCCGAACACATGGGAGTGGACTAACGTGCCCGTTGGGCAACCTGCGCCCCTCTTTATATAGCGAATGGTAGTGGGCTTCACAACACTTGTGGCCCATTCCCTCTGTGAGTCCGACTCACAAACTCAGTCCATTTCTGGTTCAGGTCCAACCCGACCAATACTTGCTCCCGCTCTTAAGTGTGCGACTCTACAGGCTCATGGCGACTTGGACACGATTGGAGTCCGACTCTCAATCGATCAATCGGTAGCGGCTCCTAGCAGAACGTGCCGACTCCCAAGTCCCATTAAGTCATGACGACATACCTTTCAATGTGATATTCATCTTAGTCCCTTTTGCCTCACGATATACCTTGTCGAACTATAGGCGATTTATCGTCGTCCCTTAAATAGTTTGACTCTCTTCTCGATCCGTGATATGTGATTCATCTGACTAACTCTTAGTCAACAGACACAGTTAACACTTAACCGAGTCGCACATGGCCATGCATTCTGAATCATATCACTCGAGAGGGCCCAGAGAATATCTCTCCATTCGGAGGGGCAAAATCCCATCTTGATTATCCACATCACGCAGTTTGTTTCTCATTCGACCCGAACTCTGCCTTTATAATTGCCTTGTCATAGAGCAGCGTTTAACAGAACCTAAGTCGATGATCCACAACTCGGATTGTGCGACAACCTCAGGTCTAAGGATTACATTGATTGAGACATGCAAATGACGACTTGCTTGTTACATCTCAATATGGGTCAGTCCGACTTGCTAAACTCTTTAGCCAAGTCCGTGATCGTTGGAATGGCATCACCAGGCCCATGACAAGTGGAACCATGTCATCAGCCAACACTCACATTAGTCTAGGGTGTGTGTCCAGCACAAACTTAATGACCAAGGACAATCTAGTATGAACAACATGAATATATAGTTCCACAATCGAATCACATATTCAATGACATATATCGGATGTTCAAAACAAGGACAACTTAATAACCTTATGAATACATTGGGAATTACATCATCCATGATTGCCTCTAGGGCATATTCCCAACAGTTGAGCGCTACGTAGATATTTTGGGCGTCCTTGAGCTACAGAAAGGCCGGCGTCACAATATGCAAAAAAATTGTATAAAAAGGATGTCGGCAACAATTTCAAAGGAGCACGTCGGCGGTCTGGTTCGTCTCCAACAGCGCCTGCTCTCTCTCCCGTACGCCGGTGCTGTTGATGTAGGGTAGAGGCGACGGTATGCTGCTGCTGCGCCGACAGCTCCGTCGCCGCATCTGTAAGCTCTGGCTTCATAGGCAGCCTCTTTGGCGCCAAAATTGATGCCGTCGCATGCGGGAGGCCGAGCTTCTTTGGAATTTTTGGCGGCATGGTGCTGGAATGTGAGGAGGCGGCGGCTGTGGCGGTGGGAAGGGGGGGATGGAGGGGACAATCACTGTTTCGGTGTTCTGCGCGCCAAAATGGTGCCTTGAGGGACCGACGGGCGGGGGGCGCCTGTCGGGTGGGTGACCGGGCAATGTCCGACGCCCTCAGGACGGCTCCCAAGTTTGGCGGGTGGGCTGGGGGGCCCGGACACAAATATAGCGGGTGCACACCATTGGGGGGTGCCGCTGCGGCGGGTTTTTTTTTTAGTCCGGACCCCCATTGGGCCTTTGGGGGTGGCGTGGAGATGCTATAAGTTTCTGGATGAAGAAAATTAATTCGGTCGATGTGGTCGGACTCTAAAATGGATTTATAACCAGAATTTCCATGGGTTCGTCTTAGGTCTTCTTTCTCCAATCTTGGATTCAACAAGTAGTTGAATTTCATGACCAATGGTGGGTTTCATCGTGGGACAACATCGTGATCGACATATCGATTTATTATCCACCTATGTATCTATTCTTTCTAAGCTATAAACAGGTTGAGGATCCACCAAGTTTGGTTATATCATAGACTCAAGAAACGGGCCCCTAAATTACATTGCTCATGTTCAAGCCGTAACAACTTGATCCATCAAAATTCTACCGTGGTGATGCTCATACCATACAAGCGCCGCACGTGTGGTCACCAAGGTGGATACCGAGCCAGTTTGATTTGACTCAACTTAACTCGTAAATAATCGTTAGTTAACGAGTTTGCTCGACTCGACTCGTTAACTTAACGAGCAAATATCTCGAGCTTGGCTCGACTCGATTAATACTCGAGTTGACTATGTAAGCTCGATAAGCTCACTAGGAAACTGAGAAACCTAATCTGTTAATTATGGAGCAAGATTACAAGGAGGTGGATACATCGTGGATGCACCTCCAAGTAAATTTTGGAGACTTTAATCGGAATGCTCCTATATTTTTGTCCTTAAGGTCTTGCATTTTATTTAGTGTTGACTAATCTATGATTTAGCATATCAATGTAAGGACATTAACGAGCTTATCGAGTACTTGCAACTCGACTCGTTAAACTTGTTTCCTTAACGAGCTGGAAAGTACAACTCGGCTTGGCTCATTAGTGTGCGAGTTTGAGCCGATCCGAGCCAAGTTTTCGAGTACTAGTTAAGCTCACGAGTTTCGAGTTTTATTTCCACCCAGTCACCATATGAATTTAGGGAGAGTCCTAGCCAGCGATGAAAGCAAAACTAAGCCGCTTTTGTGCTCGTTTCTTCTTTGATTGCTTGTAAATGGTAAAAGGAACACCAATAAACTCCGGAGAGAAGCAAACGGAGTGTGCACCAGCCCGTTGCTATGGTTAACATTCACACTTCAGACTTCACTTTACGCTTTGACTGACTTTTTTTCTTTTCCAGAAACACGCTTACGCTGACTCAGGAAAAAATAAACACAAACAGCGGAGAGCGTCGCCTCTTTCAGACAACGAAAAAAAATTCAGACAACGAAAGATATTCATACGAGGCCATACCAAAATTCTCACAAAACACAAAAGGGCAGGCTAAAAGAAACGATAATGCCATCTCAAGGGCGACAAGTACTAAATTATCATTATTGATTCTACCACAAAAGTCTACTACAACACACTGCCTGGCCTGGCCTTGCCAGCGTTCGACCAAAATGGCCCATCACAATTTTTTCACAAGACCTATGGATGATGTCTGTCTTCTAAGAGAAGAAACAACAGCAGCACAATGAAAGAGCCCAGTGAGACCAGAGTGTCAAGCCGCTGCGGCGGGTTGCTGTTTCTTGGCCTGCGCCTTGTACTTGGGGTGCTTCCCTTTCCAGCCTTTCTTCGGATGCTGCTGCTCGGGCTCCGGCGTCTCCTCGACAGCCGCCTCGGAGTTGGCATCGGCGGTGAATGGGGAGTAGAGGAACCTCTTCGTGTTGCCCGCCTGCGTACACGAGAGCTTGATGATCTGCCTGCCCCACATCCACTTGAGCAGGACCTTCATGTGGGTCTTGCTCTTCAGGCCCTCGATGGCAGCATCCTGTTGTGGACAGATATGTTTGCATCAGATCAAGGACTTGATTAAACAGATATCAAGGACTTAATTAGATATACATATAAACAATAGCATTACATGTACTCCAAATACGATGACATGCCTTTTTAGGTAAAATCAGATAACACTGGAATAAGCCGAGCTACATTAGAGAATGGCAGAGAACAAATCAACGAATACGCAAGTCCTATAGTGCAGTAAGGAAATGATATAATTGCTATGCATAATGTTTGAATGAATTTACAGGTTTACCAATGTTCTCAAGCACCAAGGAAAGAGCAAGCCTCTACTAATAACAGTGGGGCTTATTAGCTACTTTTTTCTTCCCAAATGAGCTACTGTTACTAAGAAAAACCGAACATCCAGAAAGGGCAAGGCCTTGACAAACATTTTGATACGCTCCTCCACTGCTGATGGGATATAAGCAAGTTTCAGAACTGCCATTGGGGGATAACAATGTGGGTCTTGCTCTTTAGGCCCTTGATGGCCGCATCATGCTGTGGCCACACATTTTTTGCATCAGCGCAATGGCTTGATTAGATAGGTATAAACAGTAACATTACATGTACTCCGAAGTACCATGACATGCACTTTTAGGTGAAACCAGATAAACACTTTGTAAAATAAGCCGAGCTAGATTAGAGAATGGCAAGACCAAATCAACAGATACGCAGGTCCTACAGTGCAGTTAGGAGATTATGTAAATGATATGCATAATGTTCGAATGGATTTACAGGTTGCCAGTGTTCTCAAGATGACAAGGAAAGAACAAACATGTAATACCAACAGTAGGGCTTATTAGCTACTGCTACTAAGAGATTCAGAGTAACCGCGCATCCAGAAAGGACAAGGCTTTGACAAATAACTCAATATGCCCCTCCACTGCTGATGGGATTCAAGCATGTTTCGGAACTGCCATTGGGAGATGACAAATACACTATGCATAACGTTTGAATGATAGATAGGTTTCCGATTTTGTTAAGAGTACGATAGAATGAGAAAGCCCATAATAAGAATTGTGGGGCCTATTAGCTACTAGTACCAAGAGATTTAGAATAGACGCATGTTCACAAGCACGAGGCTGTCAAAAACAAAACATTTTGATATTCTCTGGTTAACTAGAATAAAAACCATACAGAGAAACCACAGTGCACACCTAGACAAAAGTGTCAAGAACCAAAAGTGTTTAGGTCATCATAATATGTTTGGCTTATTCTCACACAATGACCAAAGTTACGCCCCAGTCTAACCTAGTTGCAGAAACTCAATAGTAAATACACTAAGATTCTGATTCTATAATTGATTTGAAATGCATACACCATATACAGTTTAACCACGAAAAGTCACTGCATTTACCATCAATGTGAAATGGGAGTAGGCAGATACACACAACACACTGGACTGGACTACAAATTACAGTATCATACATATGAGGGCTCACTGCCAAGGAAGAGAGTAAAACCATTGATTCTGCTATTATTTTTCTATTTCACCTACTTGCTTCTTTTAAAATGCAGAAGGCTAGGGTACTAAAAAGGGGGCAGACACTATCATCTTCATGATCTAAACATCCCCTCATCAAAGAAGAAAGTATACAGAGACCAAGTTATATTACTTGCTTCTCGGCATCAGCTTAATATGCTTTTACTACCACAGTTACTGGCCACGGACAAACGAAGTCTAAGTTGCGCCACATGGAGCTCAATCAGCAGACGTTCAGACAGAAACAGCTGAGATGATGCATGGCAGCAGTCATAGAATACGTTGAAGTGGTTCCAGGTTTTGCCGAAGCATTTTAGCTGCCAAGCGAGATTCAGACTAACTGTATGTCCAGAAGGACGAGGCATTGCCAAGCATTTCAAGATGCTTTTACTAAACAACATAAAAGACTCGTGTAGTGACCACATTGCGCATCTAAAACACAAGTATCAAGAGCAGGAACCAGTGGCTTACCTCACGAAGTGTCTAGGTCAACAAAGCACAAAAATTCCGATTATTAGTGCACAATGACCAAAAGTGCTGCCACTGTCAAACCTACAGGTAATCCCTAGTAGTACGCAGATGCTTACCATGTGATCATTGTGTTGAAATACATACACCATATTCAATTTAATCACAAGCTACTGCACAGTGAACACTACGAAAACAAAATGGATGCACCGGTAACTAACAACTCTACAATTCTTCATTTTCACCTAATTGTTTCCCAGGTGCAAGTATCTAAGGTGAGAACTGAGAAGACACTATCATGTTCATGGTCTGAACATCATCTCAGCAGAGAAGGATGTATAGGCGTAGACAAAGCTCTGCTGAAGTTGCTTACGGGCGTCAGTTCGTATATGCGGCTTACCACACAGCTACTGCACATGGATGGACAAAATTGCACTACATCGAGCTCAATCTGCAGAGAGGTTCACATACGAGAACAACCCAGATTATTTGATCATGGGTTGAAAATAAACCACATGCACTTTAGTCACAAGTCACAGCACGATTAATATAGATTGGCAGGCTCAAACCGTCATAGACACTACATTCTGGAATGGATTAGACACTACAATATCACACTACACATGAAGGGCTAAGTGCCAAGAAAGGCAGTAAGACAACTGATTCTACTCTTTTTATTTTCTTTTCACCTAATTGCTTCACCATTGCAAGAAGCCAAGGCACTTCAAAGAGGGCAGAAAAACTATGATTTTCATGGTCTAAAAACCATCTCACCGAAGTATACAGAGACAAGGCTACATTAATTTCGTCCGGGCGTCAGTTTCTGCATGCTCTTACTACTACCACAGCTACTTGTCATGGACGAACAAAGTGGCGCTACATTGAGCTCAGTCGGCGGAGGCTCATAGACACAGACAACTGAGAGTTGACGCGCGGCGGCGTGAGCGAGTACGGTACCTTGGCGTGGTTCCAGGTGTTGCCGACGGTGAGTGGCCCGTGGTCGGCGAGGATCTGGAGCAGGCGGCCGGAGATGGCGACGGCCTCCTCCTTGGGCACCTTGGGGTTGATCCGGCGCACGTCCACCGCCCGCTTCCGCGAGAAATGCCTCCTCAACACCTCCCACACCATCGACCCCGCCCCTCCGCCTCCTCCACCGCCGCCGCCGAGGCCTCCTCGGAGGAACTGCATATCGCCGCCGCCGCCGCCGCCCGGTCACTGCTCGCTACGCTGGGGTTCAGGTTGGCTCGTTTCGGTTCGGCCGAGCAGAGGGGAGGCCCAAGATGAGGAAGTAGTCAAAATACAGGCCCACATTTGAAGCCTAAACTGGCTTAGCCTCCGGCCCATGGGTATTGTAATTGGGTAGTAGGGTAGCCCATGGGCTTGGCCCAATTCTCGTCCCCTTCACTGTCTCGGCAGCTCTGCGGCCACTGAGACCCGACCAACCATCCCATATCTCTCTCCGCCGCGATGAGCTCCGGCGGCCGCCGGTGATACCGCCGCCGCTTGACGAAATCGCCTTCTCCTCCGAGGTAAGACAAATGAATCCCTACTTTCCTCCCCCTTTAAGCTTCATACTGAGCCGGCACGAGCTCGGTGAGGTCAGTGCCCGCCACGAGAGGCCGATCCAGACCGCCGGGGAACTCTGTGAAATCAGCTCGGCTTGGTCCGATTCGGTTCCTATCGGATGAGGTGGTCTGATTTTTTTGACGAATTCTGTTTTCTGTAGCCCGTATGCTTGGGTCAGCTCTGCGTCCGTGCAAGGGAGCCGTCGAGTGGTCGCCGCCGCCGCCGTGCTGGTCGGGATGCTCGAGGTCAAGAAAGCTTGTTTCTTCTTCTGCGACTTCGTCCTGCGTTCCGAGCGGGGCCGCCGCGTGCCGCCGGAGCAGGCAGGGGAGCTTCTGCTTGCTGCGTGCGTCTCCTCTGTCCTTGTACAGAAGCACCAGGTAGTGTTTACTGTCGCAGCGTTACCACACAAAGATTACTCCAACATAAGTTCTACTGAAAGAATGACGTGGAACAAGTGCGATGTTTCGATTCCGCTAATGAAGATTAGTAACTAAGTATTAGCATTTGCCGTTTCGGTCAGTTCTATACGAAAATGTACAAGTTTAAGTGTTGAATTTTGCTGGAGAACGTTGATGACTGGAGATAGTTAAACCACATTTTTTGTTCGAATCCGATGCCACACCGTCTCACTGGTATTCATACTGACTAGCAGTCTCTCTAATGTTCAATTCTGACTAGAGGTTATTAAGTTTGCATGCATTTTACCACTGAACTCAGTTTGTAATGGCAAGCCAAGATAATTGACCGACCAATAGGCAGTGTACCGAGTACTATTACAACGAAGAGAGAAAATTGATCGCATGCATAAATTGCAGACAATAGACACCATCTCCTTCTATCAGAAGGTTCTGAATGCCCCCAGTTTACTGTTTCAGACCCTTTTGGTGCCATCAGATGGTTTTTACATAGTTATCTCATGGAGCAGGACACTATCTAGTATTCAGTCAAATTTATGCAATGAAAATGACAAATAATTCTTCTGTGTTTCCTTGAGAACATAATAGCTGGAGATTGTTAAAGCACTTTGTTTGTTTTAATCGGATGTTGCATTGTTTCGTTGCAAAACCTATTGACTGGTAGTCTTTCTCGTTCTCAATTCTGATGGAAAGGTTATTTTGTTTTAGACACTGTGCTGAGTTCAGTTGCAATGGCAAGGCCAGTGTATTTACTGGCCAGGATGCAATGTGCCAAGCATTACATGAAGAGAGAAATTTGATTGTATGCATATATCCCAGCTATTATGCACCCTTCCCTTTTTGCCATGAGATTCTGAAGAGGGGTTTTACGATTTGTGACCATTCTGTTCTACTGTGCTGACTAAATAATGCGAGAATGTGGGATTTATACATTAGTGGGTACCTGCACGCTTTCAGCATCACAAAAGATGAACACTTTGAGAGTTTTTTTTTCTTTTGAATGAACATACTTCCAGAGTTCTGTAGGTAGAGAGGTGAAATGTGTGCTAGCTCAGCACTGCATTCCAAGTGGTATGGGTCAAGAACTTAGTTTTAGTCAAGTGCTCATGTTTATTCATGTCATAAGATGGTCAAAGCAGATAAGTTATTACAAAAAGATTTTCTTTTGTATCTGATCGAATACAAAAAAAATATCTGCTACATGTGTTTGTTTGCCTTTCTTCTCCTAGCTATTGTTCTGTATCTTGAAAGACAGCATGCTTTCTTCTGACAAATTTTTTTTTGAAGTGTCCTTCTGACAATGTTCAATAACATTTATTTGGAAATATTTTGTTCTTTCTGTAGGGGGGTGCAATGGCCTATCAAGACTATGGCGGATGACAACACAGAAAATTCAGGCAACAACACTCGCCTGTTCAGTGCAATTCAGTCTTTTTTAAAGAGGTTGACTGCTAAGCTGAAGAAACTAAGTAAAGGGTTTCCGATAAAGATCCTTTTCTTCCTGATAGGATTTTATTGTGCCACGGCATTCGCTACCGTCATTGGCCAAACAGGCGACTGGGACATACTGTCGGCCGGCCTTGCTGTTGCCATTGTTGAGGTTATTGGCGCTCTCATGTACAGGGCCTCGTTCTCGTTTCTTGGTAGGATGAAGAATATGGTTGCCATATTCAATTACTGGAAAGCCGGTCTCACGCTTGGATTGTTTCTGGATTCGTTCAAATATGAAGTGGATGAATTTCTTGAATCATGTAATCCGTTCAACTTTGAGATCAGTAATATATTTAATGGGCTTTGGTAAGCCGCCGATTTCTAGTGCTTTGCTTCATCTGCCAGTTCCATTCCGTATCACATTTTTTTTCTTTGGTTTTCATTTATTCATCATTTCAACTTTTGTCGTTTTTGGGCCTTGATTTGTCTCTGCTGCTTTCGTTTGATGATTAAGGCTTATGTTAGCGTTTTGATGATTAAGGCTTATGTTAGCTTATGTGATCGTCGATTATTTCTGTCGGATTTTTACCTCCTTTCTGCGTTTTACTTTGTTGATTAAGGCTCTACTTAGATGCATCCACTTTTGTCCAACTTTAAGATAATTTATATGAGACGGATGGAGTACATTTTGGGATTATTTGCACTGATTTATTATATTCTTCGTGACAGAAACGCAATAATAACTCTCATTTGGTTGGCATCCGGGGCTGACGGAGTAAGGGCTAAGGGGGATATTCGGAATCTAGGAACGCGTCAACCTTGGTTTAACCACCTACTCCCTCCGTTCTAAATCAATTGTCGTGTAATTGTCAAATAAACTATGGTTGTATAGTGTATTGATACATCTACATTTTGACAAATTAACGGCAATTAATTCGAAATGTGGAGAGCAGTTAAAATGGTATTAATAGCATTAATATATACAAAAACTAGCATGAAAATACACTGCCATCATTTTGAGAATATATTAACGTCGTGAAGATATCAATTACACCCGGCCTGCAACAAGAATGCCCTACTTGCATGATGGATGCACGCAGCTAAAAGAAAAATGAAGAAGCTAAAAAAAGAGGTCCTGCCACATAATTCCAATCCTTTAAGCAGCAACACAACCACCACCAATATAACAGTTGTTGGCCATTCTCTAAAACTGACGCCTCCAAGGAGGAAACGGTGCACAAGCGTCGTCAACGCCCAGTTGTAAATCTTGGGTTTTCACCGTGGAGATAGCGCCCGCTCTCAAAACAATGCCTACAATAAAACCATTGCCAAGAACAACTAATGAAGGCCATACTTTCGATTTTCACCATGAAAGGTAAGAGTTTAAACTTCACCTATGATGTCGCGCCACTGACATACCGTTGAAAGATCATCTTTCGTTTTGATAATTGATGACGACACAATTTAAGGACTAATCATTGTATAAGTATATGCAGGGTCTATTTGCATCACTCGCATAGTGCCCCATATACCTAAAATATCCGTAGGGACATCGCGGCGATTTTCTGAAGGAAGAGAGCTCAAAAGGCCAAGTCTGGGAAGTGGTTTCTCAGGTGACGGTAGTACCGGTGAAACCACCGGTAGTACCGCTCCCTGGCACTTCGGAGCACATCTCCAGCGGGGGCATCCGGTGGTACCTCCGCCAAAATGCCATTCGGTTGGCACATCGCGGAGGCTACGGCGGAAGCCACCGGTAGTACCGGTGGGCGAAACCTCTGGTGTTCCCACCGGTACCTCCGCTTCTTCGATAGACTCTCATCAAGCAGATTGCCACTAGCGGTGGCTCCGCCAATTAGGTGTTTTGTTGGCACATCACAGAGGCTAGGGCGGAGGCCACCGGTAGTACCGGTGGGCGGTACCTACGGTGTTAGCACTGGTACCTCCGGTGCCGCGGAACCAGTGGCAAAGGAGAGAGCCACTTTGGCTCTGGAGAAAGGGATTCAACGGTAGTACCGGTGGAAACATGGGTACTACCGCTGCTACGGGAAAAGGCCCAACGGCCAGATTTGGGATGAGGTATTTAATGCCCTTCCCCTTCTTCCTAAATGCCTAAGCTTTACACACTCTCTCTCTTAGCCATTAATGCGAGCTTCAACTCCTAAATCTCCCTCTCCAACCAGCCAAACACTCCAAAACTTTGTGGAGAGCTAGAGGAGAACTAGATCCGTGATTCCACCAAAGGAATTGCAAATCCATCACCACATCCTAGTAGATCTAGAATCCTACTTGGGGCCTAGAAACCCTAGTAGAACTTGTGCTTGGAGCTTCCACCTTGTTGCAAGAAGCTTCAGATTGACTGAGAGCCTCCATCCATCTTTTGGAGATGCCTCAACCTTGTGTAAAGGTTTGATCAACGCCTTCAAGTCGACCTCATAGTGGAAACGAGAATCTCCCTCACCGAAGAATCTCAAGGAGCTGCCGGAGGACGACGAGGCCCCAGCTGCTGCGCACGGGCGCCAGCGAACACACGCCGGCCGTCTACTCGAGCGCCGTTCGTTGGTCCTGGTGGTCGGTGGCGCAGGGAAGGAACCGTCCGTCTATAGGTCGCGTCACCGCCACGCTAGATATCGATGGGGATTTCCAATTGGTTGGTGGGTGGGTGAGCGGAGGGGGCGGTGTCGGGGAGATAAGGGATCGGATGTGTGTTCTGGGGGCACTCTGCCGATGAAAAGGACGAGTACATATGAACAGGAAAGCTCCGCCATGAACATCACGGAGGCTATGTCACACTAGTTGTGCTATGTCAACCTATGAAAGCTACGCGATACCTGCTCGATCTCCACACTATGAAGCTGCGCGACGTCATTCATAGGTTGGCGTCGTCTTTTTCTTCTCGCGGCGTGATAAGCCGACGGGCACGATCGGCGATGCTCCTCCCAAGAGCATATCCACCCGCACCCCCAAATGGCCTGTAAGGTCCAATGGGGTCCGGACCAATACCCTGCCGTAGCGGCACCCCCAAAGGTATCCACCTGCCATATTTGTGTCCGGACCCCCCCATCATACCTGCCAAACTTGGGGGCCTGCTTGGGGGCGCCGGATGTTGTCCGGTCACCCCACCCGACAGGCGGCCCCCGTCCGTCATTGAGACAAGCCTCCCATGACCGATAGTCATTTGCCCTCATTCTTCTTCTCACACCGCCGATTCGCACCATCACCGGCACCCTTGTTGTCACCAACTCTACGGAGGAGTCGGGCACGTACGACGTTGGCAGATTCGCCTCCGCTCGTCGCCGTTCCCCGTCGTTTTCGCGTGCCGCCAGAGGTCATTCAACCGTCGTCATTGGACAACCCGCATGTAAGGTGTTCAGCCTTTTGCCAGGTCGATGCACCGCCGTTAAACTTGGTTAGCTCACGGCTAATAGTTGGGTTTTGTCCAATATAGTATGGATAATGACGACGAGATCATGTTTTGGAAAGTTGATGGAAGAGGAGGCCACCCTTGTAGACGATGAGGAGAATGAGATGATCATGGCGGCTCTGTTAGAGGCGATGGCCGTGGAGACAACCGAGCCAAAGCATGGAGGATCAAGGAAAGGGCGTCGGGCGAACAAGAACCGACAAAGGGCAACTGGCCACAGAATCTTGGGGGACGACTATTTCACGGACACGCCGGCAAACCTACCTCATATATTTCGCGGACGTTTTGGGATGAACAGAGATGTCTTCATGCGAATTTTGCACGGTGTTCGGAAGTTTCACTACAAGGGATCTGCTATATTGTGACGAGTTGCTATCATCACACAATAGCTAAAAACGTCATGGAAAACCCCTTCGTGACGTACTTTGAGCGTCACAAGCATCGTCACGGAATCACCGTCACAGAATACTCCCAGTGACGCGGCGCGCATAAAAACGTCACCGAATGTAGCACCTTCCGTGACGACATCATGATACAACGTCACCACTATCGAGAGCATAGAAGTTGATGACATCATCTATGATGTCATGTGATTTCCTAGAATTTCATATTTTTCATAATTTGTTTCTCTAAAACAATATTTACTACATAAGCAATTATTGTTTAGATTTTTTTTTGCCTTATTTCCTATAATTATTATTCGATGTAATATTAATTTATTTTTATTTAATTTCTGTCAGATTATTTTGGGTAATAATATCTTAATTTAATTTATACGAAACCATGAACTGAAATTTAATCATAATACTATGACAATAGATACGCAATTGTCATTGAAATCACAATGTATATTAACTCAACCAAATATCACCGTACACCGATAGAAATGACAAATGAAAATAAATAAGTTGCAATGTAGAATTGACATAGCTAAACTAAATATCATCGAACATTGAAGCAAGCTTCAATTTCCTCTCTCTTCTTTTCATATTGCTGCTTCTTCACAGCTTCCAATTACTTGCATGTCTTCAAGTGCAGCCTCTTGCACTATTGCTTTCTCATTTAACTGTAGCTGGTACATCTTGTGTGCCTCTATTGCATCTCTCTTTTGTTGTTAAAAAATTCTTCTAGCTCTCGGATGCATTCTACTAAAAGGAGGATCCTTCAGGAGTTGTGCTCTTTTAGAACTTCAGCCACACTATGTGTATCAGGGGTTGGCTGCGCATCTTCCGGTTGAGCTTCACTCCTTCTATTTGTCACGACGGTCTCTAGAAGAAGAAATCATAGTTGCTCATGTCAGAGACAAGATAGGTTGGATTACACAATGTAAAAGAATAACTAAGAGCCGGAAGACCAACAAAATTTATAATTGGCAGACATGGACCAAACAACCAATAACATGAAGTCATCGTAATTAGCCAATGTAACAATAAAGCATGGAATCAAGCATAATAGCAAGCAGCCAACAACAATGCAGCCAGCGATGCTAGCTAGAGCAGTCTCCCTTTTTTCAGTCTTAATCCCTTAATTAATTAAGAAAAGATAAGATATGTAATTCGGTAGCTCATCAAACTTACGATCTGAGGTAGCCTAATTGTGTTCAACCGCCATACCTAGTATGGATAGTGTTGATGAGTCGGCATAGAATGTTGCAGATAATGCCGGTTGCTTGGTACTACTAGCAAGTTTTATCTCAACAAGCTTCAGGAAGAAAAGAGGCCCGAGTTTAAAGACTGACAAAAACTGTAGGCAAGTCTGGTAGGAGCAAACCTACACCAGGCAAGGCGCATGTTGTTGATCTGCAGCGTCTTTTAAAATCTCTTTAAGATAACGAGTCATATATAAACTACTCATTTATACGTGAAGACATGTAGTGTACCAGCTAGGTAGTAGAAGTTAGTAAAATAAACCTCGTGCCATGATCTGGTCACTTTGTACCATGCAGATAAAAGGGTAAGAGCAACTACATCTGGTATTCTTGCACCGTTTTTCCAAATAAAAGTTAAGTGCCAAACTGGAACAGATAGGTACTGTTAGCTGACAACACACGACTGATGGTGAACAATAGCTATTCAGGGCAAGGCGACAACAACAACAACAGAACTATCATCTTACTCTACGAACTATGCCAGTAGTAACATCATTAATATCATCATACTCTGTCCCTCCCTTAATTTATCCAAGATATTGGTAAGAATGTTTCTGAAAGCACTAAATGATAAGATACATTATCAAATAGAGGATGCTGCATGTACTTGCTAACCTTTGTGGCTCTATTTGTCATGACCAAACCGACCGTATTACTAGTTGACCAGCTATTATTTTTATGTGTGCAAGAGGCGCTGCCCCTTCTTCCCAGAGCCTCAGAATCCTTGCCAACCTGTTCCTATGATACTCCGGAGTTGTCAGCATTATTGTACTACATTGGAAAAAACATTAGGAACCAATATGTTAACATATGATGCTAAGAACAGGTGCCTAGTCAAAGACAGATGACAAGACTGAACTTATTTCGTTAAGTTTTTTTTTTTAAAATCAGCTAATTTTCGTTGAGAAATAACAGTGTGAACTTTAAGAACTTTCTAAAGAAAGAAAGCTAAAAGAGAACACAAATACCATGACAGAACAGATTCGAAAGATGTAACTAACTAGCAAATAGCCAAATACTATAGTTAATCAAGACAACTTGTGGTAGACGAAGATAAAATTGCAAAGGAAAACTAAGGACTAGTACTAATCTCACAGTTAATTAAGATATTACCAAGTAAGGTTAAAAAAAGATATTACCAAGTAAACAATGCATACATGCAGCTATAATTAAAATGCATATGTACCCATTGTTTAGATGGAATACAAAACAAGTGACGCATTTTTGTCCAAGGTACATGTTCTGAGATATTTGTCTACTTGAAAAAGGAAGAAATGGGGCAAAAGGTACTCAAGAAGGTCTTAGAGTAACATTCCGGTAATATCAATTATCTACTACATATACCCTGTACCAAACAATGAATTCTCTGAACTCGTGAGTCTAGAGCCACGATATCACACTAGGAATGTTTCTGCCACCTGAGCGTAGTGGCCCAAGCAGCAGCTAATTGCTGCCCTATCGCGCACTTTCGAACCTAATTATCATGGCTACTTGAAAAAATATTATGCTACATTTTCGGCACAATAAGTTATCTGCAAGCAAAGGGTGACGATGAGAGGCATTGTTTTCTTACCATGACAAATACATACTACAACCTCAAGTCCTCTAGGCTAACTCACAATCAGATCGGACGAGACCGTCAAGAATATAAATTACCATGCAGTCATGTGTGATCTGAACTGGTACCTGTCACCGAACCAGAGGAAGAGTCCGTTAAGACTTTAGACCAAAACGGCGATCGGTGGAGGGCGTCGGGAAGGGGAACGGGGCTGCGCTCCTCGGAGTTCAGCTTGTATGGGGCGCGGTGGACGACCTCGAAGATGAGGCGAGCGGCTTCGATCCCGCGGATTAGGCCGGCGGCGGCGATGCATCGCGTTGGGGCAGGTGGTTCGCAGGAAATGACGGCGGCCGTGAAACTGCTTGTTGGGACATCATGGATCCGACGTGAGGCGGCGAGCGCTGTGTTGTAGAAGGTAGGGGCGGTTCTATTGCAGGACTCCCTACTTCGATCTGATCTATGGCGAGAATCTGGGAAGAGGAGCAGGATAATGGGGAGAGGCACAAGAAGATGGCTCCGCACGATAAGATCGTGGGAAGGCTGGAAAAAAATGGAGACGGTATGGTGGGACCATCAAATGGCATGGATGGAAATTTCAGAAAAAAATGTCTTTTTGTGTCCGCCGGAAATATGTGTTGGTGGAGCGGAAACATCTTTTTGGGTTAAACTCATGAAACTTTTCGAGGAACTAGCGGGAATAGGTTTTTTGTTGGTGGGAAATTATTTTTCTGTTACATACATATTTTGTAGAAATTTTGTTAAATAAAATTAATTTAATAAATATGAAATGACTTAAAATACTAAATGTTCAACTATCTGACCCATAAACCCAAAGTCGTAAATATCGCATGGTACCAAAATTGAGTTATAACAAAATCATTCAAATCAAAACTATTTTTAGACACAGCATTAGTCAAGAAGAATGATGATGATGACACCAATCAGCAACCTCGGCGACGAATAGATATGTCGTAGCTTTTTTCTAGATAGGTTTGACATAGCTTCGACTCTAGAAAGCTATTCTTTGGGTGCCAATTTTTCTTATTTCTTCTTAACTATGTGGGTCATATTTTTACTCTTCATTTTTCATTATTTCATCCCGATATGTGGCTCTCACCTCCAGGTTCCCCCGCTAACTATTATGTGTAAAATTATAGTCACACCCATTGTAATTTTTCGGTGACACATCCATGGTCGTCTTAAAAGCTATTCGAACCGTCACGGAATGTGCTATTGTGTGACGATGATTGTGCGACCGTCATAGATTTTTGGGAATCCATGACGCTAGGTGCAAATCGACACATATTATGATATTCGGTGACGTTACGGACCACCGTCATGAGTATTTTCGTCACGGTATATCAGATCTCTTGTAGTGTTTGACGACTACTTTGCCCTGAAAACATACCGTACTGGGCTTCTAGGATTTTCATCTCTTCAGAAATGCACGGATGCAATACGATGTCTTGTATATGGAGCCCCTGCAGATTCATTGGATGACTATCTTCGTATGTAAGAGACCACCGATGTTCAAGACACATTTCCATTTTGCAAGGCACTAGTTGCAGTGTTTGGTCCCGTGTATCAGAGATCACCAAATGAAGCAGACACGCCTCGTTTGTTGGCATGAGGATAAGCAAGAGGATTTCCTGGTAGGCTTGGAAGCGTCGATTGCATGTATTAGAGTTGGAAGAATTATCCATTTGCTTGGCCAATTTAAAGAATGGTGAAGTCACCACGGAAACTGCACTGTTGTGTTTGAGCCTATGGCTGATTATGGTCTTTGGATTTGGCATTGTTTTTTTTTTTGGAACGGCCAGTTCTCACAATGATCTCAACATGTTTCAACGCTCTCCGATGTTCTAGAGACTAGGTGAAGGAAATGCTCCGGGATGCAGCTATTTGATCGATGGACGTGAGTATGATAGAGGGTACTACCTAGCGGATGGCATATACCCCAATTGGTCTAGATCTTTGAAGACAATCCGTGACCCTGTGGGTGAGGCAAACAATTTTTTTGCAACACCTAAGGGATTGCCATGCACCCACATGTGCACAGCTCGTCACACACGTGTATATATTTGTTGCTTATACGATGTGATGAACTTTGGATATCCAGTTATCCATGTTGATACTCCTCTTAGTCACTTACCGTGAAACCTCAGAAAATACTATAGGGGTATGTATCTGCCCAGGTCGGCCACGAATTCTGCGGTTGCATGAAGTGCATGGACGGGACCCCGCATCTCCAGCTACCAAGGGATCCTGGGTCTTCGAAAACCGTGTACCCAGGGGCTCGAAGGTGGCTTCGCCTGGATCACCCGTGGAGTAAACGCGGTGAGTTGTTCAATGGTAAGGACGAGCCCGATGGAGCCCCGCGCACGAGGAGCGGCGAAGAAATCGATGAGCTTCTAAAAAATTGGGACGAGTGCCCTTCACCGGGAAAGAAGCGACCCAAGCCAGAGCCGCTGCTGGGTGTATGGAAAGCAAGGTCTGTTTTCCACGACTTGGAGTACTGGCCGGTCCTCCACGCGCCTCATAGCCTTGATGTGATGCACATTATGAAGAACGTTACGGAGAGTCTGCTTGGCACTATTTGCAATTCGGAAAAGTCCAAGGATGGGCCGAAAGCAAGATACGATCTATAACATTTTGGCATTAGGAAAAATCTACAGGTCCCCGCCGATAGTGATGATGATGATGACGATGAGGATAAGACGGAAGGGACTCAACGTCCCCGCAAAAAGGCTAAGAAGAACACCGTGGTGCTTCCCGCTACCTGCTTCACATTGAGTCCGCCGGAGCTTGAGCAGTTTTTCAGGTGCCTCCTAGAAGTCAAAGTTCCTCATGGATACTCAGGGAGTATAAGAAGATATCTGGACTTAGCGAAGAAGAGGTTCACCGGGATGAAGTCTCACGATTGTCATGTGCTCATGACGCAGATACTTCCCGTTGCGATCCGAGGGATAATGGACGAGCATGTCCGTGATACGTTGTTTGGCCTTTGCAACTTTTTTGATGTTATCACCCGGAAATCGATCGGCGTGAGGCAGCTCAAGATGCTACAGGATGAGATCGTGGTGATACTATGCGAGCTCGAGATTTACTTCCCGCCGGCATTCTGTGATATATGTGTACATCTCCTTCTCCATGTCGTTGATGACATCAGGCATCTCGGCCCGACGTTCCTGCACTACATGATGTCGATGGAAAGGCAGAATGGTGTCCTGAAAGGATACGTTCGCAATAGGGCCCGTCCAGACGCAAGCATGGCCAAAGGATTTCTAACCAACGAGTGCATCTCTTTCTGCGACAATTACCTAAGCACCGAAGACGACCAGGATGTCGGTTTGTCCACCAGGACGCACCTTGGCAGGCTCAACGGAGTCGGTCACCACGAGGGCTGCCGCGACGTCCATGTCGGCATTCAAAAACAACGCGACGACTTTGAAAGGGCTCACCGGGTCGCGCTACAACACTTAAAATTGATCGAGCCTTTCGTGGAAGAGCACAAAAGCTTAATCAATCAGAATTATATTGAAATGGGCGGGCCGAGAAAGATGGGAGACGTAACCAAAGAGCACAACTCCGGCTTCACGCGTTGGTTCAAGCAAATTCAACTGATTGAAGCACGGAGAAAAATGCCTTCTACGGAAGATGAAAAACTCATATACATCTTATCACAGGGCCCCGGGCAGAACGTAAGGACCTATCAGGGGTACGACATCTCCGGTTACAGATTCTCCACCAAGGACAAAGACATGAGTAGCGAAAATCAAAACTCAGGAGTAACTATGCTATCATATGGCGATGCCGAGACTAATGTAGAAGAAAGATACTTCGGAAAGATCGAGGAGATATGGGAGCTCAACTACTGCGGAGAGACAGTGGTGCCAATGTTCCGTGTGAGATGGGCCAAGAATGTCAAGAAAGAAGGACGGTATTTCACCATAATGGTTATACCCGATGCCAAATCGAAGAACGCCTCCGCGAAAAATGAGCCATGGATACTCGCTAGCCAAGTTGACCAATACTTCTTCATCACCGACCCGTCAAGGCCTATCCGTGTTGTCGTGAGGAGGGGCAAGAGGAGCATCATCGGAATGGAAGGAGACGCCAACGAGGAAGACTTGGACAAGAACGGTGATCCGAAGATCGAGGAGGAGTTCGACAAGGACTTTGACATGCCTACTACTGGTAAAGTAAGAAGGAAGACATTCCTACCTACCCACGGTTGTCCGTTCACGCGAAGAAATCTCAAGGTGGCTGGCATAAAGTATTCAGTCGCCAACAAAAAGGGCAAGAGACGCTAATTAAGCTAGATCGGAACCGATCGAGACAAATTAAGAAGATTTTTGTGTGTATATACATGCATGTGTATGTGTATATGAGACAAGCACTTCTTTCTATATATATGTGCATGTGTATGTGAGACAAGCACTTCTTTATATATATATATATATATATATATATATATATATATATATATATATATATATATATATATATATGTGCATGTATGTATGTGAGACAAACACTTCTTTCTTTAAGTAATTGTATTTTAATGTTTTCTTTCTTTAATTATAATTAAATAAAATATTAAAAAATGTGGGGCAACCCAGGATTCGAACCCATGCCCACTAGGTTTATTTACTTCACAGCTAAACCAATTGGGCTAGTAATAGATATCTGTCACAGTATAGCGTTTCATTTTTTTATTTATCTATCCACGCAATTCTGTGGCGCACTGTCTTGATGGTGCGCCATAGAAATATCTACGGCCCAATGACATGTGGCCCCGCACACTTGGCCACAGAATAGGCCCAAGGAATTCTGTGGCGCACCCCTAGAAGCATGCGCCATAGAATTCTAACAATTCTGTGGCGCACGGGCTCGTGGTGCGCCACAGAATATGCCTCCCAGCCAATGACATGTGGACCCGCCTGGTATTCTTCCACACTTAGCAGTTTTTCTTCCCCTCTCTCTTGCGCGACGACAACGACGAACACCTCGATCGATCCCCTTCGATCTTCTCCCTCGCGCTCGCCGCCGTGGAGGAGGAGCGCCGCGCCGTGAAGGAGGAGGAGCGACACGCCGTGTCCCCGTCTAGGAGCGCCGTGCCGTGAAGGAGGAGGAGCGCCGCGCCCTGACCTAGCTAGGAGGAGGAGCGCCGCCGCGCCGTCCCCGTCTGCATCGACCGCGGCGCACCACGAGCCCCCTCTTCTCCCTCGACACCGTCTTCCTCGACTGCGGTAAGCCCCCTCTTCTCCCCGTCTGCATCTTGATGTGTTTTAGTTCTGAACATGTGATGCCAGTATCAACAACATCTTGCATAATCTTGCAATCTTGCATATTGCGTATCAACAGCATCAAAGTTTATCTTCAGCTCCCCTGGATTCCATGTAACATTGCTGAACACACAAAATCGTGTGTTGGACCTGCTAAGCCCCCTCTGTCTTGGTGTTTTTCGTCTGATTGCATATATTGAATCCACAATGTTCTATCTACTTCTTGTGCCATAACTAGCTAGTTTTATCTACTTCCCAGTTGTGATCACTAGTGCCATTGTAATGGCATTGAAATTCCTACTCTGTTTCGCTTGAGAGCTGTGTCCTGTGATCTGTATCTAAGTAAACTATGGCCAGAGATCATTCTCCGGTTTCTGAGCAAGACATAATCCAATTTGAAAATTTCCGTCGAAGGACTCGTTAGTTTAAACATGATCGAGCTGGGAACTTCATTCTCCAGTAAAACTCTGTAGGCATGTTTCGCTAGAAAATGTTGTTTTTAGCGGAAACTATTCCCGGGGTTCTAGGGATTTTTTTTTCCTAGATATGTACATGAGAGTACAAACTTGCGGGCGTGCCATCTTGTTAATAAAACAAGCAAATAAAATAACAAAAGACAACAATAAACACAATATATGGGAACACTGCATTTTTATTCATAGCATTGGATTGTACAAATACAAATGGCATATTCCCATGAACTATATCTATTCCGCCTTCTGCGTCGCGCTCATGGAGTATCTGAATCAGGAGATTGCGTAGTTCATTGATTCCCGGAGCTTTTTGCAAGCATCCGGTTAATTACATCCGTAGGATGGAGCCTACGGAATACCTCCGATTAAGCTGCGCTGATGGTCGTCGTGATAATTGGATTGCTCATCCATATGCATTGTGATATTTATCAATGTATTGTGTGGGTGGCTTTGTTTCGCCGATACCCGGTCACGTGCAATATCGCCATGTTGGTGTGACCAACAGGATATGTCGATGAAAGGGATGACTTTCGCCTCGTCGGTGCCCAGTCATGTAACGCCCTGATTTCATCAGACGTGGACATGTGTGTGTTGCTATCGCCTCGTCGGTGCCCAGCAACGGTGTGTCCGTTCCCGTAGGTTTGGAACAGGTAGATAAACTAGTGACATGGTCTCGTCGGCACTTGGCCATGATTTCGTCTAGCCTCGTCGGCACTAGACGTAAGAAGAAATATGATGTGCAGATGGCCTTCATCTTAATCGATGTTTGGCCAAGATATTGGTGAAGAAAATATCATGGATGCATGGTGGATGATGCTTATCAAGTATTTTAATCTCGCGTCCTTGTAGGAGCAAGATCAATGTTGTTTTTATGATCCTCGCCTCCTTTTGAGGGGCGGTGTAGATGGAAATATGACCAATCATGCCTCATGGTGAAGGGCAATATCATCATGGTGATTTGATTTCTTCGTACTTGGTCTTAGCCGCGTACGCTCATCGTAATTTACACAAAACCACAGTCGACTACCCTCGGTGGAGTAGACGTCCTGCGGCCGGGTAATTTTTGTCGCCAATTCCGTCTCATCGGGAAGGTTTGATTTAAGCCTCACATCGACGATGGAATTTATGATCGCTGAAATTCGCCTTTCACCATCAAATCGATCGGCGATGATGACGCCATAGAATAATTTGTCCATAAAGAGAGTTTAAGAAACCACCAAGATTTGGCTAGACTACTTACCAGTAGGGAAGCATGCGATGATCGTCATCAGGCCGCGGCGGGGATTTTCGTAGATTTTTGTTGGACTGGATTTGATCTTACTTGAGGTATCGCCTCGTGGCGAATCAACTCAAGACGGATCGGTGTGACCGTCGTCCTGCGATCGCCCTTTGTGTTGCAGCGATTTAGATGCAAAACGACAGCCTGTGCGTGGTTGAATTCGCGGCGAGAGGTTAGGCGTGTTTTTGCCTTGCTCTCGCGCAGCGCGTGGATGTTCGCCTTTCTTCTCGGCAAGGAGCTTTTCGCGTGCTGTGCGTCAGCCCCCCGCGTCCGTGTGCGTGCGTGTGCGATTGTGCCTCCCCTTCTGCGTGCGGGTCTGCCTGCCTTTATATAGGCGTAGATGCTGATTAGGTCGGTTCCAAACGCGTGGTATCGTTTAACCCATGACTTATCTCTTGCCATCTCATGGATGAGGTCAGCCGTACCAAATACGGACATATCCCAACAATGGGCTCCAGGGAACGTGAACCAAATGAGTTTCTCTTTAATTAACGAGTCGCCTGGGAACCCATGCATGCTACGTGCATGTCACGACTTGGTTTGGGCCAATCGATTGGAAGGTTGTTAGCTTTGTACATGTACGGTTCGAAATTTCTGGAGATCATATTTCTCATATGGTGAATCAAAATTCTATTCCGTTTATAGCATCCTGATGTGTATGAGAAACTCTATAAAATGATACCAATATCATATATAGGTATTTTCGTAAATATTTTGTATGGCGTGGACCCCACATGTCATAGAAAATAATTATACTTATTTTCCATTTATATTATGAATTTTGGTAAAAAATTCATCAAACAAATCCCCCCGCCGAGTATAGTTCATGTGCATAGCAACAAGGACTAGACTCGGTGAAAAAAATGAAAGCCGGGTTTTCTTTGAGACCTAGAAAGTTTCCGTCTCCAACTCTCCTTCCAATAGAGAAAAGGAGAAGGTATACCTGTATACCATGTGTTGCACGATTGGTCAGGTCTAGCAATCGGACAACTTGTGTATGCCCTTAAAAAAGGTGGGAAGGTTATTTGCTCCCGTACCAAAATATTCCAGCGCATAGTTTACGCCAACAGCCCATTGGTTGCCAAGGGCAAACCCATTGCTCTGGTCCTGAACGCGAGACGACGAGCCAGGGTAGCATGAATCCGCAGGGCGATCACCATCGCAGTCCAGATGCTAAATTGGAGGCATCGGCAGGAGGTCGGAAGAGGGGTGTCGTCCGCAAATTTAGTCAAGCATCCCGAGCTCGAGCGGCAGCGGCGGCGACCGCTAGTAATTCACAGACCAAGGACGCCCCAGTCCGAGCGATGTACAGACCAGCATGATCGTTGCCAGAAGGAATTCGCATGCAAGGAATCCCGCCGATGGCAAAGAACGACAACGCTCTTCTGACCATAGTGATTCGAGCAACTTGAGCCCGCCGGGTCACCTGGTATGACATTATTTTTTATTACATACATATACCATCGGCGGACGAACCTTTGCTCGACCGTAGTCTTTAATTCCTCTTTTATCTATCGTGTTTTTTTTTTTTTTTTTTAGGGTACCCGTAGCTCTTATGCAACAATTTACACGCTCTTTAGCGGTTATGTCAAAGATGGGCCAAAAGAGGCAAACGGTGAAGTGATATTTTGGCGCGAAGAATTTGACCTTTTCATGGATCACGAGAGGCCGGCCGAATCTGATGAGATTTCTATGGAGGATGAGGAAGGTGTCGATGAGAGGATGTCTGAAATTGCAGAATATCTAAATCTTAATCGTGGCCTGACACTTATCTTCCAATCAGTTGAAGACTTCTGGCAGAAAATCCACGCCCGTAATTATGACCGTTATACCATCTTTCCGAAGCCTCCGGTGCTACTGACCCACGTGATTCATGAATATTCACTTGGAAAACAAAATAGACCAGGGGTGCCGCCGGAAAGGATGGCAACACCTCACCCAGTCATTAGTCTGAGCCCATGTCAATCTGGCTATGGTGGCAAGTTTGTGGAGGCCAGACGTACTTCCACCCTGGCCCAGAAGTTCATTGACTTACCCTCCACAAGATGGATTCAGGACTACCCACATCGCATTCGTACGGATGTGACGGGGTGCCGCAAGCTACTGATATGGGCACGTATGATGTTGTTAAGCCCGGAAGATGCCGAGTATTTAAAAAGAGCTGATATTGTTAGAGGAGTCATGGCTTCAATTTATCATTGTCACGTTGAGCCCTCTCTAGTTGCTGCCTTCCTGACATATTGGAACGTTGATGGACACACCATACTTACTGGCCAGGGGGAAATGGGTTATCCACTCCATACTATATATGATGCTATGCGCATACCATTCTCAGGGCGGCTTTATGAAGAGTACATCCCGTTACCAGGGGCAGTGCGAGGACATGTAAAGACACTATACAACATCTACATAGATCTGTGTCCACTAATGCGTACTTCCCGCGCCGGGATTGTAACCATCGATGCTTGGGTTGATCACTTTTTCGAGGACAAAACCCGCTCATTTGGATCCTTATTGTCGCACTGTTATGCCGACCCCGACGACCCGTTGTTGCTAAAACGGGGTCTTCGAGTCGAGGTTCAAGATGGCCGCGTGTCTGCTCTCTTGGGAGACCAAGCAATGCATCACCGCTCAGGCTATCCTTCGGTGGTAATTCGTGCAGCCTTTATTGCCGCGTGGCTTTGCACTTATTGTGTTCCTGTGGAGGCTGGAGAATACATCCGCCCTGAGGTTTTTATTATGGCTGTGAAGCTCGCAGGTGGGAGTCGTCGAGCTATTGGGGCAACAAGTTTGTCCTTCTTGTACCGCAGCCTTGATGAATTTCACGATAACATTGTGATGGGATCAGCATCTGCTAGCAAATGCAACTTATTTATTCCGGGTCATTTTATTATGGGATGGTTTGCCTCGTTCATGAGAGGATTTCCCACGGAAGTATCTTTGAAGTGTTCAATTCCCTTTGCACCTTTTGTTGTTGATTCAGTTCGTCGGGAACCACGGTCTCTCTTAGATGCGCATAATATTTTCTGGGAGTTTGATGTTACTGGAGCATGCCTACGCTTCTTGGACTTCCTTGGAAGGTCCACTATACGTTTTCCAAAATCTGGGAGAGCGTTTCGCATTTGGGACGCTCAGCGTTATGGTCCCAGGCAAATTTCTATTGCAGCTACTGATTTTCTTATCAGTTGCACGCTTGGTGGGATCATGCACAGACAGGGCGAGCGCTACGACAACCGGGTATATTGTCCGCACCGGTTTGCTCGCATGTTCAATTGTGATCAACATGTTCCAGAGTTAGACATGCCTTCAGAGGACAGGGAAATAGTGATAAACAGACTCGACTTTCGTAGCTATTTGACCAATTCTCGTGACGAGTCGTTGGAGCTTCTTGGTCGGCGACATCTTTGTTTTCATCGACCGACTGGTCACCAGTTCTTTGTGCAGCCTACTAGAAGGAGACCAGGGCGCACGATGGAGTATATTGCTTGGTATAATAAGTCATTTGCCTTTCTTCAGCCACCTGGATTATTTTGTTCACGTCCAGCGGCGTCGGACGTTATACAATCAGAATCACATGGCTCAAGCCCACTAAGAGGTATGGCCATCGTGCATAATTTCCTACTTTCACGTGCATCTTATCCTGTTTATTTTTTCTCTCCCCTTTTTTAGTAGACTATATTTTGTTAAATAGACCACATGTGTTTGATGCAACACACTCTCTAACTCTGCTGAATACAGCTAGTATGAAAACTCCGGAGGCTGTTCCACATGGACAACAAACTCCTGAGGCGCCTGCACAGTGTGACGCAAGCATCCCATGGAATGGCCGACCCGGGAAAAACATCGATGTGGTCAAACAGCGCATAGCCGGTGAAGTTAACGATGTGTCCGAGCAACTTCTTGTATCTCCGCGAGATTCAAATATAGAGACGGCTCCGACTGCTTCCGAACACATTGCGACCACGACCAATTCTGATGGCGGGCTGCATGTACCCACTGGTGACCCGTATTTTACCCTTGAAAATACTTCGGATTCTGAATTATTTGATCTTGACCTTTCGGATATTGGGCTTGCGGACAATGACCTTTCGGGTCTTGGGATTGATGAGAGTTTATTTCAGACATCGCTGAGTACCATCGTCGGCGATATACCATCATCGTCGATGCCAGAGGCTACTTCAGGATGTTCATCGAAGAGTCATATGGTGGCACCGAATGTAGATCCCACATCCACGCCCAAGCGGAGCGTAGGTGACCCAATTGAAGATATTGCACCACCATGCAAGAAGATAAAGGTCACAGGGCAAGGGAAAGGTATATGTATTTATATGTTTCATGGCGTTTGCTTTGTATGAATATTTTCACGTGTACGCATGGTCCAGTCATGCTCATATTTTTTTTTTCTTTTTTTTTGATATATGTAGACTCGCTTGCGGACAAGTCTACAGAGCTTTACGCTTCAGTTTCGGTGACGAACGCGCAGTATGTCCCCAAAGTTGACCAATTGCGTCAAGAAATAGAATTACACAGAAATCGCCTTGCCGAAGCAGGGCAGCCTCATGAGGAGTTTAAAGCTGAGAATCCCGTGCGTATCTCGCTCACAGGAGACACTAATTCACGCTTCATAAACTATGTTCGCGGAGATATTACGTATCTTCTAACTCTCCTGAAGGATGCTTCAACCAACAAGCAAAGACTGATTACAGAGATAGATACTAGCTTGAAATTTTGGAAGCAATGGTTTGCTAGTCCACGACCGGACGTGGAGCATCTTGCGAATTGTCTCGCCGCATTGAGGGAAGACTTTACGAAGGACCCTTCATCCTTAACCCAGGAAGTCGATTCATGGCGAGATGCGGTCAGCAAACGAGTGAGTGTCGTCAATAATTACCACAAAGAGATGGCGACTACCCGTGATTCTATGGACAGTATCACCTCAAATTTTGAGAAACAACTCTCGGAGGTAGAGATCAGGAAACGTGGACACTCGCATCGCACTCAAGAAATAAAGGACCAAATTAAACGGTTGGAAAGTGAGCTGGATGCCGTGCAGAAAGAGTACTCCCATGAGGAATCATTGGCAGAAGATTTGTCCCGTAATTTGAGTGATCATCGCAAGCGTCATGGGGACGTGACTCTTATATGTGAACAACTTGAGCTCCTTCTCCGCGGCGTCCACCGGCTGCGGCTGCGGCTGCTCGTCAGCGCCCGTGCCGGACTTCATCACCATCGTGGCCGGGGCGGGCGCGGGGGCCTTCCCCTTCTTCTTGTACTCATCGTCGTCTCCTTCGTCGGCTGCGGAGTCGGGGGCGGGGGCCGGCGCGGGGGTGGTGGCGGTGGAGTGCGGGGAGGAGGAGGACGCTGGCGCCGGGCCATCGGCGGAGGCGGGGGTGGGGGCGGTGTCGGCGGGCGAGGGAGGGGATGCCGCTTTGTCGTTGTCGCTGGCAGGGGACTGCGCGGGGGAGTCGGCGGCAGGGGCCTGAGAAGGCGAAGCGGATTTGGCGTCATCAACGTCGGCGGGGGAGTCAGGGTGGAGGAGCGGGGACGCGGTGGGCCCGCCGGCAGAGGGCGGCTGCGAGATGGGGGCCTGCGCGGCGCAGAGCAGCGGCGCGGCCAGGAGGAGCAGCAGCAGGGCCACGGCGCGGGGCAGCGGCAATGCCATCTCTGAACAAGGTGGAGGGCGGCGAGGTCGTTGGGCAGATCTGCGGCGGCGTTGTGTGGTGGGTGTGTTGGTGGCGACGGCGAAGGCGTGGGCGGGCCAGCGGGATATATAGGCGGATGGAATGGGCTGGCGGCCGGTGGCAGGAAAGGTCCACATCGTTGCTTGGGTTTGACTGTCACCGGCCGACAATGGTACTTGAAAGGAGACGTGGACGGCCCTCGTGCCTTTTCCGTCGCTTCAAGATTCGTGCCACCGTCGACTCACGTGGGTTTGATTTATTTGGAAGGAATTTAGCTGAATTTTGAGGAGGGCTAGCGCGCTAAATTTTGCAGAAAATCCAGCTATCGTATTGCACACGCGCGTGCGATAGGCAACTCTTACCGTTGGACTAGCTGGTGATACAAGGAAACAAGCTGCATATCCATGTGCGATGGCCATGTTCTTGTTGCTTGCAATGGTAAAAAGGGAGACAAGTGAAGTACAGTGTAATTTTTCTGCAAAAGAAAAGAAAAAATGAAGTATGATTTGTGCAAAATGGTCCCAAGCGAATCTTTTAGCCAATTATGGTCCATTAGAACGACACAAACGGGCCGACCCATTTGATCCGCGCGCGTCCGTTTTGCTGCGCGCTGCGGAATCACGGCCAAACATGCCGACTCATTTAGAAAATGGACGAGCGGATGATCCGTTTTACTCCGTCTCGACCCATCCAAGTCCCATATTTGGGACAGAAATGCGTCGGCGCAAACGCGGGCGGATGGCGTGCGGATCAGGCATGTGCATCCCCACGAGGCTCGTCAACGGCGCACACTCACCTTTCGGGCCTAGCGATCAGTGGCACACCACCCTCTCGCCTACCTCGCCGCGTCCTTTTTAATGAGGCCGGTGCGCGTCCCCATCTGCATCCTCCAACCTCAAACCCTAACACCCAAAACCCCACCAGAGCACCCTCCCCGGTGACAATGCCCCCCCTCCCCCGGCAATGAGGATCTCAGTGGACATCGAGAACACATTCTACCGCGCCCGCCAGCCAGTCCTGTGGCCACAGGTGCACCTCTCGCTCGGCTGGCACCTGAGCGCCACCCGCGTGCCACTACCGTCCGGCGTCCACGACGTCATCCTCGTCCACGGCAACGACAACGACATTGAAGGCTCCCTCTTCGAGTACCTCGACGAGCTCGACGCTATGGAGGCTGATAAGGACCGGGTGGAGGAAGAGGCAGAGGCGGAGATGGACGTCGAGGAGCTCGTGCAGGAGGAGGACCAGGCGGCGGAGGAGGTCGCAGACCTCCGCCGCGCCATTGACGCCTCGCAGGCGGCAGAGGCCAAGATGTGGCCAGATCTGGCGGACGCCCTCGAGGTCTCGGCAGCCGAGATTCGCGAGGAACCTTGGTCACCGTGGAAGGACCGCAAGCCGACGCAACCTTGGGCTGATGCATTCGCATAGCTACATACCCCTCCCGCGCCAGAGTCTCCTACTACGACAGGTGCCGGCCAACGTCGACGGGCAGGGGCACCGGCCGGCGGGAGGCCACAACGGCGGCTGGAGGCACAGAGGGTACCCTACCAGCTAGTTTAGGGTTCTTTTTGTTAATATGTATGTACCGGCCTTCACGGCCTTCGAACCTATGTAAAATGCATCTATTTTAGGCCCTTTAGGTCCGCTACTTAATTGTTATTATTATAAAGAAAATATCTGAAATGGGTCGGGCGTGTTGGGTGTACTTGGACTGTGCGCGGATGCCCGCGAATTTCTCTATCCGTTTGACGGGCCAAAACAGGAAACGGAGCATGCGCTGACCCTAAATAGGTCGGTGCGTTGGAGTTGCTTTTAGAAGAATTGCGTTTGTTTGTGCGCCCTGGCTACTGAGTTCGACTCCTTTCTAGTGCCGAATTTCGGAATCCTCACGGAGGAGGGCATTTCTTCTTAATGTGATGCCACGGGGCTCCTCCTCCGTGGGTCTTGTTTTCTTTTATGGTCCACTACAAAATTCGGTCTGGAAGTAATTGGCAAGAATTTGGGGTGCTTGGAAGGATTTAGTTTCATATATATCTGCATGAGCAGGGTAAATTCCGTGAGCCAATCATGAGTTGACCCATCATATTAATGCTTGAAATCTCCGTAAGGGAAGCAAGCAAACGTGCAGTACGTACGAGAGAGTTCGAGTACATTCCACTGTTCCTTAAGAACCGCTGGGAAAGGTCTAGATGGTTGATTGGTACGTGATGTCGTTGCGACCGACAGTGGTAGCTGGAAATCAAAGTGATGATACGTGGACGGCCTGGATGGCGTTTTTTTTTTGGCTCTGAGATTCGTGCAACACCTTATTGGTTCATTTCGCATTGTCAACACCTTATTATGGTCCATTAGAAGAGTTACGTTTGTTTGTGCGCCCCGAGCGACCCGAGTTTGACTCTGATCTAACAATACCAAATTTCGGAATTTTCAGGGAGGAGGGCATTTCTTCCTAAGGGCACGTACAATGGTTGATAAGGCTATCATGTCTTAAACACGGTCACATAATAAGATATGACAAAAAATATATGGTATACAATGGGTTGTATTTTAGCCTTATCTTCGGTTCTAAATATGTGGTAGCTAAGAGAAGGCTAAGATCTTTTTTCGTTTCTCTCTCCATAGTTTTAGTAATTATTCTAGGTGGCATTGTTAAGGTAAGACCAAGATAAAACCATTGTATATACCCTAATGCGATGCCACGGGGCTCCTCTGGACCCCCTTGATTAACGCTATCAGATGATAGCATTAGATGAACGCGGGGGTTCCTCCCCCGAACGATCTTTCGTCAACCCGAAACAATAGTGGAGGCAAGTCTTGTTTTCTTTTATGGTCCACTAGAAAATTGGGCTTGGAAGTAATTTGCCAGAATTTGGGGAGTTTGAAAGGATTTAGTTTCATATCTTCATGAGCAGGGTAAATTCCGTGAGCCCATCATATTAATGCTTCAAATCTCCGTAAGGGAAGCAAGCAAAGGTGCAGTACGTACGCGAGAGCTCGAGTACATTTCACTGTTTCCTTCAGAACCACTGGGAAAGGTCGAGATGGTTGATTGGTACGTCATGTCGTTGCGACCGACAGTGGTAGCTGGAAATCAAAGTGATGATACGTGGCCGGCCTGGGAGGCGTTTCTTATTTTTTTGGCTCTGAGATCCGTGCAAGACCTTATTGGTTTATTGTACATTTTGGAGCGAGTTTATTATAGATTCGTGCAAGAGGAATATACGACAATCTAGATAAGAAAAAAAAAAACATGCCATGATTTTTAAATCTCTTCTATTTAGTAATCTATAAGAGCATCTCCACGGGCACCCATCAAATATGTGTCCGGCACATCCCGATTAAACCCCTTTTGGGGGCGTCGAAACCGTGTCCGCGATTTTGGTGGGCGTGCTTCGCAGCGGCGCCGTCCAATCGACCACCCCCAATTGGACCCCGATCAAACAGTTGGGGAATTTATTTTTATCCAAAATAACGGTGATTGATCAAGGCAAGTCCGACGATCGAATGATAGTCTCGACCAACACACGACCGTTCAAAAGGACACCACTTTCGGTGCATGGGAGTTCAGCCTTCTTGGGTCTGGGCATCCGCTATAGCTAGAGCCTCCACCTCGGCCACCGCCCTCGCCGCTGTTGCCGCCGTGATGCGTCGCATTTCCTCACTGAAGTAGGCCTTCTAATCAGGGCTCATGTCAGCCGTGTTGGTTGCCATGATCGAGCGCTCTTCGGTTGCCAATTGGGTTTTGCCTTTCGCCTCGGCCATGACAAGAAAGGTGTTCCACCTTTCTTTGATATCGTCGTGCATCTTCAGTTTCTTCGCCGCCAATGCGGCCACCTCTTGCACGTACAGGGTCATGGCCTCTTGCACGCCGCTCGCCGATGCCGCAAGTTTCCCAGCCTTCGCCTTTTTGTTCCCAATTGGCCGTTTCGCACTCTTGCCCGGCATTTTGGTTTCATCCAAGTCGGCGTCGCCCTCCCATTTTCTGGCTGCCGTGATACGCCAACTCTTCCACTTTCGTGATTCCTTGATCTTGGCCCAAATATTCATGAACTTGACCGGCTTCTTGTTGTCCATGTTGATGTTGGGACGCGTAGAGATAAACAAAACTTTTTCCTACGCGGTACTTCCAAGATCTAGCCAAGGTAGAAGGCCACGATGATTCTCGATGCAGCGCGTCGGGGCAGTGTAGTCCCACGATCCGATCCAGCGATCCAATCCACGAACGCAAAGTGCTGAACGTACAACACCTCTGCCGGTATCCACACGTGCGAGGAGGAGCTCCGACGACGGACTGCTAGTCCGGTGCGACGGCTGGACTGTGTTGGGTCTAGGGTTCCCAACGCATGGATTGGACTAACGTGCCCATTGGCAACCTGCGCCCCTCTTTATTAAGCGAATGGTAGTGGGCTTCACAACACTTGTGCCCATTCCCTCAGTGAGTCCGACTCACAAACTCATCCATTTCCGGGTTCAGTCCAACCCGACCAATACTTGCTCCCACTCTTTAAGTGTCAACCCTACAGGCTCATGGCGACTTGGACACGATTGGAGTCCGACTCTCATCGATCAATCGTAGCGGCTCAGAACGTGCCGACTCCCAAGTCCCATTGAGTCATGACTGACATACCTTTCAATGTGATATTTCATCTTAGTCTCTTTTGCCTCACGATATACCTAGTCGAATAATAGGCGATTTATCGTCATCACCTTAAATATTTTGACTCTCTTCTCGATCCGAGATATGCGATTCATCTGACTAACTCTTAGTCAACAGACACAGTTAACACTTAACTGAGTCGCGTATGGCTATGCTTCCTGAATCATATCACTCGAGAGGACCCAGAGAATATCTCTCTATTCGGAGGGGCAAAATCCCATCTTGATTATCCACAATCACATAGCTTGTTTCTCATTCGACCCGAACTCAGCCTTTATAACTATCTTGTCACAGAGCAACGTTTAACAGAATCTAATTCGGTGATCCACAACACGGATTGTGCGACAACCACAGTCTAAGATTACATTGATTGAGACATGCAAATGACGACTTGCTCGTTGCATCTCAATATGGTCAGTCCGACTTGCTAAACTCTTTAGCCAAGTCCGTGATCGTTGGAATGGCATCACCATGCCATGACAAGTGGAACCATGTCATCAGCCAACACTCACATTAGTCTAGGGTGTGTGTCCACACAACCTTAATGACCAAGGACAATCTAGTATGATCAACATGAATAAATAGTTTCCACAATCGACTCACATATTCAATGACATATATCAGATGTTCAAAACAAGGACAACTTAATAACCTATGAATACATTGGGAATTACATCATCCATGATTGCCTCTAGGGCAAATTCGCAACAGTCTCCCACTTGCAATAGAGTCAATTATCTTGGCATCATATGCCTAGGTATCTAATGCCCATACCTCTCGTGTGCGCCTCATGCTTAGGCTGTGGTAGCGCTTTTGTCACGGATCTGCAATGTTTGCATCCGTGTGTACTTTTGCATAACTTTGATATCACCTTGTTCGCCAAACTGGCGAATGAGGGTATACCGCATGAATATTGTTTGTTCTTCTGGTGTTGTCTAGGTTCCTTGGCCTGCGCGATAGCACCATTGTTGTCACAATATACGTCCAAAGGATTGGACGCGCCCTGAATCACACCAAGATCTATCAGGAGGTTCCTGATCCAAACAGCTTCCTTTGCCGCCTCTGAGGCAGCAATTTACTCAGCCTCTGTTGTAGATGCAGACACTGTATCTTGCTTGGAACTCTTCCAGCTCACAGCTCCTCCGTTCATTACGAACACGTATCCAGATTGCGAACGAGAATCATCTGAGTCGGTGACATAACTCGCATCTGTGTAACCCTTTACACTGAATTCCTCATCACCTCCATAAACTAGGAACATTTCCTTAGTCCTTCTCAAGTACTTACGGATGTTTTTAACCGCTGCCCAGTGGGCTTCGCCAGGGTCAGCCTGGTATCTTCTCGTAACACTTAGAGCATAGGAAACATCTGGCCTAGTACAAATCATGGCATATATGATGGATCCGATTGCCGAAGCATACGGGATCAGACTCATCCGAGTTCGCTCATCAGTCGTCGAAGGACACTGAGTCTTGCTAAGTTTTATGCCATGGGTCATCGTAAGAATCCCTTCTTGGACTCTTCCATTTTGATTTTCTTCAAAACTCTGTCCATATATGTACTCTGAGCCTCTATCAATGAGCCGCCTTGATCTATCTCTATAGATCCTGGTTCCTAATATGTAAGTTGCCTCACCCAAATCCTTCATTGAGAAACTCATTTCCAATGATTCTTTGGTTTCTTGCAACATCATGACATCATTTTCCAATCAGCAATAGTCATCCACATAAAGATTAGAAAATTTACTTTGCTCCCACTAAACTTCTTGTATAAACAAGAATCATGATCACTCTTGATGAAGCCAAACGATTTGACTACCTCTCAAAGCGAATGTTCCAACTCCGAGATGCCTTGCTTCAACCCATAAATGGATTTTTTGAAGTTTGCATACCTAGTCTCGTTAGCTGGATCGACAAAACTCCGGGTTGTATCATATACACGTCCTCAGTTAAATTTCCATTGAGGAAAGCCGTCTTGACATCCATCTGCCATATCTCATAGTCGAAATAGGGCTGCTATGGCTAACATGATCCGAATTGATTTAAGCATCGCTACAAGGCGAGAATGTCTCGTCGTAGTCAACTCCTTGAACCTGTCGGAACCCCTTCGCGACAAGTCGTGTTATAGACGGAATATTTCCATCCATATCAATTTTCTTCTTAAAGACCCATTTGCACTCGACGGGTCTCGCACCGTCAGGCAGATCAACCAAATTCCAAACTTGGTTTTCATCCATGGACTTTAACTCGGATATCATGGCTCCAAGCCATGACTCGGAATCAGATCCCACCATCGCTTTCCGAATAAGTTGTCGGCTCATTACTATCTAACAGTAAAACATCACGAGCATTTTGTAATCTGGCAGATCTCCGTGGTTCAGGTGCTGTTACCGTTGTAGGTATCACGACCGGCTCAGCCTCCAAGGCGTTCGCCGACTCGCCCCTAGCCGGTTCCTCTCGAATTTCTTCGAGTTGCACTGTGCTCCCACTGACTTCCCGACCGACCGAGAACCTCTTTCTCAAGGAAAAAACCATTCCGAGAGACAAACACTTTGCCCTCTTCCCGGTTGTAGAAGTAGTACCCCAAGGTTTCCCTCGGATACCCCACGAAAATACACTTATCCGACTTGGGCGTGAGCATGTCCGACTGAAGTCGCTTGACAAATGCTTCACAACCCCAAATCTTAAGAAAAGACAAACTTGGCCTCTTGCTAGTCCACATCTCATGCGGTGTCTTCTCTACTGACTTTGATGGTACTCTGTTTAGTGTGAACACTGCAGTTTCTAGACAATAACCCCAAAATGATAAAGGTAGATCTGTCCGACTCATCATTGACCGTACCATGTCCAACAAGGTCCGATTTCTCCGTTCTGATACACCGTTTCTCTGCGCTGTACCCGGCGGAGTGAATTGAGGAACTATTCCACAACTCTTTAGATGGTCATCAAACTCATGGCTCATGTACTCGCCTCCACGGTCCGACCGTACAAACTTTATTTTCTTGCCGAGTTGATTTTGTACCTCACTCTGGAATTCCTAGAACTTTTCAAAGGCTTCCGACTTGTGTTTCATTAAATAGATATATCCATACCTACTCAAATCATCAGTGAAGGTAATGAAGTACTCATAACCACCTCTGGCTGTCGTGCTCTTTGGACCACATACATCACTATGTATTAGTTCCAACAATTCGGACGCCCTTTCACAACTCCTTGCAAAAGGTGTCTTGGTCATTTTGCCTAGTAGGCATGATTCGCATGTCTCGAAAGACTCTAAGTCGAACGAAATTAGAAGTCCATCATCATGGAGCTTCTTCATGCGCTTCCAACTTATATGACCAAGCTGACAGTGCCAAAAGTAAGTCATATTTAGATCATTTGGTTTCAACCTTTTAATATTTATGTTATAGACCGATTCACTATCAAGATTCAAAGTAAATAGCCCGTTCTGAACGGGTGCAAAGCCATGAAACATATCTTTCAAATATAAAGAACAACCATTATTCTTAATATTCGACTCATAACCTTGTCGCATCAAACATGAGGCGGAAATAATGTTTCGGCTAAACACTGAACATAATAACAATTATTCAGCTCAATTAAAAATCCTGAAGGTAAATGAACTTACATCGTGCCGACTTCCAACGCAGCGACTCTCGCCTTGTTGCCGACCCGAATATCAACCTCTCCTCTTGCCACGCTCCTAGTTCTTACCAGTCCCTGCAACGAGTTACATATGTGAATAACTGATCCGGTATCATATACCCAAGAACTGTTAGGTGCATACACAAGATAAATGTCTATAACATTACACAGAAGTGTACCTGAGTCGGAAGTCATACCTCCACTCTTGGCTCTGTCAGCCAAATACTTGGTGCAGTTCCTCTTCCTGTGGCCATCCTGCTTGCAATAGAAGCAATTGGCTCCGGCTGTAGGAGAAGCTTAGTCTTTGAGGAAGCACTCTGGACAGGGCCATGGGCGCTACCTCCTGACTTATCCTTCTTCTTCTTAGGTCCAAGAACTCTTCTTGAACTTAGCCTTATTCTGCACCATCAACACTTGACTGGCGCCTTTCTTTAGATCAGCCTCTGCCGTTTTGAGCATCCCATGTAATTCAGTGATCTTCTTATCCATACCATGCATATGTAGTTCGTGATGAACGGACCATACGCACTAGGAAGAGAGTTCAGAATTATATCAGTAGCGAACTCTTTGTTAATTGGGAAACCCAGCCGATTCAGAGACTGTATGCAACCAACTTGATTACATGCGGACTCAGTGGATCGCCGTCTTTGAGCTTACAGCCCAGCAAAGCTTGAGAGACTTGATATCTCTCGGTCTTTGCCTGAGCCTAGAACATACTTTTGAGGCTTTCGATCATATCGTAGGTCTCAACATTTTCGAACTGCTGCTGCAAGTCCGGTTCCATGTGTGCAAGCATAAGACAGCTAATTTCTGTAGACTCATCTCTAGTCTTACGGTAGGCATTCATGACAGCGACAGTCGCATCATCGTCAGGCTCTTCTTCAAGTGGAGTTTCTAGAACATGTTCTTTCTTGTCATGCTTAAGGACTATCCTCAGATTACGGTACCAGTTGGTGAAATTAGTTCCATTAAGCTTATCTTTCTCTAGGATTGACCTCAACGCAAAAGTGGACAACTGAGGAAGGTTGCTAGGTGCCATTGATCTACAACAGAAAATATGCAAAACACTTAAGACATGTATTCATAAAAGAGCAGGCATATTAAACGCTTTAATACTTATGCTCCCACTAGAAACAACACCCCTCCGATAGTTGCTAAGTGATTCAAGATCCTAAATAAGCAAGCCGACTAGTGAGCTTTAGCATCACCGCTAGCCGTCAAGTGATCTAGGTAGGCAACACCTTGCCAATCGTATCCAATACGACTCCTATTAGTTGGGTGGCATCACATGCCCCGGCTCCCAACCTTCCTCGCCCCGAGCCCCACTGTCGCACCCGGACTTCTAGAGGATACTCGCAGTTCCGTTGAACAGTAGTTGATTGGATTACGGAGCTTACTGGCACCCGCATCTCTTACGAGTAGGCCAACACATGTATGTGTGACAACCAACCCCTACTGTTCATCGTCTACGTAAACCATCCCATAGAAATCAGGATACTACCATTGACGTACTTCATACCATACACACATGGTACGTCAATGGCGTTTAACAAAATGATAGCACAACAGATCTCTAAGACACAAATAAATAGAAATAAGTTGCAAATAGCTCTCACGAGAGCAGAGATAGCAAGTACAATCATCCAGAGGACACATGTCCCAACAATTCATCATTACAACACAGCGGAAGCATCCAAAATGTCTGAGTACAGACAAGATCCAAATAGGCCTAAGAGGCCGGAAACGAAAGACGGAGCCCATCCACGATGTCTCGGATCCTGCCCGGGTCCGCTATCTACTCGTCAGCAGCCTCGTCAAACTCCACGTAGTAGCCATCACGGGGATCCTCGTAAGCGTAGTCTGCGGAAACCACAGCCCCAAAGGGGTCAGTACATAAACGTACTGGCAAGCAAGACTCACAAATCACCAAAGTGTACCGCACAACATCAAGCACAGATGCTTTGGGTTCAACGGAAGAAAGGGTGATACAAAAGATACGGCAGCTGGCTGCACTAACCAACTACAGAACATACTACAACTTCCGGCTAACAGAAAAGAGATAAGATAGCGCATCGTAACCAACTATAACTAACTCCAAACAAACCCATCCTGGATCTCGCCCCTTATCCGAAGAAGCAATCCGAGAATAACTCACACAGTTGGATTAATGATGGTTCAAGTTATTGTGTCAATAAAACTATTACTAGTCAAATTATCATTAGTTAGGTGTAAGTTGTTCTGAGTACTTGTTAGCCAGTACTTTCACCAAGTCATCCATAACCGCGGAAAACACGGCTTCTCAAGAAGATTTATCCCTGCAGGGGTGCACCAATTTGGCCGTACACGTAAGAATAACCCGCCAGATGGAATGCCTCCCACCAAGCGGGGCACTCAACACAACTCAACTCTTCTTCGCATCAAGCCCAAAGAACCCCGTGCAATTGAGCGCACGGCTAATCAAGCCCCACGAAGAAAAGGGGACCCTCATAGCACTCTAAGAACGTGTCTCCCTAAATGCCGACTACAAAAGTTCCACCCTGGCCTGGGTTCGCAAATACATATGCATGCGGCAAATGGAAAACCCAAACTAAATGAGGTGATTTGGACGAGATGCGAATCAAATCAAATTGAGGGGGGCGCCCATACACGCTTCCCACATGCGGATAGTGCGCTCATCATGGATCAGTAGACAAGACCCTTTTCCTAATTAGGGTCGACACTAGCAGGCTTCAAAACCACGCCGGGCCTCCTGCCGGTGCCTTATCATCAAATTATTATTAACCATAACATTAACATGTTGATTGTTTAAACATCGAGCCCCAAGACATAATAGAAATATAGTAATAGAAAGTAACGGGTAACAGACTCGAGCAAAACAACCCTAAGCATGCTAGTAAGACACGGGCAACAAGCAATGGGTTATAGGTGTGGAGGTGAGGCTATATCAGGGTTAAAGGATAACATGTGATAGGATCAGAACATAAGCAACGATGCCAAAGGCTAGCAGAATAGACAATGGAAAGTATCGGTATCCAATGTTGAAAGGAACACAATGGTTCATGTGAGTGAATACTTGCCTGCAAACTCAGCAGCCTGGTACTGAGCTAACTCCTCAGAAGGAGTGTCGTAAACCTCGTCTGTCTAAACGTCGTCGTCTATTCGAGAAGAAGCAAAAAAACAACGTAGAGAGACAAACAATCAATAACATGGCATAATGCACAATCATGGGATGATGCATGGCAATTTAATTGATGCATCAAAAATAAACTAGTTGACAAGATAACATGTTTAAAGGGACCCATATGCAATTGGATTGCATATGAAAAGCCCATGAATTGAGGTTGAAATAATTGTTCTACAACTAATCATCATGTGTAAGTGAATTAGCATGATGCATGGATGAGGAAAACAAAAAGAAAACAACAATAATACCATTTGAAATAAAGTTTACCAAGTTGGAAATTGACTTATTAAGTTATGAAATTTTGGTTCCTTAAAGGTGTTACACAAGCATTTGTTGTTTTCACCAATTTTAAATTGTCCAAAACAGATAAACAAAGTTCATATTTGGAAAGAACACAAAATTTCAGTTGGAATACATGTTTCAATTATTGAAAAAGGAAATAGAATGAATTAATTATGATTTAAACAAGTTTAAACAAGAATTAATTGAAGTTAATCCAAGTATGAATATCATTTGAATTTTTATTTGTCCAAAACATTAAACCAAATTCATGTTTGAAAAGTTTATACCTTTCTGGTTTGAAAACATATTTTATAAGTTCAAACATAATTTAATTTGAGCAAGTTATGAATTTAGTAATTTTAAATGATTTAAACAGGGTTTAAATATTTAACCAATTTTAATTATTCAAAACATGAAACAAAATTTATATTTGGAAAGATGGTTCAAATTAGCATGGAAAACCTATTTTAATATGTGACATTTGATTTAATATTTAATTAGTTATGCATTTAATCAAATTTGAAATGAATTGTTTTGAATATGAAATTTAAACAATTTGAAATGTTAAAACAGAAAACAAATGATTTAATAGGTAGAGAATTTAATTTGGTTCAGTAAACATATTTTATTTCTATTATTTGGAGTTGGATTTTAAAAGTTATTTGCATTTCAATTATAGGGACTAATCTGTAAAATAAAGGACCTAAACTTAAAGAAAACTGGGCAGAAACTATTTCACTGCGCAGTGGCCTAACCTGGGCCCTGCCAGCGGGCCTGGCCAGCGTGGCGCTGCTGCTGGCAGCACGCGTGGCCACCCAGCCACTGGCAGGTGGGCCACGGATGTGGGGGACATAATCCCCAAAAAGATGCGCGCGGGGGCTCGAACCCTGGCCGCGGCGTGCGCGTGCAGTGTGCGTGCCACTGCGGTACTGCTGCTTCGCTTGTCAGGTAAGGGATGCGCAGGGGGGTTATGTTTCAGATAACGTTAACTGAATTTTTCTGCAGGTCGTTTTCTGAACTTCGACAGAGGGCTCGATAGCTCACCGGCGGCGAGCTGCTGCTGCGGTGGAGTTGCTACTGCCGCTGTGCTCGTGTGCGTGTGCTGTGCTACGGGTGCTTGCGGGCGTTGTGCAGCAGAGAAGGAAGCAGGAGAGCACGGTGCTCACCGGCGATGGCAGGGGAAGCAGAGGCTCGGTGGAGGACGCCGGCGGCGACAACACGAGGATGGCGGCGGCGATGTAGGCGGTCTCCGGCACGTGGGGCGTGTCGAGGACGTAGAGGGTACAGTGGGGAGCTCGTTCCCGTTGCTAACCCGCACGGAGACTCACCCTACCGGCGGCGATCATCGCGGATTCAGAGTGTGGCGCTCGGTGGATGGGGGTGGTGGTTGCAGAGAGGAAATCGGCGGCGATTGAGAGAGATAGGGGGAGGTCTAGGGTTAGGGCAGCGCTGAGGGAGCCCTCGGGGCAGTTTTATTATGGAGGAGGGCGCGCGGTGGCCGTCCCCTCTGTTACAGCGGTGACGTGGACTGCCGGATCGCCCTGCCGTACAGGTTGAAGACGATCGCGAACAGGTAAGCAGGCCGGTTGGTGGGCTGGGCCTGCCCACTGCCTGCCCTACCCCTCTCTCTGTTTTCCTTTTAAATTTTTCTGTTTCTTTTTTTTTTGCTGAAAAGAAATAGGAAGAAAAGGCTAGGGTTTTTGGGTTAGAAAATTTTAGGGATAATTTTTTATAGGTTAGATATTATAACAACAACATGTGCAAACTTTGTTTTTTCAAAAAGTTCAAAAAATATTACTGTTTGTAATTTGATGGAATTTGAATGAATTTTGAATATTAAGTGAAATATTGAAAGCAATAATTTAATTAGTTTGAACCTTAGTTTAATGGAAACAATTCGCTGTTTTTAATTGAATATTTCTATTTGAGAATTGTAACATAACAAGTATGAACAATTTGATTTGGAAATTGGTTTGAATTTGAAATAGAAAACAATTGAAAACAGATGCAAAACAAATGGAAAACAAGTGCAAAAACAAATGCAATGATGATGTCATGATGCAAAACATAAAATAACAAGAAATAAAACATTCTAGGGGTGATTTTCATACTTGGGATGTTACAAAACGCCCCCCTTGAAGGAATCGCGCCCCGAGATTCCTACTGAGAAGTGAAAAGGTCTGGATACTTCTTGCGAAGATCCTCTTCGGTCTCCCACGTTGCCTCTTTATCGGAATGATGAGACCACTGTACTTTCAAGAACTTGGTGCTCTTGTTGCGAGTCTTACGCTCGGTCTCATCGAGAATTCGAACAGGGTGCTCCTCATAAGAGAGATCTTCTTGCAGTTTAATGGAATCATGATCAACTGCACGATCTGGATCTTTGAAACACCTCTTGAGCTGTGACACGTGAAACACATCGTGCACCTTGGATAGTTTTTCTGGAAGTTCAGGACGATAGGCATTTTCTGCACGCCTTGAGGGAATGTTGAAAGGACCAATGTATCTTGGTGCAAGTTTTCCTTTCACACCAAAACGATGAGTGCCTCTGAGGGGAGTTACACGGAGATATGCTTTGTCACCAGGTGCATAGATCATATCCCTGTGCTTGCTGTCATAGTAGCTTTCTGACGAGACTGAGCAATCTTGAGATTGTCACGAATGATGCGAACTTTCTCTTCGGCTTCCTTAACAATGTCAGGGCCTAAGAGTGAATGTTCACCAGCTCCTGACCAATTGATTGGACTCCTGCATCTGTGGCCATAGAGAGCTTCAAATGGTGCCATGCCTAGGCTTGCCTGGAAGCTGTTGTTGTAGGAGAATTCAGCATATGGAAGATAATCCTCCCATTTCATGCCAAAGGAGAGACCACATGCTCTGAGCATATCCTCGAGAATCTGATTGACTCTTTCGACTTGCCCTTGAGACTGAGGGTGATAGGCCGTGCTGAACAGAAGTTTGGTGCCCAATGCTTCTTGAAAGCTTTTCCAGAAATGAGAAGTGAATATGCTTCCACGGTCTGAGCTTATTTCCAATGGAACACCATGAAGAGGAACAATCTTTGCGGTGTAGAGCTCTGCTAACTGGCTAGCTGAGATTGTTTCTTTGACAGCAAAGAAGTGAGCTACTTTAGTGAGACGATCAATGACAACGAAGATTGCATCGTTGCCCTTCTTGGACTTTGGAAAACCAGTGACGAAGTCCATTTCAATCATGTCCCACTTCCACTCAGGGATTTTTAGAGGTTGGAGAAGACCGCTGTTTTCTGATGAACTGCCTTAACACGTTGACAAACGTCGCATTCAGAAACGTATTGAGCAATTTCACGTTTCATGCCAGGCCACCAATACAGTGTCTTGAGATCCTGGTACATCTTTGTACTTCCAGGGTGTATGGAGAGAGGAGTTTCATGAGCCTCCTTGAGAATGACATCTTTGAGACTTTGAACTTGAGGAACTGCAATGCGTCCTTCGAAGAACACAGTTCCCTTGTCATCAATTGAGAAGGACTTAAATTTCTCCTTGCCTTCTTTGATATGCTCTACCATCTTCTTGATTTCAGCATCACGAAGTTGTTCAGAACGAATCTTGTCCTTGAGAGTTGGGCTGGCTGTCAAGTTTGCAAGATAGCCTTGAGGAACAAGACTAAGGTTCAGCTTCTGGAATTCTTCATGAAGAGGAGGATGGCTTTCCATGATCATGAGATTATTGCAATACGACTTGCGACTGAGAGCATCGGCCATAACATTAGCCTTGCCTGGAGTGTAAGAAATGGTAAGATCAAAGTCTTTGATCTTTTCAACCCATCTCCTTTGTCTGAGGTTTAGATCTGGTTGAGTGAAGATGTATTTCAGACTCTTATGATCGGAAAAGATTTCAGTGCGATTACCCAACAAGTATTGTCTCCATTTCTTGAGGGCAAACACAACTGCTGCAAGTTCAAGGTCATGAGTGGGATAATTGAGCTCATGTGCGTTCAATTGACGTGAAGCATAAGCCACAACTTGACGTTCTTGCATAAGAACTGCACCTAGACCTTGGAGAGAAGCATCACAGAATATCTGGAAAGGTTTGGTAGGATCTGGGCCAACCAGAACTGGTGTAGAAGTGAGTTTAGTCTTCAGGAGATTGAAACTCTCATCACATTGTGGAGACCAAACGAACTTCTTGTCCTTCTTTGTGAGATCAGTGAGAGGTTTGGCAATCTTGGAAAAGTTTTGGACGAAACGACGGCAATAGCTAGCCAAGCCAAGAAAACTTCTTACTTGCTTCACCGTCTTTGGAGGTTTCCAATCAACAATTTCTTTAACCTTTTCTGGATCAATAGCTATGCCCTTGGCGGAGATGACATGACCAAGGTAAGCAACTTCTGGAATCCAGAACTCACATTTGGAGAACTTGGCATAAAGACGATGCTCGCGAAGTTTCATGAGAGTGAGACGAAGATGCTCTTCATGCTCTTCCTCGGATTTTGAGTAGACAAGAATGTCATCGAGATATACCACAACGAACTTGTCGAGGTATTCATGGAAAATAGAATTCATGAGTCGAGAGAATGTCGCCGGTGCATTGGTTAGACCAAAGGACATGACGGTGTATTCATATAGACCGTACCGAGTGGTGAAAGCTGTTTTTGGAATATCTTCCTTTCTGATCTTTATTTGATGGTAACCCATTCTCAAGTCCAACTTGGAGAATATTGAGGCTCCAGCAAGTTGATCAAAAAGATCATCGATACGAGGAATTGGATACTTGTTTTTGATGGTTTTCTCGTTAAGGGGACGATAGTCAACAACGAGTCTCTTTGTGTGATCCTTCTTTGCAACGAACAGAGTTGGGCAACCCCAAGCCGAGGAACTAGGTTGAATGTAACCTTTCTCCATGTACATATCGATTTGCTCCTTTAACAGTTTCAGTTCAGGAGGAGCTATCTTGTATGGATGCTTAGAGATTGGAGCAGTACCTGGTTCAAGCTCGATCACGAACTCAACTGCTCTGTCCGGAGGCATCCCTGGCAACTCTTCTGGAAAGACGTCACGGAATTCACAAACCACCGGAACATTTTCGAGTGAAGGTAGAGGTTTTGCATCGAGGTTGCATAGCTGAATGGAACTTGATTCATCTGGAGAATAGACTATCTGGCCAGAGGGGTGGAACAGAGTTATCCACTTCTGAGCACAGTCAATCGTAGCTTTATTGGCCTTCAGTTAATCCATACCAAGAATGACATCAATGTCAGAATTGCCAAGCAGTATGAGGGAAGCAAGGAATATGTGGCCTCCAATTAGAATTTGATTTCTGTGACTGATCTTAGACGTTTGCATGGTTGCTCCAGGGGAGTTTACCACTAACGGGGAACCCAAACCAACAAAGGGGAGTTTAACTGCTGTCGCAAAGATCTTTGACACGAAAGAATGCGATGCTCCGGTATCAAACAACACTTTAGCTGGAATAAGGTTTACGGGGAATGTACCGAGAACGACGTCAGGAGATTCCTCAGCTTTGTCGACCTTGATATGATTCACCCTTGCGGTCCTCCCGACAGGCCTGTTGTTGGAGTTGAAGGCTTTAGCCGGGGGAGCACGCACCATTGCCTGGTTTGAGTTAGGACGAGGTGGTGGTGGAGGTAGCTGCCTCTGCGTGCACTTGTCAGCGTAGTGCCCCGTCTGCTTGCGTTTGTAGCAAGTGACGACACGAGGAGGTCCTGGCCTTGGCTGCCCCATTGCAGCCCTCTGATCATGCATCTGAACAGGGTTGGGTGGGCGGGGAGCGAAGCCTGGAGAAGTTTGGGCATATGGAGCCCGAGTGACAGCACCATTTGGCACCCAGATGCGGCGCTTCTGCGGAGGGGTGGTCATGTTGGAGGAGGAACCACCCTCACGCGAGTGCTTGCGAGACTCCTCGCACGCCTTGCGCCCATTTTCTTCATTGAGCGCGGTGTTAACGAGCTCCTCGAAGTTGTTGGCCTTGATGTTGGTGAGGGCGTACTTGAGTTCCGGGTTAAAACCTCTGCGGAACCTTGCCATCTTCTTAGCCTCAGTGGACACCTCATCACCAGCGTAACGAGCGAGGCGATTGAACTCACTCTGATAGCCAATGACGTCCAGCTTGCCCTGCTTGAGTGAGCAAAACTCTTCACGCATCCTTTCCATGAGACCATCTGGAATGTGGTGCTTCAGGAAGGCTTCCTTGAAACAACCCCAGGTGATTGGGTACCAGCTCTCATGGTCTGGTAGTTTTCCCACCAAGTAGCTGCCTGACCCTTCAGCAGATAGGAGGCATACTTGACCTTGTCTTCCTCAGCAACGTGAGCAATGTCCAGAGCCTTGGCTATCTCACGGATCCAGTCATCAGCATCCAGAGGCTCGCGTGTTGCCACGAAAGCTCTCGGGCCCAGACTGAGAAACTCCTTGATACTGACTCGTGGAGCCGTCTGGTTGTTGTGCTGAGTAGTCTAGAACTGGGCCATCTGCGTCATGACTTGAGTCATCTGAGTTAACAGCTCCGTGATTGGCGGTGGCTCAGGCGGGGTGTTCCTTGTTGGCGGCATCCTGAATGGAAATGCATTTTAGCACAACAACAGAAAAGGATAGACTTGGAAACCGAAAGAGAGATTATTCCGACGCATGAATAGATAACCAACAGGTACATCATCACATGTTCAAATACATCAGAATATCCAACACACCATAAATGGTTCAAATGCCAAAGGATAACTAAACATAGCTAAGAATGGATACATCGGTACTCCCATGCTCATCACGCAGGACGACGGCTAGGAGTACGGCGAGAGGTACGGTGAGGAGCACGCCTACGAAAGTAGGTAGAACGACGATCCACATAGATCTGACGTGGTCTGAAAGCGACTCTAGGTGTGGTGAAGTACATAGCGTCGACTCCCTGTGCTCCAAAGCGTGGAATCCCAGTGTAACCAGCACCGAGGTTAAGGAGTGGACCTCTGATCGGCTCGTAACCTCCAGCATCTGGCAGACGACGACCAACTGGCTGCTCGAAACGTGCAAAGCGCTCATCTCCAACAAAGTCTGTGGTTTAAGTCGCCAGACGAGTCAAAGCAAGGTAGAGCTGCTCTCTGACTGAAGCCAACTCCTGAGATAGTGTGCTGGCAACTGCGTCACTGTGCCTCACAAACTGAGCGGTGGTGTGCAGCCTGGTGTTATCATGCTCGTAGACATCCAAGTTTTCGTAGAGAGTGAAGTGAGCCCCCTCTGAAGTGATGTAACCACGGGGGATGTGGCGATAGATAGAATCTTCAAACCCCCAGTAGTCAGCACGAAGGACGGTGAGACTCACACAAGCTGCCTGTTGCACGGCCATATCCACTGTGGAACCTACTGCCTCGTAGCGGTGGGCTACGCTCATGCCATCATCTGACAGAATGTAGACGATAGCCTGGTAGTAGGTCTGCTCAAACTCTTGCTGGTACTCGTAGACCTGGTACTCTGGTGCCCAACGGAACCCCAGATAAGTGACCATGTCTCTCAGCATCTCCGGATAACCGGCAGTGCTCTCGCAACGAGTCATACGCACCACCTGCGGGTAGAACCTGAGATCCATCTGCAGATGATGGGGAAGTTTTGATTAGACGCCGGTAGAAGAACTGAAGTGGAAAGCAACAACAAGGTTTCAACGGACGATAAGAATGTTGAGAAGAACAGGATATCGAAGCAACATTCGGGAAACACGAGACCAAAAACTCCTGAGGTACTACGGAACCCATCCGGGCTTCTAAAGGATCAATATCTACTTCTTAAGGAATAGAGGATCTGCTTCCGGGGCTTACACGCCTCCGTTCTCAATCGTGAGTAGGCAACATGATAAATCATGTCACAACCACCTCCATTCCTATGGTCTAGTAGATATAACTATCCTAGAGAAACCAGGATACGTGAAACCCTAACTTGAAAGTTTAGATGAGAAGGGAAAACAACGTTGCACTTCCTTACCAGAAAAGGGAGGGTGGGTGGGGAAAGAGGAAAAAGAACAGAATTCCTACTCTCACGTTTCATTTTTTCCTATATAGCTACAAAATAGTTTCTAGACTCAACTGTGACCAGTAAAAGGGATCCTACAGGCAGACAGGCTCTGATACCATTGTCGCACCCGGACTTCTAGAGGATACTCGCATTTCCGTTGAACAGTAGTTGATTGGATTACGGGGCTTACCGGCACCCGCATCTCTTACGAGTAGGCCAACACACGTATGTGTGACAACCAACCCCTACTGTTCATCGTCTACGTAAACCATCCCATAGAAATCAGGATACTACCATTGACGTACTTCATACCATACACACATGGTACGCCAACGGCGTTTAACAAAATGATAGCACAACAGATTTCTAAGACACAAATAAATAGAAATAAGTTGCAAATAGCTCTCACTAGAGCAGAGATAGCAAGTACAATCATCCAGAGGACACATGTCCCAACAATTCATCATTACAACACAGCGGAAGCATCCAAAATGTCTGAGTACAGACAAGATCCAAATAGGACTAAGAGGCCGGAAACGAAAAGACGGAGCCCATCCACGATGTCTCGGATCCTGCCCGGGTCCGCTATCTACTCGTCAGCAGCCTCGTCAAACTCCACGTAGTAGCCATCACGGGGATCCTCGTAAGCGTAGTCTGCGGAAACCACAGCCCCAAAGGGGTCAGTACATAAACGAACTGGCAAGCAAGACTCACAAATCACCAAAGTGTACCCCACAACATCAAGCACAGATGCTTTGGGTTCAACGGAAGAAAGGGTGATACAAAAGATACGGCAGCTGGCTGCACTAACCAACTACAGAACATACTACAACTTCCGGCTAACAGAAAAGAGATAAGATAGCGTATCGTAACCAACTATAACTAACTCCAAACAAACCCATCCTGGATCTCGCCCCTTATCCGAAGAAGCAATCCGAGAATAACTCACACAGTTGGATTAATGATGGTTCAAGTTATTGTGTCAATAAAACTATTACTAGTCAAGTTATCATTAGTTAGGCGTAAGTTGTTCTGAGTACTTGTTAGCCAGTACTTTCACCAAGTCATCCATAACCGCGGCAAACACGGCTTCTCGAGAAGATTTATCCCTGCAGGGGTGCACCAATTTGGCCGTACACGTAAGAATAACCCGCCAGATGGAATGCCTCCCACCAAGCGGGGCACTCAACACAACTCAACTCTTCTTCGCATCAAGCCCAAAGAACCCCGTGCAATTGAGCGCACGGCTAATCAAGCCCCACGAAGAAAAGGGGACCCTCATAGCACTCTAAGAACGTGTCTCCCTAAATGCCGACTACAAAAGTTCCACCCTGGCCTGGGTTCGCAAATACATATGCATGCGGCAAATGGAAAACCCGAACTAAATGAGGTGATTTGGACGAGATGCGAATCAAATCAAATTGAGGGGGGCGCCCATACACGCTTCCCACATGCGGATAGTGCGCTCATCATGGATCAGTAGACAAGACCCTTTTCCTAATTAGGGTCGACACTAGCAGGCATCAAAACCACGCCGGGCCTCCTGCCGGTGCCTTATCATCAAATTATTATTAACCATAACATTAACATGTTGATTGTTTAAACATCGAGCCCCAGGACATAATAGAAATATAGTAATAGAAAGTAACGGGTAACAGACTCGAGCAAAACAACCCTAAGCATGCTAGTAAGACACGGGCAACAAGCAATGGGGTTATAGGTGTGGAGGTGAGGCTATATCAGGGTTAAAGGATAACATGTGATAGGATCAGAACAGAAGCAACGATGCCAAAGGCTAGCAGAATAGACAACGGAAAGTATCGGTATCCAATGTTGAAAGGAACACAATGGTTCATGTGAGTGAATACTTGCCTGCAAACTCAGCAGCCTGGTACTGAGCTAACTCCTCAGAAGGGGTGTCGTAAACCTCGTCTGTCTCAACGTCGTCGTCTATTCGAGAAGAAGCAAACAAACAACGTAGAGAGACAAACAATCAATAACATGGCATAATGCACAATCATGGGATGAAGCATGGCAATTTAATTGATGCATCAAAAATAAACTAGTTGACAAGATAACATGTTTAAAGGGACCCATATGCAATTGGATTGCATATGGAAAGCCCATGAATTGAGGTTGAAATAATTGTTCTACAACTAATCATCATGTGTAAGTGAATTAGCATGATGCATGGATGAGGAAAACAAAAAGAAAACAACAATAAATACCATTTGAAATAAAGTTTACCAAGTTTGGAAATTGACTTATTAAGTTATGAAATTTTGGTTCCTTAAAGGTGTTACACAAGCATTTGTTGTTTTCACCAATTTAAATTGTCCAAAACAGATAACAAAGTTCATATTTGGAAAGAACACAAAATTTCAGTTGGAATACATGTTTCAATTATTGAAAAAGGAAATAGAATGAATTAATTATGATTTAAACAAGTTTAAACAAGAATTAATTGAAGTTAATCCAAGTATGAATATTATTTGAATTTTCATTTGTCCAAAACATTAAACCAAATTCATGTTTGAAAAGTTTATACCTTTCTGGTTTGAAAACATATTTTATAAGTTCAAAAATAATTTAATTTGAGCAAGTTATGAATTTAGCAATTTTAAATGATTTAAACAGGGTTAATTATTCAAAACATGAAACAAAATTTATATTTGGAAAGATGGTTCAAATTAGCATGGAAAACCTATTTAATATGTGACATTTGATTTAATATTTAATTAGTTATGCATTTAATCAAATTTGAAATGAATTGTTTGAATTTGAATTTTAAAACAATTTGAAATGTTCAAAACAGAAAAAAAATGATTTAAATAGGTAGAGAATTTAATTTGGTTCAGTAAACATATTTTATTTATATTATTTGGAGTTGGATTTTAAAAGTTATTTGCATTTCAATTATAGGGACTAATCTGTAAAATAAAGGACCTAAACTTAAAAGAAAACTGGGCAGAAACTATTTTCACTGCGCAGTGGCCTAACCTGGGCCACTGCCAGCGGGCCCTGGCCAGCGTGGCGCTGCGTGGCAGCACGCGTGGCCACCCAGGCCACTGGCAGGTGGGCCACGGATGTGGGGGAAATAATCCCCAAAAAAGATGCGCGCGGGGGCTCGAACCCTGGCCGCGGCGTGCGCGTGCAGTGGTGCGTGCCACTGCGGTACTGCTGCTTCGCTTGTCAGGTAAGGGATGCGCAGGGGGGTTATGTTTCAGATAACGTTAACTGAATTTTTCTGCAGGTCGTTTTCTGAACTTCGACAGAGGGCTCGATAGCTCACCGGCGGCGAGCTGCTGCTGCGGTGGAGTTGCTACTGCCGCTGTGCTCGTGTGCGTGTGCTGTGCTACGGGTGCTCGCGGGCGTTGTGCAGCAGTGAAGGAAGCAGGAGAGCACGGTGCTCACTGGCGATGGCAGGGGAAGCAGAGGCTCGGTGGAGGACGCCGGCGGCGACAGCACGAGGATGGCGGCGGCGATGTAGGCGGTCTCCGGCACGGTGGCGGTGTCGAGGACGTAGAGGGTACAGCGGGGAGCTCGTTCCCGTTGCTAACCCGCACGGAGACTCACCCTACCGGCGGCGATCATCGCGGATTCAGAGCGTGGCGCTCGGTGGATGGGGGGTGGTGGTTGCAGAGAGGAAATCGGCGGCGATTGAGAGAGATAGGGGGAGGTCTAGGGTTAGGGCAGCGCTCAGGGAGCCCTCGGGGCAGTTTTATTATGGAGGAGGGCGCGCGGTGGCCGTCCCCTCTGTTACAGCGGCGACGTGGACTGCCGGATCGCCCTGCCGTACAGGTTGAAGACGATCGCGAACAGGTAAGCAGGCCGGTTGGTGGGCTGGACCTGCCCACTGCCTGCCCTACCCCTCTCTCTGTTTTCCTTTTTAAATTTTTCTGTTTCTTTTTTTTTTTGCTGAAAAGAAATAGGAAGAAAAGCCTAGGGTTTTTGGGTTAGAAAATTTTAGGGATAATTTTTTATAGGTTAGATATTATAACAACAACATGTGCAAACTTTGTTTTTTTCAAAAAGTTCAAAAAATATTGCTGTTTGTAATTTGATGGAATTTGAATGAATTTTGAATATTAAGTGAAATATTGAAAGCAATAATTTAATTAGTTTGAACCTTAGTTTAATGGAAACAATTAGCTGTTTTTAATTGAATATTTCTATTTGAGAATTGTAACATAACAAGTATGAACAATTTGATTTGGAAATTGGTTTGAATTTGAAATAGAAAACAATTGAAAATAGATGCAAAACAATGCAAACAAAAGCAATGATTAAGATGCCATGATGCAAAACAATAATTTAACAGAAAGCAAACATTCTAGGGTGGTTTTTCATACTTGGGATGTTACACCCACAACCGTTGTGATTGACTCGTCTAGATTACCAAGTGCTTACGCTTGTAAGAGTCCGACTCAAAACCACCTAATCGGAAAGAATTGGTAGCACCTCAATTTCATGAGCCCACTACCACGAATGTCCAACTTGTGATGGTGCAGCACTGACGGGGCGACCGACTAGACCTTCTTTGAGGGATTAAAATCTACCAACTATCTAAATAGAGGTAAAAAGAGACATAACAATAACACAAATAAAGCAATTACAATGTGAAATGGTATGGCTCTCTTCATGGTGATCTCCATCTCCACAAAGCTTGTAAGTCGACTCGTACCAACTCTTGTCACGTGCCATCTTACTCCACGTAGCCGACTTGTACATCGACTTGCATGTCACCGGGTTCTCCAACAAGCTACACTAGCTAGTAAATCAAAGATTACATAGAGAATCCGACACGCATGCCGGTATACAATAAAATGACAGCACCTAGGCTCCAGCCGGCTGATAAAAAACATGATACGTAGATCATGTATGGATTACACATATCACATGCACATAAGTCATACCATTCACAACTTCCTGCAAAAACAAGTTATGCATAGATACGATGTCTACCGGTGTTGTGAAACTCGTAACGACATCTAAGGCGCTACGACAGGGCGAAGCCGGCGGTCCGAACATGGATTTCGAACATGGATTTCTTCATCGGATAAAACGATTTTACCCAAATCTGATCCGTATTCCGATTCGATCAAACTCTTTGATCTTCGATCACCGCAACTGAATTTATGTGTCACGGTATACCCCGATGGCGGAAACCGACCGGTAGGGGTAAGTTGTTCCACGACCTTAGCAGTACGATCACGGAAACCAGATCATCCATTAACCCCGAGTACGACTGATCCAATCAACCTTGTACAAAACCGATCTATCTCATAGAACGACCACCAAAACAGCACTTAGATCCAATCTAATGCTAACTACATATCACATATGTACGGATCTCGGGCCTAACACCAGAAGCTACCGCTCTGATACCACTGTTGGGACGCGTAGAGATAAACAAAACTTTTTCCTACGCGGTCCTTCCAAAATCTAGCCGAGGTAGAAGGCCACGATGATTACCACTAGACGCGCGGTTGCGGATTATCGATACAGCGCGTCGGGGCAGTGTAGTCCCACGATCCGATCCAGCCGATCCAATCCACGAACGTCAAAGTGCTGAACGTACAACACCTCTGCCGGTATCCACACGTACGAGGAGGAGCTCCGACGGCGGACTGCTAGGTCCGGTGCGACGGCTGAACTGAGTGGGGCTAGGGTTCCGAACACATGGGAGTGGACTAACGTGCCCGTTGGGCAACCTGCGCCCCTCTTTATATAGCGAATGGTAGTGGGCTTCACAACACTTGTGGCCCATTCCCTCTGTGAGTCCGACTCACAAACTCAGTCCATTTCTGGTTCAGGTCCAACCCGACCAATACTTGCTCCCGCTCTTAAGTGTGCGACTCTACAGGCTCATGGCGACTTGGACACGATTGGAGTCCGACTCTCAATCGATCAATCGGTAGCGGCTCCTAGCAGAACGTGCCGACTCCCAAGTCCCATTAAGTCATGACGACATACCTTTCAATGTGATATTCATCTTAGTCCCTTTTGCCTCACGATATACCTTGTCGAACTATAGGCGATTTATCGTCGTCCCTTAAATAGTTTGACTCTCTTCTCGATCCGTGATATGTGATTCATCTGACTAACTCTTAGTCAACAGACACAGTTAACACTTAACCGAGTCGCACATGGCCATGCATTCTGAATCATATCACTCGAGAGGGCCCAGAGAATATCTCTCCATTCGGAGGGGCAAAATCCCATCTTGATTATCCACATCACGCAGTTTGTTTCTCATTCGACCCGAACTCTGCCTTTATAATTGCCTTGTCATAGAGCAGCGTTTAACAGAACCTAAGTCGATGATCCACAACTCGGATTGTGCGACAACCTCAGGTCTAAGGATTACATTGATTGAGACATGCAAATGACGACTTGCTTGTTACATCTCAATATGGGTCAGTCCGACTTGCTAAACTCTTTAGCCAAGTCCGTGATCGTTGGAATGGCATCACCAGGCCCATGACAAGTGGAACCATGTCATCAGCCAACACTCACATTAGTCTAGGGTGTGTGTCCAGCACAAACTTAATGACCAAGGACAATCTAGTATGAACAACATGAATATATAGTTCCACAATCGAATCACATATTCAATGACATATATCGGATGTTCAAAACAAGGACAACTTAATAACCTTATGAATACATTGGGAATTACATCATCCATGATTGCCTCTAGGGCATATTCCCAACAGTTGAGCGCTACGTAGATATTTTGGGCGTCCTTGAGCTACAGAAAGGCCGGCGTCACAATATGCAAAAAAATTGTATAAAAAGGATGTCGGCAACAATTTCAAAGGAGCACGTCGGCGGTCTGGTTCGTCTCCAACAGCGCCTGCTCTCTCTCCCGTACGCCGGTGCTGTTGATGTAGGGTAGAGGCGACGGTATGCTGCTGCTGCGCCGACAGCTCCGTCGCCGCATCTGTAAGCTCTGGCTTCATAGGCAGCCTCTTTGGCGCCAAAATTGATGCCGTCGCATGCGGGAGGCCGAGCTTCTTTGGAATTTTTGGCGGCATGGTGCTGGAATGTGAGGAGGCGGCGGCTGTGGCGGTGGGAAGGGGGGGATGGAGGGGACAATCACTGTTTCGGTGTTCTGCGCGCCAAAATGGTGCCTTGAGGGACCGACGGGCGGGGGGCGCCTGTCGGGTGGGTGACCGGGCAATGTCCGACGCCCTCAGGACGGCTCCCAAGTTTGGCGGGTGGGCTGGGGGGCCCGGACACAAATATAGCGGGTGCACACCATTGGGGGGTGCCGCTGCGGCGGGTTTTTTTTTTAGTCCGGACCCCCATTGGGCCTTTGGGGGTGGCGTGGAGATGCTATAAGTTTCTGGATGAAGAAAATTAATTCGGTCGATGTGGTCGGACTCTAAAATGGATTTATAACCAGAATTTCCATGGGTTCGTCTTAGGTCTTCTTTCTCCAATCTTGGATTCAACAAGTAGTTGAATTTCATGACCAATGGTGGGTTTCATCGTGGGACAACATCGTGATCGACATATCGATTTATTATCCACCTATGTATCTATTCTTTCTAAGCTATAAACAGGTTGAGGATCCACCAAGTTTGGTTATATCATAGACTCAAGAAACGGGCCCCTAAATTACATTGCTCATGTTCAAGCCGTAACAACTTGATCCATCAAAATTCTACCGTGGTGATGCTCATACCATACAAGCGCCGCACGTGTGGTCACCAAGGTGGATACCGAGCCAGTTTGATTTGACTCAACTTAACTCGTAAATAATCGTTAGTTAACGAGTTTGCTCGACTCGACTCGTTAACTTAACGAGCAAATATCTCGAGCTTGGCTCGACTCGATTAATACTCGAGTTGACTATGTAAGCTCGATAAGCTCACTAGGAAACTGAGAAACCTAATCTGTTAATTATGGAGCAAGATTACAAGGAGGTGGATACATCGTGGATGCACCTCCAAGTAAATTTTGGAGACTTTAATCGGAATGCTCCTATATTTTTGTCCTTAAGGTCTTGCATTTTATTTAGTGTTGACTAATCTATGATTTAGCATATCAATGTAAGGACATTAACGAGCTTATCGAGTACTTGCAACTCGACTCGTTAAACTTGTTTCCTTAACGAGCTGGAAAGTACAACTCGGCTTGGCTCATTAGTGTGCGAGTTTGAGCCGATCCGAGCCAAGTTTTCGAGTACTAGTTAAGCTCACGAGTTTCGAGTTTTATTTCCACCCAGTCACCATATGAATTTAGGGAGAGTCCTAGCCAGCGATGAAAGCAAAACTAAGCCGCTTTTGTGCTCGTTTCTTCTTTGATTGCTTGTAAATGGTAAAAGGAACACCAATAAACTCCGGAGAGAAGCAAACGGAGTGTGCACCAGCCCGTTGCTATGGTTAACATTCACACTTCAGACTTCACTTTACGCTTTGACTGACTTTTTTTCTTTTCCAGAAACACGCTTACGCTGACTCAGGAAAAAATAAACACAAACAGCGGAGAGCGTCGCCTCTTTCAGACAACGAAAAAAAATTCAGACAACGAAAGATATTCATACGAGGCCATACCAAAATTCTCACAAAACACAAAAGGGCAGGCTAAAAGAAACGATAATGCCATCTCAAGGGCGACAAGTACTAAATTATCATTATTGATTCTACCACAAAAGTCTACTACAACACACTGCCTGGCCTGGCCTTGCCAGCGTTCGACCAAAATGGCCCATCACAATTTTTTCACAAGACCTATGGATGATGTCTGTCTTCTAAGAGAAGAAACAACAGCAGCACAATGAAAGAGCCCAGTGAGACCAGAGTGTCAAGCCGCTGCGGCGGGTTGCTGTTTCTTGGCCTGCGCCTTGTACTTGGGGTGCTTCCCTTTCCAGCCTTTCTTCGGCTGCTGCTCGGGCTCCGGCGTCTCCTCGACAGCCGCCTCGGAGTTGGCATCGGCGGTGAATGGGGAGTAGAGGAACCTCTTCGTGTTGCCCGCCTGCGTACACGAGAGCTTGATGATCTGCCTGCCCCACATCCACTTGAGCAGGACCTTCATGTGGGTCTTGCTCTTCAGGCCCTCGATGGCAGCATCCTGTTGTGGACAGATATGTTTGCATCAGATCAAGGACTTGATTAAACAGATATCAAGGACTTAATTAGATATACATATAAACAATAGCATTACATGTACTCCAAATACGATGACATGCCTTTTTAGGTAAAATCAGATAACACTGGAATAAGCCGAGCTACATTAGAGAATGGCAGAGAACAAATCAACGAATACGCAAGTCCTATAGTGCAGTAAGGAAATGATATAATTGCTATGCATAATGTTTGAATGAATTTACAGGTTTACCAATGTTCTCAAGCACCAAGGAAAGAGCAAGCCTCTACTAATAACAGTGGGGCTTATTAGCTACTTTTTTCTTCCCAAATGAGCTACTGTTACTAAGAAAAACCGAACATCCAGAAAGGGCAAGGCCTTGACAAACATTTTGATACGCTCCTCCACTGCTGATGGGATATAAGCAAGTTTCAGAACTGCCATTGGGGGATAACAATGTGGGTCTTGCTCTTTAGGCCCTTGATGGCCGCATCATGCTGTGGCCACACATTTTTTGCATCAGCGCAATGGCTTGATTAGATAGGTATAAACAGTAACATTACATGTACTCCGAAGTACCATGACATGCACTTTTAGGTGAAACCAGATAAACACTTTGTAAAATAAGCCGAGCTAGATTAGAGAATGGCAAGACCAAATCAACAGATACGCAGGTCCTACAGTGCAGTTAGGAGATTATGTAAATGATATGCATAATGTTCGAATGGATTTACAGGTTGCCAGTGTTCTCAAGATGACAAGGAAAGAACAAACATGTAATACCAACAGTAGGGCTTATTAGCTACTGCTACTAAGAGATTCAGAGTAACCGCGCATCCAGAAAGGACAAGGCTTTGACAAATAACTCAATATGCCCCTCCACTGCTGATGGGATTCAAGCATGTTTCGGAACTGCCATTGGGAGATGACAAATACACTATGCATAACGTTTGAATGATAGATAGGTTTCCGATTTTGTTAAGAGTACGATAGAATGAGAAAGCCCATAATAAGAATTGTGGGGCCTATTAGCTACTAGTACCAAGAGATTTAGAATAGACGCATGTTCACAAGCACGAGGCTGTCAAAAAAAACATTTTGATATTCTCTGGTTAACTAGAATAAAAACCATACAGAGAAACCACAGTGCACCTAGACAAAAGTGTCAAGAACCAAAAGTGTTTAGGTCATCATAATATGTTTGGCTTATTCTCACACAATGACCAAAGTTACGCCCCAGTCTAACCTAGTTGCAGAAACTCAATAGTAAATACACTAAGATTCTGATTCTATAATTGATTTGAAATGCATACACCATATACAGTTTAACCACGAAAAGTCACTGCATTTACCATCAATGTGAAATGGGAGTAGGCAGATACACACAACACACTGGACTGGACTACAAATTACAGTATCATACATATGAGGGCTCACTGCCAAGGAAGAGAGTAAAACCATTGATTCTGCTATTATTTTTCTATTTCACCTACTTGCTTCTTTTAAAATGCAGAAGGCTAGGGTACTAAAAAGGGGGCAGACACTATCATCTTCATGATCTAAACATCCCCTCATCAAAGAAGAAAGTATACAGAGACCAAGTTATATTACTTGCTTCTCGGCATCAGCTTAATATGCTTTTACTACCACAGTTACTGGCCACGGACAAACGAAGTCTAAGTTGCGCCACATGGAGCTCAATCAGCAGACGTTCAGACAGAAACAGCTGAGATGATGCATGGCAGCAGTCATAGAATACGTTGAAGTGGTTCCAGGTTTTGCCGAAGCATTTTAGCTGCCAAGCGAGATTCAGACTAACTGTATGTCCAGAAGGACGAGGCATTGCCAAGCATTTCAAGATGCTTTTACTAAACAACATAAAAGACTCGTGTAGTGACCACATTGCGCATCTAAAACACAAGTATCAAGAGCAGGAACCAGTGGCTTACCTCACGAAGTGTCTAGGTCAACAAAGCACAAAATTCCGATTATTAGTGCACAATGACCAAAAGTGCTGCCACTGTCAAACCTACAGGTAATCCCTAGTAGTACGCAGATGCTTACCATGTGATCATTGTGTTGAAATACATACACCATATTCAATTTAATCACAAGCTACTGCACAGTGAACACTACGAAAACAAAATGGATGCACCGGTAACTAACAACTCTACAATTCTTCATTTTCACCTAATTGTTTCCCAGGTGCAAGTATCTAAGGTGAGAACTGAGAAGACACTATCATGTTCATGGTCTGAACATCATCTCAGCAGAGAAGGATGTATAGGCGTAGACAAAGCTCTGCTGAAGTTGCTTACGGGCGTCAGTTCGTATATGCGGCTTACCACACAGCTACTGCACATGGATGGACAAAATTGCACTACATCGAGCTCAATCTGCAGAGAGGTTCACATACGAGAACAACCCAGATTATTTGATCATGGGTTGAAAATAAACCACATGCACTTTAGTCACAAGTCACAGCACGATTAATATAGATTGGCAGGCTCAAACTGTTATAGACACTACATTCTGGAATGGATTAGACACTACAATATCATACTACACATGAAGGGCTAAGTGCCAAGAAAGGCAGTAAGACAACTGATTCTACTCTTTTTTTTTCACCTAATTGTTTCACCATTGCAAGAAGCCAAGGCACTGAAAAGAGGGCAGAAACTATGTTTTTCATGGTCTAAAAATCATTTAACCGAAGTATACAGAGACAAGGCTACATTAATTTCGCCTGGGCGTCAGTTTCTGCATGCTCTTACTACTAGCACAGCTACTTGTCATGGACGAACAAAGTGGCGCTACATCGAGCTCAGTCGGCGGAAGGCTCATAGACACAGACAGCTGAGAGTTGACGCGCGGCGGCGTGAGTGAGTACGGTACCTTGGCGTGGTTCCAGGTGTTGCCGACGGTGAGGGCCCGTGGTCGGCGAGGATCTGGAGCAGGCGGCCGGAGATGGCGACGGCCTCCTCCTTGGGCACCTTGGGATTGATCCGGCGCACGTCCACCGCCCGCTTCCGCGAGAAATGCCTCCTCAACACCTCCCACGCCATCGACCCCGCCCCTCCGCCTCCTCCACCGCCGCCGCCGAGGCCGCCTCGGAGGAACTGCATATCGCCGCCGCCGCCGCCGCCCGGTCACTGCTCGCTACTCTGGGGTTCAGGTCGGCTCCTTTTGGTTCGGCCGAGCAGAGGGGAGGCCCAAGAAGAGGAAGTAGTCAACCCAGTGGGCCACATGGGAGTCATAAAATGGCTTAGCCTCCGGCCATTGGTTTTGTATAAGTGGGTAGTAGGGTAGCCTATGGGCTTGGCCCAATTCTCGTCCCCTTCACTGTCTCGGCGGCTCTGCGGCCACTGAGACCCGACCAACCATCCCATATCTCTCTCCGCCGCGATGAGCTCCGGCGGCCGCCGGTGATACCGCCGCCGCTTGACGAAATCGCCTTCTTCTCCGTGGTAAGACAAATCAATCCCTACTTTCCTCCCCCTTATGCTTCCTACTGAGCCGGCACGAGCTCGGTGAGGTCAGTGCCCGCCACGAGAAGCCGATCGAGACCGCCGGGGAACTCCGTGATGAGCTCGGCTTGGTCCGATTCGGTTCCGATCGGATGACCTGGTCTGAGATTTTTGACGAATTTTGCTTTCTGCAGCCAGATGCTTAGGCAGCGCAGCGCACATGTCAGCTCTGCGTCCGTGCAAGGGAGCCGTCGAGTGGTCGCCGCCGCGCTGGTCAGGCTTCTCGACGCCGAGGAAGTTTGTTCCTGCTGCTGCGTCTTCCAGCTTTCCGAATGGGGCCGACGCGTGCCGACTGAACAAGCCGGGGAGCTACTGCTTGCTGCGTGCGTCTCCTCAGTCCTTCTGCAGAAGTACCAGGTAGTGCTTGCTTACTGTCAAACTTATTCCGACATAATCCGAAATTAGGAGTACAACACGTGCAATGTGTGGATTTTGACAACGATGATTAGTCACTAGGAATTACTATTTGCCAATTTGCGGTCAGTTCTATACAAAAGTAAAGGAAGTTTCAGTGTTGAATTTTCTAGAGAACGTTGATGACTGGAGATAGTTAAAACCACTTTGTTTGTTGAGTCGGATGCGGCACCGTCTCATTGGGAATCATACTGACTAGTAAGTAGTCTCTCTCATGTTCAATCCGACTATAAGTTATTAAGATGCATTTGTACCACTGAACTCTGTTGCAATCGTGCTGCAAGAGAATTGACGGACCAGTAGCAGCGTGCCAAGTACTATTATGACGTTGAGAGAAACACATCTCATGCATAAATTACATACAACGTACGCCCTTCCTCTTTAACCAGGAGGTTCTCAACACGGCAAGTTTACAGTTTCAGCCCCTTCTGTTATGATGCGGTAGTTAAATAAATATATATCGAAAACTAGTTATTCCTAATCTAATCATCCCAGATTTAACATGCTCACTGAAGTCTGCTGTGCTTATGCTTTAAATATCAATTTCAAACATAATTTTTGGTTCATTTGTTAATGGGTATGTGCGCGGTTCAACCATCAGACAAGATGCGCATTGTGGTTGAAGAAACCTAATTGTGTGATAGCTTGGTCAGTGCACTGTAAGTGCCAGGGGTTGAGAAACTATCAATTAAGTGCTCATATGATTTTGGTGCCATCAGATGGTCAAAGGTAGATAGCTTTACTGTAACAGGGCACTCTCTATCTTGCATTTGATCTAATTATATTCACTCAGTTTTATGCAAAGAATGAGAAATTATTCAGTGCTGTGTTTTCTAGATAACATAGCTGGCTGGAGATTGTTAAAGTACTCTGTTTGTTCGAATTGGATGCCAATTTGCGGTCAGTTCTATACGAAAGTATAGAAGTTTCAGTGTTGAGTTTTCTAGAGAACGCTGATGACTTTACATAGTTAAACCACATTGCTTGTTTTAGTCGGATGCGGCACCGTCTCATTGGGAATCATACTGACTAGTAGTCTCTCTTATGTTCAAATCCGACTATAAGTTATTAAGATGCATTTGTACCACTGAACTCTGTTGCAATCGCGCTGCAAGAGAATTGACCGACCAGTAGCAGTGTGCCAAGTATTATTATGACGTTGAGAGAAACTCCATCTCATGCATCGATTACACACAACGTACGCCCTTCCTCTTTAACCAGGAGGTTCTCAATACGGCAAGTTTTCAGTTTCAGTCCCTTCTGTTATGATGCGGTAGTTAAATAAATATATATTGGAAAACTAGTTATGCCTAATCTAATCATCCTAGATTTAACCTGCTCACTGAAGTCTGCTGTGCTTATGCTTTAAATATCAATTTCGAACATAACTTTTGATTCATTCGTTAATGGGTATGTCCGTGGTTCCACCATCAGAAAGATGCACACCTCCAGAATTTTGTGGTTGAAGAAGCCTAATTGTGTGATAGCTTGGTCAGTGCACTGTAAGTGACAGGGGTTGAGAAACTTTTAATTAAGTGCTCATATGATTTTGGTGCCATCAGATGGTCAATGTAGATTTATTTACTTGAACAGGGCACTCTCTCTATCTTAGGATGAAGAATATGGTTGCCATATTCAATTACTGGAAAGCCGGTCTCACGCTTGGATTGTTTCTGGATTCGTTCAAATATGAAGTGGATGAATTTCTTGAATCATGTAATCCGTTCAACTTTGAGATCAGTAATATATTTAATGGGCTTTGGTAAGCCGCCGATTTCTAGTGCTTTGCTTCATCTGCCAGTTCCATTCCGTATCACATTTTTTTTCTTTGGTTTTCATTTATTCATCATTTCAACTTTTGTCGTTTTTGGGCCTTGATTTGTCTCTGCTGCTTTCGTTTGATGATTAAGGCTTATGTTAGCGTTTTGATGATTAAGGCTTATGTTAGCTTATGTGATCGTCGATTATTTCTGTCGGATTTTTACCTCCTTTCTGCGTTTTACTTTGTTGATTAAGGCTCTACTTAGATGCATCCACTTTTGTCCAACTTTAAGATAATTTATATGAGACGGATGGAGTACATTTTGGGATTATTTGCACTGATTTATTATATTCTTCGTGACAGAAACGCAATAATAACTCTCATTTGGTTGGCATCCGGGGCTGACGGAGTAAGGGCTAAGGGGGATATTCGGAATCTAGGAACGCGTCAACCTTGGTTTAACCACCTACTCCCTCCGTTCTAAATCAATTGTCGTGTAATTGTCAAATAAACTATGGTTGTATAGTGTATTGATACATCTACATTTTGACAAATTAACGGCAATTAATTCGAAATGTGGAGAGCAGTTAAAATGGTATTAATAGCATTAATATATACAAAAACTAGCATGAAAATACACTGCCATCATTTTGAGAATATATTAACGTCGTGAAGATATCAATTACACCCGGCCTGCAACAAGAATGCCCTACTTGCATGATGGATGCACGCAGCTAAAAGAAAAATGAAGAAGCTAAAAAAAGAGGTCCTGCCACATAATTCCAATCCTTTAAGCAGCAACACAACCACCACCAATATAACAGTTGTTGGCCATTCTCTAAAACTGACGCCTCCAAGGAGGAAACGGTGCACAAGCGTCGTCAACGCCCAGTTGTAAATCTTGGGTTTTCACCGTGGAGATAGCGCCCGCTCTCAAAACAATGCCTACAATAAAACCATTGCCAAGAACAACTAATGAAGGCCATACTTTCGATTTTCACCATGAAAGGTAAGAGTTTAAACTTCACCTATGATGTCGCGCCACTGACATACCGTTGAAAGATCATCTTTCGTTTTGATAATTGATGACGACACAATTTAAGGACTAATCATTGTATAAGTATATGCAGGGTCTATTTGCATCACTCGCATAGTGCCCCATATACCTAAAATATCCGTAGGGACATCGCGGCGATTTTCTGAAGGAAGAGAGCTCAAAAGGCCAAGTCTGGGAAGTGGTTTCTCAGGTGACGGTAGTACCGGTGAAACCACCGGTAGTACCGCTCCCTGGCACTTCGGAGCACATCTCCAGCGGGGGCATCCGGTGGTACCTCCGCCAAAATGCCATTCGGTTGGCACATCGCGGAGGCTACGGCGGAAGCCACCGGTAGTACCGGTGGGCGAAACCTCTGGTGTTCCCACCGGTACCTCCGCTTCTTCGATAGACTCTCATCAAGCAGATTGCCACTAGCGGTGGCTCCGCCAATTAGGTGTTTTGTTGGCACATCACAGAGGCTAGGGCGGAGGCCACCGGTAGTACCGGTGGGCGGTACCTACGGTGTTAGCACTGGTACCTCCGGTGCCGCGGAACCAGTGGCAAAGGAGAGAGCCACTTTGGCTCTGGAGAAAGGGATTCAACGGTAGTACCGGTGGAAACATGGGTACTACCGCTGCTACGGGAAAAGGCCCAACGGCCAGATTTGGGATGAGGTATTTAATGCCCTTCCCCTTCTTCCTAAATGCCTAAGCTTTACACACTCTCTCTCTTAGCCATTAATGCGAGCTTCAACTCCTAAATCTCCCTCTCCAACCAGCCAAACACTCCAAAACTTTGTGGAGAGCTAGAGGAGAACTAGATCCGTGATTCCACCAAAGGAATTGCAAATCCATCACCACATCCTAGTAGATCTAGAATCCTACTTGGGGCCTAGAAACCCTAGTAGAACTTGTGCTTGGAGCTTCCACCTTGTTGCAAGAAGCTTCAGATTGACTGAGAGCCTCCATCCATCTTTTGGAGATGCCTCAACCTTGTGTAAAGGTTTGATCAACGCCTTCAAGTCGACCTCATAGTGGAAACGAGAATCTCCCTCACCGAAGAATCTCAAGGAGCTGCCGGAGGACGACGAGGCCCCAGCTGCTGCGCACGGGCGCCAGCGAACACACGCCGGCCGTCTACTCGAGCGCCGTTCGTTGGTCCTGGTGGTCGGTGGCGCAGGGAAGGAACCGTCCGTCTATAGGTCGCGTCACCGCCACGCTAGATATCGATGGGGATTTCCAATTGGTTGGTGGGTGGGTGAGCGGAGGGGGCGGTGTCGGGGAGATAAGGGATCGGATGTGTGTTCTGGGGGCACTCTGCCGATGAAAAGGACGAGTACATATGAACAGGAAAGCTCCGCCATGAACATCACGGAGGCTATGTCACACTAGTTGTGCTATGTCAACCTATGAAAGCTACGCGATACCTGCTCGATCTCCACACTATGAAGCTGCGCGACGTCATTCATAGGTTGGCGTCGTCTTTTTCTTCTCGCGGCGTGATAAGCCGACGGGCACGATCGGCGATGCTCCTCCCAAGAGCATATCCACCCGCACCCCCAAATGGCCTGTAAGGTCCAATGGGGTCCGGACCAATACCCTGCCGTAGCGGCACCCCCAAAGGTATCCACCTGCCATATTTGTGTCCGGACCCCCCCATCATACCTGCCAAACTTGGGGGCCTGCTTGGGGGCGCCGGATGTTGTCCGGTCACCCCACCCGACAGGCGGCCCCCGTCCGTCATTGAGACAAGCCTCCCATGACCGATAGTCATTTGCCCTCATTCTTCTTCTCACACCGCCGATTCGCACCATCACCGGCACCCTTGTTGTCACCAACTCTACGGAGGAGTCGGGCACGTACGACGTTGGCAGATTCGCCTCCGCTCGTCGCCGTTCCCCGTCGTTTTCGCGTGCCGCCAGAGGTCATTCAACCGTCGTCATTGGACAACCCGCATGTAAGGTGTTCAGCCTTTTGCCAGGTCGATGCACCGCCGTTAAACTTGGTTAGCTCACGGCTAATAGTTGGGTTTTGTCCAATATAGTATGGATAATGACGACGAGATCATGTTTTGGAAAGTTGATGGAAGAGGAGGCCACCCTTGTAGACGATGAGGAGAATGAGATGATCATGGCGGCTCTGTTAGAGGCGATGGCCGTGGAGACAACCGAGCCAAAGCATGGAGGATCAAGGAAAGGGCGTCGGGCGAACAAGAACCGACAAAGGGCAACTGGCCACAGAATCTTGGGGGACGACTATTTCACGGACACGCCGGCAAACCTACCTCATATATTTCGCGGACGTTTTGGGATGAACAGAGATGTCTTCATGCGAATTTTGCACGGTGTTCGGAAGTTTGACGACTACTTTGCCCTGAAAACATACCGTACTGGGCTTCTAGGATTTTCATCTCTTCAGAAATGCACGGATGCAATACGATGTCTTGTATATGGAGCCCCTGCAGATTCATTGGATGACTATCTTCGTATGTAAGAGACCACCGATGTTCAAGACACATTTCCATTTTGCAAGGCACTAGTTGCAGTGTTTGGTCCCGTGTATCAGAGATCACCAAATGAAGCAGACACGCCTCGTTTGTTGGCATGAGGATAAGCAAGAGGATTTCCTGGTAGGCTTGGAAGCGTCGATTGCATGTATTAGAGTTGGAAGAATTATCCATTTGCTTGGCCAATTTAAAGAATGGTGAAGTCACCACGGAAACTGCACTGTTGTGTTTGAGCCTATGGCTGATTATGGTCTTTGGATTTGGCATTGTTTTTTTTTTTGGAACGGCCAGTTCTCACAATGATCTCAACATGTTTCAACGCTCTCCGATGTTCTAGAGACTAGGTGAAGGAAATGCTCCGGGATGCAGCTATTTGATCGATGGACGTGAGTATGATAGAGGGTACTACCTAGCGGATGGCATATACCCCAATTGGTCTAGATCTTTGAAGACAATCCGTGACCCTGTGGGTGAGGCAAACAATTTTTTTGCAACACCTAAGGGATTGCCATGCACCCACATGTGCACAGCTCGTCACACACGTGTATATATTTGTTGCTTATACGATGTGATGAACTTTGGATATCCAGTTATCCATGTTGATACTCCTCTTAGTCACTTACCGTGAAACCTCAGAAAATACTATAGGGGTATGTATCTGCCCAGGTCGGCCACGAATTCTGCGGTTGCATGAAGTGCATGGACGGGACCCCGCATCTCCAGCTACCAAGGGATCCTGGGTCTTCGAAAACCGTGTACCCAGGGGCTCGAAGGTGGCTTCGCCTGGATCACCCGTGGAGTAAACGCGGTGAGTTGTTCAATGGTAAGGACGAGCCCGATGGAGCCCCGCGCACGAGGAGCGGCGAAGAAATCGATGAGCTTCTAAAAAATTGGGACGAGTGCCCTTCACCGGGAAAGAAGCGACCCAAGCCAGAGCCGCTGCTGGGTGTATGGAAAGCAAGGTCTGTTTTCCACGACTTGGAGTACTGGCCGGTCCTCCACGCGCCTCATAGCCTTGATGTGATGCACATTATGAAGAACGTTACGGAGAGTCTGCTTGGCACTATTTGCAATTCGGAAAAGTCCAAGGATGGGCCGAAAGCAAGATACGATCTATAACATTTTGGCATTAGGAAAAATCTACAGGTCCCCGCCGATAGTGATGATGATGATGACGATGAGGATAAGACGGAAGGGACTCAACGTCCCCGCAAAAAGGCTAAGAAGAACACCGTGGTGCTTCCCGCTACCTGCTTCACATTGAGTCCGCCGGAGCTTGAGCAGTTTTTCAGGTGCCTCCTAGAAGTCAAAGTTCCTCATGGATACTCAGGGAGTATAAGAAGATATCTGGACTTAGCGAAGAAGAGGTTCACCGGGATGAAGTCTCACGATTGTCATGTGCTCATGACGCAGATACTTCCCGTTGCGATCCGAGGGATAATGGACGAGCATGTCCGTGATACGTTGTTTGGCCTTTGCAACTTTTTTGATGTTATCACCCGGAAATCGATCGGCGTGAGGCAGCTCAAGATGCTACAGGATGAGATCGTGGTGATACTATGCGAGCTCGAGATTTACTTCCCGCCGGCATTCTGTGATATATGTGTACATCTCCTTCTCCATGTCGTTGATGACATCAGGCATCTCGGCCCGACGTTCCTGCACTACATGATGTCGATGGAAAGGCAGAATGGTGTCCTGAAAGGATACGTTCGCAATAGGGCCCGTCCAGACGCAAGCATGGCCAAAGGATTTCTAACCAACGAGTGCATCTCTTTCTGCGACAATTACCTAAGCACCGAAGACGACCAGGATGTCGGTTTGTCCACCAGGACGCACCTTGGCAGGCTCAACGGAGTCGGTCACCACGAGGGCTGCCGCGACGTCCATGTCGGCATTCAAAAACAACGCGACGACTTTGAAAGGGCTCACCGGGTCGCGCTACAACACTTAAAATTGATCGAGCCTTTCGTGGAAGAGCACAAAAGCTTAATCAATCAGAATTATATTGAAATGGGCGGGCCGAGAAAGATGGGAGACGTAACCAAAGAGCACAACTCCGGCTTCACGCGTTGGTTCAAGCAAATTCAACTGATTGAAGCACGGAGAAAAATGCCTTCTACGGAAGATGAAAAACTCATATACATCTTATCACAGGGCCCCGGGCAGAACGTAAGGACCTATCAGGGGTACGACATCTCCGGTTACAGATTCTCCACCAAGGACAAAGACATGAGTAGCGAAAATCAAAACTCAGGAGTAACTATGCTATCATATGGCGATGCCGAGACTAATGTAGAAGAAAGATACTTCGGAAAGATCGAGGAGATATGGGAGCTCAACTACTGCGGAGAGACAGTGGTGCCAATGTTCCGTGTGAGATGGGCCAAGAATGTCAAGAAAGAAGGACGGTATTTCACCATAATGGTTATACCCGATGCCAAATCGAAGAACGCCTCCGCGAAAAATGAGCCATGGATACTCGCTAGCCAAGTTGACCAATACTTCTTCATCACCGACCCGTCAAGGCCTATCCGTGTTGTCGTGAGGAGGGGCAAGAGGAGCATCATCGGAATGGAAGGAGACGCCAACGAGGAAGACTTGGACAAGAACGGTGATCCGAAGATCGAGGAGGAGTTCGACAAGGACTTTGACATGCCTACTACTGGTAAAGTAAGAAGGAAGACATTCCTACCTACCCACGGTTGTCCGTTCACGCGAAGAAATCTCAAGGTGGCTGGCATAAAGTATTCAGTCGCCAACAAAAAGGGCAAGAGACGCTAATTAAGCTAGATCGGAACCGATCGAGACAAATTAAGAAGATTTTTGTGTGTATATACATGCATGTGTATGTGTATATGAGACAAGCACTTCTTTCTATATATATGTGCATGTGTATGTGAGACAAGCACTTCTTTATATATATATATATATATATATATATATATATATATATATATATATATATATATATATATATATATATGTGCATGTATGTATGTGAGACAAACACTTCTTTCTTTAAGTAATTGTATTTTAATGTTTTCTTTCTTTAATTATAATTAAATAAAATATTAAAAAATGTGGGGCAACCCAGGATTCGAACCCATGCCCACTAGGTTTATTTACTTCACAGCTAAACCAATTGGGCTAGTAATAGATATCTGTCACAGTATAGCGTTTCATTTTTTTATTTATCTATCCACGCAATTCTGTGGCGCACTGTCTTGATGGTGCGCCATAGAAATATCTACGGCCCAATGACATGTGGCCCCGCACACTTGGCCACAGAATAGGCCCAAGGAATTCTGTGGCGCACCCCTAGAAGCATGCGCCATAGAATTCTAACAATTCTGTGGCGCACGGGCTCGTGGTGCGCCACAGAATATGCCTCCCAGCCAATGACATGTGGACCCGCCTGGTATTCTTCCACACTTAGCAGTTTTTCTTCCCCTCTCTCTTGCGCGACGACAACGACGAACACCTCGATCGATCCCCTTCGATCTTCTCCCTCGCGCTCGCCGCCGTGGAGGAGGAGCGCCGCGCCGTGAAGGAGGAGGAGCGACACGCCGTGTCCCCGTCTAGGAGCGCCGTGCCGTGAAGGAGGAGGAGCGCCGCGCCCTGACCTAGCTAGGAGGAGGAGCGCCGCCGCGCCGTCCCCGTCTGCATCGACCGCGGCGCACCACGAGCCCCCTCTTCTCCCTCGACACCGTCTTCCTCGACTGCGGTAAGCCCCCTCTTCTCCCCGTCTGCATCTTGATGTGTTTTAGTTCTGAACATGTGATGCCAGTATCAACAACATCTTGCATAATCTTGCAATCTTGCATATTGCGTATCAACAGCATCAAAGTTTATCTTCAGCTCCCCTGGATTCCATGTAACATTGCTGAACACACAAAATCGTGTGTTGGACCTGCTAAGCCCCCTCTGTCTTGGTGTTTTTCGTCTGATTGCATATATTGAATCCACAATGTTCTATCTACTTCTTGTGCCATAACTAGCTAGTTTTATCTACTTCCCAGTTGTGATCACTAGTGCCATTGTAATGGCATTGAAATTCCTACTCTGTTTCGCTTGAGAGCTGTGTCCTGTGATCTGTATCTAAGTAAACTATGGCCAGAGATCATTCTCCGGTTTCTGAGCAAGACATAATCCAATTTGAAAATTTCCGTCGAAGGACTCGTTAGTTTAAACATGATCGAGCTGGGAACTTCATTCTCCAGTAAAACTCTGTAGGCATGTTTCGCTAGAAAATGTTGTTTTTAGCGGAAACTATTCCCGGGGTTCTAGGGATTTTTTTTTCCTAGATATGTACATGAGAGTACAAACTTGCGGGCGTGCCATCTTGTTAATAAAACAAGCAAATAAAATAACAAAAGACAACAATAAACACAATATATGGGAACACTGCATTTTTATTCATAGCATTGGATTGTACAAATACAAATGGCATATTCCCATGAACTATATCTATTCCGCCTTCTGCGTCGCGCTCATGGAGTATCTGAATCAGGAGATTGCGTAGTTCATTGATTCCCGGAGCTTTTTGCAAGCATCCGGTTAATTACATCCGTAGGATGGAGCCTACGGAATACCTCCGATTAAGCTGCGCTGATGGTCGTCGTGATAATTGGATTGCTCATCCATATGCATTGTGATATTTATCAATGTATTGTGTGGGTGGCTTTGTTTCGCCGATACCCGGTCACGTGCAATATCGCCATGTTGGTGTGACCAACAGGATATGTCGATGAAAGGGATGACTTTCGCCTCGTCGGTGCCCAGTCATGTAACGCCCTGATTTCATCAGACGTGGACATGTGTGTGTTGCTATCGCCTCGTCGGTGCCCAGCAACGGTGTGTCCGTTCCCGTAGGTTTGGAACAGGTAGATAAACTAGTGACATGGTCTCGTCGGCACTTGGCCATGATTTCGTCTAGCCTCGTCGGCACTAGACGTAAGAAGAAATATGATGTGCAGATGGCCTTCATCTTAATCGATGTTTGGCCAAGATATTGGTGAAGAAAATATCATGGATGCATGGTGGATGATGCTTATCAAGTATTTTAATCTCGCGTCCTTGTAGGAGCAAGATCAATGTTGTTTTTATGATCCTCGCCTCCTTTTGAGGGGCGGTGTAGATGGAAATATGACCAATCATGCCTCATGGTGAAGGGCAATATCATCATGGTGATTTGATTTCTTCGTACTTGGTCTTAGCCGCGTACGCTCATCGTAATTTACACAAAACCACAGTCGACTACCCTCGGTGGAGTAGACGTCCTGCGGCCGGGTAATTTTTGTCGCCAATTCCGTCTCATCGGGAAGGTTTGATTTAAGCCTCACATCGACGATGGAATTTATGATCGCTGAAATTCGCCTTTCACCATCAAATCGATCGGCGATGATGACGCCATAGAATAATTTGTCCATAAAGAGAGTTTAAGAAACCACCAAGATTTGGCTAGACTACTTACCAGTAGGGAAGCATGCGATGATCGTCATCAGGCCGCGGCGGGGATTTTCGTAGATTTTTGTTGGACTGGATTTGATCTTACTTGAGGTATCGCCTCGTGGCGAATCAACTCAAGACGGATCGGTGTGACCGTCGTCCTGCGATCGCCCTTTGTGTTGCAGCGATTTAGATGCAAAACGACAGCCTGTGCGTGGTTGAATTCGCGGCGAGAGGTTAGGCGTGTTTTTGCCTTGCTCTCGCGCAGCGCGTGGATGTTCGCCTTTCTTCTCGGCAAGGAGCTTTTCGCGTGCTGTGCGTCAGCCCCCCGCGTCCGTGTGCGTGCGTGTGCGATTGTGCCTCCCCTTCTGCGTGCGGGTCTGCCTGCCTTTATATAGGCGTAGATGCTGATTAGGTCGGTTCCAAACGCGTGGTATCGTTTAACCCATGACTTATCTCTTGCCATCTCATGGATGAGGTCAGCCGTACCAAATACGGACATATCCCAACAATGGGCTCCAGGGAACGTGAACCAAATGAGTTTCTCTTTAATTAACGAGTCGCCTGGGAACCCATGCATGCTACGTGCATGTCACGACTTGGTTTGGGCCAATCGATTGGAAGGTTGTTAGCTTTGTACATGTACGGTTCGAAATTTCTGGAGATCATATTTCTCATATGGTGAATCAAAATTCTATTCCGTTTATAGCATCCTGATGTGTATGAGAAACTCTATAAAATGATACCAATATCATATATAGGTATTTTCGTAAATATTTTGTATGGCGTGGACCCCACATGTCATAGAAAATAATTATACTTATTTTCCATTTATATTATGAATTTTGGTAAAAAATTCATCAAACAAATCCCCCCGCCGAGTATAGTTCATGTGCATAGCAACAAGGACTAGACTCGGTGAAAAAAATGAAAGCCGGGTTTTCTTTGAGACCTAGAAAGTTTCCGTCTCCAACTCTCCTTCCAATAGAGAAAAGGAGAAGGTATACCTGTATACCATGTGTTGCACGATTGGTCAGGTCTAGCAATCGGACAACTTGTGTATGCCCTTAAAAAAGGTGGGAAGGTTATTTGCTCCCGTACCAAAATATTCCAGCGCATAGTTTACGCCAACAGCCCATTGGTTGCCAAGGGCAAACCCATTGCTCTGGTCCTGAACGCGAGACGACGAGCCAGGGTAGCATGAATCCGCAGGGCGATCACCATCGCAGTCCAGATGCTAAATTGGAGGCATCGGCAGGAGGTCGGAAGAGGGGTGTCGTCCGCAAATTTAGTCAAGCATCCCGAGCTCGAGCGGCAGCGGCGGCGACCGCTAGTAATTCACAGACCAAGGACGCCCCAGTCCGAGCGATGTACAGACCAGCATGATCGTTGCCAGAAGGAATTCGCATGCAAGGAATCCCGCCGATGGCAAAGAACGACAACGCTCTTCTGACCATAGTGATTCGAGCAACTTGAGCCCGCCGGGTCACCTGGTATGACATTATTTTTTATTACATACATATACCATCGGCGGACGAACCTTTGCTCGACCGTAGTCTTTAATTCCTCTTTTATCTATCGTGTTTTTTTTTTTTTTTTTTAGGGTACCCGTAGCTCTTATGCAACAATTTACACGCTCTTTAGCGGTTATGTCAAAGATGGGCCAAAAGAGGCAAACGGTGAAGTGATATTTTGGCGCGAAGAATTTGACCTTTTCATGGATCACGAGAGGCCGGCCGAATCTGATGAGATTTCTATGGAGGATGAGGAAGGTGTCGATGAGAGGATGTCTGAAATTGCAGAATATCTAAATCTTAATCGTGGCCTGACACTTATCTTCCAATCAGTTGAAGACTTCTGGCAGAAAATCCACGCCCGTAATTATGACCGTTATACCATCTTTCCGAAGCCTCCGGTGCTACTGACCCACGTGATTCATGAATATTCACTTGGAAAACAAAATAGACCAGGGGTGCCGCCGGAAAGGATGGCAACACCTCACCCAGTCATTAGTCTGAGCCCATGTCAATCTGGCTATGGTGGCAAGTTTGTGGAGGCCAGACGTACTTCCACCCTGGCCCAGAAGTTCATTGACTTACCCTCCACAAGATGGATTCAGGACTACCCACATCGCATTCGTACGGATGTGACGGGGTGCCGCAAGCTACTGATATGGGCACGTATGATGTTGTTAAGCCCGGAAGATGCCGAGTATTTAAAAAGAGCTGATATTGTTAGAGGAGTCATGGCTTCAATTTATCATTGTCACGTTGAGCCCTCTCTAGTTGCTGCCTTCCTGACATATTGGAACGTTGATGGACACACCATACTTACTGGCCAGGGGGAAATGGGTTATCCACTCCATACTATATATGATGCTATGCGCATACCATTCTCAGGGCGGCTTTATGAAGAGTACATCCCGTTACCAGGGGCAGTGCGAGGACATGTAAAGACACTATACAACATCTACATAGATCTGTGTCCACTAATGCGTACTTCCCGCGCCGGGATTGTAACCATCGATGCTTGGGTTGATCACTTTTTCGAGGACAAAACCCGCTCATTTGGATCCTTATTGTCGCACTGTTATGCCGACCCCGACGACCCGTTGTTGCTAAAACGGGGTCTTCGAGTCGAGGTTCAAGATGGCCGCGTGTCTGCTCTCTTGGGAGACCAAGCAATGCATCACCGCTCAGGCTATCCTTCGGTGGTAATTCGTGCAGCCTTTATTGCCGCGTGGCTTTGCACTTATTGTGTTCCTGTGGAGGCTGGAGAATACATCCGCCCTGAGGTTTTTATTATGGCTGTGAAGCTCGCAGGTGGGAGTCGTCGAGCTATTGGGGCAACAAGTTTGTCCTTCTTGTACCGCAGCCTTGATGAATTTCACGATAACATTGTGATGGGATCAGCATCTGCTAGCAAATGCAACTTATTTATTCCGGGTCATTTTATTATGGGATGGTTTGCCTCGTTCATGAGAGGATTTCCCACGGAAGTATCTTTGAAGTGTTCAATTCCCTTTGCACCTTTTGTTGTTGATTCAGTTCGTCGGGAACCACGGTCTCTCTTAGATGCGCATAATATTTTCTGGGAGTTTGATGTTACTGGAGCATGCCTACGCTTCTTGGACTTCCTTGGAAGGTCCACTATACGTTTTCCAAAATCTGGGAGAGCGTTTCGCATTTGGGACGCTCAGCGTTATGGTCCCAGGCAAATTTCTATTGCAGCTACTGATTTTCTTATCAGTTGCACGCTTGGTGGGATCATGCACAGACAGGGCGAGCGCTACGACAACCGGGTATATTGTCCGCACCGGTTTGCTCGCATGTTCAATTGTGATCAACATGTTCCAGAGTTAGACATGCCTTCAGAGGACAGGGAAATAGTGATAAACAGACTCGACTTTCGTAGCTATTTGACCAATTCTCGTGACGAGTCGTTGGAGCTTCTTGGTCGGCGACATCTTTGTTTTCATCGACCGACTGGTCACCAGTTCTTTGTGCAGCCTACTAGAAGGAGACCAGGGCGCACGATGGAGTATATTGCTTGGTATAATAAGTCATTTGCCTTTCTTCAGCCACCTGGATTATTTTGTTCACGTCCAGCGGCGTCGGACGTTATACAATCAGAATCACATGGCTCAAGCCCACTAAGAGGTATGGCCATCGTGCATAATTTCCTACTTTCACGTGCATCTTATCCTGTTTATTTTTTCTCTCCCCTTTTTTAGTAGACTATATTTTGTTAAATAGACCACATGTGTTTGATGCAACACACTCTCTAACTCTGCTGAATACAGCTAGTATGAAAACTCCGGAGGCTGTTCCACATGGACAACAAACTCCTGAGGCGCCTGCACAGTGTGACGCAAGCATCCCATGGAATGGCCGACCCGGGAAAAACATCGATGTGGTCAAACAGCGCATAGCCGGTGAAGTTAACGATGTGTCCGAGCAACTTCTTGTATCTCCGCGAGATTCAAATATAGAGACGGCTCCGACTGCTTCCGAACACATTGCGACCACGACCAATTCTGATGGCGGGCTGCATGTACCCACTGGTGACCCGTATTTTACCCTTGAAAATACTTCGGATTCTGAATTATTTGATCTTGACCTTTCGGATATTGGGCTTGCGGACAATGACCTTTCGGGTCTTGGGATTGATGAGAGTTTATTTCAGACATCGCTGAGTACCATCGTCGGCGATATACCATCATCGTCGATGCCAGAGGCTACTTCAGGATGTTCATCGAAGAGTCATATGGTGGCACCGAATGTAGATCCCACATCCACGCCCAAGCGGAGCGTAGGTGACCCAATTGAAGATATTGCACCACCATGCAAGAAGATAAAGGTCACAGGGCAAGGGAAAGGTATATGTATTTATATGTTTCATGGCGTTTGCTTTGTATGAATATTTTCACGTGTACGCATGGTCCAGTCATGCTCATATTTTTTTTTTCTTTTTTTTTGATATATGTAGACTCGCTTGCGGACAAGTCTACAGAGCTTTACGCTTCAGTTTCGGTGACGAACGCGCAGTATGTCCCCAAAGTTGACCAATTGCGTCAAGAAATAGAATTACACAGAAATCGCCTTGCCGAAGCAGGGCAGCCTCATGAGGAGTTTAAAGCTGAGAATCCCGTGCGTATCTCGCTCACAGGAGACACTAATTCACGCTTCATAAACTATGTTCGCGGAGATATTACGTATCTTCTAACTCTCCTGAAGGATGCTTCAACCAACAAGCAAAGACTGATTACAGAGATAGATACTAGCTTGAAATTTTGGAAGCAATGGTTTGCTAGTCCACGACCGGACGTGGAGCATCTTGCGAATTGTCTCGCCGCATTGAGGGAAGACTTTACGAAGGACCCTTCATCCTTAACCCAGGAAGTCGATTCATGGCGAGATGCGGTCAGCAAACGAGTGAGTGTCGTCAATAATTACCACAAAGAGATGGCGACTACCCGTGATTCTATGGACAGTATCACCTCAAATTTTGAGAAACAACTCTCGGAGGTAGAGATCAGGAAACGTGGACACTCGCATCGCACTCAAGAAATAAAGGACCAAATTAAACGGTTGGAAAGTGAGCTGGATGCCGTGCAGAAAGAGTACTCCCATGAGGAATCATTGGCAGAAGATTTGTCCCGTAATTTGAGTGATCATCGCAAGCGTCATGGGGACGTGACTCTTATATGTGAACAACTTGAGCTCCTTCTCCGCGGCGTCCACCGGCTGCGGCTGCGGCTGCTCGTCAGCGCCCGTGCCGGACTTCATCACCATCGTGGCCGGGGCGGGCGCGGGGGCCTTCCCCTTCTTCTTGTACTCATCGTCGTCTCCTTCGTCGGCTGCGGAGTCGGGGGCGGGGGCCGGCGCGGGGGTGGTGGCGGTGGAGTGCGGGGAGGAGTTAGGTAAAGCTTCAGCATCAGTATCTGGTTTCGGACAGAGTTCAGAAGACAAAATCAAGATCAAAGATGGAACACAAGCTGGAGTTTAATGGTCTCAACTCCCCCAAAAACAGTACAGTAGGACGAATGCGCGGTCAAATAGCAGCAGAGGATTCAGAACGAGACGGTGTACACCCCCACGGGGTAGAAAAAACCTGATTAATTGGTTGGCCGGACCGCAATCTCAGCTGTAGCTCCCTGACTGAACCCACTTGAATGCTTGGAAATATATAGCGCACGTTGCAGGACATGTCTGGTCAGACACAACATCAGCAGCTGATGAGAGCACGGCCGCGTGGTCCTGGTCCATAGCAAAGAGTTTCGTCCGAATTCAGAGCCCCAAAATCAAGCAACGTAACTTCAAACACAAATTACAGAGGGTGTAAACTAAAATGCACTCAGGTTTCGGCCGGTGATTGAGTGGGGATGGCGGGTCAGAATATGCAGAGACTGTGTGCACTCGACACTTTGACAGTTCATATGGCACGCGGCGCGTGATCCAAGCAACCGACGGCGATAAAACAATAGGAAATCTTTTTGTTAATTTAAGCTCCTAGATCTCAGCAGCCTCCAACAACAACCACCACGCTGTTGCAGTTGGATACAGAGAGTAAAAGGTGGATCTGGGAGCTGTTCATACCGGCGGGTACATCTTGTATCGATTATAGGAGCAGAAATGAGCCAAATGAGGATGAACAAGAACAATGTACTGAGAGTATATGATGTAAAAATGTACTATAGTACAAAGAAAGAAATGTATAATCTCCTCCACCGCGTTCCACCAGTACAATCCGTCCATCCATGGCGGTTATTGCTCTCCGTCACCTCCCACTAATCAAAGAATTCATTCCGCACCAAGAATCTACCAAAAATTACACGGCCCTTGCTTGCATCTTCTGTATGAATCTCCAGATGGACCATACCTCCGGAGACCAACGCATGGATCAGTCTCAATCCTCAGACGAGCTCGAGGCGCGCCGAGTAGTCCGCGTACCTGGTCCGCCGGATGTTGGCCTGCCGCTTCTTGTACACCACCGCGGCGAGGCCCACCACGGCCGCCGCCGAGAACACGCCCACCACGACCCCGGCCTTCTTCCCGCCGCTCATCCCCTCGCGCCGCTCGTTCTCCGCCGCGTCCACCGGCTGCGGCTGCTCGTCAGCGCCCGTGCCGGTTCCAGACTTCATCACCATCGTGCCTGGGCTGGGCGCGGGGGCCTTCCCCTTCTTCTTGTACTCGTCGTCGTCTCCTTCGTCGGCTGCGGAGTCGGGGGCGGGGGCAGGCGCGGGGGTGGCGGCGGTGGAGTGCGGGGAGGAGGAGGACGACGCTGGCGCCGGGCCATTGCCAGGGGTGGGGGTTGGGGCGGTGTCGATGGGCGCGGGAGGGGACGCCGCCTTGTCGTCGTCGCCGGCAGGGGACTGCGCGGGGGAGTCGGCGGCAGGGGCCTGAGAAGGCGAAGCGGATTTGGCGTCATCAACGTCGGCGGGGGAGTCAGGGTGGAGGAGCGGGGACGCGGTGGGCCCGCCGGCAGAGGGCGGCTGCGAGATGGGGGCCTGCGCGGCGCAGAGCAGCGGCGCGGCCAGGAGGAGCAGCAGCAGGGCCACGGCGCGGGGCAGCGGCAATGCCATCTCTGAACAAGGTGGAGGGCGGCGAGGTCGTTGGGCAGATCTGCGGCGGCGTTGTGTGGTGGGTGTGTTGGTGGCGACGGCGAAGGCGTGGGCGGGCCAGCGGGATATATAGGCGGATGGAATGGGCTGGCGGCCGGTGGCAGGAAAGGTCCACATCGTTGCTTGGGTTTGACTGTCACCGGCCGACAATGGTACTTGAAAGGAGACGTGGACGGCCCTCGTGCCTTTTCCGTCGCTTCAAGATTCGTGCCACCGTCGACTCACGTGGGTTTGATTTATTTGGAAGGAATTTAGCTGAATTTTGAGGAGGGCTAGCGCGCTAAATTTTGCAGAAAATCCAGCTATCGTATTGCACACGCGCGTGCGATAGGCAACTCTTACCGTTGGACTAGCTGGTGATACAAGGAAACAAGCTGCATATCCATGTGCGATGGCCATGTTCTTGTTGCTTGCAATGGTAAAAAGGGAGACAAGTGAAGTACAGTGTAATTTTTCTGCAAAAGAAAAGAAAAAATGAAGTATGATTTGTGCAAAATGGTCCCAAGCGAATCTTTTAGCCAATTATGGTCCATTAGAACGACACAAACGGGCCGACCCATTTGATCCGCGCGCGTCCGTTTTGCTGCGCGCTGCGGAATCACGGCCAAACATGCCGACTCATTTAGAAAATGGACGAGCGGATGATCCGTTTTACTCCGTCTCGACCCATCCAAGTCCCATATTTGGGACAGAAATGCGTCGGCGCAAACGCGGGCGGATGGCGTGCGGATCAGGCATGTGCATCCCCACGAGGCTCGTCAACGGCGCACACTCACCTTTCGGGCCTAGCGATCAGTGGCACACCACCCTCTCGCCTACCTCGCCGCGTCCTTTTTAATGAGGCCGGTGCGCGTCCCCATCTGCATCCTCCAACCTCAAACCCTAACACCCAAAACCCCACCAGAGCACCCTCCCCGGTGACAATGCCCCCCCTCCCCCGGCAATGAGGATCTCAGTGGACATCGAGAACACATTCTACCGCGCCCGCCAGCCAGTCCTGTGGCCACAGGTGCACCTCTCGCTCGGCTGGCACCTGAGCGCCACCCGCGTGCCACTACCGTCCGGCGTCCACGACGTCATCCTCGTCCACGGCAACGACAACGACATTGAAGGCTCCCTCTTCGAGTACCTCGACGAGCTCGACGCTATGGAGGCTGATAAGGACCGGGTGGAGGAAGAGGCAGAGGCGGAGATGGACGTCGAGGAGCTCGTGCAGGAGGAGGACCAGGCGGCGGAGGAGGTCGCAGACCTCCGCCGCGCCATTGACGCCTCGCAGGCGGCAGAGGCCAAGATGTGGCCAGATCTGGCGGACGCCCTCGAGGTCTCGGCAGCCGAGATTCGCGAGGAACCTTGGTCACCGTGGAAGGACCGCAAGCCGACGCAACCTTGGGCTGATGCATTCGCATAGCTACATACCCCTCCCGCGCCAGAGTCTCCTACTACGACAGGTGCCGGCCAACGTCGACGGGCAGGGGCACCGGCCGGCGGGAGGCCACAACGGCGGCTGGAGGCACAGAGGGTACCCTACCAGCTAGTTTAGGGTTCTTTTTGTTAATATGTATGTACCGGCCTTCACGGCCTTCGAACCTATGTAAAATGCATCTATTTTAGGCCCTTTAGGTCCGCTACTTAATTGTTATTATTATAAAGAAAATATCTGAAATGGGTCGGGCGTGTTGGGTGTACTTGGACTGTGCGCGGATGCCCGCGAATTTCTCTATCCGTTTGACGGGCCAAAACAGGAAACGGAGCATGCGCTGACCCTAAATAGGTCGGTGCGTTGGAGTTGCTTTTAGAAGAATTGCGTTTGTTTGTGCGCCCTGGCTACTGAGTTCGACTCCTTTCTAGTGCCGAATTTCGGAATCCTCACGGAGGAGGGCATTTCTTCTTAATGTGATGCCACGGGGCTCCTCCTCCGTGGGTCTTGTTTTCTTTTATGGTCCACTACAAAATTCGGTCTGGAAGTAATTGGCAAGAATTTGGGGTGCTTGGAAGGATTTAGTTTCATATATATCTGCATGAGCAGGGTAAATTCCGTGAGCCAATCATGAGTTGACCCATCATATTAATGCTTGAAATCTCCGTAAGGGAAGCAAGCAAACGTGCAGTACGTACGAGAGAGTTCGAGTACATTCCACTGTTCCTTAAGAACCGCTGGGAAAGGTCTAGATGGTTGATTGGTACGTGATGTCGTTGCGACCGACAGTGGTAGCTGGAAATCAAAGTGATGATACGTGGACGGCCTGGATGGCGTTTTTTTTTTGGCTCTGAGATTCGTGCAACACCTTATTGGTTCATTTCGCATTGTCAACACCTTATTATGGTCCATTAGAAGAGTTACGTTTGTTTGTGCGCCCCGAGCGACCCGAGTTTGACTCTGATCTAACAATACCAAATTTCGGAATTTTCAGGGAGGAGGGCATTTCTTCCTAAGGGCACGTACAATGGTTGATAAGGCTATCATGTCTTAAACACGGTCACATAATAAGATATGACAAAAAATATATGGTATACAATGGGTTGTATTTTAGCCTTATCTTCGGTTCTAAATATGTGGTAGCTAAGAGAAGGCTAAGATCTTTTTTCGTTTCTCTCTCCATAGTTTTAGTAATTATTCTAGGTGGCATTGTTAAGGTAAGACCAAGATAAAACCATTGTATATACCCTAATGCGATGCCACGGGGCTCCTCTGGACCCCCTTGATTAACGCTATCAGATGATAGCATTAGATGAACGCGGGGGTTCCTCCCCCGAACGATCTTTCGTCAACCCGAAACAATAGTGGAGGCAAGTCTTGTTTTCTTTTATGGTCCACTAGAAAATTGGGCTTGGAAGTAATTTGCCAGAATTTGGGGAGTTTGAAAGGATTTAGTTTCATATCTTCATGAGCAGGGTAAATTCCGTGAGCCCATCATATTAATGCTTCAAATCTCCGTAAGGGAAGCAAGCAAAGGTGCAGTACGTACGCGAGAGCTCGAGTACATTTCACTGTTTCCTTCAGAACCACTGGGAAAGGTCGAGATGGTTGATTGGTACGTCATGTCGTTGCGACCGACAGTGGTAGCTGGAAATCAAAGTGATGATACGTGGCCGGCCTGGGAGGCGTTTCTTATTTTTTTGGCTCTGAGATCCGTGCAAGACCTTATTGGTTTATTGTACATTTTGGAGCGAGTTTATTATAGATTCGTGCAAGAGGAATATACGACAATCTAGATAAGAAAAAAAAAAACATGCCATGATTTTTAAATCTCTTCTATTTAGTAATCTATAAGAGCATCTCCACGGGCACCCATCAAATATGTGTCCGGCACATCCCGATTAAACCCCTTTTGGGGGCGTCGAAACCGTGTCCGCGATTTTGGTGGGCGTGCTTCGCAGCGGCGCCGTCCAATCGACCACCCCCAATTGGACCCCGATCAAACAGTTGGGGAATTTATTTTTATCCAAAATAACGGTGATTGATCAAGGCAAGTCCGACGATCGAATGATAGTCTCGACCAACACACGACCGTTCAAAAGGACACCACTTTCGGTGCATGGGAGTTCAGCCTTCTTGGGTCTGGGCATCCGCTATAGCTAGAGCCTCCACCTCGGCCACCGCCCTCGCCGCTGTTGCCGCCGTGATGCGTCGCATTTCCTCACTGAAGTAGGCCTTCTAATCAGGGCTCATGTCAGCCGTGTTGGTTGCCATGATCGAGCGCTCTTCGGTTGCCAATTGGGTTTTGCCTTTCGCCTCGGCCATGACAAGAAAGGTGTTCCACCTTTCTTTGATATCGTCGTGCATCTTCAGTTTCTTCGCCGCCAATGCGGCCACCTCTTGCACGTACAGGGTCATGGCCTCTTGCACGCCGCTCGCCGATGCCGCAAGTTTCCCAGCCTTCGCCTTTTTGTTCCCAATTGGCCGTTTCGCACTCTTGCCCGGCATTTTGGTTTCATCCAAGTCGGCGTCGCCCTCCCATTTTCTGGCTGCCGTGATACGCCAACTCTTCCACTTTCGTGATTCCTTGATCTTGGCCCAAATATTCATGAACTTGACCGGCTTCTTGTTGTCCATGTTGATGTTGGGACGCGTAGAGATAAACAAAACTTTTTCCTACGCGGTACTTCCAAGATCTAGCCAAGGTAGAAGGCCACGATGATTCTCGATGCAGCGCGTCGGGGCAGTGTAGTCCCACGATCCGATCCAGCCGATCCAATCCACGAACGGCAAAGTGCTGAACGTACAGCACCTCTGCCGGTATCCACACGTGCGAGGAGGAGCTCCGACGACGGACTGCTAGGTCCGGTGCGACGGCTGGACTGTGTGGGTCTAGGGTTCCCAACGCATGGGAGTGGACTAACGTGCCCATTGGGCAACCTGCGCCCCTCTTTATATAGCGAATGGTAGTGGGCCTTCACAACACTTGTGGCCCATTCCCTCTGTGAGTCCGACTCACAAACTCAGTCCATTTTCCGGTTCAGGTCCAACCCGACCAATACTTGCTCCCACTCTTAAGTGTGCAACCCTACAGGCTCATGGCGACTTGGACACGATTGGAGTCCGACTCTCAATCGATCAATCGTAGCGGCTCAGAACGTGCCGACTCCAAGTCCCATTGAGTCATGACGACATACCTATCATGTGATATTCATCTTAGTCTCTTTTGCCTCACGATATACCTTGTCGAATTATAGGCGATTTATCGTCATCCCTTAAATAGTTTGACTCTCTTCTCGATCCGAGATATGCGATTCATCCTGACTAACTCTTAGTCAACAGACACAGTTAACACTTACTGAGTGCCGTATGGCTATTGCTTCCTGAATCATATCACTCGAGAGGACCCAGAGAATATCTCTCTATTCGGAGGGGCAAAATCCCATCTTGATTATCCACATCACTAGCTTGTTTCTCATTCGACCCGAACTCTGCCTTTATAACTATCTTGTCACAGAGCAACGTTTAACAGAATCTAATTCGGTGATCCACAACTCGGATTGTGCGACAACCTCAGGTCTAAGGATTACATTGATTGAGACATGCAAATGACGACTTGCTCGTTGCATCTCAATATGGGTCAGTCCGACTTGCTAAACTCTTTAGCCAAGTCCGTGATCGTTGGAATGGCATCACCATGCCCATGACAAGTGGAACCATGTCATCAGCCAACACTCACATAGTCTAGGGTGTGTGTCCAGCACAACCTTAATGAACCTAGGACAATCTAGTATGAACAACATGAATATATAGTTCCACAATCGAATCACATAATCAATACATATATCAGATGTTCAAAACAAGGACAACTAATAACCTTATGAATACATTGGGAATTACATCATCCATGATTGCCTCTAGGCATATTCGCAACAGTCTCCCACTTGCAATAGAGTCAATTATCTTGGCATCATATGCCTAGTATCTAATGCCCATACCTCTCGTGTGCGCCTCATGCTTAGGCTGTGGTAGCGCTTTTGTCCAACGGATCTGCAATGTTTGCATCCGTGTGTACTTTGCATAACTTGATATCACCTTGTTCGACAAACTGGCGAATGAGGTGATACCGCATGAATATATGTTTGTTCTTCTGGTGTTGTCTAGGTTCCTTGGCCTGCGCGATAGCACCATTGTTGTCACAATATACGTCCAAAGATTGGACGCGCCCTGAATCACACCAAGACTATCAGGAGGTTCCTGATCCAAACAGGCTTCCTTTGCCGCCTCTGAGGCCAGCAATTTACTCAGCCTCTGTTGTAGATGCAGACACTGTATCTTGCTTGGAACTCTTCCAGCTCACAGCTCCTCCGTTCATTACGAACACGTATCCAGATTGCCGATCGAGAATCATCTGAGTCGGTGACATAACTCGCATCTGTGTAACCTTTACACTGAATTCCTCATCACCTCCATAAACTAGGAACATTTTCCTTAGTCCTTCTCAAGTACTTACGGATGTTTTTAACCGCTGCCCAGTGGGCTTCGCCAGGGTCAGCCTGGTATCTTCTCGTAACACTTAGTGCATAGGAAACATCTGGCCCTAGTACAAATCATGGCATATATGATGGATCCGATTGCCGAAGCATACGGGATCAGACTCATCCGAGTTCGCTCATCAGTCGTCGAAGGACACTGAGTCTTGCTAAGTTTTATGCCATGGGTCATCGTAAGAATCCCTTCTTGGACTCTTCCATTTTGATTTTCTTCAAAACTCTGTCCAGATATGTACTCGGACTCAATCCAATGAGCCGCCTTGATCTATCTCTATAGATCCTGGTTCCTAATATGTAGTTGCCTCACCCAAATCCTTCATTTGAGAAACTCATTTCCAATGATTCTTTGGTTTCTTGCAACATCATGACATCATTTCCAATCAGCAATATGTCATCCACATATAAGATTAGAAAATTTACTTTGCTCCCACTAAACTTCTTGTATAAACAAGAATCATGATCACTCTTGATGAAGCCAAACGATTTGACTACCTCATCAAAGCGAATGTTCCAACTCCGAGATGCTTGCATCAACCCATTAATGGATTTTTGAAGTTTGCATACCTTGTCAGCGTTAGCTGGATCGACAAAACCTCCGGGTTGTATCATATACACGTCCTCAGTTAAATTTCCATTGAGGAAAGCCGTCTTGACATCCATCTGCCATATCTCATAGTCGAAATAGGCTGCTATGGCTAACATGATCCGAATTGATTTAAGCATCGCTACAGGCGAGAATGTCTCGTCGTAGTCAACTCCTTGAACCTGTCGGAACCCCTTCGCGACAAGTCGTGTTTATAGACGGAAATATTTCCATCCATATCTAATTTTCTTCTTAAAGACCCATTTGCACTCGACGGGTCTCGCACCGTCAGGCAGATCAACCAAATTCCAAACTTGGTTTTCATCCATGGACTTTAACTCGGATATCATGGCTCCAAGCCATGACTCGGAATCAGATCCCACCATCGCTTCCGAATAAAGTTGTCGGCTCATTACTATCTAACAGTAAAACATCACGAGCATTTTGTAATCTGGCAGATCTCCGTGGTTCAGGTGCTGTTACCGTTGTAGGTATCACGACCGGCTCAGCCTCCAAGGCTGTTCGCCGACTCGCCCCTAGCCGGTTCCTCTCGAATTTCTTCGAGTTGCACTGTGCTCCACTGACTTCCCGACCGACCGAGAACCTCTTTCTCAAGGAAAAAACCATTCCGAGAGACAAACACTTTGCCCTCTTCCCGGTTGTAGAAGTAGTACCCCAAGGTTTCCCTCGGATACCCCACGAAAATACACTTATCCGACTTGGGCGTGAGCATGTCCGACTGAAGTCGCTTGACAAATGCTTCACAACCCCAAATCTTAAGAAAAGACAAACTTGGCCTCTTGCTAGTCCACATCTCATGCGGTGTCTTCTCTACTGACTTTGATGGTACTCTGTTTAGTGTGAACACTGCAGTTCTAGACAATAACCCCAAAATGATAAAGGTAGATCTGTCCGACTCATCATGACCGTACCATGTCCAACAAGGTCCGATTTCTCCGTTCTGATACACCGTTTCTCTGCGCTGTACCCGGCGGAGTGAATTGAGGAACTATTCCACAACTCTTTAGATGTCATCAAACTCATGGCTCATGTACTCGCCTCCACGGTCCGACCGTACAAACTTTATTTTCTTGCCGAGTTGATTTTGTACCTCACTCTGGAATTCCTAGAACTTTTCAAAGGCTTCCGACTTGTGTTTCATTAAATAGATATATCCATACCTACTCAAATCATCAGTGAAGGTAATGAAGTACTCATAACCACCTCTGGCTGTCGTGCTCATTGGACCACATACATCACTATGTATTAGTTCCAACAATTCGGACGCCCTTTCACAACTCCTTGCAAAAGGTGTCTTGGTCATTTTGCCTAGTAGGCATGATTCGCATGTCTCGAAAGACTCTAAGTCGAACGAAATTAGAAGTCCATCATCATGGAGCTTCTTCATGCGCTTCCAACTTATATGACCAAGCTGACAGTGCCAAAAGTAAGTCATATTTAGATCATTTGTTTCAACCTTTTAATATTTATGTTATAGACCGATTCACTATCAAGATTCAAGTAAATAGCCCCGTTCTGAACGGGTGCAAAGCCATGAAACATATCTTTCAAATATAAAGAACAACCATTATTCTTAATATTCGACTCATAACCTTGTCGCATCAAACATGAGGCGGGAAATAATGTTTCGGCTAAACACTGGAACATAATAACAATTATTCAGCTCAATTAAAAATCCTGAAGGTAAATGAACTTACATCGTGCCGACTTCCAACGCAGCGACTCTCGCCTTGTTGCCGACCCGAATATCAACCTCTCCTCTTGCCACGCTCCTAGTTCTTACCAGTCCCTGCAACGAGTTACATATGTGAATAACTGATCCGGTATCATATACCCAAGAACTGTTAGGTGCATACACAAGATAAATGTCTATAACATTACACAGAAGTGTACCTGAGTCGGAAGTCATACCTCCACTCTTGGCTCTGTCAGCCAAATACTTGGTGCAGTTCCTCTTCCTGTGGCCATCCTGCTTGCAATAGAAGCAATTGGCTCCGGCTGTAGGAGAAGGCTTAGTCTTTGAGGAAGCACTCTGGACAGGGCCATGGGCGCTACCTCCTGACTTATCCTTCTTCTTCTTAGTCCAAGAACTCTTCTTGAACTTAGCCTTATTCTGCACCATCAACACTTGACTGGCGCCTTTCTTTAGATCAGCCTCTGCCGTTTTGAGCATCCCATGTAATTCAGTGATCTTCTTATCCATACATGCATATGGTAGTTCGTGATGAACGGACCATACGCACTAGAAGAGAGTTCAGAATTATATCAGTAGCGAACTCTTTGTTAATTGGGAAACCCAGCCGATTCAGAGACTGTATGCAACCAACTTGATTACATGCGGACTCAGTGGATCGCCGTCTTTGAGCTTACAGCCCAGCAAAGCTTGAGAGACTTGATATCTCTCGGTCTTTGCCTGAGCCTAGAACATACTTTTGAGGCTTTCGATCATATCGTAGGTCTCAACATTTTCGAACTGCTGCTGCAAGTCCGGTTCCATGTGTGCAAGCATAAGACAGCTAATTTCTGTAGACTCATCTCTAGTCTTACGGTAGGCATTCATGACAGCGACAGTCGCATCATCGTCAGGCTCTTCTTCAAGTGGAGTTTCTAGAACATGTTCTTTCTTGTCATGCTTAAGGACTATCCTCAGATTACGGTACCAGTTGGTGAAATTAGTTCCATTAAGCTTATCTTTCTCTAGGATTGACCTCAACGCAAAAGTGGACAACTGAGGAAGGTTGCTAGGTGCCATTGATCTACAACAGAAAATATGCAAAACACTTAAGACATGTATTCATAAAAGAGCAGGCATATTAAACGCTTTAATACTTATGCTCCCCACTAGAAACAACACCCCTCCGATAGTTGCTAAGTGATTCAAGATCCTAAATAAGCAAGCCGACTAGTGAGCTTTAGCATCACCGCTAGCCGTCAAGTGATCTAGGTAGGCAACACCTTGCCAATCGTATCCAATACGACTCCTATTAGTTGGGTGGCATCACATGCCCCGGCTCCCAACCTTCCTCGCCCCGAGCCCCACTGTCGCACCCGGACTTCTAGAGGATACTCGCAGTTCCGTTGAACAGTAGTTGATTGGATTACGGAGCTTACTGGCACCCGCATCTCTACGAGCAGGCCAACACTGTATCGTGTGACAACCATTCTCTACTATCCATCGTCTGCGCAAACCATCCCATAGAAATCAGGACACTTCCGTTGACGTACTTCATAACATACACACATGGTACGTCAGCGGCATTAGAACAACTGATATCACAACATATCTCTAAGTCACAAAAGATTGAAATAAGTTGCAAATGGCTCTCACTAGAGCAGAGATAGCAAATACAATCATCCAGAGGACACATGTCCCAACATATCATCATTACAACACAGCGGAAGCATCCAAAGTGTCTGAGTACAGACAAGATCCAAATAGGCCTAAGAGGCCGGAAACGAAAAGACGGAGCCCATCCACGATGTCTCGGATCCTGCCCGGGTCCGCTATCTACTCGTCAGCAGCCTCGTCATACTCCACGTAGTAGCCATCACGGGGATCCTCGTAAGCGTAGTCTGCGGAAACCACAGCCCCAAAGGGGTCAGTACATAAACGTACTGGCAAGCAAGACTCACAGTTCACCAAAGTGTACCCGTCAACACCAAGCACAGATGCTTTGGGTTCAAAGGAACAAAGGGTGATACAAAAGATGCGGCAGCGGGCTGCACTAACCAACTACAGATACATGCTATAACTTCCGGCTAAAAGAAAGGAGATAGCGTATCGTAACCAACTATAACTAACTCCAAACAAACCCATCCTGGATCTCGCCCCTTATCCAAAGAAGTAATCCGAGGATAACTCACACAGTTGTATTAATGATGGTTCAAGTTATTGTGTCAATAAGACTATCACTAGTCAAGTTATCATTAGTTAGGTGTAAGTTGTTCTGAGTACTTGTTAGCCAGTACTTTCACCAAGTCATCCATAATCGCGGAAAACACGGCTTCTCGAGAAGATTTATCCCTGCAGGGGTGCACCAATTTGGCCGTACACGTAAGAATAACCCGCCAGATGGAATGCCTCCCACCAAGCGGGGCACTCAGCACAACTCAACTCTTCTTCGCATCAAGCCTAAAGAACCACGTGCTGTGCGTGCGCGGCTAATCGAGCCCCCCACGAAGAAAAGGGGACCCTCATAGCACTCTAAGACCACGCCGCCCTAAATGCCGACTACAAAAGTTCCACCCTGGCCTCGGGTTCCTACCTGCATATGAGTGCATCAAATGGAAAGCCCGAACTAAGTGTGGCGATTTGGACGAGATGCGAATCGAATCAAATTGAGGGGGGCGCCCATACACGCTTCCCACATGCGGTTAGTGCGCTCATCATGGATTAGTAGACAAGACCCTTTTCCTAATTAGGGTCGACACTAGCAGGCCTCAAAACCACGCCGGGCCTCCTGCCGGTGCCTTATCATCAAATTATTATTACCTCAAAATTAACAGGTTGTTGTTTAACATCGAGCCCCAGAACATAATAGAAATATAGTACAGAAAGTAACGGGTAACAGACTCGAGCAGAAACAACCCTAAGCATGCTAGTAAGACACGGGCAACAAGCAATGGGGTTATAGGTGTGGAGGTGAGGCTATATCAGGGTTAAGGATAACATGTGATAGGTTCGTAAGAGAAGCAACGATTCATAGGGCTAGCAGGATAGACAACGGAAAGTATCGGTATCCAATGTTGAAAGGAACACAATGGTTCATGTGAGTGAATACTTGCCTGCAAACTCAACAGCCTGGTACTGAGCTAACTCCTCAGAAGTAGTGTCGTAAACCTCGTCTGTCTCAACGTCGTCGTCTATTCGAGAAGAAGCAAACAAACAACGCAGAGAGACAAACAAGCAATAGCATGGCATAATGCACAATCTTGGGATGATGCATGTCAATTTAATTGATGCATCAAAAATAAGATAGTTGACATGGTAACATAACATAATTAAATGGACCCACATGCAATTTGGGATTGCATATGGAAAGCCCATGAATTAAGGTTGGAATATTTGTTTTACAACTAATCAACAGGTGAAAGTGGATTAGTATGATGCATGGATGAGGAAAACAAAAAGAAAACAACAATAGGATCAATTTGAAATGAAGTTTACCAAGCTTGGAATTTTATTTATTAAGTTATGAAATTTTGGTTCTTTAAAGGTGTTACACAAGCATTTGTTGTTTTCATCAATTTTAATTGTTCAAAACAAATAACAAAATTCATATTTGGAAAGTACACAAAATTTTAGGTGGATTACATGTTTCAATTATTGAAAAAGGAATTAAGATGAATTATTTATGAATTAAACAAGTTAAACAAGATTTAAATAATTAAATTCAAGTATGAATTTATTTGAATTTTTATTTGTTCCTAACATTAATTCAAATTCATATTTGAAAAGTTTATACTTTTCTATTTTGAAAACATATTTTATATGTTCAAAAATAATTTAATTTGAGCAAGTTATGAATTTAGCAAATTTAAATGATTTAAACAAGGTTTAAATTATTTAAGAAATTTTAATTATTCAAAACATGAAACAAAATTTATATTTGTAAAGATGGTTATAAATATCATGGAAAACATATTTTTTTTGTGTCATTTGATTTAAGCTTGAATTAGTTATGAAATTAACCAAATTTAAAATGATTTGTTTAAATTTGAAATTTGGATGCATTTGAAATGTTCAAAACAGAAAACAAATGATTTATATAGGTAGAGAATTAAATTTGGTTCAGTAAACATATTTCATTTGTATTATTTGGAGTTGGATTTTAAAAGTTATTTGCATTTCAATTATAGGGACTATTCTGTAAAATAAAGGACCTAAACTTAAAAGAAAACTGGGCAGAAACTATTTTCACTGCGCAGTGGCCGAACCTGGGCCACTGCCAGCGGGCCCTGGCCAGCGTGGCGCTGCGTGGCAGCACGCGTGGCCACCCAGGCCACTGGCAGGTGGGCCACGGATGTGGGGGAAATAATCCCCAAAAAAGATGCGCGCGGGGGCTCGAACCCTGGCCGCGGCGTGCGCGTGGAGTGGTGCGTGCCACTGCGGTACTGCTGCTTCGCTTGTCAGGTAAGGGATGCGCAGGGGGGTTATGTTTCAGATAACGTTAACTGAATTTTTCTGCAGGTCGTTTTCTGAACTTCGACAGAGGGCTCGATAGCTCACCGGCGGCGAGCTGCTGCTGCGGTGGAGTTGCTACTGCCGCTGTGCTCGTGTGCGTGTGCTGTGCTACGGGTGCTTGCGGGCGTTGTGCAGCAGAGAAGGAAGCAGGAGAGCACGGTGCTCACCGGCGATGGCAGGGGAAGCAGAGGCTCGGTGGAGGACGCCGGCGGCGACAACACGAGGATGGCGGCGGCGATGTAGGCGGTCTCCGGCACGGTGGCGGTGTCGAGGACGTAGAGGGTACAGTGGGGAGCTCGTTCCCGTTGCTAACCCGCACGGAGACTCACCCTACCGGCGGCGATCATCGCGGATTCAGAGTGTGGCGCTCGGTGGATGGGGGTGGTGGTTGCAGAGAGGAAATCGGCGGCGATTGAGAGAGATAGGGGGAGGTCTAGGGTTAGGGCAGCGCTGAGGGAGCCCTCGGGGCAGTTTTATTATGGAGGAGGGCGCGCGGTGGCCGTCCCCTCTGTTACAGCGGTGACGTGGACTGCCGGATCGCCCTGCCGTACAGGTTGAAGACGATCGCGAACAGGTAAGCAGGCCGGTTGGTGGGCTGGGCCTGCCCACTGCCTGCCCTACCCCTCTCTCTGTTTTCCTTTTTAAATTTTTCTGTTTCTTTTTTTTTTGCTGAAAAGAAATAGGAAGAAAAGGCTAGGGTTTTTGGGTTAGAAAATTTTAGGGATAATTTTTTATAGGTTAGATATTATAACAACAACATGTGCAAACTTTGTTTTTTTCAAAAAGTTCAAAAAATATTACTGTTTGTAATTTGATGGAATTTGAATGAATTTTGAATATTAAGTGAAATATTGAAAGCAATAATTTAATTAGTTTGAACCTTAGTTTAATGGAAACAATTCGCTGTTTTTAATTGAATATTTCTATTTGAGAATTGTAACATAACAAGTATGAACAATTTGATTTGGAAATTGGTTTGAATTTGAAATAGAAAACAATTGAAAACAGATGCAAAACAAATGGAAAACAAGTGCAAAAACAAATGCAATGATGATGTCATGATGCAAAACATAAAATAACAAGAAATAAAACATTCTAGGGGTGATTTTCATACTTGGGATGTTACAAAACGCCCCCCTTGAAGGAATCGCGCCCCGAGATTCCTACTGAGAAGTGAAAAGGTCTGGATACTTCTTGCGAAGATCCTCTTCGGTCTCCCACGTTGCCTCTTTATCGGAATGATGAGACCACTGTACTTTCAAGAACTTGGTGCTCTTGTTGCGAGTCTTACGCTCGGTCTCATCGAGAATTCGAACAGGGTGCTCCTCATAAGAGAGATCTTCTTGCAGTTTAATGGAATCATGATCAACTGCACGATCTGGATCTTTGAAACACCTCTTGAGCTGTGACACGTGAAACACATCGTGCACCTTGGATAGTTTTTCTGGAAGTTCAGGACGATAGGCATTTTCTGCACGCCTTGAGGGAATGTTGAAAGGACCAATGTATCTTGGTGCAAGTTTTCCTTTCACACCAAAACGATGAGTGCCTCTGAGGGGAGTTACACGGAGATATGCTTTGTCACCAGGTGCATAGATCATATCCCTGTGCTTGCTGTCATAGTAGCTTTTCTGACGAGACTGAGCAATCTTGAGATTGTCACGAATGATGCGAACTTTCTCTTCGGCTTCCTTAACAATGTCAGGGCCTAAGAGTGAATGTTCACCAGCTCCTGACCAATTGATTGGACTCCTGCATCTGTGGCCATAGAGAGCTTCAAATGGTGCCATGCCTAGGCTTGCCTGGAAGCTGTTGTTGTAGGAGAATTCAGCATATGGAAGATAATCCTCCCATTTCATGCCAAAGGAGAGACCACATGCTCTGAGCATATCCTCGAGAATCTGATTGACTCTTTCGACTTGCCCTTGAGACTGAGGGTGATAGGCCGTGCTGAACAGAAGTTTGGTGCCCAATGCTTCTTGAAAGCTTTTCCAGAAATGAGAAGTGAATATGCTTCCACGGTCTGAGCTTATTTCCAATGGAACACCATGAAGAGGAACAATCTTTGCGGTGTAGAGCTCTGCTAACTGGCTAGCTGAGATTGTTTCTTTGACAGCAAAGAAGTGAGCTACTTTAGTGAGACGATCAATGACAACGAAGATTGCATCGTTGCCCTTCTTGGACTTTGGAAAACCAGTGACGAAGTCCATTTCAATCATGTCCCACTTCCACTCAGGGATTTTTAGAGGTTGGAGAAGACCGGCTGTTTTCTGATGAACTGCCTTAACACGTTGACAAACGTCGCATTCAGAAACGTATTGAGCAATTTCACGTTTCATGCCAGGCCACCAATACAGTGTCTTGAGATCCTGGTACATCTTTGTACTTCCAGGGTGTATGGAGAGAGGAGTTTCATGAGCCTCCTTGAGAATGACATCTTTGAGACTTTGAACTTGAGGAACTGCAATGCGTCCTTCGAAGAACACAGTTCCCTTGTCATCAATTGAGAAGGACTTAAATTTCTCCTTGCCTTCTTTGATATGCTCTACCATCTTCTTGATTTCAGCATCACGAAGTTGTTCAGAACGAATCTTGTCCTTGAGAGTTGGGCTGGCTGTCAAGTTTGCAAGATAGCCTTGAGGAACAAGACTAAGGTTCAGCTTCTGGAATTCTTCATGAAGAGGAGGATGGCTTTCCATGATCATGAGATTATTGCAATACGACTTGCGACTGAGAGCATCGGCCATAACATTAGCCTTGCCTGGAGTGTAAGAAATGGTAAGATCAAAGTCTTTGATCTTTTCAACCCATCTCCTTTGTCTGAGGTTTAGATCTGGTTGAGTGAAGATGTATTTCAGACTCTTATGATCGGAAAAGATTTCAGTGCGATTACCCAACAAGTATTGTCTCCATTTCTTGAGGGCAAACACAACTGCTGCAAGTTCAAGGTCATGAGTGGGATAATTGAGCTCATGTGCGTTCAATTGACGTGAAGCATAAGCCACAACTTGACGTTCTTGCATAAGAACTGCACCTAGACCTTGGAGAGAAGCATCACAGAATATCTGGAAAGGTTTGGTAGGATCTGGGCCAACCAGAACTGGTGTAGAAGTGAGTTTAGTCTTCAGGAGATTGAAACTCTCATCACATTGTGGAGACCAAACGAACTTCTTGTCCTTCTTTGTGAGATCAGTGAGAGGTTTGGCAATCTTGGAAAAGTTTTGGACGAAACGACGGCAATAGCTAGCCAAGCCAAGAAAACTTCTTACTTGCTTCACCGTCTTTGGAGGTTTCCAATCAACAATTTCTTTAACCTTTTCTGGATCAATAGCTATGCCCTTGGCGGAGATGACATGACCAAGGTAAGCAACTTCTGGAATCCAGAACTCACATTTGGAGAACTTGGCATAAAGACGATGCTCGCGAAGTTTCATGAGAGTGAGACGAAGATGCTCTTCATGCTCTTCCTCGGATTTTGAGTAGACAAGAATGTCATCGAGATATACCACAACGAACTTGTCGAGGTATTCATGGAAAATAGAATTCATGAGTCGAGAGAATGTCGCCGGTGCATTGGTTAGACCAAAGGACATGACGGTGTATTCATATAGACCGTACCGAGTGGTGAAAGCTGTTTTTGGAATATCTTCCTTTCTGATCTTTATTTGATGGTAACCCATTCTCAAGTCCAACTTGGAGAATATTGAGGCTCCAGCAAGTTGATCAAAAAGATCATCGATACGAGGAATTGGATACTTGTTTTTGATGGTTTTCTCGTTAAGGGGACGATAGTCAACAACGAGTCTCTTTGTGTGATCCTTCTTTGCAACGAACAGAGTTGGGCAACCCCAAGCCGAGGAACTAGGTTGAATGTAACCTTTCTCCATGTACATATCGATTTGCTCCTTTAACAGTTTCAGTTCAGGAGGAGCTATCTTGTATGGATGCTTAGAGATTGGAGCAGTACCTGGTTCAAGCTCGATCACGAACTCAACTGCTCTGTCCGGAGGCATCCCTGGCAACTCTTCTGGAAAGACGTCACGGAATTCACAAACCACCGGAACATTTTCGAGTGAAGGTAGAGGTTTTGCATCGAGGTTGCATAGCTGAATGGAACTTGATTCATCTGGAGAATAGACTATCTGGCCAGAGGGGTGGAACAGAGTTATCCACTTCTGAGCACAGTCAATCGTAGCTTTATTGGCCTTCAGTTAATCCATACCAAGAATGACATCAATGTCAGAATTGCCAAGCAGTATGAGGGAAGCAAGGAATATGTGGCCTCCAATTAGAATTTGATTTCTGTGACTGATCTTAGACGTTTGCATGGTTGCTCCAGGGGAGTTTACCACTAACGGGGAACCCAAACCAACAAAGGGGAGTTTAACTGCTGTCGCAAAGATCTTTGACACGAAAGAATGCGATGCTCCGGTATCAAACAACACTTTAGCTGGAATAAGGTTTACGGGGAATGTACCGAGAACGACGTCAGGAGATTCCTCAGCTTTGTCGACCTTGATATGATTCACCCTTGCGGTCCTCCCGACAGGCCTGTTGTTGGAGTTGAAGGCTTTAGCCGGGGGAGCACGCACCATTGCCTGGTTTGAGTTAGGACGAGGTGGTGGTGGAGGTAGCTGCCTCTGCGTGCACTTGTCAGCGTAGTGCCCCGTCTGCTTGCGTTTGTAGCAAGTGACGACACGAGGAGGTCCTGGCCTTGGCTGCCCCATTGCAGCCCTCTGATCATGCATCTGAACAGGGTTGGGTGGGCGGGGAGCGAAGCCTGGAGAAGTTTGGGCATATGGAGCCCGAGTGACAGCACCATTTGGCACCCAGATGCGGCGCTTCTGCGGAGGGGTGGTCATGTTGGAGGAGGAACCACCCTCACGCGAGTGCTTGCGAGACTCCTCGAACGCCTTGCGCCCATTTTCTTCATTGAGCGCGGTGTTAACGAGCTCCTCGAAGTTGTTGGACTTGATGTTGGTGAGGGCGTACTTGAGTTCCGGGTTAAAACCTCTGCGGAACCTTGCCATCTTCTTAGCCTCAGTGGACACCTCATCACCAGCGTAACGAGCGAGGCGATTGAACTCACTCTGATAGCCAATGACGTCCAGCTTGCCCTGCTTGAGTGAGCAAAACTCTTCACGCATCCTTTCCATGAGACCATCTGGAATGTGGTGCTTCAGGAAGGCTTCCTTGAAACAACCCCAGGTGATTGGATAGCCAGCTCTCATGGTCTGGTAGTTTTCCCACCAAGTAGCTGCCTGACCCTTCAGGAGATAGGAGGCATACTTGACCTTGTCTTCCTCAGCAACGTGAGCAATCTCCAGAGCCTTAGCTATCTCACGGATCCAGTCATCAGCATCCTGAGGTTCGCGTGTGGCCACGAAAGCTCTTGGGCCCAGACTGAGAAACTCCTTGATACTGACTCGTGGAGCATTCTGGTTGTTGTGCTGGTTAGTCTGAAACTGGGCCATCTGCGTCATGACTTGGGTCATCTGAGTCAACAGCTCCGTGATTGGCGGTGGCTCAGGCGGGGTGTTCCTTGTTGGCGGCATCCTGAATGGAAATGCATTTTAGCACAACAACAGAAAAGGATAGACTTGGAAACCGAAAGAGAGATTATTCCGACGCATGAATAGATAACCAACAGGTACATCATCACATGTTCAAATACATCAGAATATCCCAACACACCACAAATGGTTCGAATGCCAAGGATAACTAAACATAGCTAAGAAGGGATACATCGGTACTCCCATGCTCATCACGCAGGACGACGACTAGGAGTACGGCGAGAGGTACGGTGAGGAGCACGCCCACGAAAGTAGTTAGAACGACAATCCACGTAGATCTGACGTGGTCTGAGAGCGACTCTAGGTGTGGTGAAGTACATAGCGTCGACTCCCTGTGCTCCAAAGCGAGAAATCCCAGGTAACCAGCACCGAGGTTGAGGAGTGGACCTCTGATCGGCTCGTAAACCTCCAGCATCTGGCAGACGACGTCCACTGGCTGATCGAAACGTGCAAAGCGCTCGTCTCCAACAAAGTATGTGGTGTAAGTCGCCAGACGAGTCAAAGCAAGGTAGAGCTGCTCTCTGACTGAAGCCAACTCCTGAGATAGTGTGCTGGCAACTGCGTCACAGTGCCTCACAAACTGAGCAGTGGTGTGCAGCCTGGAGTTATCATGCTCGTAGACATCCAAGTTGTCGTAGAGAGTGAAGTGAGCTCCCTCCGAAGTGATGTAACCACGGGGGATGTGGCGATAGATAGAATCATCAAATCCCCAGTAGTCAGCACGAAGGACAGTGAGACTCACATAAGCTGCCTGCTGCACAGCCATATCCACTGTGGAACCTACTGCCTCGTAGCGGTGGACAACGCTCATGCCATCATCTGACAGAATGTAGACGATAGCCTGGTAGTAGGTCTGGTCAAACTCTCGCTGCTGCTCGTAGACCTGGTACTCTGGTGCCCAACAGAACCCCAGATAAGTGACCATGTCTCTCAGCATCTCCGGATAACCGGCAGTGCTCTCGCAACGAGTCATCCGAACCACCTGCGGGTAGAACCTGAGATCCATCTGCAGATGATCGGGGAAGTTTTGATTAGACGCCGGTAGATGAACTGAAGAGGAAAGCAACAACAAGGTTTCAACGGACGAAAAGGATGTTGAGAAGAACAGGATATCGAAGCAACATTGGGGAAACACGAGACCAAAACACTCCTGAGGTACTACGGAAAACCCATCCGGGCTTCTAAAGGATCAATATCTACTCCTTAAGGAATAGAGGATTTGCTTCCGGGGCTTACAACGCCTCCGTTCTCAATCATGAGTAGGCAACATGATAAATCATGTCACAACCACCTCCATTCCTATGATCTAGTAGATATAACCATCCTAGAGAAACCAGGATTCGTGAAATCCTAACCTGAAAGTTTAGATGAGAAGGGAAAACAACGTTGCACTTCCTTACCAGAAAAGGGAGGGTGGGTGGGGAAAGAGGAAAAAGAACAGAATTCCTACTCTCACGTTTCATTTTTTTCCTATATAGCTACAAAATAGTTTCTAGACTCAACTGTGACCAGTAAAAGGGATCCTACAGGCAGACAGGCTCTGATACCATTTGTCGCACCCGGACTTCTAGAGGATACTCGCATTTCCGTTGAACAGTAGTTGATTGGATTACGGGCTTACCGGCACCCGCATCTCTTACGAGTAGGCCAACACACGTATGTGTGACAACCAACCCCTACTGTTCATCGTCTACGTAAACCATCCCATAGAAATCAGGATACTACCATTGACGTACTTCATACCATACACACATGGTACGCCAACGGCGTTTAACAAAATGATAGCACAACAGATTTCTAAGACACAAATAAATAGAAATAAGTTGCAAATAGCTCTCACTAGAGCAGAGATAGCAAGTACAATCATCCAGAGGACACATGTCCCAACAATTCATCATTACAACACAGCGGAAGCATCCAAAATGTCTGAGTACAGACAAGATCCAAATAGGACTAAGAGGCCGGAAACGAAAAGACGGAGCCCATCCACGATGTCTCGGATCCTGCCCGGGTCCGCTATCTACTCGTCAGCAGCCTCGTCAAACTCCACGTAGTAGCCATCACGGGGATCCTCGTAAGCGTAGTCTGCGGAAACCACAGCCCCAAAGGGGTCAGTACATAAACGAACTGGCAAGCAAGACTCACAAATCACCAAAGTGTACCCCACAACATCAAGCACAGATGCTTTGGGTTCAACGGAAGAAAGGGTGATACAAAAGATACGGCAGCTGGCTGCACTAACCAACTACAGAACATACTACAACTTCCGGCTAACAGAAAAGAGATAAGATAGCGTATCGTAACCAACTATAACTAACTCCAAACAAACCCATCCTGGATCTCGCCCCTTATCCGAAGAAGCAATCCGAGAATAACTCACACAGTTGGATTAATGATGGTTCAAGTTATTGTGTCAATAAAACTATTACTAGTCAAGTTATCATTAGTTAGGCGTAAGTTGTTCTGAGTACTTGTTAGCCAGTACTTTCACCAAGTCATCCATAACCGCGGCAAACACGGCTTCTCGAGAAGATTTATCCCTGCAGGGGTGCACCAATTTGGCCGTACACGTAAGAATAACCCGCCAGATGGAATGCCTCCCACCAAGCGGGGCACTCAACACAACTCAACTCTTCTTCGCATCAAGCCCAAAGAACCCCGTGCAATTGAGCGCACGGCTAATCAAGCCCCACGAAGAAAAGGGGACCCTCATAGCACTCTAAGAACGTGTCTCCCTAAATGCCGACTACAAAAGTTCCACCCTGGCCTGGGTTCGCAAATACATATGCATGCGGCAAATGGAAAACCCGAACTAAATGAGGTGATTTGGACGAGATGCGAATCAAATCAAATTGAGGGGGGCGCCCATACACGCTTCCCACATGCGGATAGTGCGCTCATCATGGATCAGTAGACAAGACCCTTTTCCTAATTAGGGTCGACACTAGCAGGCATCAAAACCACGCCGGGCCTCCTGCCGGTGCCTTATCATCAAATTATTATTAACCATAACATTAACATGTTGATTGTTTAAACATCGAGCCCCAGGACATAATAGAAATATAGTAATAGAAAGTAACGGGTAACAGACTCGAGCAAAACAACCCTAAGCATGCTAGTAAGACACGGGCAACAAGCAATGGGGTTATAGGTGTGGAGGTGAGGCTATATCAGGGTTAAAGGATAACATGTGATAGGATCAGAACAGAAGCAACGATGCCAAAGGCTAGCAGAATAGACAACGGAAAGTATCGGTATCCAATGTTGAAAGGAACACAATGGTTCATGTGAGTGAATACTTGCCTGCAAACTCAGCAGCCTGGTACTGAGCTAACTCCTCAGAAGGGGTGTCGTAAACCTCGTCTGTCTCAACGTCGTCGTCTATTCGAGAAGAAGCAAACAAACAACGTAGAGAGACAAACAATCAATAACATGGCATAATGCACAATCATGGGATGAAGCATGGCAATTTAATTGATGCATCAAAAATAAACTAGTTGACAAGATAACATGTTTAAAGGGACCCATATGCAATTGGATTGCATATGGAAAGCCCATGAATTGAGGTTGAAATAATTGTTCTACAACTAATCATCATGTGTAAGTGAATTAGCATGATGCATGGATGAGGAAAACAAAAAGAAAACAACAATAAATACCATTTGAAATAAAGTTTACCAAGTTTGGAAATTGACTTATTAAGTTATGAAATTTTGGTTCCTTAAAGGTGTTACACAAGCATTTGTTGTTTTCACCAATTTAAATTGTCCAAAACAGATAACAAAGTTCATATTTGGAAAGAACACAAAATTTCAGTTGGAATACATGTTTCAATTATTGAAAAAGGAAATAGAATGAATTAATTATGATTTAAACAAGTTTAAACAAGAATTAATTGAAGTTAATCCAAGTATGAATATTATTTGAATTTTCATTTGTCCAAAACATTAAACCAAATTCATGTTTGAAAAGTTTATACCTTTCTGGTTTGAAAACATATTTTATAAGTTCAAAAATAATTTAATTTGAGCAAGTTATGAATTTAGCAATTTTAAATGATTTAAACAGGGTTAATTATTCAAAACATGAAACAAAATTTATATTTGGAAAGATGGTTCAAATTAGCATGGAAAACCTATTTAATATGTGACATTTGATTTAATATTTAATTAGTTATGCATTTAATCAAATTTGAAATGAATTGTTTGAATTTGAATTTTAAAACAATTTGAAATGTTCAAAACAGAAAAAAAATGATTTAAATAGGTAGAGAATTTAATTTGGTTCAGTAAACATATTTTATTTATATTATTTGGAGTTGGATTTTAAAAGTTATTTGCATTTCAATTATAGGGACTAATCTGTAAAATAAAGGACCTAAACTTAAAAGAAAACTGGGCAGAAACTATTTTCACTGCGCAGTGGCCTAACCTGGGCCACTGCCAGCGGGCCCTGGCCAGCGTGGCGCTGCGTGGCAGCACGCGTGGCCACCCAGGCCACTGGCAGGTGGGCCACGGATGTGGGGGAAATAATCCCCAAAAAAGATGCGCGCGGGGGCTCGAACCCTGGCCGCGGCGTGCGCGTGCAGTGGTGCGTGCCACTGCGGTACTGCTGCTGCGCTTGTCAGGTAAGGGATGCGCAGGGGGGTTATGTTTCAGATAACGTTAACTGAATTTTTCTGCAGGTCGTTTTCTGAACTTCGACAGAGGGCTCGATAGCTCACCGGCGGCGAGCTGCTGCTGCGGTGGAGTTGCTACTGCCGCTGTGCTCGTGTGCGTGTGCTGTGCTACGGGTGCTCGCGGGCGTTGTGCAGCAGTGAAGGAAGCAGGAGAGCACGGTGCTCACTGGCGATGGCAGGGGAAGCAGAGGCTCGGTGGAGGACGCCGGCGGCGACAGCACGAGGATGGCGGCGGCGATGTAGGCGGTCTCCGGCACGGTGGCGGTGTCGAGGACGTAGAGGGTACAGCGGGGAGCTCGTTCCCGTTGCTAACCCGCACGGAGACTCACCCTACCGGCGGCGATCATCGCGGATTCAGAGCGTGGCGCTCGGTGGATGGGGGGTGGTGGTTGCAGAGAGGAAATCGGCGGCGATTGAGAGAGATAGGGGGAGGTCTAGGGTTAGGGCAGCGCTCAGGGAGCCCTCGGGGCAGTTTTATTATGGAGGAGGGCGCGCGGTGGCCGTCCCCTCTGTTACAGCGGCGACGTGGACTGCCGGATCGCCCTGCCGTACAGGTTGAAGACGATCGCGAACAGGTAAGCAGGCCGGTTGGTGGGCTGGACCTGCCCACTGCCTGCCCTACCCCTCTCTCTGTTTTCCTTTTTAAATTTTTCTGTTTCTTTTTTTTTTGCTGAAAAGAAATAGGAAGAAAAGCCTAGGGTTTTTGGGTTAGAAAATTTTAGGGATAATTTTTTATAGGTTAGATATTATAACAACAACATGTGCAAACTTTGTTTTTTCAAAAAGTTCAAAAAATATTGCTGTTTGTAATTTGATGGAATTTGAATGAATTTTGAATATTAAGTGAAATATTGAAAGCAATAATTTAATTAGTTTGAACCTTAGTTTAATGGAAACAATTAGCTGTTTTTAATTGAATATTTCTATTTGAGAATTGTAACATAACAAGTATGAACAATTTGATTTGGAAATTGGTTTGAATTTGAAATAGAAAACAATTGAAAATAGATGCAAAACAATGCAAACAAAAGCAATGATTAAGATGCCATGATGCAAAACAATAATTTAACAGAAAGCAAACATTCTAGGGTGGTTTTTCATACTTGGGATGTTACACCCACAACCGTTGTGATTGACTCGTCTAGATTACCAAGTGCTTACGCTTGTAAGAGTCCGACTCAAAACCACCTAATCGGAAAGAATTGGTAGCACCTCAATTTCATGAGCCCACTACCACGAATGTCCAACTTGTGATGGTGCAGCACTGACGGGGCGACCGACTAGACCTTCTTTGAGGGATTAAAATCTACCAACTATCTAAATAGAGGTAAAAAGAGACATAACAATAACACAAATAAAGCAATTACAATGTGAAATGGTATGGCTCTCTTCATGGTGATCTCCATCTCCACAAAGCTTGTAAGTCGACTCGTACCAACTCTTGTCACGTGCCATCTTACTCCACGTAGCCGACTTGTACATCGACTTGCATGTCACCGGGTTCTCCAACAAGCTACACTAGCTAGTAAATCAAAGATTACATAGAGAATCCGACACGCATGCCGGTATACAATAAAATGACAGCACCTAGGCTCCAGCCGGCTGATAAAAAACATGATACGTAGATCATGTATGGATTACACATATCACATGCACATAAGTCATACCATTCACAACTTGCTGCAAAAACAAGTTATGCATAGATACGATGTCTACCGGTGTTGTGAAACTCGTAACGACATCTAAGGCGCTACGACAGGGCGAAGCCGGCGGTCCGAACATGGATTTCGAACATGGATTTCTTCATCGGATAAAACGATTTTACCCAAATCTGATCCGTATTCCGATTCGATCAAACTCTTTGATCTTCGATCACCGCAACTGAATTTATGTGTCACGGTATACCCCGATGGCGGAAACCGACCGGTAGGGGTAAGTTGTTCCACGACCTTAGCAGTACGATCACGGAAACCAGATCATCCATTAACCCCGAGTACGACTGATCCAATCAACCTTGTACAAAACCGATCTATCTCATAGAACGACCACCAAAACAGCACTTAGATCCAATCTAATGCTAACTACATATCACATATGTACGGATCTCGGGCCTAACACCAGAAGCTACCGCTCTGATACCACTGTTGGGACGCGTAGAGATAAACAAAACTTTTTCCTACGCGGTCCTTCCAAAATCTAGCCGAGGTAGAAGGCCACGATGATTACCACTAGACGCGCGGTTGCGGATTATCGATACAGCGCGTCGGGGCAGTGTAGTCCCACGATCCGATCCAGCCGATCCAATCCACGAACGTCAAAGTGCTGAACGTACAACACCTCTGCCGGTATCCACACGTACGAGGAGGAGCTCCGACGGCGGACTGCTAGGTCCGGTGCGACGGCTGAACTGAGTGGGGCTAGGGTTCCGAACACATGGGAGTGGACTAACGTGCCCGTTGGGCAACCTGCGCCCCTCTTTATATAGCGAATGGTAGTGGGCTTCACAACACTTGTGGCCCATTCCCTCTGTGAGTCCGACTCACAAACTCAGTCCATTTCTGGTTCAGGTCCAACCCGACCAATACTTGCTCCCGCTCTTAAGTGTGCGACTCTACAGGCTCATGGCGACTTGGACACGATTGGAGTCCGACTCTCAATCGATCAATCGGTAGCGGCTCCTAGCAGAACGTGCCGACTCCCAAGTCCCATTAAGTCATGACGACATACCTTTCAATGTGATATTCATCTTAGTCCCTTTTGCCTCACGATATACCTTGTCGAACTATAGGCGATTTATCGTCGTCCCTTAAATAGTTTGACTCTCTTCTCGATCCGTGATATGTGATTCATCTGACTAACTCTTAGTCAACAGACACAGTTAACACTTAACCGAGTCGCACATGGCCATGCATTCTGAATCATATCACTCGAGAGGGCCCAGAGAATATCTCTCCATTCGGAGGGGCAAAATCCCATCTTGATTATCCACATCACGCAGTTTGTTTCTCATTCGACCCGAACTCTGCCTTTATAATTGCCTTGTCATAGAGCAGCGTTTAACAGAACCTAAGTCGATGATCCACAACTCGGATTGTGCGACAACCTCAGGTCTAAGGATTACATTGATTGAGACATGCAAATGACGACTTGCTTGTTACATCTCAATATGGGTCAGTCCGACTTGCTAAACTCTTTAGCCAAGTCCGTGATCGTTGGAATGGCATCACCAGGCCCATGACAAGTGGAACCATGTCATCAGCCAACACTCACATTAGTCTAGGGTGTGTGTCCAGCACAAACTTAATGACCAAGGACAATCTAGTATGAACAACATGAATATATAGTTCCACAATCGAATCACATATTCAATGACATATATCGGATGTTCAAAACAAGGACAACTTAATAACCTTATGAATACATTGGGAATTACATCATCCATGATTGCCTCTAGGGCATATTCCCAACAGTTGAGCGCTACGTAGATATTTTGGGCGTCCTTGAGCTACAGAAAGGCCGGCGTCACAATATGCAAAAAAATTGTATAAAAAGGATGTCGGCAACAATTTCAAAGGAGCACGTCGGCGGTCTGGTTCGTCTCCAACAGCGCCTGCTCTCTCTCCCGTACGCCGGTGCTGTTGATGTAGGGTAGAGGCGACGGTATGCTGCTGCTGCGCCGACAGCTCCGTCGCCGCATCTGTAAGCTCTGGCTTCATAGGCAGCCTCTTTGGCGCCAAAATTGATGCCGTCGCATGCGGGAGGCCGAGCTTCTTTGGAATTTTTGGCGGCATGGTGCTGGAATGTGAGGAGGCGGCGGCTGTGGCGGTGGGAAGGGGGGGATGGAGGGGACAATCACTGTTTCGGTGTTCTGCGCGCCAAAATGGTGCCTTGAGGGACCGACGGGCGGGGGGCGCCTGTCGGGTGGGTGACCGGGCAATGTCCGACGCCCTCAGGACGGCTCCCAAGTTTGGCGGGTGGGCTGGGGGGCCCGGACACAAATATAGCGGGTGCACACCATTGGGGGGTGCCGCTGCGGCGGGTTTTTTTTTTAGTCCGGACCCCCATTGGGCCTTTGGGGGTGGCGTGGAGATGCTATAAGTTTCTGGATGAAGAAAATTAATTCGGTCGATGTGGTCGGACTCTAAAATGGATTTATAACCAGAATTTCCATGGGTTCGTCTTAGGTCTTCTTTCTCCAATCTTGGATTCAACAAGTAGTTGAATTTCATGACCAATGGTGGGTTTCATCGTGGGACAACATCGTGATCGACATATCGATTTATTATCCACCTATGTATCTATTCTTTCTAAGCTATAAACAGGTTGAGGATCCACCAAGTTTGGTTATATCATAGACTCAAGAAACGGGCCCCTAAATTACATTGCTCATGTTCAAGCCGTAACAACTTGATCCATCAAAATTCTACCGTGGTGATGCTCATACCATACAAGCGCCGCACGTGTGGTCACCAAGGTGGATACCGAGCCAGTTTGATTTGACTCAACTTAACTCGTAAATAATCGTTAGTTAACGAGTTTGCTCGACTCGACTCGTTAACTTAACGAGCAAATATCTCGAGCTTGGCTCGACTCGATTAATACTCGAGTTGACTATGTAAGCTCGATAAGCTCACTAGGAAACTGAGAAACCTAATCTGTTAATTATGGAGCAAGATTACAAGGAGGTGGATACATCGTGGATGCACCTCCAAGTAAATTTTGGAGACTTTAATCGGAATGCTCCTATATTTTTGTCCTTAAGGTCTTGCATTTTATTTAGTGTTGACTAATCTATGATTTAGCATATCAATGTAAGGACATTAACGAGCTTATCGAGTACTTGCAACTCGACTCGTTAAACTTGTTTCCTTAACGAGCTGGAAAGTACAACTCGGCTTGGCTCATTAGTGTGCGAGTTTGAGCCGATCCGAGCCAAGTTTTCGAGTACTAGTTAAGCTCACGAGTTTCGAGTTTTATTTCCACCCAGTCACCATATGAATTTAGGGAGAGTCCTAGCCAGCGATGAAAGCAAAACTAAGCCGCTTTTGTGCTCGTTTCTTCTTTGATTGCTTGTAAATGGTAAAAGGAACACCAATAAACTCCGGAGAGAAGCAAACGGAGTGTGCACCAGCCCGTTGCTATGGTTAACATTCACACTTCAGACTTCACTTTACGCTTTGACTGACTTTTTTTCTTTTCCAGAAACACGCTTACGCTGACTCAGGAAAAAATAAACACAAACAGCGGAGAGCGTCGCCTCTTTCAGACAACGAAAAAAAATTCAGACAACGAAAGATATTCATACGAGGCCATACCAAAATTCTCACAAAACACAAAAGGGCAGGCTAAAAGAAACGATAATGCCATCTCAAGGGCGACAAGTACTAAATTATCATTATTGATTCTACCACAAAAGTCTACTACAACACACTGCCTGGCCTGGCCTTGCCAGCGTTCGACCAAAATGGCCCATCACAATTTTTTCACAAGACCTATGGATGATGTCTGTCTTCTAAGAGAAGAAACAACAGCAGCACAATGAAAGAGCCCAGTGAGACCAGAGTGTCAAGCCGCTGCGGCGGGTTGCTGTTTCTTGGCCTGCGCCTTGTACTTGGGGTGCTTCCCTTTCCAGCCTTTCTTCGGATGCTGCTGCTCGGGCTCCGGCGTCTCCTCGACAGCCGCCTCGGAGTTGGCATCGGCGGTGAATGGGGAGTAGAGGAACCTCTTCGTGTTGCCCGCCTGCGTACACGAGAGCTTGATGATCTGCCTGCCCCACATCCACTTGAGCAGGACCTTCATGTGGGTCTTGCTCTTCAGGCCCTCGATGGCAGCATCCTGTTGTGGACAGATATGTTTGCATCAGATCAAGGACTTGATTAAACAGATATCAAGGACTTAATTAGATATACATATAAACAATAGCATTACATGTACTCCAAATACGATGACATGCCTTTTTAGGTAAAATCAGATAACACTGGAATAAGCCGAGCTACATTAGAGAATGGCAGAGAACAAATCAACGAATACGCAAGTCCTATAGTGCAGTAAGGAAATGATATAATTGCTATGCATAATGTTTGAATGAATTTACAGGTTTACCAATGTTCTCAAGCACCAAGGAAAGAGCAAGCCTCTACTAATAACAGTGGGGCTTATTAGCTACTTTTTTCTTCCCAAATGAGCTACTGTTACTAAGAAAAACCGAACATCCAGAAAGGGCAAGGCCTTGACAAACATTTTGATACGCTCCTCCACTGCTGATGGGATATAAGCAAGTTTCAGAACTGCCATTGGGGGATAACAATGTGGGTCTTGCTCTTTAGGCCCTTGATGGCCGCATCATGCTGTGGCCACACATTTTTTGCATCAGCGCAATGGCTTGATTAGATAGGTATAAACAGTAACATTACATGTACTCCGAAGTACCATGACATGCACTTTTAGGTGAAACCAGATAAACACTTTGTAAAATAAGCCGAGCTAGATTAGAGAATGGCAAGACCAAATCAACAGATACGCAGGTCCTACAGTGCAGTTAGGAGATTATGTAAATGATATGCATAATGTTCGAATGGATTTACAGGTTGCCAGTGTTCTCAAGATGACAAGGAAAGAACAAACATGTAATACCAACAGTAGGGCTTATTAGCTACTGCTACTAAGAGATTCAGAGTAACCGCGCATCCAGAAAGGACAAGGCTTTGACAAATAACTCAATATGCCCCTCCACTGCTGATGGGATTCAAGCATGTTTCGGAACTGCCATTGGGAGATGACAAATACACTATGCATAACGTTTGAATGATAGATAGGTTTCCGATTTTGTTAAGAGTACGATAGAATGAGAAAGCCCATAATAAGAATTGTGGGGCCTATTAGCTACTAGTACCAAGAGATTTAGAATAGACGCATGTTCACAAGCACGAGGCTGTCAAAAACAAAACATTTTGATATTCTCTGGTTAACTAGAATAAAAACCATACAGAGAAACCACAGTGCACACCTAGACAAAAGTGTCAAGAACCAAAAGTGTTTAGGTCATCATAATATGTTTGGCTTATTCTCACACAATGACCAAAGTTACGCCCCAGTCTAACCTAGTTGCAGAAACTCAATAGTAAATACACTAAGATTCTGATTCTATAATTGATTTGAAATGCATACACCATATACAGTTTAACCACGAAAAGTCACTGCATTTACCATCAATGTGAAATGGGAGTAGGCAGATACACACAACACACTGGACTGGACTACAAATTACAGTATCATACATATGAGGGCTCACTGCCAAGGAAGAGAGTAAAACCATTGATTCTGCTATTATTTTTCTATTTCACCTACTTGCTTCTTTTAAAATGCAGAAGGCTAGGGTACTAAAAAGGGGGCAGACACTATCATCTTCATGATCTAAACATCCCCTCATCAAAGAAGAAAGTATACAGAGACCAAGTTATATTACTTGCTTCTCGGCATCAGCTTAATATGCTTTTACTACCACAGTTACTGGCCACGGACAAACGAAGTCTAAGTTGCGCCACATGGAGCTCAATCAGCAGACGTTCAGACAGAAACAGCTGAGATGATGCATGGCAGCAGTCATAGAATACGTTGAAGTGGTTCCAGGTTTTGCCGAAGCATTTTAGCTGCCAAGCGAGATTCAGACTAACTGTATGTCCAGAAGGACGAGGCATTGCCAAGCATTTCAAGATGCTTTTACTAAACAACATAAAAGACTCGTGTAGTGACCACATTGCGCATCTAAAACACAAGTATCAAGAGCAGGAACCAGTGGCTTACCTCACGAAGTGTCTAGGTCAACAAAGCACAAAAATTCCGATTATTAGTGCACAATGACCAAAAGTGCTGCCACTGTCAAACCTACAGGTAATCCCTAGTAGTACGCAGATGCTTACCATGTGATCATTGTGTTGAAATACATACACCATATTCAATTTAATCACAAGCTACTGCACAGTGAACACTACGAAAACAAAATGGATGCACCGGTAACTAACAACTCTACAATTCTTCATTTTCACCTAATTGTTTCCCAGGTGCAAGTATCTAAGGTGAGAACTGAGAAGACACTATCATGTTCATGGTCTGAACATCATCTCAGCAGAGAAGGATGTATAGGCGTAGACAAAGCTCTGCTGAAGTTGCTTACGGGCGTCAGTTCGTATATGCGGCTTACCACACAGCTACTGCACATGGATGGACAAAATTGCACTACATCGAGCTCAATCTGCAGAGAGGTTCACATACGAGAACAACCCAGATTATTTGATCATGGGTTGAAAATAAACCACATGCACTTTAGTCACAAGTCACAGCACGATTAATATAGATTGGCAGGCTCAAACTGTTATAGACACTACATTCTGGAATGGATTAGACACTACAATATCATACTACACATGAAGGGCTAAGTGCCAAGAAAGGCAGTAAGACAACTGATTCTACTCTTTTTTTTTCACCTAATTGTTTCACCATTGCAAGAAGCCAAGGCACTGAAAAGAGGGCAGAAACTATGTTTTTCATGGTCTAAAAATCATTTAACCGAAGTATACAGAGACAAGGCTACATTAATTTCGCCTGGGCGTCAGTTTCTGCATGCTCTTACTACTAGCACAGCTACTTGTCATGGACGAACAAAGTGGCGCTACATCGAGCTCAGTCGGCGGAAGGCTCATAGACACAGACAGCTGAGAGTTGACGCGCGGCGGCGTGAGTGAGTACGGTACCTTGGCGTGGTTCCAGGTGTTGCCGACGGTGAGGGGCCCGTGGTCGGCGAGGATCTGGAGCAGGCGGCCGGAGATGGCGACGGCCTCCTCCTTGGGCACCTTGGGATTGATCCGGCGCACGTCCACCGCCCGCTTCCGCGAGAAATGCCTCCTCAACACCTCCCACGCCATCGACCCCGCCCCTCCGCCTCCTCCACCGCCGCCGCCGAGGCCGCCTCGGAGGAACTGCATATCGCCGCCGCCGCCGCCGCCCGGTCACTGCTCGCTACTCTGGGGTTCAGGTCGGCTCCTTTTGGTTCGGCCGAGCAGAGGGGAGGCCCAAGAAGAGGAAGTAGTCAACCCAGTGGGCCACATGGGAGTCATAAAATGGCTTAGCCTCCGGCCATTGGTTTTGTATAAGTGGGTAGTAGGGTAGCCTATGGGCTTGGCCCAATTCTCGTCCCCTTCACTGTCTCGGCGGCTCTGCGGCCACTGAGACCCGACCAACCATCCCATATCTCTCTCCGCCGCGATGAGCTCCGGCGGCCGCCGGTGATACCGCCGCCGCTTGACGAAATCGCCTTCTTCTCCGTGGTAAGACAAATCAATCCCTACTTTCCTCCCCCTTATGCTTCCTACTGAGCCGGCACGAGCTCGGTGAGGTCAGTGCCCGCCACGAGAAGCCGATCGAGACCGCCGGGGAACTCCGTGATATGAGCTCGGCTTGGTCCGATTCGGTTCCGATCGGATGACCTGGTCTGAGATTTTTGACGAATTTTGCTTTCTGCAGCCAGATGCTTAGGCAGCGCAGCGCACATGTCAGCTCTGCGTCCGTGCAAGGGAGCCGTCGAGTGGTCGCCGCCGCGCTGGTCAGGCTTCTCGACGCCGAGGAAGTTTGTTCCTGCTGCTGCGTCTTCCAGCTTTCCGAATGGGGCCGACGCGTGCCGACTGAACAAGCCGGGGAGCTACTGCTTGCTGCGTGCGTCTCCTCAGTCCTTCTGCAGAAGTACCAGGTAGTGCTTGCTTACTGTCAAACTTATTCCGACATAATACCGAAATTAGGAGTACAACACGTGCAATGTGTGGATTTTGACAACGATGATTAGTCACTAGGAATTACTATTTGCCAATTTGCGGTCAGTTCTATACAAAAGTAAAGGAAGTTTCAGTGTTGAATTTTCTAGAGAACGTTGATGACTGTAGATAGTAAAACCACTTTGTTTGTTTGAGTCGGATGCGGCACCGTCTCATTGGGAATCATACTGACTAGTAAGTAGTCTCTCTCATGTTCAAATCCGACTATAAGTTATTAAGATGCATTTGTACCACTGAACTCTGTTGCAATCGTGCTGCAAGAGAATTGACGGACCAGTAGCAGCGTGCCAAGTACTATTATGACGTTGCTAGAAACACATCTCATGCATAAATTACATACAACGTACGCCCTTCCTCTTTAACCAGGAGGTTCTCAACACGGCAAGTTTACAGTTTCAGCCCCTTCTGTTATGATGCGGTAGTTAAATAAATATATATCGAAAACTAGTTATTCCTAATCTAATCATCCCAGATTTAACATGCTCACTGAAGTCTGCTGTGCTTATGCTTTAAATATCAATTTCAAACATAATTTTTGGTTCATTTGTTAATGGGTATGTGCGCGGTTCAACCATCAGACAAGATGCGCATTGTGGTTGAAGAAACCTAATTGTGTGATAGCTTGGTCAGTGCACTGTAAGTGCCAGGGGTTGAGAAACTATCAATTAAGTGCTCATATGATTTTGGTGCCATCAGATGGTCAAAGGTAGATAGCTTTACTGTAACAGGGCACTCTCTATCTTGCATTTGATCTAATTAGTATTCACTCAGTTTTATGCAAAGAAAATGAGAAATTATTCAGTGCTGTGTTTTCTAGATAACATAGCTGGCTGGAGATTGTTAAAGTACTCTGTTTGTTCGAATTGGATGCCAATTTGCGGTCAGTTCTATACGAAAGTATAGAAGTTTCAGTGTTGAGTTTTCTAGAGAACGCTGATGACTTTACATAGTTAAACCACATTGCTTGTTTTAGTCGGATGCGGCACCGTCTCATTGGGAATCATACTGACTAGTAGTCTCTCTTATGTTCAAATCCGACTATAAGTTATTAAGATGCATTTGTACCACTGAACTCTGTTGCAATCGCGCTGCAAGAGAATTGACCGACCAGTAGCAGTGTGCCAAGTATTATTATGACGTTGAGAGAAACTCCATCTCATGCATCGATTACACACAACGTACGCCCTTCCTCTTTAACCAGGAGGTTCTCAATACGGCAAGTTTTCAGTTTCAGTCCCTTCTGTTATGATGCGGTAGTTAAATAAATATATATTGGAAAACTAGTTATGCCTAATCTAATCATCCTAGATTTAACCTGCTCACTGAAGTCTGCTGTGCTTATGCTTTAAATATCAATTTCGAACATAACTTTTGATTCATTCGTTAATGGGTATGTCCGTGGTTCCACCATCAGACAAGATGCACACCTCCAGAATTTTGTGGTTGAAGAAGCCTAATTGTGTGATAGCTTGGTCAGTGCACTGTAAGTGACAGGGGTTGAGAAACTTTTAATTAAGTGCTCATATGATTTTGGTGCCATCAGATGGTCAATGTAGATATATTTACTTGAACAGGGCACTCTCTATCTTGCATTTGATCTAATTAGTATTCACTCAATTTTATACAAAGAAAATGAGAAATTATTCAGTGCTCTATTTTCTAGATAACATAGCTGGCTGGAGATTGTTAAAGTACTCTGTTTGTTCGAATTGGATGCTACATTGTTTCATTGCAAAACCTAGTGACTGGTACTCTTTCTCGCGCTCGATTCTGATGGAAAGATTATTTAGTTTTAGTCGCATTGTACTGAGTTCAGTTGCAATGGCAAGGAAGTGTACTCACTGGCCAGTAGGCAATGTGCCAAGTATTACATGAAACAGAGAAATGTTAATTTCATGCATATATCGCACATAGTTGGCACCCTCCCCTTTTTACCATGAGGTTCTCCAGAGCGAGTTTACGATTTAAGACTATTCTGTTCTACTGTGCTGACTAAATAAGTGCGAGAATGTGGGATGTAATTATTAGTGAGTAGTTGCAGAGTTCCAGCATCAGAAAAGATGAACCCTTCCAGAGGTTTTATTTTTAATCACTATCAGAGTTCTGTAGGTAGAGAAGCTGAAATGTGTGCTAGCTCAGTCAGTGCACTGTAAGTGGTTGAGAACTCAGTTTTAGTCAAGTCCTCATATTTTTTTCCGTCCCATCAGATAGTCAAAACAGACATGTTTATTGCGACAACATGTTCTGTTGCATTTGATCCAGTAATCAGCTATGTGTGTTTTCCTTGCCTTCCTTCTCCTAGCTATTGCTCCGTGTACTGAAAGACATCAATCTTTCTTCTTACAGTGTTCAGTAACATTTAATCGGAAATACATTTTTTTTCTGTAGGAGGGTGCGATGGGCCATCAAGACTTTGGCTGATGACAATGCTGACAACTCAGGCAACAACACTCGCCTGTTTAGTGCAATCCAATCTTTTTTAAAGGAGTTGACTGCCAAGCTGAAGAAACTAAGCAAAGGGTTTCCAATAAAGATCCTTTTCTTCCTGATAGGATTTTATTGTGCCACGGCGTTCGCCACCGTCATCGGGCAAACAGGCGATTGGGACATACTGTCGGCTGGCCTTGCTGTTGCCATCGTTGAGGTTATTGGCGCTCTCATGTATAGGGCTTCGTTTGCATTTCTTGGTAGGATGAAGAATATGATCTCCATATTCAATTACTGGAAAGCCGGGCTCACGCTTGGGCTGTTTCTGGATTCATTCAAATATGAAGTGGATGAACTCCTTGAATCATGTAATCCGTTCAACTTTGAGATTACTAATATATTTACTGGGCTTTGGTGAACGTTGGCTGCAGATTTCTAATACTTTGTTTCATCTGCCAGTTCCATTCCTTTTGACAGTTTTTTTCCCTTGGTTTTCATTTATTCATCATTTCAACATTGTGGTTTTGGGGCTCTTGCTAACCTTTTGATTATCAATACTTATGTTAGCGTTTGTCATGGTGGATTATTTATATCGAACGCTTGTATCATTCTTTGGTAGTTGTATATTTTGGTGATTTAAGATCTAATTAAGCTACTTATACATTTTCGAATTATTTGCGCTCATTGCATATATTCTTCCTGACGGAAAATGCAATGCTAACTCTCATTTGCTTCATGTCCGTGGCTGAGTGAGTAAGGCTACTGGTCAGTATGTTAGCTTGCTTGGAGCCAATGAGCCAGTGTCATACTAGGCTTCCATTCCCTGCACTTCCTAGGCTTGCCAAAGGTGAAGAGTTTGTGAAAAGAGCGCTTGACATGACAGGAGACATCCAAAGACTTATTCTTAAAGGTAGAGACGAACCACGATCAAAATTCAATAAAGAACCAAATTCAGAATTAACAGAAACACACACACACAAGAGATTAATGGGGTTAGTGTGACCAATCGACGAGTGACACTAAAATGGTCCTATCGAAGACTAATCTCAATGTCACGCGAATACAAGGAGGACACTATCTCGTATTGCAAATTGGACAAGGCAACCAGATTTGCACTAGAATGGCAACCGATTACTCTCACTACTTGCCCGCAAAGCTAATCGTTCCTTCAAAGGATCTTCTTCTTCTTCTTCTTCTTCTTCTTCTTCTTCTTCTTCTCCTTCTCCTTCTTCTCCTTCTCCTTCTCCTTCTCCTTCTGCTCCTTCTTCTTCTTCTCCTACTTCTTCTCCTTCACCTTCTCCTTCTGCTTCTTCTCCTTCTCCTTCTCCTTCTCCTTCTCCTCCTCCTCCTCCTCCTTCTCCTTCTCCTTCTCCTTCTCCCTTCTTCCTTCTCCCTTCTCCCTTCTCCCTTCTCCCTCTCCTTCTCCTTCTCCTTCTCCTTCTCCTTCTCCTTCTCCTTAGCCTAATTGAGTGTACTCTCTCGGTAATACCAGTGCAATTGCCGCAATGAAAGAGCTAGTCTGATGGGAAAGGTACGCAAATAAAAGGATTAGTTCAAGCATAAGAAAGTTAGTATACCTTCTTGTTTGATTGATCACAGACTTGCGGCTGGAGTTCGTTGATATGTCAATGTGGAGTTGTAGATGATGCCAATGGGTTCACGTAGAAATTTGAATTACTCGATTCAGAGGAATGACAACAAAGAACAAAGTCTGACAACTTTTGCACAAGAATCGAAACTACATAAAAAAATTACAAATTTTTTGAAATGTTGAATTTCCATCAAATACAAGAAATTTGTGGAAGTTTTTTGGAAAAAGGCTGAATAGAGATGGTGAAACGGTTCATAGGCAATAATTCCGCTGATCAAATATACGAAAAAAATCAACGAGTCGATAGATCGGTCAAAATCCATTTTGAGTCTATTTTTGTGTAATTTCCGAAATTGGGGATGGGAAAGAAAAAAATGGTGGAAATGGTCTTGATTGTGGTTAAATTCGTGGCAAACTAGAATCGCTGTTGGCAATACCGCATCATCCCCACCACCACCACGATTTCATACTCCACCAGGTCACTTCAATAATCCCATGGATAACGTATATGCAGCAACATTGGCACTTGATCGCATCCCCGTAGGAGAGTCACCCCATGCAGTGGAGACCCGGCGGACGAGACCTGTTGCGCACAGCAGTAGCTCAACAGGCTAATTACCCGGATAACAGGAGTGGCATGCACGGAACACCATATGTTAGTCGGCAGAACGGGAATACCGGCTATATTTAGTCAAACTCGGCACGGCGGAGGGCAGAGCAGCAGCAAATGCCGCCTCCTCCCCATAGGCCGGCAACGCTTGCAGCATCAGCGGCGCAAGCCATTGTGGACAGTTCTCGAGCCAGACGTGCAACGGCCGGGTCTGCGGTACGAGGGCCGGTAGCGGTTGCACCCTCCGCCGTACCCGCTGCGAGATCGCACGTTTCCCGAGTGAGGCCAGTAGCGGCAAACCTCGCCGGGCCTAAGTGTTTGTCAGATGCCATCAGGGCTGAGCCTTACCCGGATAAATTCAAGGAACCGGGTAAAGTGGTTAATTATGAGCCGACCATGGACCCAGAGACCTGGTTGAGCAGTTACGAGATGGCTATGTCGATTCGCAACACATCTGAGAATCTCAAAGCCAAGTTTATGTACCTAATGATGTCCGAGGGAGCAGCAAAGTTGTGGTTTAATAACCTACCTGAAATATCCGTCAATCATGGAGTGAGCTGAAAACTGCCTTCATCAAGCACTTTCATGGGACGTGCAGGAAGTTATTCATAATCGATGATTTAGAACGATGTGTCCAGAAAAAGGGAGAGTCGGCGCGCAATTGGGTGCGCCGGGTTATGGAAATTCTCCACTCGTCCAATGATATCCAGCCAAAGGATGCATTACAAGCTATGTCGAAAACATGCAAGTACATACCCTTAGTGCAAAAGCTGACACGCATGAAGTCTAGCCGGCACGCTTCAGAGGTTACAATGGGAGAGTTGATGGACGCGTGCAACAAGCACGGCGCCACAGATACCACAGAGGAGGATGTTGAGGACAAAAAAGCGAAAGCCAACGCAAATAACAATGGACGACCCGGCAATGAGACTGCACCGGGTAATAACGGAGGAAGTAACGGAAATAACCAGCACAAGCGCCCATACGAAGGAAATTCCGAGTTTGTCGCTAGTACAGAAGCCGTGTTTTCAAGACCCAGGGCAGAAGGAAATTTCAACGGAGGAAACTTCAATGGAGGAAATTACCAAGAACCACCAAGTCCGGCTAACCATATAGAGGCCTTCAGGATGCCCTGTCCGCGTCATAGCAGGAACGGCAGGCCGGCTAATCATTCATTGGAGCAATGCGTGGACTTACAGAGATGGAAGAACGAGGAAATACATAAGGCCCTGCGAGGTGCAGGCCGGGGAGGAGGACCGGGTCCGGGCGGAAACCCGGGCAACGGGCCACCCCCCGCTGGTAACGCAGGAGGCGGCAATCCGGGTAATAATCAAGGAGGTGCTGGAGGTTTTTAGGACAGTACCACGTTCATACTACCGGGACTTCCAAAAAATACATAAAGATACTTAAAAGGGCCGTAAACTTGGTTTCTTCAGGTGTTCCGAGATATTTGAGATGGTCAGATCAAGAGGTAACATGGAGCAGAAGGGATCACCCGGAAACAATAGAACATCCGGGTGTGTTAGCTTTGGTGGTTGCACCACAGGTCAATGGTTACGATCTGAAAAAGGTTTTGATGGATGGTGGAAGTAGCATCAGTATCTTATATTGGGAAACCTTCCTACGCATGGGGCTCAAGGAGTCTCAGCTGCAGAAAAGTTCCACAGTTTTTCATGGAATTGTACCGGGCCACTCGACGTGCCCTGAGGGAAAGATAACACTAGAAGTTGCTTTTGGAGAATCCAAGGATAATTTTCGAGTAGAATGGCTCACGTTTGAGGTGGTAAAATTGCGCAGTCCTTATCACGCGCTGTTCGGAAGGCCGGCTTACGCCAAGTTCATGGCCAGGCCGTGTTACATATACCTGCAGCTGAAGATCCCGGGTCCCAAGAAGACCATTACTATACACGGGAACCGGGCTGTGGCAGCAGAGTGTGATGAAGGAGACGCGACGATGGCAGAACAGGCTTGCAGAAAGGAAGAACTCAAGTATTACCGGTCTCAGGTAGACCCGGAAGATAGAACGGCTTTGAAAAGACCGAATACGGAGGACAAGAGAGCAAAGTTTAAAGTAGCCCAGGGTACCAAGATGGTGGCTTTTGTCGAGGGTGATCCCTCCAAACAATTCTCTATAGGAACTAACCTAGACGACAAGCAGGAAATAAGCACTCATAGAGTTTATTCGCGAGAATCAAGACGTTTTCGCTTGGACGCCTAGCGACATGCCTGGTATCCCAACCAAATTAGCTGAGCACAGTTTGCACGTCGATCCCAAGTCTCGGCCTGTGAAGCAGGGCCTGAGAAAAATGAATGAGGAAAGGAGAAAGGCTATAGGAGTGGAGATAGTTCGGCTCCTTGCAGCCGACTTTATCATGGAGGTTTTTCACTCGGATTGGTTGGAAAATTCGGTTCTAGTGCTGAAGAAGAGCAACGAGTGGAGGATGTGCATAAACAACATAGACATCTGGTTAAATATACAACTTGATCAATTATCAATATTCATCGGATCCCAGCAAACCCAACATGGAGCATTACATAACGATGATCTTGATCATGTAGGGCAGCTCACAAGATCTAAACACGATAGCACAAAGTGGAGAGCTTTAGAACACGTAATCCAAGGATGAACTAGCTAATGTTATGGACCCGTAATCCAAGGATGAACTACTCGCGCATCACTCTGGAGGCAGGCATCACGATGTAGAGCCCTCGGGTGATGATTCCCCTCTCTGACAGGTTGTCGGGAAGAGCTTCAGAACCCTCTCGAACTAGGGTTGACGAGGCGGCGGAGTCTGGATGTTTCGTGAAATATCGATCGGGTATTTAAGTTTTTGGGGCAGAAGGAATATAAAGGGGAAAGGGCATCGTCGGTAGCCACCCGAGGGCCCCATGCCACAGGAGGGCGCCAGCGAGGGGTGGGCCGCGCCCTGGTGTGGCGTGGCCGCCTCCTAGGTTGGCTGCTCCTCCCATTTGGTTTCTGGAGTGTTTTTGTATTATGTTCGTACGCCAATTTTCGTCCAATTTCGAGAATATTTTGCGACTAGCTTTTCTGAAAGAGAAAAACAGGTGAAAAAAGGACTTGACAAAGTGACATCTTGTTAATAGGTTAGTCCCAGAAAATGCATAAAATGCTATGAAGTGTAAACATAACATGTGGCAATGGATATAATAACAACATTATCATAAAAAATTATAGATACGCTTGAGGCGTATCAAGCATCCCCAAGCTTAGTTCTTGCTCGTCCTCGAGTAGGTAAGCGATAAACCAACATAATTTTTTAGGAGAAATGCAACTAACACAATCCTGATCAAAGAGTAGTACACATCACATGAATTGCATGAAGTGATCCAAGTCAATGGTCTATAGTTTGCTAAAAAGTAAAGAAAGAGTAAACAAACTGCATCATACAAGTGCAATCTTTCATGAATAGTACTTTGGATACAATGTGGCTATAAGAATTTTCATAAAAATTAGCTCACAAAGCAGTAGATTCTAAATAAAAATGTTTGACCAACGTAGAGGAAGATTTCGTTTCGGTATATATAGGACTCCTCTTTCGTACTCCTAGGGGTACATACTCCCACATGTAAACGGGTTGATAAAGCGAATAGCTAACAGAAATCACTTGGGGGAGAAGAACAAATTAAATACTTATTTAATGCTTGCATGCGTTTGTTAGCTAACTACTCCCAAAAATTTCTTCTTCGGGGTGGATACCAAGATAATTTCTACTTCGGGGTGGATACCACACGTGCATGTTATTTGTTTGGCAACAAAAATACCATTTTTCTGTATTGTGGAACGGAAGTGGTGGTGATATTCAACACACTAATATGCAAACAAAGTATATTTTATAAGTAGTATACTTCTTTTAGGATGATCAAACAAGCACTAGTACCGGTACTAAAGGCCCACCAGCCTTTAGTACTGGTCGCTCACGGACCGATTTTTGTTTTTTTCTCTCTTTTTCGATTTTTTCCCGAAAAAATTCATTTTATTTCCATTTTATTCATTTCTATTGTTTAACCACTTAAACTCACATTTATCACCCACCATTCTTAATTTCGATTTAATTTACTCTCTTATACTAACACTTCCCGCAGAGGTCACCCATCCTCACACTAGTCCCGCACTAGCACGGTTAACTTCGTAGTTCCTTTCCTACGAGCTGCCTACAAAGAAGAGATACTTACCTGATAATAGTATGGTATCAATCCTATTAACCCATAGAATATGATGTCACACACATTTATTTTATGAATTAAAAAATTATTTAAATAAAAAGAAATGAATCATTAGTAATATTTTGAATTAAAATATTCTTAAATGGAAATAATAATTAACGTATTTGTCCTTTTCCGTAAATTTAAATTTCACAAATAATATGTCTAGATCGATTAGAAAAATGAGAGAAATCCAAAATTGAGAAATCCATAAGCTAACTCTTGTCTGATCTAGTACTTTTAAGATCTAAGTCATGAAACTCCCTAGAGAGAAGTTGATACCGGTGAAGTAGGTCACACCCCGAAGTGCAGTGTCTGTGATGAAACTCCCTAAAGAGAAGTTGATACTATGGATCTCTATTGAAATAGGTAGTTGAGTACCTAAAAATAATTTTTTTTCCAAAATTTATGAGCAAATTACGATGCACATGTAGTTCAAATTTGTCCCGTTTCCAACTGAATCGGCAGAAACTTATGATTTTGAAAAGGGCTGGACGGGAATCTTTTCTTAGAAAACAGATTGTTTATTTGGGTATATCACATGTCCTATCATGTTAAAAAATGAAGCCCCCAAGTTTTGCAACATGTTTGTGGTAGGTTCTTCACAAAAAAACCATTTCTGACAGTACGAAAATGGAAAATGGTTTTTTTATTCAGTTAAAAAAATATTCCTTCGCCAACATTATCCGTGCTTTCAAGATGCATGTTTGTATGCAATATGGGCTCATTATAACAAACTATGCCATGTATTTGGCCATAACACCCGTCATTTGAACCAAAACCCTAGAATGTTAGGAGGAGATATCTCTTTTTTGTGAACACTTTTTTAACAGAACTGTCGTATTCCAAGTTTACTTCTTTTGGTGGATACTAGGACATATGTAATGACACCAGGCGAATCTCTCGTGTTATTTAGGTTTTTTTTGAATTTACTGGAATTTTCTCAGCCCGTTTTAGGAGAAAGTCAAGACGGCGGGCATGACCGTTCTTAGCTAGGGGTTGTATATTCAGCAACTCACTGTGGATCGCTATTGAAATAGGTAGTTGAGTACCTAAACATGATTTTTTTCTAAAATTTATGAGAAAATTACGAGGCACCTGTAGTTCAAATTTGTCCCGTTTCCAACTAAATCGACAGAAACTTGTGATTTTCAAAAGAGCTGGATGGAAATATTTTCTTAGAAAACAGATTTTTTTATTTGGGTATATCACATGTCCTAGAATGTTAAAAAAATTAAGCCCCCAAGTTTTGCAACATATTTGTGGTACGTCCTTCACCAAAAAACCCATTTCTAACACTCAAAAAATGGAAAGTGGTTTTTTATTCAGTTTAAAAAATATATTCCTTCGTCAACATTGACCGTGCCTCCAAGATGCATGTTTCTGTACAATATGAGCTCATTATAAAAAACTATGCCATGTATTTGGCCATAACACCCGTCATTTGAACCAAAACGCTAGAATGTTAGGAGGAGATATCTATTTTTTGTGAACACTTTTTTTGGTGGATACTAGGACATATGTAATGACACTAGGCAAAGGTCTCGAGTTATTTAGGTTTATTTTGAATTTACTGGATTTTTTTTAGACCGTTTTAGGAGAAAGTCAAGACGGCGGGCATGCCCGTTCTTAGCTAGGGGTTGTATATTCAGCAACTCACCGTGGATCGCTATTGAAATAGGTAGTTGAGTACCTAAAAATGATTTTTTCCAAAAATTATGAGCAAATTACGAGCCACCGGTAGTTCAAATTTGTCCCATTTCCAACTAAATCGGCAGAAACTTGTGATTTTCAAAAGACCTGGATGGAAATATTTTTTTAGAAAACAGATTGTTTATTTGGGTATATCACATGTCCTAGAATGTTAAAAAAAATTAAGCCCCCAAGTTTTGAAACATGTTTGTGCTAGGTCCTTCAAAAAAAAAACATTTCTGACACTCCGAAAATGGAAAATGGTTTTTTTTTTATTCAGTTAAAAAATAAATCCCTTCATCATTATTTTCCGTGCTTCCAAGATGAATGTTTGTGTGCAACATGAGCTCAATTTAACAAAATATGCCATCTATTTGGCCATAACACCCGTCATTTGAACCGAAACCCTAAAATGTTAGGAGGAGATAGCTCTTTTTTGTGAACACTTTTTCAACAGAACTGTCGTATTCCAAGTAATGACACCAGTCGAATGTCTCGCGTCATTTAGGTTTTTTTGATACCGGTGAAGTAGGTCACACCCCGAAGTGAAGTGTCTATCATCGAAAACCCATAGCACAATTCTACACACATGTTATGTCACCTCCTATCTTGTGGTGGGATCCCAACCCCGGAGTCCCTCTCCGATGAAACCCTAGCCCCGTTGTAGAAAAACCAGTCTTATACTAGTAAACCAGTCCTATGATGTATTTCTAATGGGGTTGAAAAGATAGGATACATAGATCATAGAATTAGTGACACATTATATCTATATATCATAAATCCCAAGTACAATATACAATTAATGGCATCGATATATTTTCACATCATACTTAAACTTAAACATGAACATAAATCCCAAACACAAGAACATAAATCCCAAGTACAATATAGATCACAATGAAATCTTCTCACATCATACTTAAACATAAACATGAACATAAATCCCAAACACAAGAACATAAATTCCAAGTACTGACATCATACTTAAACTTAAACATGAACATCAGTCCCAAGCATAAGAACATAAATCCCAAGTACTATATATATATAGATCACAAGATCGACCCCAAGCATAGTGGTAGTCGTCTGAATCATCCTCATCCTCATCGTCATCCTCATCCTCATTGTCATCCTCATCCTCATCCTCGTCCTCATCCTCCTCCTCATCATCAAGTGCTGGTGCTTGCGGTACAAGGTGACGCTGCCCATGGTTGACCACTCGTATAATGCGGTACAACTCGTATGCAACAAAAGCATCTATGGCGGCATACTCAATGTTCTTGAGGTGAAGTGGGGTCGTCTCTCACTCATCGTGCTTCTCGATCTTGGTCTTCATATCATCGTATAAGTCGTCGATCAAATCCACTGCCATATGAACCATTGAAGTGATAGTATGCCGAGGCCTGAATATGTCTTGGAGATCAATGTGGCCGGCAGTCGATATCTGAATTTTGAAGCTTTTCCTCATGTTAATCTTGTCATTACTGATATCAAAACTAACAAAACTAATGCTGCTGCGGGAAAGGAAGTTCATGATATCCAGACACTCCTTGTCACTACTGCAACACCAAAATTAGAATGGAACAAATTGTTACTTAAGAATCATGCAATAACCTACGAATTAAATATATATGGGCAATAGGAAAATTAGTTCACTACTATATGTCATTTTGCTATCCTATGACGTAAATTAACTATATGTAATTTTGCTATCCTATGCAATTTGCCAATATGCATTTTGCTATATATGAAATTTTTCTATCCTATGACGTAAATTAACTACATGTCAATTTGCATTTTTCTATCATGGATTTGTCGATTTGTAACAAGGAAAATTAATTCACTATATTGATTTTCATATCGAATTCATTTGGTTGCTATCCTACGCAATTCAAATGGTTGCTATCCTATGCATTTCAAATGGTTCATATAGACGTACCTTGCCCATTGGAAAACCAAAACATTGGGTTTGAAGCATAGTTAGATGACGGCAACTTCCTTACCATCGCACGTGAACTCAAGATCGAGCCCTATGTTCCTTTGCGATTTGAACCAATCCTTCAAACATGACAAGGTAAGCCGGCATTTTGGTGCTCTCGTTGGTGTAGTAGACGGTAAGCACGTTCGTGCCATGTGCGCGGACTTTCTCAATGCGATTGATTGGTTCCATGTGGTTGGATTAGAGGAAGAAGACAAGAGAGAGAGGGATAGAAGACAGGAGGAGAGGCTACCGTACGAACATTGAAACAGAGAAACAGAGAGAAAAGGAAGCAGTTCGCGAACTCATGGGCGCGCGACTATTTGGTACCGGTTGTAGCACCAACCGGTACTAAAGGTGCTTAGCGAGGCGAACATTTTCCACGCGCCCCTTTGACACACACCTTTGGTACCGGTTGGTGGGTAAAACCGGTATCAAATGTGCTCGCACCACGCGGACGGTTGCCACACCCTTTTTGATAGGGGGATAGTAACCCGGTAGGCCAACCTCAAGGTGTAACCCGGCCCAAGGTGTGCTGCACAGGATCCGGCTAAGGATGAAGAAACTTCTGGAAGTCCCAAAGGGTGTAGGCTTTGTAACCCGGATTGTGGGTCGCGATAAGGAAAGTTAGGGTTTGTGAGCAGAGTTCGGGTAGGACTCAAGATATACCTTGGAGGCTAAGTCAATGGGGGGTTCGGGTGCTTTATAAACCGGCCCCTAGGCTTGGTTTGAGAGAGATTCAAGTCATAGTTGTATCACCGATTATCGAGTATCCAGTATAATTCATATTCGAGATCCGGCGAGTTGCTTTCCGGTCCTTAGATCGCTTTTCGCCATGTCTTCCTTCGAGCTAAACCCTCTCCCGAATACCTGTGTCGACTTGCCCCAAGATCAGTTACCCCAGGTAACATCTGCCGTGATTATCCCACGACAGTTGGCGCCCACCGTGGGGCATGCGTCCAAAGGTGTTTACATCACGGGAGAAGCTCGGAAGAGCATGAAGAACTTCATCGTCGGCGAGATCTACACCAATGGCGAAGGAGAAAAGATAGTGAATGACTCCGGCTGGGAGCTAGAGCCGGATCACCTCAAATTCGGATCAACCGTGACGATCGGCCAAATAAGTATCTTCATCGTTATGGTACGTACGCTTGATTTAAGAGGACAATATCATGTGCATGTTACAGGGACTTCTAGCAGGGACAAAGAAGCATTAAAGCAAACGGTGAATTCGGTTTCCTCGGCCGTTCCGGGATACCTGAGGTGGGCGGAACAAGAGGTAACGTGGAGCAGAAGGGATCACCCGGGAGGAATAGAGCGCCCCGGAATCTTGGCGTTGGTGGTCGCGCCGCAGGTCAATGGTTATGAATTTAAAAAGGTCTTGATGGACGGGGGAAGCAGCATCAACATCCTATATTGGGAAACCTTCTTGCGCATGAACCTCAAAGAATCTCAGCTGCAGAAAAGTTCGACAGTTTTTCATGGAATCGTGCCGGGTCATTCGGCGCGCCCCGAAGGAAAGATTACATTGGAAGTGGCCTTCGGAGAGTCGGTGGATAATTATCGAGTGGAGTGGCTCACGTTTGAGGTGGTCAAGTTGCATAGTCCTTATCATGCGATGTTCGGAAGGCCGGCTTACGCTAAATTCATGGCTAGGCCGTGCTATGTATATTTGCAGCTAAAAATTCCGGGCCCCAAGCGGACCATCACTATCCATGGGAGCCGGGATATAGCAGCAGAGTGCGATGAAGGAGATTCAGTGATGGCTGAGCGAGCCTGCAGAAAAGAAGAACTTAAATATTACCGGTCTCAGGTGGATCCGGATGATGGCACAGCATTGAGAAGGCCGGACTCCGAGGACGACAGAGTGAAATTCAAGGCGGCACAGGACACCAAGAAAGTAGATTTCGTGGAAGGAGATCCCACCAAGCAGTTCACTATAGGGTCCAACCTGAAAAGTGAGCAAGAAAAGGCTCTTGTGGAGTTCATTCGTTCAAATGCGGATGTATTTGCTTGGACGCCCAGCGACATGCCGGGTATCCCCACCGAGTTGGCAGAACATAGTTTGCACGTGGATCCCAAGGCTAGGCCTGTGAAGCAAGGTTTGAGAAAAATGAATGAGGAAAGAAGAAGGGCCATAGGTGAAGAGATCGCGCGGCTATTAACTGCAGGTTTTATCATGGAAGTATTTCACCCGGACTGGCTAGCAAATCCGGTTCTTGTGATGAAAAAGACAAATGAGTGGAGGATGTGCATCGATTTCACAAGCCTCAACAAGCATTGCCCAAAGGACCCGTTCGCGCTACCAAGGATAGACCAAATCATAGACGCGGTAGCCGGGAGTGACTTGCTGTGTTTCCTGGACGCATATTCGGGATATCACCAGATTAAACTCAAAAGGGAGGATTGGGAGAAAACGTCGTTCATAACCCCTTTTGGGGCCTTCTGCTACAAAACCATGACGTTTGGATTAAAGAACGCAGGCGCGACTTACCAGCGGTGTATTCAGAAGTGTTTCGAAGATCAAATTGGGCGCAATGTGCATGCTTATGTGGATGATGTGGTCATTAAGACCCGGAAGGCAGAGACATTTATAGACGATCTAAAGGAAACGTTCAAAAACTTAAGGAGATACCAGATGAAGCTCAACCCGACAAAATGTGTGTTCGGGGTTCCAGCTGGGAAGCTACTCGGTTTTATCGTCTCCGAGAGAGGAATCGAAGCAAACCCGGACAAGATCAAAGCTATCCAAAATCTGAGAAAGCCGGAAAATTTGAAGCAGGTTCAAAAGCTTACGGGCTGCGTGGCGGCCTTGAGCCGGTTTATATCCAGACTCGGGGAGAAGGCAATACCCTTGTACCGGCTCCTAAGGAAATCCGATAAGTTCGTATGGAATCAAGAGGCTGATGAGGCATTCGAAGCACTAAAAAAGCAGTTATCTGAGGCACCGGTGCTGGCAGCCCCAGGTCCCAAAAAACCTATGTTGTTATACGTGGCAGCTGGCCCCCGAGCTGTCAGCGCGGTAGTGGTGGTGGAACGCAAAGAGGACGGAAAAGGTTATCCAGTCCAGAGGCCGGTTTACTACGTCAGCGAGGTATTATCCGAGGCAAAGCAGCGCTACCCGCACTGGCAGAAGCTGGTTTTCGGAGTCTTTATGGCCAGCCGGAAATTGAAGCCGTACTTCCAGGAGCATCCTATAACAGTAGTCAGCTCAATACCGATGTCAGATATCATCAGAAACTCGGACGCGACTGGAAGAATAGCCAAATGGGCGATAGAGATGGGGGATTATCACATCAGCTACGAGCCCAGATCAGCAATCAAGTCCCAGGCCTTGGTCGATTTCGTTAACGACTGGACGCACACTGGGATGGCCACCATAGTCCCAAATTCCGAGTCATGGATCATGCACTTCGATGGATCAAAGCAATACGAAGGATCAGGAGCCGGAGTGGTGCTAACATCACCCAAGGGAGACAAATTGAGTTACGTACTGCAAATTCACTTTGACTGTTCAAACAACGTGGCCGAGTATGAGGCCCTATTGCATGGCTTAAAGGTAGCCAAGGAAATGAACATTAGAAGGATACGATGCTTTGGAGATTCGGACCTTGTGGTACATCAAGTATCAGGAACTTGGGACAGAAAGGATGCAACCATGGCAGCATACCGCAGGGAGGTTGACAGGGTTGCGGGATGTTTTTCCGGGTATGAGGTGGAGCATATAGATAGAAGAAAGAATGAAGCAGCAGACGCCCTCGCTAGGCTCGGCTCGCGCAGAGAGCCGGTCCCACCTAACGTTTTCCTGGACGAATTATGGCGACCGTCCGTTAAAGCCGAGTCAGAGGAGGAACTGGCAAATCAAGACCCGGATGTAGCACTCGTGGCCGCTGCGCGCGTTATTCCCGAATGGACAGAACCGTTTTTGGCCTACCTGTCACGGGGCGAGTTACCTCAGCAGGAGGTGTTAGCAAGGCAGATTTTACGGCGAGCAAAGGGGTATTCTATCATCAACGGGGAATTGTACAAGAGAAGCGCCGCGGGGGTCTTCTTGCGCTGTGTGGCACCAGAAGAAGGCCGACAGATTCTCAAGGAAATCCATGAAGGTGATTGCGGGCATCATGTATCCACGAGATCCCTTGTGGCCGAGGCCTATCGGCATGGATTCTTCTGGCTCACGGCTTTAGCAGATGCGGAAAGGTTAGTGGCAAGGTGCGACGGATGTCAAAGGTATGCTCGCCAAACTCATGTGCCGGCTATGGAACTACGGACCATCCCATTAACTTGGCCATTCGCTGTCTGGGGTATGGACATGGTTGGCCCCTTCCATATGTCACCTTGCAAGAAGACACATCTTTTAGTGGCTATTGATAAGTTTACCAAATGGGTCGAGGTTATGCCAGTTACTAATTGCGAAGCAGCCACAGCAGTCAAGTTCCTGAAAAGAATTATTTACCGATTTGGGTACCCCCACAGCATAATTACCGACAATGGAACCAACATGTCCCTTGGAGAGATGGAAAAATTTTGTGGCAGCAATGGAATCCGGCTTGACGTAGCATCAGTGGCACACCCACAAGCCAATGGGCAAGTGGAGAGAGCAAACCAAGAGTTACTTCGCGGATTAAAACCGCGACTGAGAGTTCCTTGTATCAGGGCTGCTGGAGCATGGGTCGAAGAACTTCCTTCCGTGGTCTGGGGTATCAATACTACACCTAACCGATCCACCCAGATGACACCCTTCTTCATGGTCTATGGCGCAGAAGCGGTGTTACCAAGCGACATCATTCACGATTCACCGAGAGTGGCAGCCTATGTCGAAGTGGAGAACGAGAAGACCCGGCAGGACGCCGTGGATATGTTAGAAGAACAAAGGGAGCAAGCCTTAGAAAGGTCCGCCATATATCAGCAGGATTTACGGAGGTATCATAGCCGGCGTGTGAAAACCCGGGTCTTCCAGGAAGGAGACCTGGTCCTGCGCTTGGTTCAGACAAACGAGGGAAAACACAAGCTATCACCACCATGGGAAGGACCTTTCATCGTGAGCCGGAATCTGCATAATGGGTCATATTACTTGATAGACGCAAGGGAAGGATCGGCCACAATCAACGACACTGCTCATACCATTGCACCTATGCAAGAAAGAGATAGACCATGGAACGTGGCTCAGCTACGCCCGTATTATACTTAGCAAAAACTATGTTGGCACGTGGAATTAAACGATGTAACAGGCAGCAGGTTTCAGACGTACTCTTTTCCTATCCAGGGTACCCTTGGGGACTGGACGGGTTTTTAATGAGGCGGCCTGCTGACCTAATTCTCTCATATCAAATAAAGAGGTGATTATCAAGAAAAGAGGCAACTATCATGTGTACTTTCAGTGCGGTGTGTATCTTTTAGGTCTTGAGGGCTGGTCGCTCATATAAGCACAGCTGCAAACTCAAAAAGACCCGGCCTTGATGCCAATGAGTTATAGGGGCTGGTTACTCGAAAAGCGAGTGCGGCTACAATCTTATAACCGGACAAAGAAGTCCAAATTTCTCGGCTATTCTTACTTAAGCTCGATGTGACTCGCAACAAAGTGGCATGATTTGTTCGCTTACGATTACTGTCAGCCATGAAACCCAATGGGGCTTGCTTGACCCCGTTTTCGTATAGATGTAACAACATGGTATCCACGCGAAAGCCGGCTTACAGTACAAGATAGTTGAAAGGGTCATCTAAACCACAAGTTATGCAGAGTATAAGGCTGACAGCCGGAAAATCAACGATTATTAAGCATAACTTCAAATCCTATATAAAACTGTCCTGGGGTCCTTGAGAATCTAGCGGCAGTCAATTCATTCTCTTTTAAAAATCACGCGTCCTAGGCGCGAAAATCCGGACCTGGGGGACTCGTGAGCTTTGAAAGAGAACAAGTGTTGTTCAGCCGTTAAAATTCCAAGGAGCCAAGCATCCGGGTCTTGGGGACTTGGGGACTTTGAAATAAGTCCACTCGCCAAACACCCATGAAACCCGGAAGCCGGGTTTCACAAAAGGAAACATAAAGAAGTACGGGTATCAAGAATAAGGCAAGTCGGATATCAAGAACAAGTGGGTGCAAAAACGTATAAATCAAAAGCCCAAAGAGGCGCAAAGTGCATCGGGAATATAGAATGTATTACAAAGACTTACTAAAATATCCAAGGAGCACAGGCGCTCCGTTCAAAAAATAAGTTGTTTCAATGATGCTTCGCCGACTGATGCATATGAAATAATAGGCGATACTCAATACTCTAAGCTGCAGGATCCATCTTGGCCTTGCCCTTGTCGTCACTCGTGGTGGCGGCGCCACTCGGATCAGTAGCAATCCCGACTCGTGCAGGTGGAGGGACGACAGGAGTAGAAGTGGCAGGAGCAGAGTCGGCTTCGGCCTTCTTGGCAGCTTCTTCCCTTAGCTTGGTCGCTTCTTCCTTCCACCGGGCAAGCATGTCGTACGGCTTGGGGCGGTCCGCCTTGATAATCTTGTCGTTAGCATCATACGCAGGAAGAATGACATCAATCTCCAAGCTATCGGCAATAACGCTTGCCGGATGACGGATTTCCTTCTGAATAGCTTTGAAGTCTTTAAGGGAAAACTTGGATCCATCCAAGTTGAACTCCGGAAACCCGGCCATCAGCTTGGCCGGCTCTAGCGTAGGGAAGTAAGCTTTAGCCAGCGCAAGTCCTCGGGTTACTCCGAATCGGCGGGAGGAGCGCTTCCAGTGCCAAATCCACTCGGGGATGGTGGAGCAGAACTCTAGCAATCTCTTCATGTTGCTCGGCCTGATACCAGGCAGTCGCAACTCGTCAAGAATCCAGCCAACTCCGGCACTAAGCTGTCGGAGAGTGTCCTTGATGAATTTCACCTTGGTAGCATCATCTTCTTCAGGGGCTACGTCACACGGGCCTGCTAAACAGACAAGCAAAAATAAGTAATAAGTACAGAGATATGGTTGTCCATCTGAGAAGAATCCGGGTCATAAGAGTTAAGGTTCAAAAATCATACCAGTTGCGGCGCGATAAACATCGGCAATTTGAACAGAGAGCGTTGTTAACCTGTCCTCAGCCTCGTGGGCCCTTTTCCTATATTTCCTCGTGATTTTTTGGCACCTACGAGCTTCAGTCTCAGCGGCTTCGCGAAGGGCCGTCTCCTTTTCGATGCGTTTGGTGGCTTTGGCTAGCTTCTTCTCAGATTTCGCAATGTAGTCCTACGAGGAAACACGAGGAAGGGTCAGTCGGAAATATTATGCAAAGTTCCAAGCAAATTACTTAGTAAATCACTCGGAACTTGGGGACTATATGAGGAAACAGATGATATTACTCGGGCTTACCTTGTGTTTGGTTATCAAGGCGTCTAGGATGTTTTCTTCCTCGGCCTTCAAAGTGTAGAGGGCATCGAGCATCTGGGCAAACGTCATGTCTTCAGGGTGAAGCCTTGAAGGGCCGGATGATTGGCCTTCCTGTTGAAGGACTGTTCCGGGTCTTGGGGTTGAAACCCGGACCGTCTGAGCATCCGGGTTAGGAGAACCCGACATGGTCTCCAAGATGATATCTTCGTCCACCTCTTCGGAAGACTTGGGCGATGCTGTTTCCGGTGGAGTTGGATCCTTAAAAGGGTCTTGTTCCTTTTCGTCCTCAGCCTCTTCATCAGCAGTAACATCCATATTATTATTCGGCTCCTCCTCTCCTTGCTTTTCCGCTTCAGGAATATCCGGGTCACTAATGGTAACTTGGACCCTGAAGAGAAAGAGGGAGATAATGGTTAGTAGTGCATATATATAAAAAAAAAGAGAAAAGGGAGTTAGTAAGTATATCGAGCAAAGGTCGCTTACCCCGGTGTTCACGGCATAGTCCGGGGGGAGCTCGCAGCTGGAGGCGGATGATGTTGGCAAAGGTACCGGCTGCGGTACCCGCAATTGCCCGGCAAGTGGATGGCTAGGAGATGGATGACGTTGAGGAGATTGGGGAGGCTGAGGTGGAGGGGTGCTAGCTCGGCGAGCAGGTGAAGTGGAAATACCCGGGTTAAGGGGATCATCCCCCGGGGAACTCCGGGTCACCCTGCGCTTAGCTGGGAGGGGATCCTTCAAGAATGATGAATGTGATAGTTGTTCATTAAGTTTATGCATAGTGTCAAAGGAGTAAGGCGCAGAAGACATGGAAGAGAAAGGAACCTTTGCGACTACCCCCCTGGCCTTCCTTTTGGCTCCGACCGTGGGTTCTTGGTCGGATTCGGTGGCTTCCGGGTCATCTTCTTCTTTTTCCTCCTCGTCTTCTAACCATGAAAGCCGAGTATGCATCAGACGGGGAAAGATGGGTGATGGGAAAGATAGCACAGATAAAAGGCGGATATAAGATCAGGAAAAATACCTTCGTCGTCATCAACCGGCTCGTCTTCCTCTTCGGGGTCTTGAGAAGGAGGAGAGGTTTCAACCCTCCAGAAGGGATCGTCAGCCTGTGAATAAAGAGATGAAAGCAAGGATTAGAAACTATAAACAGGTAAAAGCGCTGAAGCAAGCAAAAAGCATCAGGTCTCACCGCTGGAGCCGGATTCTCCCGAGTAAACGGGGGTAACCCGGCAATGTTCCTTATCACCTCCAGCTTCTCCGTCAGGAAGCCTTTGATGGTCTTGTTGGTGTCACCAGCGGCGAAGTTCTTGGTGGAGTATCGGAGAGAGTCCGTGATGTGCCCCGAGTACTCATGTAGCAATTTGGAACGGATGGAGTTGGGCTGAACCCGGAAATCTACCCAGGTTTTTACTAGATTAAGCCCAAGAAGGCCTTGGGTCGAGAGGGCAGCTAATTTGGCTAGCAAAGGCTGAATCGCCTCCCTTTCAGGGTCAGGGGAAAAGGCGCTGAAAGACTCGGAGGGTTCAAGGAGACTCTCCGAATAACCCGGCAACTTCCTCTCGTCATCCGGGGAAGTGTCTTGGCAATAAAAGAAGGACAGTTGCCAGTTTTTGACTTGAGAATTAAGGTTGAGAGTGGGCATCGGTGAGTGCTTGCGGCGTTGGATAGATACCCCGCCGCAGGTAAGAAGTGCTCCGTCACCGCTCTCGCGGCACGGTTTGCACTGAAATAATTCGATGAAAAGAGCCAGACTTGGCGGAACGCACAGGTAAGACTCAGATAAAACTATGAAGTGGGTAATGTTCAACATAGAGTTAGGCCCTATGTCAAACACCCGGAGGCCGTAGTGGCTTAAGATTTCCCGGAAGAAAGGGTGACCCGGAGGACGGAATCCCCGGGTCACGTGCTCGGTAAAACAAATTACCTCATTTCCGGTAGGAGTGGGCCGGGTCTCATCGCCTGGAGCCCTCCAATGTATGTCCTTTTGAGAAGGAAGGATTCCTAGCTCGGCCATCCCATCCAGCTTGGCCTTTGTGGCTGTAGACCGACCCCAGTTGGCAGAAATGGTTTGGGTAGCCTTTGCCGGGGCCGGTTGTTTTCCTTGTCTTTTTGGAGCCATAGAGTTGACCTGCAGGGCACAAGTAAGAGGTACGAGGAATAAGACTCGGAATATCGGATTATCCGAGTTTGGAATATTAAGACGGTATGAAGACTAAAAAATATCCGGGTAACGCCTTACGGTGCCAAAGGTTGTGAATTTTCCGGGTGTTAAATGCGGTTGAGGAAATCACTAGTTACTTACGTATTGAGGTGAGTTGGGTGAGCACGGATGGTTGCCCATGCCTCTATTGCGAGTGAAATAGCTGGAAAAAGAGGATTTTCCGGGTGTTAATGTGACAAGCGGAAAATCGAGGAGGAACGGATCTAGATGGGAAAACTTGCGAGCGATCCTACCGAAGATTTGATGGTTAATAATGGTAAGGGGATGAGTTGTGACTGTATATCAGGTGCTTAAAAGAGCTAGGGAGTGTCGAATCGATCCAATTCAATGATATCGGAAAAATAATTTACGGGTTGACTCAGATCCGATCCTGGTTAAATTGAAGAAATTGCGAGGCTAAATTGGACAATTGTGAGAGGCTTACTTAAGGGATCGAAGTCTAGAACGAAGGTGTCGTGTGGTGTGGCTTGAATGCCCCTTCACGGTTCTTGACGAAAGAAATGAAGATGCGACGGTGACGCAGGATGGTTTGAGGTCGAGCGCGGCCGGCAACGACCTTGCTTTTGATGATGTGCACGAGTCTCGGGCGGCGGTGCCGTGAGGAAGTAAGGAGCAAGGGGACAAAGGGAATGATGAGGCGAAGTGAAGGGCCTAGGGTTACCCTCCGGCCGTTATTTATAAGGAGGGGGTGAGCCTATCTCAACGGCCGGAAAACCGGAAATTACGGAACAGTAATTATCCGCGCAGATTTCGCGATGTATGCGTCAAGCGCGGAGTAAAATGCTCCGTTGACAGAGGAAGTACAACTTACCCCGGGGGATCAGGGACCAGTATCGAGTGTAGAATCTTAACGTTTTGGGATTCAAATCTGGAAAAGCATGTTAGATATCCGGAGAAAGGCCGGGTTACTATATGGCCGCCATGGAGCTGTGCCTAGCTATCTATCAAAGCAATCTAACCCGGTCTCCATGAGCTTGTGTGTTTTGTATTTTTTCAGGGAATAGCGAGCGCTTCAAGGAGGAATCCGTGAAACCCACGCTATTCTGGGGACTACTGATAGGGGGATAGTAACCCGGTAGGCCAACCTCAAGGTGTAACCCGGCCCAAGGTGTGCTGCACAGGATCCGGCTAAGGATGAAGAAACTTCTGGAAGGCCCAAAGGGTGTAGGCTTTGTAACCCGGATTGTGGGTCGCGATAAGGAAAGTTAGGGTTTGTGAGCAGAGTTCGGGTAGGACTCAAGATATACCTTGGAGGCTAAGTCAATGGGGGGTTCGGGTGCTTTATAAACCGGCCCCTAGGCTTGGTTTGAGAGAGATTCAAGTCATAGTTGTATCACCGATTATCGAGTATCCAGTATAATTCATATTCGAGATCCGGCGAGTTGCTTTCCGGTCCTTAGATCGCTTTTCGCCATGTCTTCCTTCGAGCTAAACCCTCTCCCGAATACCTGTGTCGACTTGCCCCAAGATCAGTTACCCCAGGTAACATCTACCGTGATTATCCCACGACACTTTTGGTACCGGTTTTAGCCACAAACCGGTACCAAAGGTGTGTGGCTAACCGGTATTGGCCTTACCCAGCGCCCCTCCGCGTTCGAACCGGTATAAGGAAGCCCTTTTCTACCGGTTCGTATTTGATTAGGTACTATAGGTAAAATCCTATGGCCGTCTTTCTACTAGTGAAGCAACGATACTGCTATTGACTAGATGGGTCACATGTATATACTTTTTGGAAATATACTCCTCATTTTGGATAAAAAGAACAACATAATACTGCTTACTAATTTTGGGGGTATATACTTCTTATCTCCAGAATAGTATATACTGCTTTGCAATCAAAGAATTTATGTTTTACAAAGTAGTATATACCTGTTTTCGAAATTAGTATATACCTTTTCTATCGATTAAGTATGCTCATATAAACTGAATGTATGTACATAGCAAACATGGACTATATTCGTCGGTGGCACAGCTCACTAGTGGAAACAGGGGCATTAGTCCCGGTTGGTAAGGCCGATTTGTCCCGGTTGTGCAACCGGGATGGGCCAGCCGGGACAAAGGGCCCTCCCTCATTGGTCCCGGTTGTGCCAGGACCCGGGATGGTAGGGATGGCCCACGTGGCGAACCTGGCCAGGGAGTTCGTCCCGGTTCGTTTTAAGAACCGGGATGGATACCTTTTCTGAAAAAAAAATATTCCGCCCACTTTGCGTGCCGCGGCAGGTTTTTTTTCGTTTTTATTCTTTTCATTTTTTTGGCTCCTGTCTCACAATCCCCAACCGGACTCCCCTTCCCCAACCCCGTCCACTGGCCCGCGTCTTTAATTAAGCTCACTGGCCACATGTTGGTCGAAGGGCCGACTGGCCCGCGTCTTTTATTATAAGCCCACTGGCTACATTCGGTCAAAGGGGCCACCGGCCACGCGGGGTCAAAGGGGCCACTGGCCAGCGACCTAGTGGCTGGCTCGCCCGGTCCCTTAAATTAAGACCACAGGGACGCACGGTCAAAGGGCCCATTGGCCGCCTCGTCTTCCCGCGCCTCCACTTCGCGTGGCCACGAACGGCACGCCTCGGCTCCCCCACGCATTCATGGCCGCCTGCAACCGCCGCCACGTTCCGGCCGCCGGTTGGCATGCCAGCCCCCTGGGTCCTTTTGAAAGGGCCCCCGCCGCCCGTACACCCCATTCACCCCGGCCGCGTCCCAGCCCACGCAACCCTAGCCGGCCAAAGAGGCGCCGTCGTCCCCCGCGCGCCGGTGGAGGCCTTCGGCTTCGGCCCGGGAGGTGTCCGCATTAGCGCGCAGCCGCGCGTCCCCGCTCCACCTCCGGCAGCGCGCCGGCCGCCCCGCGCCGCGCCGGGCAAGCGCTTCTGCCGCTACGTGCGGAAGGAGGAGGCCGAGTGGCACTGGAGCCACGCCACGCCGATGTTCTGGCCGGACGTCCACCTTCCGGACGGCTGGCACCTGAACCCGCAGCGCATCCCCGTGCCGCGGCCCCCGACCATAGAGGCCGCGCGCGAGGAGATCGACCGCCGGCGCCGTCTCCTGCCGGCCCACCTCCTCAGGGACCGCGCGTACGCGCGCAGCTCCCCCTACTGGGTCACCTGGTTCTAGCAGGAGCACGACCATCGCCGTCGCTTCTACATCCCCACATCCCAGGAGGAGGTGAGCAACGCCGACTACCCCGCGCCACCGCCGGGCAGGGAGCCGGAGCTGTGGCTCCTCGAGGACATCGTCGAGGACGAGGAGGACCCCGAGCTCCAGGCTGGCTTGGAGGAAGCCTACGAGACCTCCCGCCGCTCCCTCGTCGAGGACGAGGTCAAGCGGTGGGAGCAGGTCCTGGCCGCCGCCGACGGCGATGCCATGCCGCCCCCTCCAGCGCCTGCGCCTTGGTGGCAGGCCATGAACGCCGAGCTCGAGGCGTCGGAGGACCAGCCGCCGCCGCAGCCGCTGCCCCCCGGCCTGGAGTACGAGATGACCTGGGCGTGGACCAGCGGCGAATGGGCTCAGGAGGAGCTGCCGCCGCCGCCGCAGCAGCCGGAGGAGCTGCCCCCGCCGCCGCCGCACGCGCCCCCGATGCCTCCGCAGCCACAGGCGGGCTCGCCCCAGCTGCCTGCCCACTTGTGGCAGGCACCCGCCTACCACTGCATCTCCTCCGACGAGGAGGAGTAAGCCGGCGCCGGTGCGCCCCCCAAAATAGACTAGGCTACCCATCCCACCCCCCAAGAAACGGCCGCGCCGCCTGTGGCCGCGCCGCCGCCCCCTATATGTAAGCACGGCCGGCCGCCTGTGGCCGCGCCGTCCCCCTATGTAAGCACGGCCCCCGGGCCTTTTTAATATATATTTAGTGTCGAAAAAATGCGTCCCTAGTTCAACCCCGCCGGCGGAACCAGCGCCGGCGGGATCTTCCTATCCGTTCCCGCCGCCGGCAGGGCTTCGCCAAGGCATGTCCGCTGTCCTGGCTGGTGGCTCGGCCTGGAGAGAGGGCCGAGATATTTATACAACTGGGCCTCTAGTCCCGGCCCGTGCCACCAACCGGGACTAGAGGCACCCCCTTTGGTCCCGGTTGGTACCCCGGGCCGGGACGAAAACTTATTTCGAAATTTGGTGGCACCCTGCGCGCCCAAATTTTTTAGCGCCAAAATTTGGAAATTGTTTAAGTTTGCACATTAATAACTTCTATATACTTTCGAATTTGACAAAAATTTCAACATAAAAAGTGCTAGAATTTGCATAACTAATTCAAATCCATTTTTCGTTTAACTAAATAATTATTCTAACTATTGAAACTATTAATTATTTTACCATTTGCATATAATTTGAATATAAATATCTTACAATTTTTGTTTTCTCTCGTGATCTTCCGAGTGAGTCCAGAGCATACAAGTCATTCTGCGTCTCCAAATCATGATGACCTGATCGAAGGCGTTTCTCCTCATAATCACTGCGATCGCCCCGACGGATGCATGGATAGATGAACCCACTAAGCCGAATTATATTGGCTCTAGGAGCTGATCATATTGGCTCTCCATGAATGCACGAGCTTCAACATTTTCTCCAGCCTTTGCTGCAACTTTATATAAAGTTCGACAAATCGAGTTGTACCTTTTTAACATGGAGAATTTGGGATCTTCGTCTACAACAGAAAAACCATAATTCTCCTTGGAAGGTTCACTCTGAGCATCCTTTCGCCATCTTTTCAAAACATAGTGTGGTGGAATTTCTTTGATATTTCTGATCTCAAGAACCTTCAGTACCTGGCAACACGGAAGACCTACATTTTCAAAAACTTCTTGCAGCTACAAATGTATTCTGATGAGTCGAATCTAACAAAATGACCCCGACGCCTGTTTTTGACAGTTATCTCATACTCGGATATGGGTCCAATTTCGCCACAGTTATAGACCACGCAATCCAAGATCAGTTCAAATTCTAATCTGAAAATCTCAAATAGTGCAGGAGTGTAAGCATTAGCAGCTTGCCAAAGTAACCTCAGAGGTGCAACCCTCTGCGTCATTTGAACTCCAAGGTAGTCAGCTTGTTGTTCAGCTAGACGTTTCTCCTCCAAAAATTTATCATATCTGTTAAAGAAGTATCGAAGATCTATTTCTGTGTGCCTGCAATATCTGCGCAGAATATATGACACCCATAAGGCAAAGCCCATCTTTATCTATCCTCACACAATCTACTTAGCCACTTGTTATCCTTCAGATTGTACTTCGCCAATACCTACTAAAATCATGAGCGGAAGTTTCCGACCAGTGGAATATATCCCTTAATACTTTTGTTGCATTTTGATATATATCCGAGCGGTGGACAGTCTCTGGCCAAGCAGAAGCAACTGCATCATTGTTTTCTTTCCCAGCGTTCCTTTTCCCCTCAGTCTCCCCTCATGCCGCGATTCAGGAACACCAATCGTCTTAAGGTCAGGAATAAAGTCAACACAGAACCCAATGACCTCCTCTGTTCCATAGCCCTTCGAGATGCTTCCTTCTGGCCTAGCACGGTTATGAACATATTTCTTCAAGACTCCCATGAACCTCTCAAAGGGGAACATATTGTGTAGAAATACCGGACCGAGAATATGAATCTCTTCACATAGGTGAACCAGGAGATGAGTCATAATGTTGAAGAAGGATGGTGGGAACACCAACTCAAAACTAACAAGAAACTGGACCACTTGTTATCCTTCAGATTGTACTTCGCCAATACCTACTAAAATCATGAGCGGAAGTTTCCGACCAGTGGAATATATCCCTTAATACTTTTGTTGCATTTTGATATATATCCGAGCGGTGGACAGTCTCTGGCCAAGCAGAAGCAACTGCATCATTGTTTTCTTTCCCAGCGTTCCTTTTCCCCTCAGTCTCCCCTCATGCCGCGATTCAGGAACACCAATCGTCTTAAGGTCAGGAATAAAGTCAACACAGAACCCAATGACCTCCTCTGTTCCATAGCCCTTCGAGATGCTTCCTTCTGGCCTAGCACGGTTATGAACATATTTCTTCAAGACTCCCATGAACCTCTCAAAGGGGAACATATTGTGTAGAAATACCGGACCGAGAATATGAATCTCTTCACATAGGTGAACCAGGAGATGAGTCATAATGTTGAAGAAGGATGGTGGGAACACCAACTCAAAACTAACAAGAAACTGGACCACATCCCTCTGTAATCTTGTCAGAATTTCTGGATCGATTACCTTATGAGATATTGCGTTCATGAATGCACATAGCTTCACAATGGGTACTCGAAAAAATTTCGGTAGAAGCCCCCTCAATGCAATCGGAAGCAGCTGCATCATAATCACGTGGCAGTCATGAGACTTCAGGTTTTGGAATTTTTTCTCTGCCATGTTTATTATCCCCTTTATATTCGACGAGAAGCCAGACGGAACCTTGATACTGTAAAGGACTTCAAATAATATTTCCTTCTCTACTTTAGTAAGAGCGTAGCTGCTTAAGTAATGGCGCCCTGTATCTGTGTGCTTGTTGCTTGGGTCTTTCATACGTTGCTGGTCCTCCCGTGCTTCTGGCGTATCTTTTGACTTCCCATACACGCCCAGGAAGCATAGCAGATTGACACAGAGATTCTTTGTCACGTGCATCACGTCGATCGAAGACCGGACCTCTAAAACTTTCCAATAGGGTAGCTCCCAAAATATAGATTTCTTCTTCCACATGGGTGCACGCTTATCAGGGCCGTACGGAACTTGTTGGCTGCCAGCAGCCTTACAAAAGATTACTTCTAGGTCCTTGACCATATCGAATATATCATTACCACTACAGAGCTCAGGCTTCTTCCGGTTATCTGCCTCACCTCTGAAATGCTTCCCTCCTTTCTTTCTTACGGGATGCTTGATCGGAAGAAATCTACGATGCCCCAGGTATACAACCTTTTTACATTTATCCAAAAAAACACTGCCAGTCTTATCTAAACAGTGTGTGCATGCATTGTATCCCTTGTTTGTATGTCCGGAAATGTTACTAAGAGCAGGCCAATCATTGATGGTTACGAAAAGCAACGCCCGTAGGTCAAATGGCTTTTGTTCGTTCTCATCCCACACACGTACAACTGGTTTGACCCACAATTGTAAGTTTCACTAATGGCCTTAGATACACATCAATGTCGTTGCCAGGTTGCCTCGGGCCTTGGATGAGAACTGGCATCATAATGACCTTGCGCTTCATGCACAACCAACGAGGAAGGTTGTACATACATAGAGTTACATGCCAAGTGCTATGACTGGAGCTCTGCTCCCCAAAAGGATTAAAGCCATCTGTACATAGACCAAACCATAAGTTTCTCGCCTCTCCTGCAAAGTCTGGGAAGTCTCTCTCGATCTTTCTCCACTGCGATCCATCGGCGGGGTGCCTCAACTTTCCGTCTTTCTTACGGTCTTCTTTGTGCCATCGCAACAACCTAGCATGCTTTTTATTTCTAAACAGACGTTTCAGCCGTGGTATTATAGGAGCATATCACATCACCTTAGCAGGAACCCTCTTACAGGGGGCTCGCTGTCAACATCACCAGGGTCATCTGCTCTGATCTTATACCGCAGTGCAGTGCATATCGGACATTCATCCAAATACTCGTACTTCTCACCGCGGAAGAGAATGCAGTCATTAATGCATGCATGTATCTTATGCACATCTAATCCTAGAGGGCAGAGAGCTTTCTTTGCTTCGTACGTACTCTCAGGAAATTCGTTATCCTTTGGAAGTTTTGGCTTTATTAGTTGAATTAAACTCTCAAATGCCTTGTCAGTCACACCGTTCTGTGCCTTCCATTTCAGCAACTCCAGTGTGGTACCGATCTTTGTGCTACCATCTTCGCAATTTGGGTACAACAATTTTTTGTGATCATGTAACATGTTGTCCAGCTTCAACCTCTCCAATTTATTTTCACAGTCTTCACTTGCATCAGCAATAACTCGGCAAAGATCATCGTCGGGCTCTTCTGATGTCTATTCTTGATCACCTCCTTCTTCTGCATTCTCTTCCATTGCAGTATCGTCGTATTCAGGGAACAAAGGATATTCTTCTTCTTCTTCATCGTCTTCCATCACAACCCCTCTTTCTCCATGATTGGTCCAGCAATTATAGCTGGGCATGAAACCTCTCCGAAGTAGATAGCCGTGAAGGATTCTTTCGGAAGAGTGCTCTCTGACGTTCCGACAATCAACACATGGGCAACACATGAAGACATTATCTTTGTTCGCCTGAGCTACAGCAAGAAATGCATTCAGGCCTGCCATATACTCGGAAGTGCGTCGGTCACCGTACATCCATCGCTGCCGTGCATCCATCTGCATCGTATAATTAAGTTTATCAAAATACATTACAATAACATATTAATACAGAGATGACCACAGTACATTGACAAATACTACTTTTTTATGTATCAGTTACAGATGAAAAAGATAAGTTTGTTAACCTCGGTCGAAGATACCATTTTTAGTGAGCTTATGTGTGGCTCCGGAATTTTATCGAACACCTCGTGTGCATAGTAAAATAAAACCACGAACCGGGACAAATGCTCATGCGCGTGCCACGTGGCCTGTGGCTAGGCATTGCTCCCGGTCCGTGGCACGAGCCGGGACCGATATGTCCCCCAAAAACCGGAACCAATGCCCCTAGGCGATTCCTGTTGCCCCGGGCACACAAATCGGGACCAATGCATAGCATTTGTCCCGGATTTGGTTGCAACCGGGACAGCTGCCCCCTGGCCCCCTGTACGAGAGGGGCTGTTTCCACTAGTGGCTGTATGGGAATGGTGCCGTTGTTAGAGTATATGGTTTTTTTACAAATGGCATATATACTTTTTTTTTCCAAAGTAGTATATACCTTCTTAGTTTTATTCAAAGTAGTATATACCTTTTTTAAAGTATTACATACCCTTTCTTGCAATGAAGTATGTTCATCTAAACAGAAATAGATGTACATAAAAAACATGGAGTATATTCGTCTATGTTTTGCATGCATATGGTAACGTGGTACATATGGATCTATTAGGTATATGCATCCTCCATGGCTATGTGCATGCATGTTCTTCCGCTGATAGCATGCTCCGCAACGCGAACGTGCGTGGTAGGGGCATCTATGGCCTTGCATGTAGTTGTTTAACCATGGCTGATCATGTTGCACTGCCTCGACTGGTCCGTCGTCGCCTGCCGGCAACATCGTGTTTGTGTCGCCGAGCCGCCACCGGCCGTATCACATCTGTGTTGCCGAGCCGAGCCGTCACCGGCCGTAAGCACCTCGTCTCCGTCGCCGAGCCATCACTACTAGGAAAATGGCTATAGGAGTGATGATACCCGTGACGCACCAGCAAAACGGCGCGTCACGCCTAATAGCCGTGGCGCACCACGGTTTGGTGCTTCACGCCTATGGGCATACCCGTGACGCACGAAACAAACCGTGCGTCACGGCTATATGTGGGTGTTCGGTGGATACCATAGCCATGGGGAAAGATAGCCGTGACGCACCGTTTGTTTGGTGCGTCACGGGTATTGCCATAGCCGTGACGCACCAAACATATGGTGCGTCACGGCTATGGTATCCACCGAAATGTTCCCTCCACACCCCCCCCTCCCGGGACCGCCTTTCTAGTTTTGTCACGGAAGAGTTCCATGTCTAAAAATAATCAAAAAATAAATTCCTTATAGATGCACAGAGAGTTTAATGTATACCCTTTTAACAAATTTGAAATACGTATTTCGACTTTCTGAGCAAAAGTTCTTTAAAAAAGTAAAATGGGCATAACTTTTGCATACGATGTCGGAATTTAAAGTTCAATATACCAACGGAAACTAGAGAAAAAAAGGAATCCGTGTTTGTCGCTAGTAACGGAGGAAGTAACGGAAATAACCAGCACAAGCGCCCATACGAAGAGAAAAAAAGGAATCCGTGTTTGTCGCTAGTACAGAAGCCGTGTTTTCAAGACCCAGGGCAGAAGGAAATTTCAACGGAGGAAACTTCAATGGAGGAAATTACCAAGGACCACCAAGTCCTGCTAACCATATAGAGGCCTTCAGGATGCCCTGTCCGCGTCATAGCAGGAACGGCAGGCCGGCTAATCATTCATTGGAGCAATGCGTGGACTTACAGAGATGGAAGAACGAGGAAATACATAAGGCCCTGCGAGGTGCAGGCCGGGGAGGAGGACCGGGTCCAGGCGGAAACCCGGGCAACGGGCCACCCCCCGCTGGTAACGCAGGAGGCGGCAATCCGGCTAATAATCAAGGAGGTGCTGGAGGTTTTTAGGACAGTACCACGTTCATACTACCGGGACTTCCAACAAAGACATAAAGATACTTAAAAGGGCCGTAAACTTGGTTTCTTCAGGTGTTCCGACATATTTGAGATGGTCAGATCAAGAGGTAACATGGAGCAGAAGGGATCACCCGGAAACAATAGAATATCCGGGTGTGTTAGCTTTGGTGGTTGCACCACAGGTCAATGGTTACGAGCTGAAAAAGATTTTGATGGATGGTGGAAGTAGCATCAATATCTTATATTGGGAAACCTTCCTACGCATGGGGCTCAAGGAGTCTCAGCTGCAGAAAAGTTCCACAGTTTTTCATGGAATTGTACCGGGCCACTCGGCGTGCCCTGAGGGAAAGATAACACTAGAAGTTGCTTTTGGAGAATCCAAGGATAATTTTCGAGTAGAATGGCTCACGTTTGAGGTGGTAAAATTGCGCAGTCCTTATCACACGCTGTTCGGAAGGCCGGCTTACGCCAAGTTCATGGCCAGGCTGTGTTACATATACCTGCAGCTAAAGATCCCGGGTCCCAAGAAGACCATTACTATACACGGGAACCGGGCTGTGGCAGCAGAGTGTGATGAAGGAGACGCGACGATGGCAGAACAGGCTTGCAGAAAGGAAGAACTCAAGTATTACCGGTCTCAGGTAGACCCGGAAGATAGAACGGCTTTGAAAAGACCGAATACGGAGGACAAGAGAGCAAAGTTTAAAGCAGCCCAGGGTACCAAGATGGTGGCTTTTGTCGAGGGTGATCCCTCCAAACAATTCTCTATAGGAACTAACCTAGACGACAAGCAGGAAATAAGCACTCATAGAGTTTATTCGCGAGAATCAAGACGTTTTCGCTTGGACGCCTAGCGACATGCCGTGTATCCCAACCAAATTAGCTGAGCACAGTTTGCACGTCGATCCCAATTCTCGGCCTGTGAAGCAGGGCCTGAGAAAAATGAATGAGGAAAGGAGAAAGGCTATAGGAGCGGAGATAGTTCGGCTCATTACAGCCGACTTTATCATGGAGGTTTTTCACTCGGATTGGTTGGAAAACTCGGTTCTAGTGCTGAAGAAGAGCAACGAGTGGAGGATGTGCATAAACAACATAGACATATGGTTAAATATACAACTTGATCAATTATCAATATTCATCGGATCCCAGCAAACCCAACATGGAGCATTACATAACGATGATCTTGATCATGTAGGGCAGCTCACAAGATCTAAACACGATAGCACAAAGTGGAGAGCTTTAGAACACGTAATCCAAGGATGAACTAGCTAATGTTATGGACCCGTAATCCAAGGATGAACTACTCGCGCATCACTCTGGAGGCAGGCATCACGGTGTAGAGCCCTCGGGTGATGATTCCCCTCTCCGACAGGGTGTCGGGAAGAGCTTCAGAACCCTCTCGAACTAGGGTTGACGAGGCGGCGGATTCTGGATGTTTCGTGAAATATCGATCGGGTATTTAAGTTTTTGGGGCAGAAGGAATATAAAGGGGAAAGGGCGTCGTCGGTAGCCACCCGAGGGCCCCATGCCACAGGAGGGCGCCAGCGAGGGGTGGGCCGCGCCCTGGTGTGGCGTGGCCGCCTCCTAGGTTGGCTGCTCCTCCCATTTGGTTTCTGGAGTGTTCTGGTGTATTATGTTCGTACGCCAATTTTCGTCCAATTTCGAGAATATTTTGCGACTAGCTTTTCTGAAAGAGAAAAACAGCTGAAAACAGGAATTGACAAAGTGACATCTTGTTAATAGGTTAGTCCCAGAAAATGCATAAAATGCTATGAAGTGTAAACAAAACATGTGGCAATGGATATAATAACAGCATTATCATAAAAAATTATAGATACGCTTGAGGCGTATCAAGCATCCCCAATCTTAGTTCTTGCTCGTCCTCGAGTAGGTAAACGATAAACCAACATAATTTTTGAGGAGAAATGCAACTAACACAATCCTGATCAAAGAGTAGTACACATCACATGAATTGCATGAAGTGATCCAAGTCAATGGTCTATAGTTTGCTAAAAAGTAAAGAAAGAGTAAACAAACTGCATCATACAAGTGCAATCTTTCATGAATAGTACTTTGGATACAATGTGGCTAGAAGAATTTTCATAAAAATTAGCTCACAAAGCAATAGATTCTAAATAAAAATGTTTGACCAACGTAGAGGAAGATTTAGTTTCGGTATATATAGGACTCCTCTTTCGTACTCCTAGGGGTACATACTCCCGCATGTAAACGGGTTGATAAAGCGAATAGCTAACAGAAATCACTTGGGGGAGAAGAACAAATTAAATACTTATTTAATCCTTGCATGCGTTTGTTAGCTAACTACTCCCAAAAATTTCTTCTTCGGGGTGGATACCAAGATAATTTCTACTTCGGGGTGGATACCACACGTGCATGTTATTTGTTTGGCAACAAAAATACCATTTTTCTGTATTGTGGAACGGAAGTGGTGGTGATATTCAACACACTAATATGCAAACAAAGTATATTTTATAAGTAGTATAGTTCTTTTAGCTAACTACTCCCAAAAATTTCTTCTTCGGGGTGGATACCAAGATAATTTCTACTTCGGGGTGGATACCACACGTGCATGTTATTTGTTTGGCAACAAAAATACCATTTTTCTGTATTGTGGAACGGAAGTGGTGGTGATATTCAACACACTAATATGCAAACAAAGTATATTTTATAAGTAGTATACTTCTTTTAGGATGATCAAACAAGCACTAGTACCGGTACTAAAGGCCCACCAGCCTTTAGTACTGGTCGCTCACGGACCGATTTTTGTTTTTTTCTCTCTTTTTCGATTTTTTCCCGAGAAAATTCATTTTATTTCCATTTTATTCATTTCTATTGTTTAACCACTTAAACTCACATTTATCACCCACCATTCTTAATTTCGATTTAATTTACTCTCTTATACTAACACTTCCCGCAGAGGTCACCCATCCTCACACTAGTCCCGCACTAGCACGGTTTACTTCGTAGTTCCTTTCCTACGAGCTGCCTACAAAGAAGAGATACTTACCTGATAATAGTATGGTATCAATACTATTAACCCATAGAATATGATGTCACACACATTTATTTTATGAATTAAAAAATTATTTAAATAAAAAGAAATGAATCATTAGTAATATTTTGAATTAAAATATTCTTAAATGGAAATAATAATTAACGTATTTGTCCTTTTTCGTAAATTTAAATTTCACAAATAATATGTCGAGATCGATTAGAAAAATGAGAGAAATCCAAAATTGAGAAATCCATAAGCTAACTCTTGTCTGATCTAGTACTTTTAAGATCTAAGTCATGAAACTCCCTAGAGAGAAATTGATACCGGTGAAGTAGGTCACACCCCGAAGTGCATTGTCTGTGATGAAACTCCCTAAAGAGAAGTTGATACTATGGATCTCTATTGAAATAGGTAGTTGAGTACCTAAAAATAATTTTTTTTCCAAAATTTATGAGCAAATTACGATGCACATGTAGTTCAAAATTGTCCCGTTTCCAACTAAATCGGCAGAAGCTTATGATTTTCAAAAGGGCTGGATGGGAATCTTTTCTTAGAAAACAGATTGTTTATTTGGGTATATCACATGTCCTAGCATGTTAAAAAAATTAAGCCCCCAAGTTTTGCAACATGTTTATGGTAGGTCCTTCACAAAAAAAACCATTTCTGATAGTACGAAAATGGAAAATGGTTTTTTTATTCAGTTAAAAAAATATTCCTTCGCCAACATTGTCCGTGCTTTCAAGATGCATGTTTGTATGCAATATGGGCTCATTACAACAAACTATGCCATGTATTTGGCCATAACACCCGTCATTTGAACCAAAACCCTAGAATGTTAGGAGGAGATATCTCTTTTTTGTGAACACTTTTTTAACAGAACTGTCGTATTCCAAGTTTACTTCTTTTGGTGGATACTAGGACATATGTAATGACACCAGGCGAATGTCTCGTGTTATTTAAGGTTTTTTTTTGAATTTACTGGAATTTTCTTAGCCCGTTTTAGGAGAAAGTCAAGACGGCGGGCATGACCGTTCTTAGCTAGGGGTTATATATTCAGCAACTCACTGTGGATCGCTATTGAAATAGGTAGTTGAGTACCTAAAAATGATTTTTTCTAAAATTTATGAGAAAATTACGAGGCACCTGTAGTTCAAATTTGTCCCGTTTCCAACTGAATCGACAGAAACTTGTGATTTTCAAAAGAGCTGGATGGAAATATTTTCTTAGAAAACAGATTTTTTTATTTGGGTATATCACATGTCCTAGAATGTTAAAAAAATTAAGCCCCCAAGTTTTGCAACATATTTGTGGTACGTCCTTCACCAAAAAACCCATTTCTAACACTCAAAAAATGGAAAGTGGTTTTTTATTCAGTTTAAAAAATATATTCCTTCGTCAACATTGACCGTGCCTCCAAGATGCATGTTTCTGTACAATATGGGCTCATTATAAAAAACTATGCCATGTATTTGGCCATAACACCCGTCATTTGAACCAAAACGCTAGAATGTTAGGAGGAGATATGTATTTTTTGTGAACACTTTTTTTGGTGGATACTAGGACATATGTAATGACACCAGGCAAAGGTCTCGAGTTATTTAGGTTTATTTTGAATTTACTGGATTTTTTTAGACCGTTTTAGGAGAAAGTCAAGACGGCGGGCATGACCGTTCTTAGCTAGGGGTTGTATATTCAGCAACTCACTGTGGATCGCTATTGAAATAGGTAGTTGAGTACCTAAAAATGATTTTTTCCAAAAAAATTATGAGCAAATTACGAGCCACCTGTAGTTCAAATTTGTCCCATTTCCAACTAAATCGGCAGAAACTTGTGATTTTCAAAAGAGCTGGATGGAAATATTTTTTTAGAAAACAAATTGTTTATTTGGGTATATCACATGTCCTAGAATGTTAAAAAAATTAAGCCCCCAAGTTATGAAACATGTTTGTGCTAGGTCCTTAAAAAAAAAAACCATTTCTGACACTCCGAAAATGGAAAATGGTTTTTTTTATTCAGTTAAAAAATAAATTCCTTCATCATTATTTTCCGTGCTTCCAAGATGAATGTTTGTGTGCAACATGAGCTCATTATAACAAAATATGCCATCTATTTGGCCATAACACCCGTCATTTGAACCAAAACCCTAAAATGTTAGGAGGAGATAGCTCTTTTTTGTGAACACTTTTTCAACAGAACTGTCGTATTCCAAGTAATGACACCAGTCGAATGTCTCGCGTCATTTAAGTTTTTTTGATACCGGTGAAGTAGGTCACACCCCGAAGTGAAGTGTCTATCATCGAAAACCCATAGCACAATTCTACACACATGTTATGGCACCTCCTATCTTGTGGTGGGATCCCAACCCCGGAGTCCCTCTCCGATGAAACCCTAGCCCCGTTGTAGAAAAATCAGTCTTATACTAGTAAACCAGTCCTATGATGTATTTCTAATGGGGTTGAAAAGATAGGATACATAGATCATAGAATTAGTGACACATTATATCTATATATCATAAATCCCAAGTACAATATACAATTAATGGCATCGATATATTTTCACATCATACTTAAACTTAAACATGAACATAAATCCCAAACACAAGAACATAAATCCCAAGTACAATATAGATCACAATGAAATCTTCTCACATCATACTTAAACATAAACATGAACATAAATCCCAAACACAAGAACATAAATTCCAAGTACTGACATCATACTTAAACTTAAACATGAACATCAGTCCCAAGCATAAGAACATAAATCCCAAGTACTATATATATATAGATCACAAGATCGACCCCAAGCATAGTAGTAGTCGTCTGAATCATCCTCATCCTCATCGTCATCCTCATCCTCATTGTCATCCTCATCCTCATCCTCATCCTCATCCTCCTCCTCATCATCAAGTGCTGGTGCTTGCGGTACAAGGTGACGCTGCCCATGGTTGACCACTCGTATAATGCGGTACAACTCGTATGCAACAAAAGCATCTATGGCGGCATACTCAATGTTCTTGAGGTGAAGTGGGGTCGTCTCTCACTCATCGTGCTTCTCGATCTTGGTCTTCATATCATCGTATAAGTCGTCGATCAAATCCACTGCCATATGAACCATTGAAGTGATAGTATGCCGAGGCCTGAATATGTCTTGGAGATCAATGTGGCAGGCAGTCGATATATGAATTTTGAAGCTTTTCCTCATGTTAATCTTGTCATTACTGATATCAAAACTAAAAAAACTAATGCTGCTGCGGGAAAGGAAGTTCATGAGATCCAGACACTCCTTGTCACTACTGCAACACCAAAATTAGAATGGAACAAATTGTTACTTAAGAATCATGCAATAACCTATGAATTAAATATATATGGGCAATAGGAAAATTAGTTCACTACTATATGTCATTTTGCTATCCTATGACGTAAATTAACTATATGTAATTTTGCTATCCTATGCAATTTGCCAATATGCATTTTGCTATATATGACATTTTTCTATCCTATGACGTAAATTAACTACATGTCAATTTGCATTTTTCTATCATGGATTTGTCGATTTGTAACAAGGAAAATTAATTCACTATATTCATTTTCATATCGAATTCAATTGGTTGCTATCCTACGCAATTCAAATGGTTGCTATCCTATGCATTTCAAATGGTTCATATAGACGTACCTTGCCCATTGGAAAACCAGAACATTGGGTTTGAAGCATAGTTAGATGACGGCAACTTCCTTACCATCGCACGTGAACTCAAGATCGAGCCCTATGTTCCTTTGCGATTTGAACCAATCCTTCAAACATGACAAGGTAAGCCGGCATTTTGGTGCTCTCGTTGGTGTAGTAGACGGTAAGCACGTTCGTGCCATGTGCGCGGACTTTCTCAATGCGATTGATTGGTTCCATGTGGTTGGATTAGAGGAAGAAGACAAGAGAGAGAGGGATAGAAGACAGGAGAAGAGGCTACCGTACGAACATTGAAACAGAGAAACAGAGAGAAAAGGAAGCAGTTCGCGAACTCATGGGCGCGCGACTATTTGGTACCGGTTGTAGCACCAACCGGTACTAAAGGTGCTTAGCGAGGCGAACATTTTCCACGCGCCCCTTTGCCACACACCTTTGGTACCGATTGGTGGGTAAAACCGGTATCAAATGTGCTCGCACCAGGCGGACGGTTGCCACACCCTTTTGGTACCAGTTTTAGCCACAAACTGGTACCAAAGGTGTGTGGCTAACCGGTATTGGCCTTACCCAGCGCCCCTCCGCGTTCGAACCGGTATAAGGAAGCCATTTTCTACCGGTTCGTATTTGATTAGGTACTTTAGGTAAAATCCTATGGCCGTGTTTCTACTAGTGAAGCAACGATACTGCTATTGACTAGATGGGTCACATGTATATACTTTTTGGAAATATACTCCTCATTTTGGATAAAAAGAACAACGTAATACTGCTTACTAATTTTGGGGGTATATACTTCTTATCTCCAGAATAGTATATACTGCTTTGCAATCAAAGAATTTATGTTTTACAAAGTAGTATATACCTGTTTTCGAAATTAGTATATACCTTTTCTATCGATGAAGTATGCTCATATAAACTGAATGTATGTACATAGCAAACATGGACTATATTCGTCGGTGGCACAGCTCACTAGTGGAAACAGTGGCATTAGTCCCGGTTGGTAAGGCCCATTTGTCCCGGTTGTGCAACCGGGATGGGCCAGCCGGGACAAAGGGCCCTCCCCCATTGGTCCCGGTTGTGCCAGGACCCGGGATGGTAGGGATGGCCCACGTGGCGAACCTAGCCAGGGAGTTCGTCCCGGTTCGTTTTAGGAACCGGGATGGATACCTTTTCTGAAAAAAACAAATATTCCGCCCACTTTGCATGCCGCGGCAGGTTTTTTTTTGTTTTTTTTCTTTTCATTTTTTTTGGCTCCTGTCTCGCAATCCCCAACCGGACTCCCCTTCCCCAACCGCGTCCACTGGCCCGCGTCTTTAATTAAGCCCACTGGCCACATTTTGGTCAAAGGGCCGACTGGCCCGCGTCTTTTATTATAAGCCCACTGGCTACATTCGGTCAAAGGGGCCACCGGCCACGCGGGGTCAAAGGGGCCACTGGCCAGCGACCTAGTGGCTGGCTCGCCCCGTCCCTTAAATTAAGACCACAGGGACGCGCGGTCAAAGGGCCCACTGGCCGCCTCGTCTTCCCGCGCCTCCACTTCCCCGCGCGCGCGTGGACACGAACGACACGCCTCGGCTCCCCCGCGCATTCATGGGCGCCTGCAACCGCCGCCACATTCCGGCCGCCGGTTGGCATGCCAGCCCCCCGGGTCCTTTTTAAAGGGCCCCCGCCGCCCGTACACCCCATTCACCCCGGCCGCGTCCCAGCCCACGCAACCCTAGCCGGCCAGAGAGGCGCCGCCGTCCCCCGCGCGCCGGCGGAGGCCTTCGGCTTCGGCCCGGGAGGTGTCCGCATTGGCGCGCAGCCGCGCGTCCCCGCTCCACCTCCGGCAGCGCGCCCGCCGCCCCGCGCCGCGTGGGGCAAGCGCTTCTGCCGCTACGTGTGGAAGGAGGAGGCCGAGTGGCACTGGAGCCACGCCACGCCGATTTTCTGGCCGGACGTCCACCTTCCGGACGGCTGGCACCTGAACCCGCAGCGCATCCCCGTGCCGCGGCCCCCGACCAACGAGGCCGCGCGCGAGGAGATCGACCGCCGGCGCCGTCTCCTGCCGGCCCACCTCCTCAGGGACCGCGCGTACGCGCGCAGCTCCCCCTACTGGGCCACCTGGTTCCAGCAGGACCACGACCAGCGCCGTCGCTCCTACATCCCCACATCCCAGGAGGAGGTGAGCACCGCCGACTACCCCGCGCCACCGCCGGGCAGGGAACCGGAGCTGTGGCTCCTCGAGGACATCGTCGAGGACGAGGAGGACCCCGAGCTCCAGGCCGGCTTGGAGGAAGCCTACGAGACCTCCCGCCGCTCCCTCGTCGAGGACGAGGTCAAGCGGTGGGAGCAGGTCCTGGCCGCCGCCGACGGCGATGCCATGCCGCCCCCTCCAGCGCTTGCGCCTTGGTGGCAGGCCGTGAACCCCGAGCTCGAGGCATCGGAGGACCAGCCGCCGCCGCAGCCGCTGCCCCCCGGCCTGGAGTACGGGATGACCTGGGCGTGGACCAGCGGCGAATGGGCTCAGGAGGAGCTGCCGCCGCCGCCGCAGCAGCCGGAGGAGCTGCCCCCGATGCCTCCGCAGCCACCGGCGGGCTCGCCCCAGCTGCCTGCCCACTTGTGGCAGGCACCCGCCTACCACTGCATCTCCTTCGATGAGGAGGAGTAAGCCGGCGCCGGTGCGCCCCCCAAAATAGACTAGGCTACCCATCCCACCCCCCCAAGAAACGGCCGCGCCGCCTGTGGCCGCGTCGCCGCCCCCTATATGTAAGCACGGCCGGCCGCATGTGGCCGCGCCGTCCCCCTATGTAAGCACGGCCCCCGGGCCTTTTTATTATATATTTAGTGTCGAAAAAATGCGTCCCTAGTTCAACCCCGCCGGCGGAACCAGCGCCGGCGGGATCTTCCTATTTGTTCCCGCTGCCGGCAGGGCTTCGCCAAGGCATGTCCGCTGTCCTGGCTGGTGGCTCGGCCTGGAGAGAGGGCCGAGATATTTATACAACTGGGCCTCTAGTCCCGGCCCGTGCCACCAACCGGGACTAGAGTCACCCCATTTGGTCCCGGTTGGTACCACGGGCCGGGACGAAAACTTATTTCGAAATTTGGTGGCACCCTGCGCGCCCAAATTTTTTAGCGCCAAAATTTGAAAATTGTTTAAGTTTGCACATTAATAACTTCTATATACATTCGAATTTGACAAAAATTTCAACATGAAAAGTGCTAGAATTTCCATAACTAATTCAAATTCATTTTTCGTTTAACTAAATAATTATTCTAACTATTGAAACTATTAATTATTTAACCATTTGCATATATTGAATATAAATATCTTACAATTTTTGTTTTCTCTCCTGATCTTCCGAGTGAGTCCAGAGCATACAAGTCATTCTGCGTCTCCAAATGATGATGACCCGATCGAAGGCGTTTCTCCTCATAATCACTGCGATCGCCCCGACGGATGCATGGATAGATGAACCCACTAAGCCGAATTATATTGGCTCTAGGAGCCGATCATATTGGCTCTCCATGAATGCACGAGCTTCAACATTTTCTCCAGCCTTTGCTGCAACTTTATATAAAGTTCGACAAATCGAGTTGTACCTTTTTAACACGGAGAATTTGGGATCTTCGTCTACAACAGAAAAACCATAATTCTCCTTCGAAGGTTCACTCTGAGCATCCTTTCGCCATCTTTTCAAAACATAGTGTGGTGGAATTTCTGTGATATTTCTGATCTCAAGAACCTTCAGTACCTGGCAACACGGAAGACCTACATTTTCAAACTTCTTGCAGCTACAAATGTATTCTGATGAGTCGAATCTAACAAAATGACCCCGACGTCTGTTTTTGACAGTTATCTCATACTCGGATATGGGTCCAATTTCGCCACAGTTATAGACCACGCAATCCAAGATCAGTTCAAATTCTAATCTGAAAATCTCAAATAGTGCAGGAGTGTAAGCATTAGCAGCCTGCCAAAGTAACCGCAGAGGTGCAACCCTCTGCGTCATTTGAACTCCAAGGTAGTCAGCTTGTTGTTCAGCTAGACGTTTCTCCTCCAAAAATTTATCATATCAGTTAAAGAAGTATCGAAGATCTATTTCTGTGTGCCTGCAATATCTGCGCAGAATATATGACACCCATAAGGCAAAGCCCATCTTTATCTATCCTCACACAATCTACTTAGCCACTTGTTATCCTTCAGATTGTACTTCGCCAAGACCTACTAAAATCATGAGCGAAAGTTTCCGACCAGTGGAATATATCCCTTAATACTTTCGTTGCATTTTGATATATATCCGAGCGGTGGACAGTCCCTGGCCAAGCAGAAGCAACTGCATCATTGTTTCCTTTCCCAGCGTTTCTTTTTCCCTCAGTCTCCTCTCATGCCGCGATTCGGGAACACCAATCGTCTTAAGGTCAGGAATAAAGTCAACACATAACCCAATGACCTCCTCTGTTCCATAGCCCTTCGAGATGCTTCCTTCTGGCCTAGCACGGTTATGAACATATTTCTTCAAGACTCCCATGAACCTCTCAAAGGGGAACATATTGTGTAAAAATACCGGACCGAGAATATGAATCTCTTCACATAGGTGAACCAGGAGATGAGTCATAATGTTGAAGAAGGATGGTCGGAACACCAACTCAAAACTAACAAGAAACTGGACCACATCCCTCTGTAATCTTGTCAGAATTTCTGGATCGATTACCTTATGAGATATTGCGTTCATGAATGCACATAGCTTCACAATGGGTACTCGAACATTTTTCGGTAGAAGCCCCCTCAATGCAATCGGAAGCAGCTGCGTCATAATCACGTGGCAGTCATGAGACTTCAGGTTTTGCATACGATGTCGGAATTTAAAGTTCAATATACCAACGGAAACTAGAGAAAAAAAGGAATCCGTGTTTGTCGCCAGTAACGGAGGAAGTAACGGAAATAACCAGCACAAGCGCCCATACGAAGAGAAAAAAAGGAATCCGTGTTTGTCGCTAGTACAGAAGCCGTGTTTTCAAGACCCAGGGCAGAAGGAAATTTCAACGGAGGAAACTTCAATGGAGGAAATTACCAAGGACCACCAAGTCCGGCTAACCATATAGAGGCCTTCAGGATGCCCTATCCGCGTCATAGCAGGAACGGCAGGCCGGCTAATCATTCATTGGAGCAATGCGTGGACTTACAGAGATGGAAGAACGAGGAAATACATAAGGCCCTGCGAGGTGCAGGCCGGGGAGGAGGACCGGGTCCAGGCGGAAACCCGGGCAACGGGCCACCCCCCGCTGGTAACGCAGGAGGCGGCAATCTGGCTAATAATCAAGGAGGTGCTGGAGGTTTTTAGGACAGTACCACGTTCATACTACCGGGACTTCCAACAAAGACATAAAGATACTTAAAAGGTCCGTAAACTTGGTTTCTTCAGGTGTTCCGACATATTTGAGATGGTCAGATCAAGAGGTAACATGGAGCAGAAGGGATCACCCGGAAACAATAGAACATCCGGGTGTGTTAGCTTTGGTGGTTGCACCACAGGTCAATGGTTACAAGCTGAAAAAGATTTTGATGGATGGTGGAAGTAGCATCAATATCTTATATTGGGAAACCTTCCTACGCATGGGGCTCAAGGAGTCTCAGCTGCAGAAAAGTTCCACAGTTTTTCATGGAATTGTACCGGGCCACTCGGCGTGCCCTGAGGGAAAGATAACACTGGAAGTTGCTTTTGGAGAATCCAAGGATAATTTTCGAGTAGAATGGCTCACGTTTGAGGTGGTAAAATTGCGCAGTCCTTATCACACGCTGTTCGGAAGGCCGGCTTACGCCAAGTTCATGGCCAGGCCGTGTTACATATACCTGCAGCTAAAGATCCCGGGTCCCAAGAAGACCATTACTATACACGGGAACCGGGCTGTGGCAGCAGAGTGTGATGAAGGAGACGCGACGATGGCAGAACAGGCTTGCAGAAGGGAAGAACTCAAGTATTACCGGTCTCAGGTAGACCCGGAAGATAGAACGGCTTTGGAAAGACCGAATACGGAGGACAAGAGAGCAAAGTTTAAAGCAGCCCAGGGTACCAAGATGGTGGCTTTTGTCGAGGGTGATCCCTCCAAACAATTCTCTATAGGAACTAACCTAGACGACAAGCAGGAAATAAGCACTCATAGAGTTTATTCGCGAGAATCAAGACGTTTTCGCTTGGACGCCTAGCGACATGCCGTGTATCCCAACCAAATTAGCTGAGCACAGTTTGCACGTCGATCCCAATTCTCGGCCTGTGAAGCAGGGCCTGAGAAAAATGAATGAGGAAAGGAGAAAGGATATAGGAGCGGAGATAGTTCGGCTCATTGCAGCCGACTTTATCATGGAGGTTTTTCACTCGGATTGGTTGGAAAATTCGGTTCTAGTGCTGAAGAAGAGCAACGAGTCGAGGATGTGCATAAACAACATAGACATATGGTTAAATATACAACTTGATCAATTATCAATATTCATCGGATCCCAGCAAACCCAACATGGAGCATTACATAACGATGATCTTGATCATGTAGGGCAGCTCACAAGATCTAAACACGATAGCACAAAGTGGAGATCTTTAGAACACGTAATCCAAGGATGAACTAGCTAATGTTATGGACCCGTAATCCAAGGATGAACTACTCGCGCATCACTCTGGAGGCAGGCATCACGGTGTAGAGCCCTCGGGTGATGATTCCCCTCTCCGACAGGGTGTCGGGAAGAGCTTCAGAACCCTCTCGAACTAGGGTTGACGAGGCGGCGGATTCTGGATGTTTCGTGAAATATCGATCGGGTATTTAAGTTTTTGGGGCAGAAGGAATATAAAGGGGAAAGGGCGTCGTCGGTAGCCACCCGAGGGCCCCATGCCACAGGAGGGCGCCAGCGAGGGGTGGGCCGCGCCCTGGTGTGGCGTGGCCGCCTCCTAGGTTGGCTGCTCCTCCTATTTGGTTTCTGGAGTGTTCTGGTGTATTATGTTCGTACGCCAATTTTCGTCCAATTTCGAGAATATTTTGCGACTAGCTTTTCTGAAAGAGAAAAACAGCTGAAAACAGGAATTGACAAAGTGACATCTTGTTAATAGGTTAGTCCCAGAAAATGCATAAAATGCTATGAAGTGTAAACAAAACATGTGGCAATGGATATAATAACAGCATTATCATAAAAAATTATAGATACGCTTGAGGCGTATCAAGCATCCCCAATCTTAGTTCTTGCTCGTCCTCGAGTAGGTAAGCGATAAACCAACATAATTTTTGAGGAGAAATGCAACTAACACAATCCTGATCAAAGAGTAGTACACATCACATGAATTGCATGAAGTGATCCAAGTCAATGGTCTATAGTTTGCTAAAAAGTAAAGAAAGAGTAAACAAACTGCATCATACAAGTGCAATCTTTCATGAATAGTACTTTGGATACAATGTGGCTATAAGAATTTTCATAAAAATTAGCTCACAAAGCAATAGATTCTAAATAAAAATGTTTGACCAACGTAGAGGAAGATTTAGTTTCGGTATATATAGGACTCCTCTTTCGTACTCCTAGGGGTACATACTCCCGCATGTAAACGGGTTGATAAAGCGAATAGCTAACAGAAATCACTTGGGGGAGAAGAACAAATTAAATACTTATTTAATCCTTGCATGCGTTTGTTAGCTAACTACTCCCAAAAATTTCTTCTTCGGGGTGGATACCAAGATAATTTCTACTTCGGGGTGGATACCACACGTGCATGTTATTTGTTTGGCAACAAAAATACCATTTTTCTGTATTGTGGAACGGAAGTGGTGGTGATATTCAACACACTAATATGCAAACAAAGTATATTTTATAAGTAGTATAGTTCTTTTAGCTAACTACTCCCAAAAATTTCTTCTTCGGGGTGGATACCAAGATAATTTCTACTTCGGGGTGGATACCACACGTGCATGTTATTTGTTTGGCAACAAAAATACCATTTTTCTGTATTGTGGAACGGAAGTGGTGGTGATATTCAACACACTAATATGCAAACAAAGTATATTTTATAAGTAGTATACTTCTTTTAGGATGATCAAACAAGCACTATTACCGGTACTAAAGGCCCACCAGCCTTTAGTACTGGTCGCTCACGGACCGATTTTTGTTTTTTTCTCTCTTTTTCGATTTTTTCCCGAGAAAATTCATTTTATTTCCATTTTATTCATTTCTATTGTTTAACCACTTAAACTCACATTTATCACCCACCATTCTTAATTTCGATTTAATTTACTCTCTTATACTAACACTTCCCGCAGAGGTCACCCATCCTCACACTAGTCCCGCACTAGCACGGTTAACTTCGTAGTTCCTTTCCTACGAGCTGCCTACAAAGAAGAGATACTTACCTGATAATAGTATGGTATCAATACTATTAACCCATAGAATATGATGTCACACACATTTATTTTATGAATTAAAAAATTATTTCAATAAAAAGAAATGAATCATTAGTAATATTTTGAATTAAAATATTCTTAAATGGAAATAATAATTAACGTATTTGTCCTTTTTCGTAAATTTAAATTTCACAAATAATATGTCTAGATCGATTAGAAAAATGAGAGAAATCCAAAATTGAGAAATCCATAAGCTAACTCTTGTCTGATCTAGTACTTTTAAGATCTAAGTCATGAAACTCCCTAGAGAGAAATTGATACCGGTGAAGTAGGTCACACCCCGAAGTGCATTGTCTGTGATGAAACTCCCTAAAGAGAAGTTGATACTATGGATCTCTATTGAAATAGGTAGTTGAGTACCTAAAAATAATTTTTTTTCCAACATTTATGAGCAAATTACGATGCACATGTAGTTCAAATTTGTCCCGTTTCCAACTAAATCGGCAGAAGCTTATGATTTTCAAAAGGGCTGGATGGGAATCTTTTCTTAGAAAACAGATTGTTTATTTAGGTATATCACATGTCCTAGCATGTTAAAAAAATTAAGCCCCCAAGTTTTGCAACATGTTTATGGTAGGTCCTTCACAAAGAAAACCATTTCTGATAGTACGAAAATGGAAAATGGTTTTTTTATTCAGTTAAAAAAATATTCCTTCGCCAACATTGTCCGTGCTTTCAAGATGCATGTTTGTATGCAATATGGGCTCATTACAACAAACTATGCCATGTATTTGGCCATAACACTCGTCATTTGAACCAAAACCCTAGAATGTTAGGAGGAGATATCTCTTTTTTGTGAACACTTTTTTAACAGAACTGTCGTATTCCAAGTTTACTTCTTTTGGTGGATACTAGGACATATGTAATGACACCAGGCGAATGTCTCGTGTTATTTAAGGTTTTTTTTGAATTTACTGGAATTTTCTCAGCCCGTTTTAGGAGAAAGTCAAGACGGCGGGCATGACCGTTCTTAGCTAGGGGTTATATATTCAGCAACTCACTGTGGATCGCTATTGAAATAGGTAGTTGAGTACCTAAAAATGATTTTTTCTAAAATTTATGAGAAAATTACGAGGCACCTGTAGTTCAAATTTGTCCCGTTTCCAACTGAATCGACAGAAACTTGTGATTTTCAAAAGAGCTGGATGGAAATATTTTCTTAGAAAACAGATTTTTTTATTTGGGTATATCACATGTCCTAGAATGTTAAAAAAATTAAGCCCCCAAGTTTTGCAACATATTTGTGGTACGTCCTTCACCAAAAAACCCATTTCTAACACTCAAAAAATGGAAAGTGGTTTTTTATTCAGTTTAAAAAATATATTCCTTCGTCAACATTGACCGTGCCTCCAAGATGCATGTTTCTGTACAATATGGGCTCATTATAAAAAACTATGCCATGTATTTGGCCATAACACCCGCCATTTGAACCAAAACGCTAGAATGTTAGGAGGAGATATCTATTTTTTGTGAACACTTTTTTTGGTGGATACTAGGACATATGTAATGACACCAGGCAAAGGTCTCGAGTTATTTAGGTTTATTTTGAATTTACTGGATTTTTTTTAGACCGTTTTAGGAGAAAGTCAAGACGGCGGGCATGACCGTTCTTAGCTAGGGGTTGTATATTCAGCAACTCACTGTGGATCGCTATTGAAATAGGTAGTTGAGTACCTAAAAATGATTTTTTCCAAAAAAATTATGAGCAAATTACGAGCCACCTGTAGTTCAAATTTGTCCCATTTCCAACTAAATCGGCAGAAACTTGTGATTTTCAAAAGAGCTGGATGGAAATATTTTTTTAGAAAACAGATTGTTTATTTGGGTATATCACATGTCCTAGAATGTTAAAAAAATTAAGCCCCCAAGTTATGAAACATGTTTGTGCTAGGTCCTTAAAAAAAAAACCATTTCTGACACTCCGAAAATGGAAAATGGTTTTTTTTATTCAGTTAAAAAATAAATTCCTTCATCATTATTTTCCGTGCTTCCAAGATGAATGTTTGTGTGCAACATGAGCTCATTATAACAAAATATGCCATCTATTTGGCCATAACACCCGTCATTTGAACCAAAACCCTAAAATGTTAGGAGGAGATAGCTCTTTTTTGTGAACACTTTTTCAACAGAACTGTCGTATTCCAAGTAATGACACCAGTCGAATGTCTCGCGTCATTTAGGTTTTTTTGATACCGGTGAAGTAGGTCACACCCCGAAGTGAAGTGTCTATCATCGAAAACCCATAGCACAATTCTACACACATGTTATGGCACCTCCTATCTTGTGGTGGGATCCCAACCCCGGAGTCCCTCTCCGATGAAACCCTAGCCCCGTTGTAGAAAAACCAGTCTTATACTAGTAAACCAGTCCTATGATGTATTTCTAATGGGGTTGAAAAGATAGGATACATAGATCATAGAATTAGTGACACATTATATCTATATATCATAAATCCCAAGTACAATATACAATTAATGGCATCGATATATTTTCACATCATACTTAAACTTAAACATGAACATAAATCCCAAACACAAGAACATAAATCCCAAGTACAATATAGATCACAATGAAATCTTCTCACATCATACTTAAACATAAACATGAACATAAATCCCAAACACAAGAACATAAATTCCAAGTACTGACATCATACTTAAACTTAAACATGAACATCAGTCCCAAGCATAAGAACATAAATCCCAAGTACTATATATATATAGATCACAAGATCGACCCCAAGCATAGTAGTAGTCGTCTGAATCATCCTCATCCTCATCGTCATCCTCATCCTCATTGTCATCCTCATCCTCATCCTCATCCTCATCCTCCTCCTCATCATCAAGTGCTGGTGCTTGCGGTACAAGGTGACGCTGCCCATGGTTGACCACTCGTATAATGCGGTACAACTCGTATGCAACAAAAGCATCTATGGCGGCATACTCAATGTTCTTGAGGTGAAGTGGGGTCGTCTCTCACTCATCGTGCTTCTCGATCTTGGTCTTCATATCATCGTATAAGTCGTCGATCAAATCCACTGCCATATGAACCATTGAAGTGATAGTATGCCGAGGCCTGAATATGTCTTGGAGATCAATGTGGCAGGCAGTCGATATCTGAATTTTGAAGCTTTTCCTCATGTTAATCTTGTCATTACTGATATCAAAACTAACAAAACTAATGCTGCTGCGGGAAAGGAAGTTCATGAGATCCAGACACTCCTTGTCACTACTGCAACACCAAAATTAGAATGGAACAAATTGTTACTTAAGAATCATGCAATAACCTATGAATTAAATATATATGGGCAATAGGAAAATTAGTTCACTACTATATGTCATTTTGCTATCCTATGACGTAAATTAACTATATGTAATTTTGCTATCCTATGCAATTTGCCAATATGCATTTTGCTATATATGACATTTTTCTATCCTATGACGTAAATTAACTACATGTCAATTTGCATTTTTCTATCATGGATTTGTCGATTTGTAACAAGGAAAATTAATTCACTATATTCATTTTCATATCGAATTCAATTGGTTGCTATCCTACGCAATTCAAATGGTTGCTATCCTATGCATTTCAAATGGTTCATATAGACGTACCTTGCCCATTGGAAAACCAGAACATTGGGTTTGAAGCATAGTTAGATGACGGCAACTTCCTTACCATCGCACGTGAACTCAAGATCGAGCCCTATGTTCCTTTGCGATTTGAACCAATCCTTCAAACATGACAAGGTAAGCCGGCATTTTGGTGCTCTCGTTGGTGTAGTAGACGGTAAGCACGTTCGTGCCATGTGCGCGGACTTTCTCAATGCGATTGATTGGTTCCATGTGGTTGGATTAGAGGAAGAAGACAAGAGAGAGAGGGATAGAAGACAGGAGGAGAGGCTACCGTACGAACATTGAAACAGAGAAACAGAGAGAAAAGGAAGCAGTTCGCGAACTCATGGGCGCGCGACTATTTGGTACCGGTTGTAGCACCAACCGGTACTAAAGGTGCTTAGCGAGGCGAACATTTTCCACGCGCCCCTTTGCCACACACCTTTGGTACCGATTGGTGGGTAAAACCGGTATCAAATGTGCTCGCACCAGGCGGACGGTTGCCACACCCTTTTGGTACCAGTTTTAGCCACAAACTGGTACCAAAGGTGTGTGGCTAACCGGTATTGGCCTTACCCAGCGCCCCTCCGCGTTCGAACCGGTATAAGGAAGCCATTTTCTACCGGTTCGTATTTGATTAGGTACTTTAGGTAAAATCCTATGGCCGTGTTTCTACTAGTGAAGCAACGATACTGCTATTGACTAGATGGGTCACATGTATATACTTTTTGGAAATATACTCCTCATTTTGGATAAAAAGAACAACGTAATACTGCTTACTAATTTTGGGGGTATATACTTCTTATCTCCAGAATAGTATATACTGCTTTGCAATCAAAGAATTTATGTTTTACAAAGTAGTATATACCTGTTTTCGAAATTAGTATATACCTTTTCTATCGATGAAGTATGCTCATATAAACTGAATGTATGTACATAGCAAACATGGACTATATTCGTCGGTGGCACAGCTCACTAGTGGAAACAGTGGCATTAGTCCCGGTTGGTAAGGCCCATTTGTCCCGGTTGTGCAACCGGGATGGGCCAGCCGGGACAAAGGGCCCTCCCCCATTGGTCCCGGTTGTGTCAGGACCCGGGATGGTAGGGATGGCCCACGTGGCGAACCTAGCCAGGGAGTTCGTCCCGGTTCGTTTTAGGAACCGGGATGGATACCTTTTCTGAAAAAACAAATATTCCGCCCACTTTGCATGCCGCGGCAGGTTTTTTTTGTTTTTTTTCTTTTCATTTTTTTGGCTCCTGTCTCGCAATCCCCAACCGGACTCCCCTTCCCCAACCGCGTCCACTGGCCCGCGTCTTTAATTAAGCCCACTGGCCACATTTTGGTCAAAGGGCCGACTGGCCCGCGTCTTTTATTATAAGCCCACTGGCTACATTCGGTCAAATGGGCCACCGGCCACGCGGGGTCAAAGGGGCCACTGGCCAGCGACCTAGTGGCTGGCTCGCCCCGTCCCTTAAATTAAGACCACAGGGACGCGCGGTCAAAGGGCCCACTGGCCGCCTCGTCTTCCCGCGCCTCCACTTCTCCGCGCGCGCGTGGACACGAACGACACGCCTCGGCTCCCCCGCGCATTCATGGGCGCCTGCAACCGCCGCCACGTTCCGGCCGCCGGTTGGCATGCCAGCCCCCCGGGTCCTTTTTAAAGGGCTCCCGCCGCCCGTACACCCCATTCACCCCGGCCGCGTCCCAGCCCACGCAACCCTAGCCGGCCAGAGAGGTGTCCGCATTGGCGCGCAGCCGCGCGTCCCCGCTCCACCTCCGGCAGCGCGCCCGCCGCCCCGCGCCGCGTGGGGCAAGCGCTTCTGCCGCTACGTGTGGAAGGAGGAGGCCGAGTGGCACTGGAGCCACGCCACGCCGATTTTCTGGCCGGACGTCCACCTTCCGGACGGCTGGCACCTGAACCCGCAGCGCATCCCCGTGCCACGGCCCCCGACCAACGAGGCCGCGCGCGAGGAGATCGACCGCCGGCGCCGTCTCCTGCCGGCCCACCTCCTCAGGGACCGCGCGTACGCGCGCAGCTCCCCCTACTGGGCCACCTGGTTCCAGCAGGACCACGACCAGCGCCGTCGCTCCTACATCCCCACATCCCAGGAGGAGGTGAGCACCGCCGACTACCCCGCGCCACCGCCGGGCAGGGAACCGGAGCTGTGGCTCCTCGAGGACATCGTCGAGGACGAGGAGGACCCCGAGCTCCAGGCCGGCTTGGAGGAAGCCTACGAGACCTCCCGCCGCTCCCTCGTCGAGGACGAGGTCAAGCGGTGGGAGCAGGTCCTGGCCGCCGCCGACGGCGATGACATGCCGCCCCCTCCAGCGCTTGCGCCTTGGTGGCAGGCCATGAACCCCGAGCTCGAGGCATCGGAGGACCAGCCGCCGCCGCAGCCGCTGCCCCCCGGCCTGGAGTACGGGATGACCTGGGCGTGGACCAGCGGCGAATGGGCTCAGGAGGAGCTGCCGCCGCCGCCGCAGCAGCCGGAGGAGCTGCCCCCGCTGCCGCCGCACGCGCCCCCGATGCCTCCGCAGCCACCGGCGGGCTCGCCCCAGCTGCCTGCCCACTTGTGGCAGGCACCCGCCTACCACTGCATCTCCTCCGACGAGGAGGAGTAAGCCGGCGCCGGTGCGCCCCCCAAAATAGACTAGGCTACCCATCCCACCCCCCCAAGAAACGGCCGCGCCGCCTGTGGCCGCGCCGCCGCCCCCTATATGTAAGCACGGCCGGCCGCATGTGGCCGCGCCGTCCCCCTATGTAAGCACGGCCCCCGGGCCTTTTTTATTATATATTTAGTGTCGAAAAAATGCGTCCCTAGTTCAACCCCGCCGGCGGAACCAGCGCCGGCGGGATCTTCCTATTTGTTCCCGCTGCCGGTAGGGCTTCGCCAAGGCATGTCCGCTGTCCTGGCTGGTGGCTCGGCCTGGAGAGAGGGCCGAGATATTTATACAACTGGGCCTCTAGTCCCGGCCCGTGCCACGAACCGGGACTAGAGTCACCCCCTTTGGTCCCGGTTGGTACCACGGGCCGGGACGAAAAATTATTTCGAAATTTGGTGGCACCCTGTGCGCCCAAATTTTTTAGCGCCAAAATTTGAAAATTGTTTAAGTTTGCACATTAATAACTTCTATATACATTCGAATTTGACAAAAATTTCAACATGAAAAGTGCTAGAATTTCCATAACTAATTCAAATTCAATTTTCGTTTAACTAAATAATTATTCTAACTATTGAAACTATTAATTATTTTACCATTTGCATATATTGAATATAAATATCTTACAATTTTTGTTTTCTCTCCTGATCTTCCGAGTGAGTCCAGAGCATACAAGTCATTCTGCGTCTCCAAATGATGATGACCCGATCGAAGGCGTTTCTCCTCATAATCACTGCGATCGCCCCGACGGATGCATGGATAGATGAACCCACTAAGCCGAATTATATTGGCTCTAGGAGCTGATCATATTGGCTCTCCATGAATGCACGAGCTTCAACATTTTCTCCAGCCTTTGCTGCAACTTTATATAAAGTTCGACAAATCGAGTTGTACCTTTTTAACACGGAGAATTTGGGATCTTCGTCTACAACAGAAAAACCATAATTCTCCTTCGAAGGTTCACTCTGAGCATCCTTTCGCCATCTTTTCAAAACATAGTGTGGTGGAATTTCTGTGATATTTCTGATCTCAAGAACCTTCAGTACCTGGCAACACGGAAGACCTACATTTTCAAACTTCTTGCAGCTACAAATCTATTCTGATGAGTCGAATCTAACAAAATGACCCCGACGTCTGTTTTTGACAGTTATCTCATACTCGGATATGGGTCCAATTTCGCCACAGTTATAGACCACGCAATCCAAGATCAGTTCAAATTCTAATCTGAAAATCTCAAATAGTGCAGGAGTGTAAGCATTAGCAGCCTGCCAAAGTAACCGCAGAGGTGCAACCCTCTGCGTCATTTGAACTCCAAGGTAGTCAGCTTGTTGTTCAGCTAGACGTTTCTCCTCCAAAAATTTATCATATCAGTTAAAGAAGTATCGAAGATCTATTTCTGTGTGCCTGCAATATCTGCGCAGAATATATGACACCCATAAGGCAAAGCCCATCTTTATCTATCCTCACACAATCTACTTAGCCACTTGTTATCCTTCAGATTGTACTTCGCCAAGACCTACTAAAATCATGAGCGAAAGTTTCCGACCAGTGGAATATATCCCTTAATACTTTCGTTGCATTTTGATATATATCCGAGCGGTGGACAGTCCCTGGCCAAGCAGAAGCAACTGCATCATTGTTTCCTTTCCCAGCGTTTCTTTTCCCCTCAGTCTCCTCTCATGCCGCGATTCGGGAACACCAATCGTCTTAAGGTCAGGAATAAAGTCAACACAGAACCCAATGACCTCCTCTGTTCCATAGCCCTTCGAGATGCTTCCTTCTGGCCTAGCACGGTTATGAACATATTTCTTCAAGACTCCCATGAACCTCTCAAAGGGGAACATATTGTGTAGAAATACCGGACCGAGAATATGAATCTCTTCACATAGGTGAACCAGGAGATGAGTCATAATGTTGAAGAAGGATGGTGGGAACACCAACTCAAAACTAACAAGAAACTGGACCACATCCCTCTGTAATCTTGTCAGAATTTCTGGATCGATTACCTTATGAGATATTGCGTTCATGAATGCACATAGCTTCACAATGGGTACTCGAACATTTTTCGGTAGAAGCCCCCTCAATGCAATCGGAAGCAGCTGCGTCATAATCACGTGGCAGTCATGAGACTTCAGGTTTTGGAATTTTTTCTCTGCCATGTTTATTATCCCCTTTATATTCGACGAGAAGCCAGACGGAACCTTGATACTGTAAAGGACTTCAAATAATATTTCCTTCTCTACTTTAGTAAGAGCGTAGCTGCTTAAGTAATGGCGCCCTGTATCTGTGTGCTTGTTGCTTGGGTCTTTCATACGTTGCTGGTCCTCCCGTGCTTCTGGCGTATCTTTTGACTTCCCATACACGCCAAGGAAGCATAGCAGATTGACACAGAGATTCTTTGTCACGTGCATCACGTCGATCGAAGACCGGACCTCTAAAACTTTCCAATAGGGTAGCTCCCAAAATATAGATTTCTTCTTCCACATGGGTGCGCGCTTATCAGGGCCGTACGGAACTGGTTGGCTGCCAGCAGCCTTACCAAAGATTACTTCTAGGTCCTTGACCATATCGAATATATCATTACCACTACAGAGCTCAGGCTTCTTCCGGTTATCTGCCTCACCTCTGAAATGCTTCCCTCCTTTCTTTCTTACGGGATGCTTGATCGGAAGAAATCTACGATGCCCCAGGTATACAACCTTTTTACATTTATCCAAAAAAACACTGTCAGTCTTATCTAAACAGTGTGTGCATGCATTGTATCCCTTGTTTGTATGTCCGGAAATGTTACTAAGAGCAGGCCAATCATTGATGGTTACGAAAAGCAACGCCCGTAGGTCAAATGGCTTTTGTTCGTTCTCATCCCACACACGTACAACTGGTTTGACCCACAATTGTAAGTTTCACTAATGTACTTAGATACACATCAATGTCGTTGCTAGGTTGCCTCGGGCCTTGGATGAGAACTGGCATCATAATGAACTTGCGCTTCATCCACAACCAAGGAGGAAGGTTGTACATACATAGAGTTACATGCCAAGTGCTATGACTGGAGCTCTGCTCCCCAAAAGGATTAAAGCCATCTGTACTTAGACCAAACCATAAGTTTGTCGCCTCTCCTGCAAAGTCTGGGAAGTCTCTCTCGATCTTTCTCCACTGCGATCCATCGGCGGGGTGCCTCAACTTTTCGTCTTTCTTACGGTCTTCTTTGTGCCATCGCAACAACCTAGCATGCTCTTTGTTTCTAAACAGACGTTTCAGCCGTGGTATTATAGGAGCATACCACATCACCTTAGCAGGAACCCTCTTACAGGGGGCTCGCCGTCAACATCACCAGGGTCATCTGCTCTGATCTTATACCGCAGTGCAGTGCATATCGAACATTCATCCAAATACTCGTACTTCTCACCGCGGAAGAGAATGCAGTCATTAATGCATGCATGTATCTTCTGCACATCTAATCCTAGAGGACAGAGAGCTTTCTTTGCTTCGTACGTACTCTCAGGCAATTCGTTATCCTTTGGAAGTTTTGGCTTTATTAGTTGAATTAAACTCTCAAATGCCTTGTCAGTCACACCGTTCTGTGCCTTCCATTTAAGCAACTCCAGTGTGGTACCGAGCTTTGTGCTACCATCTTCGCAATTTGGGTACAACAATTTTTTGTGATCCTGTAACATGTTGTCCAGCTTCAACCTCTCCAATTTATTTTCACAGTCTTCCCATGCATCAGCAATAACTCGGCAAAGATCATCATCGGGCTCTTCTGATGCCTATTCTTGATCAACTCCTTCTTCTGCATTCTCTTCCATTGCAGTATCGTCGTATTCAAGGAACAAAGGATATTCTTCTTCTTCTTCATCGTCTTCCATCACAACCCCTCTTTCTCCATGCTTGGTCCAGCAATTATAGCTGGGCATGAAACCTCTCCGAAGTAGATGGCCGTGAAGGATTCTTTCGGAAGAATGCTCTCTGACGTTCCGACAATCAACACATGGGCAACACATGAAGCCATTATCTTTGTTCGCCTGAGCTACAGCAAGAAATGCATTCAGGCCTGCCATATACTCGGAAGTGCGTCGGTCACCGTACATCCATCGCTGCCGTGCATCCATCTGCATCGTATAATTAAGTTTATCAAAATACATTACAAATAACATATTAATACAGAGATGACCACAGTACATCGACGAATACTACTTTTTTATGTATCAGTTACAGATGAAAAAGATAAGTTTGTTAACCTCGGTCGAAGATACCATTTTTAGTGAGCTTATGTGTGGCTCGGGAATTTCGTCGAACAACTCGTGTGCATAGTAAAATAAAACCACGAACCGGGACAAATGCTCATGCGCGTGCCACGTGGCCTGTGGCTAGGCATTGCTCCCGGTCCGTGGCACGAGCCGGGACCGATATGTCCCCCAAGAACCGGGACCAATGCCCCCCGGAGATTCCTGTTGCCCCGGGCATACAAATCGGGACCGATGCATAGCATTTGTCCCGGCTTTGGTTGCAACCGGGACAGCTGCCCCCTGGCCCCCTGGACGAGAGGGGCTGTTTCCACTAGTGGCTGTATGGGAATGGTGCCGTTGTTGGAGTATATGCTTGTTTTACAAATGGCGTATATTTTTTTTTTCAAAGTAGTATATACCTTCTTAATTTTATTCAAAGTAGTATATACCTTTTTGAAAGTATTACATACCATTTCTTGCAATGAAGTATGTTCATCTAAACAGAAATAGATGTACATAAAAAACATGGAGTATATTCGTCTATGTTTTGCATGCATATGGTAACGTGGTACATATGGATCTCTTAGGTATATGCATCCTCCATGGCTATGTGCATGCATGTTCTTCCGCTGATAGCATGCTCCGCAACGCGAACGTGCGTGGTAGGGGGCATCTATGGCCTTGCATGTAGTTGTTTAACCATGGCTGATCATGTTGCACTGCCTCGACTGGTCCGTCGTCGCCTGCCGGCAACATCGTGTTTGTGTCGCCGAGCCGCCACCGGCCGCATCACATCTGTGTTGCCGAGCCGAGCCGTCACCGGCCGTAAGCACCTCGTCTCCGTTGCCGAGCCACCACTACTAGGAAAATGGCTATAGGAGTGATGATACCCGTGACGCACCAGCAAAACGGCGCGTCACGCCTAATAGCCGTGGCGCACCACGGTTTGGTGCTTCACGCCTATGGGCATACCCGTGACGCACCAAACAAACCGTGCGTCACGGCTATATGTGGGTGTTCGGTGGATACCATAGCCGTGGGGAAAGATAGCCGTGACGCACCGTTTGTTTGGTGCGTCACGGGTATTGCCATAGCCGTGACGCACCAAACATATGGTGCGTCACGGCTATGGTATCCACTGAAATGTTCCCTCCACACACCCCCGGGACCGCCTTTCTAGTTTTGTCACGGAAGAGTTCCATGTCTAAAAATAATCAAAAAATAAATTCCTTATAGATGCACGGAGAGTTTAATGTATACTCTTTTAACAAATTTTGAAATACGTATTTCGACTTTCTGAGCAAAAGTTCTTTAAAAAAAGTAAAATGGGCATAACTTTTGCATACGATGTCGGAATTTAAAGTTCAATATACCAACGGAAACTAGAGAAAAAAGGAATCCAACCGTTTGAAGATTCTCCAAATTCCGAAAGGAAAAAAAGTTATAGCCGTTTGAAGATTTTTGACTAGAAATTAAAAAAATAAAAAAAGATAGGCGTGACGCACCACATGTATGGTGCGTCGCGGCTAAGTAAGATAGGCGTGACACACCACATGTATGGTGCGTCACGGCTAAGTCTGGGCACAATTCGAATTTCAAACCCGGGAGAAGCCACCCACCTATATATACTCGACTTCCTCCTCCTTCCTCCACTCTTCTCCATTCCCTTCTCATTTCTTCCTCCTCCACTCTCCATTCTCTCCTTTCACTTCCTCCTCCTACTACCACCACCACCACCACCACCACCACCACCAAAACCACCACACATCCACTCCGGCGACCTCTACTCCGGCGACCACCTCTACTCCGGCGACCACCTCCTCTCCGGTGACGTCCTCTCCGGTGACCTCCTCTCCGGCGACCACCTCTACTCCGGCGACCACCTCCTCTCCGGCGGCCTCCTCCTCTTCGGCGACCATGACCACCTTCTCTCCGGCGGCCACCTCCACTCCGGCGACCACCACCTCTCCGGCGGCCTCCTCCTCTCCGGCGACCACCTTCTCTCCGGCGGCCACCTCCACTCCGGCGACCACCTTCTCTCCGGCGGCCATCTCCACTCCGGCGGCCTATCCGCTTTCGTTTTTCAAAATTTCAAAATTTTGGGCGGCCAGATCTGGATCTAGATCTAGATCTGGATCTGTCCCGCTTTTTTTTCTAAATTTCGAAATCAATAGCCGTGACGCACCAAACAGGAGGTGCGCCACGGGTAACTAAAGATAGTCGTGACACACCAAACAGGCGGTGCGCCACGGGTAAACGAGATAGCCGTGCCGCACCAAAAATAGGTGCGTCACGGCTATTTTAATAGGCGCGGCGTGATAGCCGTGACGCGCCCAGGTGCGTCACGGATAAGCTAATTGGTGCGTCACGGGTAAGCTTTTTCCTAGTAGTGCACTGGCCACTCCACTTCCCTAAGCCGATCTGTTACAAGCTGAGAGTAACAATACATGAATGATAGATTACCGAAGATTAATTTTTTTTTTGCAAGGTAGTACGATCTAATTCATAAGATAAAAATCCGGTTACAAGACACGTAAACACCGACATTATAGTACTGAAAGGATAGGAAAATCCTGTTCAAAAAACCATCGGCTGTCCCTCTCCTTCGGCACCACCGAAGCAACCACCAAGAGAGAGTAGCCAGACCATCTCTTCACATGAGCTCGACGCGGCTCCATCGCTGATCTGCAGCTTTACGGACCTCTAAAGTAGTTTGCCAAAAGCAAAACCATTGTCGTTGAACGAATCAGACCGGGGTAACGTGTCCCCGGACACGCCATCAAACTCCGGACCTGGCATCCCCGCACGACTAGAACGCCGGAGAAGGATACCAGAACTGTCAGCCTCCTACCATAAATCCAGCACAAGATGCACCATCTTCCAGCTATCAACTGCGCAGGCAACTCTCTGCGCGTACGTCCGGACGACCAATCTTCCCTGCTCCATCATGACGTCGAAGACAACGTCGCAGCAACGGGGACAGAGCAGAAGGAGAGACACACCTGATGGGATCGCCGCCACCGCCTCGCCGACACCATCCATGAACTCTAAAGCCACCGATCTGAAGGATCGGCAAACACACGATGCCATCAACTCTGAGACGTCGCCATGAGGGACGACACCAGTGTAGGCGTCGAGTTGGGGCAGATTTATTCGTCGCGACGCCGCTCCCACCACCCTAACGGCGCACCACGATCTACATGACCAAGACCTAACTACAGAGCGGAGGAACGGAGTCCCCCCTCCATCCTGCCGCCGGAGCAGCAGTCGGAGGGAGAGGGGACCAGCGCGCCGGCCGGTGAAGATCGGTGGTAGGCGGTCGTGCCCCCAGTCGCCGCTCCTGGCGGCTAGGTCACAGAAAACTCTTCTACCGAAGATTAATTAACAAAGGAAAACTTGAAGTGTTAGACTGTATTATACACGTCTTCTGTATTGTACTTGTAACCCTATACACTTGTACACCATATATATATAAACCTCACGCCAACTCTAGAGGTTGAGCGATTCCCTAATCATATCGTACACATTACATGGTAGCAGATTAGAACGATCCAATGTCTTCCGCCGCCTTGGTCTCGGTTGCCTCCGCCGCGACGTCTCCTGTGTCTTCAACGATCCAACGACCTCTTCTTCGATGGCTCCTCCACCTGTGTCGCTGTTCCTCGCAGCGCTACACGCTGGGCAGCAACCACCGACTCTTGTGCCGCCGCCGATCTCAACCCTGAGTGCGGGTGCACTCCTGTCCAGCGCCGGGCCGATCTCCTCCGCCACGGCTTCGCTCCGGGTGATGTCGCCCTCGCACATCTCGCTCGGGATCAACCCCACGCGACCTACTATCCGCCGAACTCGGCCCTCATCCCGTAGGGCGCGCCCTCACCGAACTATGGTGCGGGGCCGTGCAACCAGCCGTTGTTTTACGGTGCTCAGCCGATGGCCTATGGCGCTCACTAGCCACCGCCGTCCTCGTCTGTGTCGCTTGCCTCGCCATTTTCTGCACCGATCTCGGCCAACTTTGACGTTGGCTTGGGCCGTGATCCTCCACCTGTCCACCTAGGGCATCTGCTGATGGTCAAGCTGAACACTGGCAATTATTTACTCTCGCGTGCACAACTCCTACCTCTCCTGCGCAGCTACTACCTTGATGGGTATGTCGATGGCACACTGCCATGTCTCCCACAGGTGGTCCAAGTGCCTACAACTGGTGGTGTCATGATGACCATCGCCAATCCCATATATCGTCAATGGGTGGCCCAGGACCAAGATATTATTGTTGCCATCCAATCTTCGCTCACTCCTGGCGTGGCGGCTATGGTGGTCTTCGCTTCCTCGCCCCGGGACGCCTGGGGAACCCTAGACTCCAGCTTCTCCTCGCAACCGCTCGAACGCTCCATGGCCAGGGCGGCCCTGAGATTTCGGGGGCCAAGGGAGAAACTAAAATTTAGTACGCCTTAGTATAAACAAGTAGTGCGTTCGCGAAATGAAGAACAAATAAGAAAAAAACGTGACACAAATTTTTACGTGGAAAACCCTTACGGGAAAAAACCACGGATGCACAAGGCGTAATTTCACTATGATATATGAGTTTTAGAACCGAACACACCCTAAAATTTCCTTCTTGCATTCCTCCATGCAAAGTCGTTGATGATTGTATCAATAGCAGTCTCGTCCAATAACTGCTTATCGATGCATAGAGTTGCCAAACCATTTAACCTCTCTTGTGACATTATAGATCTCAAATAGTTTTTCAACAATTTCAACTTAGAAAAGCCTCTTTCAGCTGATGCAACAGCCACATGCATAGTAAATAAGATCCGATAAGCAATAGAGGTATTAGGATAACAATCCGCTTCTCTAAAAAACTGAAAAAATCTCCATAGCAGACATTGGTCTATTTGGTAAAGTAAATTGCATGACACTCAATTAAGAAATCACGCCATTTAGCTCGACAACACATTTACCTTGTGTGAAAGTGTTTGCAAATTCAGTGCACCTTTTTTTTAGTTGAGAACCATCCAACGATTTCAAATATGTTGAACTCATTAAAATCCAATTTTTTTTGAATGACTAGAGTTCCTCAAATCTACTCGTCAATGATGTGACTTGAGTGGAGGACACGCTCCTCGAGGATATCAGAGAAACGTTCGACGCTCTAAACACATACAGGATCAAGCTCAACCCGACAAAATGTGTCTTCGGCGTCCCAGCAGGACAACTTCTCGGGTACCTGGTACCCGCCAGAGGAATTGAAGCCAACCTAGAGAAGATACAAGCAATCTTGACAATGAAGGAGCCCACCAATCTACGCGGAGTGCAACAGCTCGCAGGGCGACTAGCCGCCTTGAGCAGATTCATTGTCCTTCCAAAAGTTATTGAAAAATACAGATAAGTTCGAATGGACACCCGAGGCAAGACAGGTATTCGCGGACCTGAAACAAGCCTTACAGAGCAGGCACGTTCTCGCAACACCACAAGAAAGGGAACCACTCTACCTATACCTAGCCGCAACAAATCAAGTCATCAGCACGACCATTGTAGTCGAACGATCTGAGGACGACAAGGCATATGGAGTTCAAAGACCAATCTACTAGATCAGCGAGGTGCTCTCGCCGTGCAAACAGCGATACCCTCACTACCAGAAGCTCGCATATGGACTTGTTCTCACGGCTCAAAAGCTCAAACATTACTTCCAAGAACATACCGTAACGGTGGTAAACGACGCATCACTCGGTACCATCATGAACAATCCCATGGCATTTGGAAGAATAGTAAAATGGAGCATCGAGCTAGACGCCTGGGACATTATCTACGCAGGGCGCAATTCCGTGAAGTCACAGGTACTCGTGGAATTCCTGGGCGAGTGGACAGAATTACAAACACCCGGACCGCCAGAATACACGAGTAACTGGATCATGTACTTCGACGGGTCCAAAAGGAATGAAGGAACTGGAGCTGGGATCGTCCTTATATCACCCAGAGGAGACAAATTGCAGTACGTCCTGCGATTGGACTTCCCACCCGACGATCCAGCATCCAACAACGACGCAGAATACGAGGACCTGTTGCATGGGATGTAGATGGCAATCGCGTGTGGAGCCACCCGATTGATGATCTATGGCGATTCCAACCTCATCGTGCAACATACAATGATGGAGTGCGACGCTATTGCAGAAAACATGGTTGCCTATCGAGACATGTACAATCTACTCGAAGGAAGTTTCAAAGGATGTGAGCTGAAGCACATCGCGAGATCCAGCAACAAAGAGGGAGATAGGCTGGCAAACATGCGGTCCAGAAATACGCCCATACCGCCAGGAATATATTTCGAGAGGATGATCAAGCGTTCGGTCAAGGTAAGAAAACTACAGGAACACCCACAGCATTGGAGACAACGGTCAGCCCGCAAGTTGCTATCATCGAGCTCATCCATAATATTTCAAGACAAGTTTTTCTGGTCGAGCCAGTCTGGACGCAGAAATACCTCGACTACTTGTTCACCAAATAGCTCCCAGCAGACGCTCGCGAGGCTCGACAAATAGTCCGACGAAGCAAATCTTTTCGGATACTCAACGGTGAGTTATACAAATAGAGCATCTCAGGCATACTGCAAAGATGCATAGCACCCGAGGATGGCAAAGAACTACTGCGAGACATACATCAAGGAGACTGTGGACATCACGCCAGCCGGAAAGCAATCGTAGGCAAAGCTTTTCGAGCAGGATTCTACTGGCTTACAACGGTCAGAGACGCAAAAGACTTGGTCGACAGGTGCAACGCTTGCTAGCGATTTGCACCCAAATCACACGCCCCCGCCACAGAATTACATAATGCCAATCGCCTGGCCCTTTGCACAATGAGGGCTAGACATGGTAGGACCCTTCGCAAGTCTACACCTGGAGGATACACACACTTGATTGTCCCAGTCGACAAATTTACGAAGTGGATCGAAGCGATGCCAGTCACCTCGGCTAGCGCCCAATGCGCCGTCATATTCGTCGACTCCATTGTATGCAGATTTGGCATACCACACAACATCATCACCGACAATGGCAGCAACTTCACGGCAAAGGAAACACAACGGTTCTGCGAAGAAAAGGGAATCACCTTCAAATTCGCTTCAGTGGCTCATCCGCAAACCAACGGCCAGGTCGAACAATCGAATGGATTGGTCTCGGCTGGCATCAAGAAACGACTACTCGACCGCCTACACCCAGCAGCGGGACAATGGGCAGAAGAGCTACCCTCTGTTCTATGGAGCCTACGCACAACCCCATATCGATCCACAAAATACACACCATTTTTCATGGTATATGGGGCTGAAGCAGTCCTTCCCGAGGATGTCAAATTCAGCGCCCCACGGGTCGTTGCTTACAGCGAAGAAACCTCTAACAGGGCACTCGCGGAAGATATGGGCGCACTCAACGAAATACGCGATATTGCACTCGCAAGATCTGCAGTATACCAACAGTCGTTGCGAAACTATCACAGTCGACGTATACGTCACAGAGCCTTCGCGGTGGGAGATTTGGTGTTACGGCTCAAGAAGAATGAAGGGCACAAGCTCGAACCACCATGGGAGGGACCCTTCATAATACACGAAGTTATCCCAGGTCGCGTCTATCGACTGAAGAACCTTGGTGGCATCTACTCCAACCCATGGAATGTTGCGCACCTCCGCAAATTCTATCCTTAGATTTATTTTACTCGCAAAAAAGGCTATATTAGCGATCCTATAGCTCGGAAGAAACACATGACTTCTCAGTCATTTCAATAAAATACATGGTTTTTCAACCATAGCTACTCGCGTTCTTTACCCTTACACGCTAAATAACAGGTATACACCCCAAATACACGGGGGCTGCACCTAACGTAGCATAACATGAAAAATTTCATATACAAACAAGGTAGACACCTTACAAAGTTTTGAGATAACTATACAAAGTAACATGATACATACATCCTAGGATTACATATGTCGATGAGCATTTTCCTCGGCTAATACCCGATCAACTTCTTCCGAGGTCAATCAAATAATCTCCTCCGCTGCAGGTCGAACAACTCTATAATGAGGGGCCATATCGACTGAACCATCGGGGAGCATAGCTACAAAGTTGAAATTAACCTCAGGATGCCATAGTCGGACGAAGGAAAGCGCTACTACGGACCCGCAAATCATCTGATTGCGGACGCACTCGCGAATTTCACCTTCTCGACCGAAATTTCTGAGGAGATGGCTCAAATCTTCTGGACCCCTCTCCAACGGATAAAAAGTGGAGTTCATAGCAATCAAGGCCTCATGGCAGGAATTGACGAGTACCTTTGCCTGGACTACTCGATACTTCAACGTAGCCAGAACAAAGCCTCGACTACGGTCCGACCAGAATTTGTTCGCATGTGGTTTGGAGCTTCCAGCTTCATGAGCAATGAGGTTATCCACCCAATGCGCTTTGCGTTGACCATCAGGCTCAACAACTACAAAGGAAGCTACCGAGAGTCAACAAAGAAAAGAAAGGCAGTCAAACCAAACGCTAGGGGGCTCACGTGCTTACACAGCATATCCTTGGCAACAGCTGCAAGTTCCTCCATCACAAACTGTTCACGTTCAGCCGCAAGTTTTTACTTTGACTTGGCCACATCAACCACTCCATGCAAGGCTTTAAATTTGCGTTAACCATCCGCGACACGGTCACGAAGAGAAGCAAAAGTGCTAACAGCGGCAACAAGTGGATCCAATCGTTCAGCAGATCCACTCGAAGACTCCGCAACAACACCAATTTCCTGGAAGAAAATACAAAAGTTAAGGAAATACTTCAAAGTCACCCCAATCGAGCAAAAATACCACCTATTCGACAGGTGCTCGGGGGCTACTCCCATCGGAAGAACTTCACAGCAGTCAATCGCAAGAAATCACAACTTGGATATCAAAAGAACATTCTGATTAAACATAAAAGTACGGGAATACATCCCAAGGTTCATTACATCAAGAAGAAGAAGAAGCTAAATCTACCCTATGGAATCGCGGAAGTGCTGCCACTCGCAACAGGTTGCTCCTTGCGACTGGCACGAGTAAGCAAGGTGGACATCTTCCGAGCAAGGGCTTCAGCCGGATCGCCAAAAGGACAAAGAGCTACCTTTCTACCCATGGAAGGATTCACGGGAAGATTCGAGTATGCTTCATCCAAGCCTTGGACTCTGTGCGCCAATGAGAACTGGATGGCGGTCTTCACCCCGCACTCTGATTGGGCAACTGTGTAGGCCTTAAGGATATCATCCTCCCGGAAAACCTCCAGGAGACCGCCCAGCGTAGGCGGAACTGCGACATCCACCGGAAGGCGCTCGTGGATTTGCCTCAGCACGTGAGTGGCATCACCGATGAGGGAACTGATCCCATTCGCATGCTTCCGAAGCTGGGCGAGGGAATCCGTCACTGCATCCACTCGAGTAACCCCGGGCAGCTCCAGCACAACGCCAAGGACATCTACAAAAGGCAACATTAATTTCAAAGACAAACCAAGCTAGTCACAAAATAACAAAGGACAAATATAACTTACTCGCGAAGTTCTGGGCTAAAGGACGAAGGAAGTCGACAAGGTCATTGTCCTGTTTGACACCAGCTTCCTCCAACTTCTGCAAAGCATCCTGAGCATCAGCGAGCTTCCCCTCGAAGTTAGCCGACTGCTTGCAAAAGGACTCTAGTTCCTTTCGAGAAGTCTCCAACTCAGCCTCGAGGCTGTTCACCCGAGTGATAGCATCGGTCTTCTCAGCTCTCAGAACTTCGGCTTGGGCTGCACAGCAATAGAATTTCAAATCCAAAGGAATTCGCACGACTGGGAAAGATAAATAGAAAGAGCAGATTAAGTTACCTTGGAGAAGTTGGCCTTCCGAGATGAGCCGGTCGCGATCTAACCGAAGGGTCATGCAATCTGTCTCAGCCGTAATTACACGGCGGCCAACAGCCGCGAGGGAGTTAAGGAGAGACTGCAAAACAAAGAAGATGGAAAAAATCAAAGAAGATAGAGAAGTTTGAGCCTATTCACGACTGTAAACACTCGTGAATAGCCTCAGGGAATACTCCCATCGGGAGCACTGCCGTGCACCCGATAAAATAAAAAGAAGGAAAGAGCAAAGTTCTTGAGTCTGTGGAAAATCGCAAGCGATTGACCACAGCCTCGGGGGCTACTCCCATCGGAAGCACTGTCGCGCACCCGATAAAAATCCTAAATGCACAAAAATACAGAATGCAAGGAAAAGAGTAAAAACTTACCTGGCCTTGAGCGATGCAGAGAGAATCGGCTGAGCTACCTGACACTTCTTTCGAAGTCGAAGCTCCAACTGCAAAGCTAGGCAATCTGTACTCTGTAGCCGCAGCTGTTAGAGCTGGACTCGGCGAGTTCTCGATAGTCCTAGCAGTTGGAGTCTCATCCGCATCAACATCCTTCCTCTTAGGAAGAGAAGAGGCAAACTGGCCGGGGCTGATGGACTGAAGCCTGTCATCAAGAAAAAAAGCAACAGCATAAGGAAGAGCAAGCAAAACACTTTCGACTAGAAAGATGAAGAAAGAAAGAAACTTACTCATCATCTTCATCGTCCAGCATATCCGCGTTCCAGGCGGTTTGGATTGTCGGCTTGGGAGCAAGAGGAGCGCGCACACTCAGCGGAGTCACGAGGAGAGGCTCTTTATCGGACCCTCCACCCAAGGAGGTGTCCTTAGAAGTAGCTTCATCGTCTCCTACCCGACGGCGCTTGCGGTGGCGAAGATCGCTACCCGATTCCTCCACATCATCCGAACAGTCGTGGTCGGAGCTCGAGCTAGCATCGCCAACACTGGTGTCAGCAGGGACATCCAGGTTGCTCGCCAATAGGTCGTAAGCCTCTTCACCAGAAACTGGCGGGTAGCAAGTTGCTACTGCCAGGATCTACAAAAAGAGAACGAGACGAAAAGAAGGAGGAATTCAGTCGACAAATTCGCTAATGAAGAAAAGAAAAGTTAAAGACAGAAAGAGTATTGAACTTACATCGGATGGAGGAGGATTCGAGGCTTCAAAAGCTGCGATTGGGCAATCAGCAAAGGACTCGCCCACTTTCGGCTTCGTGATGGCCGCGATCTTCTTCTAAAACTCTGCATTCGAGAGTTCTTCTCGGATCACTCGGCTGGGGTCTTCGGCTCCTTCGTACTCCCACATGGTAGAGGTCCTTTCCTGTAGGGGTTGGATCCTGTGCTTAAGGAACATGCTGCCAAGATGCAAGCAGTTCACCGCAACCCCTGCAGTTTGGTCGCGGAGCGCTGCAACCTTGGCGAGTAGAGGGGCGACGATTCGGCTCTCTTCGACTGAGAGCCTGTGCGCCCAAGACTTTCGCCGCTTCAAGACATCGAACGGGTGGAATTCATTAACTCCACCCGCACTGTCATCGACGACATAAAACCACTTCTTCCTCCACCCTTGCGCGGAGTCGATGAGTTGCATGTCGAAGTAGAGGGTGTCCGATTTCGCCTGGATGCCGAAGCCGCCGGTGCGCAGCGTCTCCCCAAGCTCAGTTTCCACCCGCGATTTCTCGCGGAAAGCCCGCACCTTGAACAGGGCCTTCCAAAGGCCCCAGTGCGGGCGAATGCCAAGAAAGCACACGCAAAGCACGATGAAGCACGAGATGTGATGCACCATGTTCGGAGGCAGGTCGTGGAGCTGTATGCCGTAGACATACAACAACGCCACGAAGCAGGGATGGAGGGGGAGTGAGAGCCCACGCGAGACGTGATCCGCGAAGATCACGCGCTCGTTCGCGCGGGGATTGGGTACCTCTTCCTTTTTGCCGAGGCGAACCCGCTTCTCGGTGTCGGGAGGGAGCATTCCCTCCCTTTGCATCTCCTTGATGCTCTTCTGCGTGGTGTTGGCAGAGCGCCAGTCGCCGGAGCGCGGAGCAGGTGCTGCACGAACATCTTCGGGCGCCTGCGAGGAGGAAACCGCGGCGCTGCGTTTCTTGCCTCCCGCCATGGGTGCTGGTGCAAGCTTGAGGAGGAAGGATATGAGCACGAGGAAGACGAAGGCTGGAAAGAAAATGACGGGAAGTTTTCACTTTTTACCTTAGGACCGTATTTATGCACAGGGTCACCCAATCCTGGCCGCTCATCGAGCGACATGGCACCCATCGCGGTGGCCACGCGTGAAGCCGAAACGAAACGGTGGTAAACGCTATTTCGTGCCACGATCCTAACAGAAGATCGTGCGCATTTACTGCGTGCGGCTCGCGGGAAAACCGGAAACGACGTCTCTATTCCGGACAAAAAGCTGACAAGGTGGGCTAGCAAATCCTGTTTTCACTTCGTCACGTCCCATCGGGAGGATTCAGAGCAAACAGAGTGCTCTATGACGTCATGGCAAACATCATCAGGTCCGGAATTCTTTCGGGTAAAACCCCAAACATGAAAAAAACTTCGTATGGGTAAGACTAAAATGCGGAAAAACTTTCGCATAAAAAAGAACCCTAGACACGGAATTCTCTTTCGTATGGGTACAAATGATTTTTCCAGACAAGAAAACTCTTTCGTATGGACAAAACAGCTTCAAATACAAAAACAGAAGGGATTTTCTTACCTGAGAGATCTCTAAACCTAACTCGCGGGTGTGCAGCTCATGCCACTATTACACGATGTATACACATCATAGACCTGGATTGTTCGGCCGACTAGGCACATCCGGATGCCATATTCCTTCGGATATGAAGGTAAGACCCAAAAGATCTCTCTTGACGGCCTAGAATCGCACTCAAGCCGCGTCCTCCGGTAAATTTCCGTGTCAACAACACGAAGAAAAATCCTAGCGGACGTGCCGGGTACCCCTATAGGTTAAATTAGACTCGGTAAGACCTTTACGGCCCAGTCGCAATGATCACCTCATTGGGTTCGAGTCGGAGGTCTCGAATCTGTGTAGGCCAGAACTGTTTTTGCCCTAGATGCAATTAATTGGCCCTGATCTTTCAGGAGAGCCAAGCTGCTGAGCCATATCCTTCTGTAAAAATAGCCAGAAACACAGGCACTTTCATCACTCGATACGCCCTCCAATCAAAAAAATTACTAAAACGATCATCCGAAGGAAAACAAGACGAAACTTTGAGCGTCTACCTGACTGGGAAATCCCAATCGAGCACACGCTCGGGGGCTACGGACGAAGGGATGGACCTTGGACATGTCGAGTAAGGATACCCGGTCCTAGGCCCAAGACTGGAGCCCAAGAGGAGATGCCCTGGACTATTCTAGAAAGCCCAGTTGAGGTCCACCTGCAGAGCCTTGCGGGTCAAGATAGGAAACTTGTAACCGACTTAGGGTTAGAGTTCGAGTCCTTCCCGGGTGAGATTTGAGACCTGGCCACCTATATAAGGCCAGGAGAACCACCAGGAGAGGACAAGCAATATCGCACCACCAAGCCTTGAGCTCGAGATCATACTCTCGACTTGAGCAACCCCCTATTGTAACCGATCTACTCTTGAATACAGATCGACAGAGGCAGGATTAAGGGTTTTACCTCTACGAGGGCCTCGAACCTAGGTAAATCGTGCGCCCTGTCTAGCCGACGATCGTCACCAGCGCCTATAGGTTCTCCTAATTGAAACGCTATGGGCTCACCCGAGGTACTTGTTGAGATGCATATTCGACAGCTCCACACCCAATTCAGATTCAATTTCCTTGGCACTGTCCAAACTAGAAGCAAACCCTTTATTTCTAAAGGTGTGGAAGTAATGACATATACCTTCTATTAGTTGTATTGTAGACTCAATGCACATGGATGGTGACTGCAACTTCTTGCTCACTGCGTTAACTGCCAATAAAATTGAGTGCCAAATAACCATACCAAATATAAATTCAAATTTACCAAGCACTTTATATAATTTTTTTTGCATCACTCTGATCCTTGGGTTTGGTATAACCATCTTCACTTAATTCCAGAAGAGCCGACCCGAGCTGAGGAGCTTGATATCTGATTGCTTTGACACTTTTAATTCGATTCTCCCAACGAGTATTAGACAAAGACGTCACAGTGAAACCTTCCACGTGATTTAGCAAAACTTTCCAGCTTTTGGTAGACCTAGCAAATAAAACATATATCCGTTGCACAATTTCAAAAAAAAGAAACAACCTTATCACAAGATTTACCCATGTCACAAAGAGTGAGATTAAGACTGTGGCAAGCACATGGCATATACAAAGCCCTTGGATTTTTTTGAAGCAACCTACTTTTCACTCCTTTGTGCTTTCCTTTCATATTAGAGCCATTATCATAACTTTGACCCCTAATGTCATCAATAAGAAGGCCATATGATTTGATGGATTCAACCAATATATTGAAAAGCCCTTCACCAGATGTATCATTCACCACTAAGAAACCAAGAAAGTATTCCTCAATTTTTATTTGAGCACCATACATTCGAACACATCGAACCAACAAACTCATTTGCTCTTGGTGACTAACACCAGGGGTACAATAAAAAATAACCGATACATATTTGGCATATTTAACTTCCTTCAAAATAGTGTTTGTGATGCTAGAAGCCATAAGAGAAATCAACTCATTCTGAATTTTATGACTTAGATTATGATATTGAATCTTTTTTTTTGAAACCGTCTAATGTGGTCCTGCATTACCATGTCAAATTATGCAACCATCTCCACACAAGCTAAGAAATTACCATTGAAATCATTATAAAGCTGCTCATTGGATCCTCTAAAAGCTAAATTTCGTTTACCAAGAAATTTCACAATAGAAACTATTCTTAGCAATTCTTTATCAAGTGTTTCATGCTTGACCAATCTATTTTTAAGTTAATTCCAAGAAATCATGCCGGTAATATGCTTCACACTTGCGTCATGTTCTTTTAGACTGTCACTAATATGCTGCCAATCTCTATACCCATCACGCGCCAAGCTACTCTTACAGTTGATAGGATTTAACAACAGGAAAAACAAAACACTTTGTCAACCTGTTTTGAATAAACTAATCATTTTCGATCTTGTACCTCTCCGTTTCTCATCGTTCTAGAGTAATATGTATATGAAAAATGTCTTCTCTTGCCATTTAAAGGAAAAGTAATATTATCTTCCCTAATAGGCTCCTTCTCAAATATTTTGTCCCCCGCTTTGTTATCAAGAGTAGCCCAATTTGCCGGATCATAAATATCCACATGAATCGGTTCTTCACCAACACTAGCAGATTCTGTATGAGATGAATTAAATATGTGGTCATGATCACTCACATTATTATCGTCTGTGTTGATATCAATATTGTCTTCTGTGTGGATATTATCTTCTAGATTCACATCACTTGGTTCCCCCACAAGAACTAGCGCCAACTCATCTGGATTTTCTGAAGTACTCAGATTACTTTTCAAAAACTTACGAAGCGCCTCTCTGTGAATCAACCAATTTTTTATCCTCTTTTCTTGTTTTCCTTTTCTCAGCTCCGGTTTTAGGTTTCATAATAACGCCGCTAAAAATAAAAGATAGAAACGAATATTAGGCCATAATAAAGTACTAGAAATAAAAAAAGGGATAGAATTATTAAACTAGTCAATCATTCGTACCTGTGTGCTGACACGGCCGGAGACGCTTCAGGCTTGTTCAGTTGTTCTTGATCTAATGGTTTTGGATTGCAGAGCTGCAGCGCCGGCGCATAGAGACAGAGAGACGGGCGGTCGCGACGCTCAGTTTTTCCGATTCGTCGTCGACTCCAAGCGCTCCTAGCCTCGTATGTGTGTTGTGCGGCGTACGGGGACAGATGCGATCTGCCGAAAGCGTGTGTGTTGCTGCCTTTTTTTTTACCTTTCGATCGGACTACGATGGAATCAACTAGTACTAGCAGCGATCGTGCCATTGTGGAAACCACATCCCACTTGGCCCAAGCAGCAGGCAGGGAAATTACGACATGGGTCAGCGAAATTGAGTAGGGCCTGTTTTTCCTTTTTCTTTCGTACATACACACTATACCTGTGTAGTATACGTATATATGAAGGGGGGGGGGGGGGGCAAAATTGTTGGGCCCTGTGCGGCCGCCCCTGTGGGCCCCCGGGCCGTCCCTGTCCATGGCCATCCGCAACCAGCTAAGTGACATTCAGAAACTGGAAAAGTCTGTTACGGTTTTCTATAATCAGATCAACGAATGGGCCGATATTCTGTCCTCAGTTGGGCCGCCTCTCTGTGACGAAGAATTCACTGGGTTTATTATGAAAGTACTTGGTGAGAAGTATGATTATCTCGTGGAAAACATTAACAGAAGGGACACTCCGATTCCCCCTCGTGAGCTTTATGCGCGTCTTCTCAACACTGAACAGCGCATTGGCGATCGCCGTCCTGACGGTTTCTCTGATGACTCCTCGGCCAATGTGGCTCATCGGACTACTAGTGTACGTCCTCCGACGCCACGCCCGCAGGGTGGTCAGCCCTCACGGCCCAAGCAGTATGCCTCACCGCGTCCCAATAATACTGCAGGTGGGCGTGGTCTGCCGTGGCTCTGTCCATCTTGTGGTGCCAAGTACCCCTGCCACCTCTGTGGCATCGATGGACATCTTGCCTCCCGTTATCACCGTCGGTTCAAACAAGAGTTCTTGGGCATCGGCAACGATGGGCGTGGCAACAAGAAATAAGCAGCGTTGGCAACACAAGGGTCTACCTCGTCCTATCCCGTTGATCCGACATGGTACATGGATACGGGTGCCACGGATCATCTGACGCATGAGCTCTGCAAGATCAACCCACGAGAGTCCTACACCGGCCATGACCAGGTTCGCACCGCTGATGGGTCAGGTATGCACATCTCTCACGTTGGCCAAGCTTCTCTCCTTACACAAACCTCTAAATCTATCAATCTTTTTAATGTTTTTCGTGTTCCCTCGGTCACTAGGAATTTACTCTATGTTAAGAAGCTTACTCTTGGCAATAATGTGTTTGTTGAGTTTCACCCATTTAATTTTTTCTGAAGGACCGAACCACACGGGACGTTCTTCTTAGAGGTCGAAGTCGCCATGATCTATATTCACTTGATGTGCCAGCCGTCCCCCAGGTTTCCAGTGGTGTTCGTGTTTCCCTGTCGCAGTGGCATTCTCGCTTGGGTCATCCCGCTACCCCCGTAGTTCTTCATGTTCTTCGTCGCCATGATCTTCCTTTTGCATCTAGTAATAAGGAGCTCTCTGTCTGTGATGCCTGTCAGCAAGGCAAGAGCCATCAGTTACCGTTTTCTGTGTACAATCATGTAGTTAACACTCCTCTTGAACTCATATATTCGGATGTATGGGGCCATGCCCAAACTTCAGTCAATGGTCATAATTATTATGTCAGTTTCATTGATGGCTATAGTCGTTTCACATGGATTTATCTGCTTAAATGCAAGTCTGATGTCTTTGATCTTTTTCTTTAGTTTCAAGCACATGTTGAACGCCTCCTCAAAAAAAAAAAATTGTTCATGTTCAGTCCGATTGGGGGGGGTGGGGGGTGTGAATATCGTAATCTTAGTGCTTTCTTTCAGAAACATGCGATTGCGCATCGTGTTACTTGTCCACATACACATCAGCAGAACGGTGCTGTTGAACGCAAGCATCGCCACATAGTTGAAACTGGCTTAACTCTCCTAGCACATGCTTCTGTTCCTTTTCGTTTTTGTAGTGATGCGTTCACCACTTCATGTTTTCTGATTAATAGACTCCCCACACGTCTTCTTAATATGAAAACCCGCGTTGAACTGCTATTTCGTGAGCCACCTGACTACACTTTTCTTAAGGTTTTTGGGTGTGCATGTTGCCCACATCTCCGCCTGTACAACAGCCGTAAGCTTGAGTTTCGTTCCAAAAAGTGTGTCTTTCTTGGTTACAGTTTCATGCATAAAGGATACAAATGTCTCCACGTCCCATCTAACCGTGTTTACATTTCTCGTGATGTTGTCTTTGATGAGACCTTGTTTCCTTTTGCCTCTCTTCCCACATCTCACACTCATAAACCTTTCATCAGTTCATCCCCTACTTCGCCTGGTCAATTTGAAGATGTTGCATACTCTCCTATTTTGTTGCCTAACCATGGTGCAGGTGTTGGTCGTGGTGCTCGTCTTGAGCTGCTTGATAGCCCGGAGGTTGCTGACCGGGCTCCTGATCCTGGTGACGACGATCACTTCATGGGACATGCAGGGTCGTGCATCGTCCTGTCTCCTTCGTCAACCACGACAACATCGCGCGGGGGCCGTCATCCACTCGACCGGCCCGCTCCATCTGCTGTCGCCAGCGCCCTCTACTGGGCCGTCTCCGTCGCCTGCGCCTGCTACTGGGCCATTGCCCTCTTTGTCGCCCTCGCCCGCTACTGGACCGTCTTCTGACGGGCCGTCTTCGCCGGCCATGCCCGCTTCTCTGACTGGGTTGTCGCTCTCGGCGTCACCACGCAGTCTATCGCCCACGTCTGTGGTTGATACTGCATCGCCTGCTGCGTCGGTCGTCTCTTCGTCACATCGTGCCGACTCGCTCCCGTTGTCTGCTCCAGCACGTGTGCCCGTGACTCATCGACCACACACACGCAGCAAAAGTGGCATCGTCAAGCCACTTGATCGCAAGGATGTCATCGTTGCTTGGATTGCGGCATGTGTGGCTCACTCTGCTGCTGATCCTCTGCGGAGCCTCGGCATTATTCTGCCGCTATGCAGATTCCTCACTCGCCGTACAATGGAGCAAGACTATCATGCTCTCCTCAAGAATAATACATGGATACTAGTTCCACCAAAAACAGGCGTCAATGTTATTGATTGCAGGTGGGTCTTCAAAGTGAAAAATCATGCTGATGGTTCCATTGAACGATACAAGGCACGTTTGGTCGCATAGTGTTCAAGCAACGTTATGGTCTTGACTACGAGGATACCTTCAGTCCTGTTGTCAAGCCTACTACCATCCGTATTCTTCTTTCCTTGGCTATTACTCGTGGCTGGTCTCTTCGTTAGTTGGATGTGCATAATGCTTTTCTACATGGAGTACTAGAAGAAGAGGTCTATATGCTTCAGCCTCCTGGGTTCACTGACTCTGCTCATCCTGCCCACCTGTGTCGTCTTGTGAAGGCGCTGTATGGTTTTAAGAAGGCCCCTCATGCATGGCACACACGTCTTGCTTCTTCCCTTCGAGCTCATGGTTTTATTCCCTATACAGGATTTCTGCTTCAACGTCCAGACGTTACTATGTATCTTCTGGTTTATGTGGATGACATCATTCTTGTCAGTTCATCTGTCACTGCTGCTGATCATATGGTGTCCTCCTTTGGTACATATTTTGGTGTGAAGGATTTGGGTAAACTGCATTTCTTCATTGGACTTGAGGTGACTCATGGCGATACTGGTATGTCTCTTGCTTAGAAGAAGTATTCTCAGGACATGTTACTACGTGCTGGTATGCTTAAGTGCACACCCGCTACCACTCATATGTCTGCTACGGACCAGATTACAGCTACGGGTGGACACTCTTATCTTCTGAGAATACTACAAGGTATCGAAGTGTTGTTGGGGGCTTACGGTATTTGACGCTTACCCGAACATATATCTCCTATGAGGTGAATCGTGTTTGTCAGTATCTACATTCACCTACGTATTCTCACTGGTCAGCTGTCAAGCGCATATTACGTTATATTCGGCATACAGAGTCTTTTGGTCTTCGTCTATGCTCTGCTTCTTCTGGGATATTATCGGCATTCTCTGATGCGGATTGGGCTGGTGATTATGATGATCGACGGTCCATGGGGGGACATGCCGTGTTCTTTGGACCAAATTTTACCGTCTGGTGTGCACGCAAGCAAGCCACAGTGTCTCGGAGTAGTACTGAAGCAGAATACAAAGCTGTTGCTAATGCCATAGCTGAGCTCATATGGGTGCAGTCTTTGCTACGAGAGTTGCGTGTTCCGCAAACCCAGCCTCATGTTCTTTGGTGTGATAATATTGGTGCTACATACTTGTCCTCCAATCCTGTGTTTCATGCTCGAACAAAACACATCAAAGTTGACTACCACTTTGTGAGGGAACGCGTTACACATAAGCTACTTCAGATCAAGTTTATCTCTTCAAAAGATCAACTTGCTGACATCTTCACTATGCCATTGTCCTTACCATTGTTTCAAGGATGTAGGTGCAATCTTAACCTGTTAGATGTTAGATAACCTGGTTAAGATTGAGGGAGGGTGTTAGAATGTATTATACACGGCTTCTGTATTGTACTTGTAACCCTGTACACTTGTACGCTATATATATAAACCTCACTCCAACCCTAGAGGTTGAGCGATTCCCTAATCATATCGTACACATTACATGAAGCATCCAAGTTGAAAATCAAAGGAAGAAAGATTCGTACGTGAATGTCCAACAACGATGCACATCCGCAGCAGCGCGCAACAATATGGGATGGTCGCTGGCTCAGATCCACGGAGTGAGACTCGGGCAACAGATACTCCCTCCGTTCAACAATAGATGACTTTCACTTATCTAGATATGGATGTATCTAGACATGTTTTTGTGTCTAGATACATCCATATATAGACAAATGTAAGTCATCTATTGTTGAACGGAGGGAGTACATAGTAACATAAGTCGCTGGCGCGACGGCTGCGCTAGATGTGATGCAGTGATGGAAGGACCGACAACATAGTCGTTTTGGCGGAGGAGCTAGATGAGATCGGAAAGGCCCGACAGCATAGTCGTTCGGTATGGGAGAGGCAATGAGATACAATGGGGAGGGCCGATTGATTTTTTCTGGTGTTTATATTGGCATGTCACCTGTGCATGCTACAAAATAGGATTCTGTTGAACGAGGATTCAAATTGCACGACATTATCCAAAAGAAAAAAATGCAAATATAATGGGGGGTATAGTTGAGTCAATCCGTTAGTGATTAGGTATGACGTGATCCAAATAGTGGGTGGATTGAGAGACGGGGGTACCCAACCATTTCAATTTTCATATATATATATATATATATATATATATATATATATATATATATATATATATATATATATATATATATCATGGATATTGTCAAGGCAAAATAATGCAATAAGTGAAACATATCATTACATAACAAAGTTGACACTAGTGTTTTCTTGTGGAGATAGAAAGGAGTAAGAAAACTGACTCAACAATAAAGTAAAAGAAAGGCGCTTCACAGAGGGAAGCATGGATTAAATCATGTGCTAGAGCTTTTAAGTTTTGAAAAACATATAGAGAGAGAATAATATATTTGAGGCTCCTCCCAACCTTTGTTATCACAAACCATGGCTAACTGAATTTTCGGGTGCCTGCCAACAATCACATACCATGGAGGAGTGTCTATGTTTTGGGGGTAGGTGTGTATGTTAATAGTCAACGAATCAGCAAGTGGACAATACATTATGTCACAAGTTAACTAGACTTTACAAGAGCGGCTCCCATCAAGGAAGTTATTTCTACTATGGTTATTAGACCATCCCTCTTCTGTTTTGTTTACACACTTATGAACTTTGCTTAACTGATAAATCATGGGCAAAAAGAGTGAAGAGAATTTTGTATTAACCAAATTTGGGGCTGGGCACCCGTTGCCAGCTCTTCTAGCAAATTGGATAAGCGGATGTATATGCGACTAGTCCAGGTGTGTAAAGTCTAATCAGAAAGCGAAATAAAGACCGTCTACCCGCGTCTTCATGACCTGGTAAACAATAACACAAAAAGGGAGTACAAGAGGATTGAATATTTTAAAGGTAGCACATGAAAAATTTACTTTGAGTGACAGAGAGATACCACATAATAGTTAGTTATGGTGGAAACAGATGACATGGATTTGGCTCAAGGGTTTTGGGTGCAAAGCAACATTCCTGCTTAGTACATAGTTGAGGCTAGCAAGGTTTTCAAGCAAACACAACTATCAACCGGTACAGGAAGGACTTACATAAAAAACTTTGTTGAAAAATTACAAGACTCCATATTGTCTTCCTTATTAACCAAAACCTTTTACTAGAAACTATCTAGACTTTGCAACTACTGAAAATAAAAACCAAATATCAACAAGCTTTACGGTAGTTCTTCACTAATAATCATTACTTATATGATACATAAGTTTAAACACTACTTACTTGGTAACTCAAAACAATTCACAAGCATCAAATTACTCAAGACAGTGATCTACAAGGCTTATGTAAGCATTTTATTATACCATACCACATGCAACATTTTCTTTTCCAACCAAACACCAATAAACTTATTTATCAACTCTCCAAAAAAAAATAGGTGAAGAAAGAGAGTACTTTATTCAAAAGAAACTAATAGCTTTGACAAGAGATATATGAAAACAAAGAGCTAAAAGTTCTAGCGGTAGCAAACAGGAATACTCAATAAATATAAGCGAAGCACATGAGTATTCTAATGAAAAAGTGGAGCGTGTTTCTCTCTCAAACAAGAATTCTATGATCCAACTAGTATATAGCGGCAAAAAACATAAACAAACTGAAAACAAAAACATACTAACGCTCCAAGAAAAGTACACAAGATGTGACCAAATAAAAATATAGTCTCACTAGAGATGACCTCATAATTTGCCAATGAAGAATGGGATGCCTTGGGCTTCCCAAGCTTAGAAGATTGAGTCTTCTTGAATATATTGGGGAGGTCCATAGGAGCATCCCCAAGCTCAAGCTTTTCACCCTTCTTGATCTTTCATTATCATCCTTCTCGCTTAACACTTGAAAACTTCCTTCATATCAAAACTTCAATATTTTTCTCGTTAGTAGGGTTAGTGCATAAAAAACAAATAATGTCACTTGATTCCTTTTGGAAAAAAAATCATAAGAAATTACTTTCAAACATTATATATTGTTAGTAGCATTAAGTGAAGCTCTTTCACTCTAAAATAATCCACTCAAAACTCATAAAAGAGAGAATGCAAAATGTAACATCCCAAGTATGAAAAACACCATTAGAATGTTTGCTCTTTGTTAATTTATGTTTTGCATCATGTCATCATAAGCATTGCATTTGTTTTCATTTGTTTTTCCATTTGAATTTCAAACCAAAATTCAAATCCTTGTTTCATACTTGTTCTGTTACAATTTTTCAAATAAAACTTTCAAATCAAACCAATTATTTGTTTCTATTAAACTTAAAAGTTCAAACTATTAACTTGCTTCTTTTCAATAATTCATTTAATACCAAATTCACTCAAATTCATTTGAATTTTCAAACAGCAACGAAATTTAAAATTTTGGAAAACAAAAAGTTGCACAACTGGGATTTTGTAAATAAATAACCTAAAAAAATTATTTCCCTAATTTTTTCCAACCCCAAAACCCATCTTTTCTTCCCTTTTCTTTTCTGCAAAAAAAACCAGAGAGAAACAAAAAAATAAAAACAGAAAAGAGAAGGGGGGGGGCAGGCCAGCCCAAGTGGGCTGAGCCCACCACAGCACCAAAGCCCAGCCCCCCTTACCTGTCCCTTTCGTCCTACTCTGTACGGAGACAGAGGAGAGGGGAGGCTCCCCCACCGGCAGCGCCACCTGTGCTCCCCTCCTCCCTATATGTACCTCCCGAGGCCGTGCCCTAGTTCCTCCTTCCTCCTCCATCTCTCTACCGCCGCCGCCGTTTCCTCCTCCTCCCTCTCAGATCCCCTTCTTCTTCCTCTGAATTTCTGTCGAGCCGCCATGGCCGGAACTTGATCGGGGGTGGAGCAGTGGTTGTGGTCGCTGTCGTGGTCCTCAGTACGCGGGAACGGGATCGTGGACCTGCCCTCTCCCTCCTCGTTTCCTCGACAGGGCTCGAGAAGCACACGATCACCACCACCGATTCGTCGACGTCGCCGTCAACCACACCTCACCGAGCACATCCTCCTCCTTCCTCTCCCCGGTGAGCACGTTCCCCTCTTCCTTTCCCTCTCTGCTTCCTCGTATCACCCGCTCGCATACCACGCTCTCACAGCACGTATCCACGGGCAGTAGCAGCCACCGCAGCGCAGCTCGTCGCCGGCGTCTTCCCCGCGCGGTGACGTTTCAGTTAACTGAAACTTTCAGTTTCAGTTAACAACCGCAGTTGCACCTCAAAACCGCGCGCGCCTCGCTACTGTCACGAACCGATCCGCACCGTAGTGGCTAGATCCAACGGCGCGCAGCGCAACGTCGCGGGTTCTATCCCCCGTTGCGCGATTAAAACCAACCTTTTTGCGCTATTCCCCACGCATGCACGCAGGCCCCACCTGCCATTGGCAGTGGTGGCCACGCAGGCACACACACGCACGCCACGCAGCGCCAGCTGGGCGCTGGCCCACTGCCAGTGACCCAGGGGCTGCTTTGCCGCGTACAGAAAGGTTCCAGGGGCCTTTCTGAAGTTTCTTTTTTCGCACCCAAGCCCCTCGACCAAATCTGAAACTTTTAAAAATTACAGAAATAGCCCCTGTTTTCAAATACAAATATCTTTTGCATATTAAATCCAAATCTAATAAATAAAATATGAATTACATTCAAAATTTCCTAAACTTTTCAAATATGCAATCTGTTTACTATTTTGAACAATTAAAAATTATATTATTTTCTGTACTTTATGTAATTCATTTAAAATTGTTCAAAACATAACTAATTCAAATTAAACTCAAATTTAATTTGTAAGACATGTTTTCAAACCAGAAAAATGTAATATTTTAAAATATGAATTTTATTTAATGTTTTGAGCAAATAAAATTCAAATAATATTATACTTGAAGTAAATTCATTTAAATCTTGTTCAAACTTGTTTAATTCATAACTAATTCATTTTAATTCCAAATTCAGAAAGTAATACATGTTTTTCAATAAAAATTAAATGCTCTATCCAAATATGCAATAATAACAACATTTTGAGAAACTAAATCTTGCACTAATTTCAGTACTGATTTTTATTCAAATAAAATGGCAAAAGCCACAACTAAATTTCTACAACTCCAAATTTGGCAAATAAAATATCTAGTTGAAGCTAATTTCATTTCCTAGCTGTTTCTATCATCTCTCATGCATTTAACCCACTTTAACCAATGTTTAGTTGTAGTTCATTTAATTCTCAATTAATGCAAATGGGCTTTACCATATGCAATTCAATTGCATATGGGCCCATTTAATTATGTCACCATGTCAACTAGCTTATCTTTGATGCATCAATTAAATTGTCATGCATCATCCCATGTTTGTGCATTATGCCATGTTATTGATTGTTTGTCTCTCTGTGTTGTGTGTTTGCTTCTTCTCGAATAGACGACGACGTTGAGACATACGAGGTTTACGACACTACTTCAGAGGAGTTAGCCCAGTACCAGGCTACTGAGTTTGCAGGAAAGTATTCACTCACATGAACCATCGTGTCCTTTCCACACTGGATACCGATACTTTCCATTGTCTATTCTGCTAGCCTTAAGATTCGTTGCTTGTGTTCCGATCCTATCACATGTTATCCTATAACCCTGTTATGGCCTCACCTCCACACCTATAACCCTGTTGCTTGTTGCCTGTGTCTTACTAGCATGCTTAGGGTTGTTGTGCTCGAGTCTGATGTCCGTTATTTTCTTTTACCTTATTTATTATGTTCTGTGGGCTTGATGTTTAAACAACAATCTGTTAATGTTTTGGGTAATAATAATTTGATGATAAGGCACCGGCAGGAGGCCCGGCGTGGTTTTGAGGCCTGCTAGTGTCGAACTTAATTAGGAAAAGGGTCTTGTCTACTGATCCATGAAGAGCGCACTAACCGCATGTGGGAAGCGTGTATGGGCGCCCCCCACAACTCTGATTCGATTCGCATCTCGTCCAAATCGCCACACTTAGTGCGGGCTTTCCATTTGATGCACGCATATGCAGGTACGAACCCTTGGCGCTAGGGTGGAACTTTTGTAGTCGGCATTTAGGGCGGCGTGGTCTTCCAGTGCTATGAGGGTCCCCCTTTTCTTCGTGCGGGCTCGATTAGCCGCGCACGCACATCACGTGGTTCTTTGGGCTTGATGCGAAGAAGAGTTGTGTTGTGTTGAGTGGCTCACTTGGTGGAAGTGCATTTCCATCTGGCGGGTTATTCTTACGTGTACGGCCACATTGGTGCATCCCTGCAGGATTAAATCTTCTCGAGAAGCCGTGTTGTCCGCGATTATGGATGACTTGGTGAAAGTGCTGGCTAACAAGTACTCAGACAACTTACACCTAACGATAATAACTTGACTAGTAATATAGATTACTTCCACCATAAGAATGATGTCACCCTAATCAACAATGTGAGTTTCCTTGGGTTGCTTCCTTAGTAGGGGGTAACATTGGATGGGTTTGTTTGAGGTTAGTGGTAGTTGGTTACGATACGCTAACTTATCTCCTTTCTATTAGCCGGAAGTTGTACCGTGTCTCTGTAGTTGGTTACTGTAGCCCGCTGCCGCACTTTTGTATCACCTATTCTTCCGTTGAACCCAAATCATATGTACTTGGTGTTGCCGGGTACAATTTGGTATCTTGTGCGTCTTGCTTGCCAGTACTCAGCTGTACTGACCCCTTTGGGGCTGCGTGTTCTGCAGACTATGTTTCCGAGGATCCCCATGGTGGCTACTACGTGGAGTATGACGAGGCTATTGACGAGTAGATAGCGGACCCGGGCAGGATCCGAGACTTCGTGGATGGGCTCCGTTTCCTTTTCGTTTCTGGCCTCTTAGGCCTATTTGGATCTTGTCTGTACTCAGACACTTTGGATGCTTCCGCTGTGATGTAATGATGACTTGTTGGGACATGTGTCCTCTGCATGATTGTATTTGCTATCTCTGCTCTAGTGAGAGCTATTTGCCACTTATTTCTATTTCTTTGTGTCTTAGAGATTTGTTGTGATATCACTTGTTCAAATGCCGTTGACGTACCATGTGTGTATGTTATGAAGTACGTCAATGGAAGTATTCGGATTTCTATGGGATGGTTTGCGCAGACGGTGAATAGTAGGGATTGGTTGTCACACGTAAACGTGTTGGCCTACTCGTAAGAGGTGCGGGTGCAGGTAGGCCCCGTAATCCAATCATCTACTGTTTAGCGGCCCTGTGAGTATCCTATAGAAGTCCGGGTGCGACAAATGGTATCAAAGCCTGTCTGCCTGTAGGATCCATTTTACTGGTCGCAGTTGAGTCTAGAAACTATTTTGTAGCTATATAGGAAAAAATGAAACGTGAGAGTAGGAATTCTGTTCTTTTATTTCTTTCCCCACCCACCCTCCCTTTTTCTGATAAGGAAGTGCAACGTTGTTTTCTCTTCTCATCTAAACTTTCAAGTTAGGATTTCACGTATCCTGGTTTCTCTAGGATGGTTATATCTACTAGACCATAGGAATGGAGGTGGTTGTGACATGATTTATCATGTTGCCTACTCACGATTGAGAACGGAAGCGTGTAAGCCCCGGAAGAAGATCCTCTATTCCTTAAGCAGTATATATTGATCCTTTAGAAGCCCGGATGGGTTTTCCGTAGTACCTCAGGAGTGTTTTGGTCTCGTGTTTCCCGAATGTTGCTTCGGTATCCTGTTCTTCTCAACATCCTTTTTGTCCGTTGGAACCTTGTTGTTGCTTTCCACTTAAGTTCTTCTACCGGCGTCTAATCAAAGTTTCCCCGATCATCTGCAGATGGATCTCAGGTTCTACCCGCAGGTGGTTCGGATGACTCGTTGCGAGAGCACTGCCGGTTATCCGGAGATGCTGAGAGACATGGTCACTGATCTAGGGTTCCGTTGGGCACCAGAGTACCAGGTCTACGAGCAGCAGCGAGAGTTTGAGCAGACCTACTACCAGGCTATCGTCTACATTCTGTCAGATGATGGCATGAGCGTAGTCCACCGCTACGAGGCAGTGGGTTCCACAGTGGATATGGCGGTGCAGCAGGCAGCTTATGTGAGCCTCACCGTCCTTCGTGCTGACTACTGGGGATTTGACGATTCTATCTATCGCCACACTCCCCGTGGTTACATCACTTCGGAGGGAGCACACTTCACTCTCTACGACAACTTGGATGTATACGAGCATGATAACTTCACGCTGCACACCACCGCTCAGTTTGTGAGACACAGTGACGAAGTTGCCAGCACACTATCTCAGGAGTTGGCTTCAGTCAGGGAGCAGCTCTACCTTGCTTTGACTCGTCTGGCGACTTACACCATAGACTTTGTTGGAGACGAGCGCTTTACACGTTTCGATCAGCCAGTTGGGCGTCGTCTGCCAGATGGTGGAGGTTACGAGCCGATCAGAGGTCCACTCCTTAACCTTGGTGCTGGTTACACTGGGATTCCTCGCTTTGGAGCACAGGGAGCCGACGCTATGTACTTCACCACACCTAGAGTCGGTCTCAGACCACGTCAGATCTACGTGGATCGTCGTTCCACATACTTTCGTGGGCGTGCTCCTCACCGTACCTCTCGCCGTACTCCTAGCCGCCGTCCTGCGTGATGAGCATGGGAGTACCGATGTATCCATTCTTAGCTATGTTTAGTTATCCTTTGGTATTCGAACCATTTATGGTGTGTTGGATATTCTGATGTAATTGAACATGTGATGGTGTACCTGTTGGTTATCTATTGATGTGTCGGAATAATCTCTCTTTCGGTTGCCAAGTCTATCCCTTTGTATTGTTGTGCTAAAATGCATTTCCATTCAGGATGCCGCCAACAAGGAACAACACGCCTGAGCCACCGCCAATCGCGGAGCTGTTGACTCATATGACCCAAGTCATGATGCAAATGGCCCAGTTTCAGGCTAATCAGCACATCAACCAGACAGCTCCACGAGTCAGCATCAAGGAGTTTCTCAGTCTGGGCCCAAGAGCTTTCGTGGCCACACGCGAGCCTCTGGACGCTGATGACTGAATCCGTGAGATAGCCAAGGCTCTGGAGATTGCACACGTAGCTGAAGAAGACAAGGTCAAGTATGCCTCCTATCTGCTGAAGGGTCAGGCAGCTTCGTGGTGGGAAAATTTCCAGGCCATGAGAACTGGCATGCCAGTCACGTGGGATCGTTTCAAGGAAGCCTTCCTAAAGCACCATATTCCAGATGGTCTCATGGAAAGAATGCGTGAAGAGTTTTGCTCTCTCAAGCAGGGCAAGTTGGACGTCATCGGGTATCAGAGTGAGTTCAATCACCTCGCTCGGTACGCTGGAGATGAGGTGTCTACTGAAGCTAAGAAGATGCAAGGTTACGCAGAGGTTTTAACCCGGAACTCAAGTATGCCCTCACCAATGTCAAGGCCAACAGCTTCGAGGATCTCATTAACACCGCGCTCAATGAAGAAAATGGGCGCAGGGCGTTCGACGAGTCTCGCAAGCACTCAAGTGAGGGTGGTTCCTCCTCCAACATGACCACCCCTCCGCAGAAGCGCCGCATCTGGGTACCAAATGGTGCTGTCACTCGGGCTCCATATGCCCAAGCTTCTCCAGGCTTCTCTCCCCGCCCACCCAACCCTGCTCAGATGCATGATCAAAGGGCTTCGATGGGGCAGCCAAGGCCAGGGCCTCCTCGTGTCGTCACATGCTACAAGTGCAAGCAGACGGGACACTACGCCGACAAGTGCACACAGAGGCAGCTACCTCCACCACCACCTCGTCCTAACACAAACCAGGCAATGGTGCGCGCTCCCCCGTCTAAGGCCTTCAACTCCAACAACAGGCCTGTCGGGAGGACCGCAAGGGTGAATCATGTAAAGATCGACAAAGCTGAGGAAGCTCCTGACGTCGTTCTCGGTACATTCCCCGTAAACTCTTTTCCAGCTAAAGTGTTGTTTGATACCGGAGGATCACATTCTTTCGTGTCAAAGATCTTTGCGACAGCAATTAAACTCCCGTTTGTTGGTTTGGGTTCCCCGCTAGTGGTAAACTCCCCTGGAGCAACTATGCAAACTTCCAAGATCAGTCACAAAAATCAAATTCTAATTGGAGGCCACATATTCCTTGCTTCTCTCATACTACTTGGCAATTCTGACATTGATGTCATTCTTGGTATGGATTGGCTGAAGGCCAATAAAGCAAAAATTGACTGTGCTCAAAAGTCAATAACTCTGTTCCACCCTTCTGGCCAAATAATCTATTCTCCAAATGAATCAAGTTCCATTCAGCTATGCACCCTCAATGCAAAACACCTACCTTCACTTGAAAATGTTCCGGTGGTTTGCGAATTCCCTGACGTCTTTCCAGAAGAGTTAGCAGGAATGCCTCCGGACAGAGCTGTTGAGTTCGTGATCGAACTTGAACCAGGTACTGCTCCAATATCTAAGCATCCCTACAAGATAGGAACTCCCGAGCTGAAGTTGTTGAAGGAACAAATTGATATGTACATGGAGAAAGGTTACATTCAACCTAGTTCCTCGGCTTGGGGTTGCCCAACTCTGTTCGTTGCGAAGAAGGATCAAACAAAGAGACTCGTTGTTGACTATCGTCCTCTTAACGAGAAGACCATAAAAAACAAGTATCCAATTCCTCGTATCGATGATCTTTTTGATCAACTTGCTGGAGCCTCAATATTCTCCAAGTTGGACTTGAGAATGGGTTACCACCAAATAAAGATCAGAAAAGAGGATATTCCAAAGACAACCTTCACCACTCGCTACGGTCTATATGAATACACCGTCATGTCCTTTGGTCTCACCAATGCACCGGCGACCTTCTCTCGACTCATGAATTTTGTCTTCCATGAATACCTAGACAAGTTCGTGGTGGTATATCTTGATGACATTCTTGTCTACTCAAAATCCGAGGAAGAGCATGAAGAACATCTTCGTCCAACTCTCTTGAAGCTTCGCGAGCATCGTCTCTATGCCAAATTCGCCAAATGTGAGTTTTGGATTTCCGAAGTTGTTTATCTTGGTCATGTTATCTCTGCCAAGGGCATAGCCATTGATCCAGAAAAGATTAAAGCAATTGTTGATTGGAAACCTCCAAAGACGGTGAAGCAAGTCAGAAGTTTTCTTGGTTTGGCTAGCTATTGCCGTCGCTTCGTCGCAAACTTCTCCAAGATTGCCAAACCTCTCACTGACCTCACAAACAAGGACAAGAAGTTCATTTGGTCTCCACAATGTGATGAGAGCTTCAATCTCCTAAAGACTAAACTCACTTCTACACCAGTTCTGGTTGGCTCAGATCCTACCAAACCTTTCCAGATATTCTGTGATGCTTCTCTCCAAGGTCTAGGTGCAGTTCTTATGCAAGAACGTCAAGTTGTGGCTTATGCTTCACGTCATTTGAACACCCATGAGCTCAATTATCCCATTCATGACCTTGAACTTGCAGCAGTTGTGTTTGCCCTCAAGAAATAGAGACAATACTTGTTGGGTAATCGCACTGAAATCTTTTCCGATCATAAGAGTCTGAAATACATCTTCACCCAACCATATCTAGACCTCAGACAAAGGAGATGGATTGAAAAGATGAAAGACTTTGATCTTACCATTTCTTACACTCCAGGCAAGGCTAATGTTTTGGCCGATGCTCTCAGTCGCAAGTCGTATTGCAATAATCTCATGATCATGGAAAGCCAACCTCCTCTTCATGAAGAATTCCAGAAGCTCAACCTTGGTCTTGTTCCTCAAGGCTATCTTGCGAACTTGACAGTCAGTCCAACTCTCGAGGACAAGATTCATTCTGAACAACTTCGTGATGCTGAAATCAAGAAGATGGTAGAGCACATCAAAGAAGGCAAGGAGAAATTTAAGTCCTTCTCAATTGATGACAAGGGAACGGTGTTCTTCGAAGGACGCATTGCAGTTCCTCAAATTCAAAGTCTCAAAGATGTCATTATCAAGGAGGCTCATGAAGCTCCTCTCTCCATACACCCTGGAGCTACAAAGATGTACCAGGATCTCAAGACACTGTATTGGTGGCCTAGCATGAAATGTGAAATTGCTCAATACGTTTCTGAATGCGATGTTTGTCAACGTGTCAAGGCAGTTCATTAGAAAATAGCCGGTCTTCTCCAACCTCTGAAAATCCCTGAATGGAAGTGGGACATGATTGAAATGGACTTCGTCACTGGTTTTCCAAAGTCCAAGAGGGGCAACGATGCAATCTTCGTTATCATTGATCGACTCACTAAAGTAGCTCACTTCTTTCCTGTCAAAGAGACAATCTCAGCTAGTCAGTTAGCAGAGCTCTACACAGCAAAGATTGTTCCTCTTCATGGTGTTCCATTGGAAATAAGCTCAGACCGTGGAAGCATCTTCACTTCTCATTTCTGGAAAAGCTTTCAAGAAGCATTGGGCACCAAGCTTCTGTTCAGCACAACTTACCATCCTCAGTCTCAAGGACAAGTCGAAAGAGTCAATCAGATTCTCGAGGATATGCTTAGAGCATGTGGTCTCTCCTTTGGCATGAAATGGGAGGAATGTCTTCCATATGCTGAATTCTCCTACAACAACAGCTTCCAGGCAAGCCTAGGCATGGCACCATTTGAGGCTCTCTATGGCCGCAGATACTGGAGTCCAATCAATTGGTCTGGAGCTGGGGAACGTTCACTCTTAGGCCCTGACATTGTTAACGAGGCCGAAGAGAAAGTTCGCATCATTCGCGACAATCTGAAGATTGCTCAGTCTCGTCAGAAAAGCTACTATGACAGCAAACACAGGGACATGGTCTATGCAGCTGGTGACAAAGCATATCTCCGTGTAACTCCCCTCAGAGGCACTCATCGTTTTGGTGTCAAAGGAAAGCTGGCACCAAGATATATTGGTCCCTTCAACATTCTCTCAAGGCGTGCAGAAAATGCCTATCATCTTGAACTTCCAGAAAAGCTATCCAAGGTGCACGATGTGTTTCACGTGTCACAGCTCAAGAGGTGCTTCAAAGATCCAGGTCGTGCAGTTGATCATGATTCCATTGAACTGCAAGAAGATCTCTCTTATGAGGAGCACCCTATTCGCGTTCTCGATGAGACCGAGCGCAAAACTCGCAACAAGAGCACCAAGTTCTTAAAAGTGCAGTGGTCTCATCATTCCGATAAAGAGGCAACGTGGGAGACCGAAGAGGATCTTCGCAAGAAGTATCCGGACCTTTTCTCTTCTCAGTAGGAATCTCGGGGCGCGATTCCTTCAAGGGGGGGCGTTTTGTAACATCCCAATTACGAAAAACACCATTAGAATGTTTGCTCTTTGTTAATTTATGTTGTGCATCATGTCATCATAAGCATTGCATTTGTTTTCATTGGTTTTTCCATTTGAATTTCAAACCAAAATTCAAATCCTTGTTTCATACTTGTTCTGTTACAATTTTTCAAATAAAACTTTCAAATCAAACCAATTATTTGTTTCTATTAAACTTAAAAGTTCAAACTATTAACTTGCTTCTTTTCAATAATTCAATTAATACCAAATTCACTCAAATTCATTTGAATTTTCAAACAGCAACCAAATTTAAAATTTTAGGAAACAAAAAGTTGCACAACTGGGCTTTGTAAATAAATAACCTATAAAAATTATTTCCCTAATTTTTTCCAACCCCAAAACCCATCTTTTCTTCCCTTTTCTTTTCTGAGAGAAACAAAAATAATAAAAACAGAAAAGAGAAAAAGGGGGGGGGGGGGCAGGCCAGCCCAAGTGGGCTGAGCCCACCACAGCCCCAAAGCCCAGCCCCCCTTACCTGTCCCTTTCGTCCTCCTCTGTACGGAGACAGAGGAGAGGGGAGGCTCCCCCACCGGCAGCGCCACCTGTGCTCCCCTCCTCCCTATATGTACCTCCCGAGGCCGTGCCCTAGTTCCTCCTTCCTCCTCCATCTCTCTGCCGCCGCCGCCGTTTCCTCCTCCTCCCTCTCAGATCCCCTTCTTCTTCCTCTGAATTTCTGTCGAGCCGCCATGGCCGGAACTTGATCGGGGGTGGAGCAGTGGTTGTGGTCGCTGTCGTGGTCCTCAGTACGCGGGAACGGGATCGTGGACCTGCCCTCTCCCTCCTCGCTTCCTCGACAGGGCTCGAGAAGCACACGATCACCACCACCGATTCGTCGACATCGCCGGCCACCACACCTCACCGAGCACGTCCTCCTCCTTCCTCTCCCCGGTGAGCACGTTCCCCTCTTCCTTTCCCTCTCTGCTTCCTTGTATCACCCGCTCGCATACCACGCTCTCACAGCACGTATCCACGGGCAGTAGCAGCCACCGCAGCGCAGCTCGTCGCCAGCGTCTTCCTCGCGCGGTGAGGTTTCAGTTAACTGAAACTTTCAGTTTCAGTTAACAGCCGCAGCTGCACCTCAAAACCGCGCGCGCCTCGCTACTGTCACGAACCGATCCGCACCGTAGTGGCTAGATCCAACGGCGCGCAGCGCAACGTCGCGGGTTTGATCCCCCGCTGCGCGATTAAAACCAACCTTTTTGCGCTATTTGCCATGCATGCACGCAGGCCCCACCTGTCATTGGCAGTGGTGGCCACGCAGGCACACACACGCACGCCACGCAGCGCCAGCTGGGCGCTGGCCCACTGCCAGTGACCCAGGGGCTGCTCTGCCGCGTAGAGAAAGGTTCCAGGGGCCTTTCTGAAGTTCCTTTTTTCGCACCCAAACCCCTGGACCAAATCTGAAACTTTTAAAAATTGCAGAAATAGCCCCTGTTTTCAAATACAAATATCTTTTGCATATTAAATCCAAATCTAATAAATAAAATATGAAATCCATTCAAAATTTCCTAAACTTTTCAAATATGCAATCTGTTTACTATTTTGAACAATAAAAAATTATATTATTTTCTGTACTTTATGTAATTCATTTAAAATTGTTCAAAACATAACTAATTCAAATTAAACTCAAATTTAATTTGTAAGACATGTTTTCAAACCAGAAAAATGTAATCTTTTCAAATATGAATTTTATTTAATGTTTTGAGCAAATAAAATTCAAATAATGTTATACTTGAATTAAATTCATTTAAATCTTGTTCAAACTTGTTTAATTCATAACTAATTCATTTTAATTCCAAATTCAGAAAGTAATACATGTTTTTCAATCAAAATTAAATGCTCTATCCAAATATGAAATAATATCAACATTTTGAGAAACTAAATCTTGCACTAATTTCAGTACTGATTTTTATTCAAATAAAATGCCAAAAGCCACAACTAAATTTCTACAACTCCAAATTTGGCAAATAAAATATCTAGTTGAAGCTAATTTCATTTCCTAGCTGTTTCTATCATCTCTCATGCATTTAACCCACTTTAACCAATGTTTAGTTGTAGTTTATTTAATTCTCAATTAATGCAAATGGGCTTTACCATATGCAATTCAATTGCATATGGGCCCATTTAATTATGTCACCATGTCAACTAGCTTATCTTTGATGCATAAATAAAATTGTCATGCATCATCCCATGTTTGTGCATTATGCCATGTTATTGATTGTTTGTCTCTCTGTGTTGTGTGTTTGCTTCTTCTCGAATAGACGACGACGTTGAGACAGACGAGGTTTACGACACTACTTCACAAGAGTTAGCCCAGTACCAGGCTACTGAGTTTGCAGGCAAGTATTCACTCACATGAACCATTGTGTCCTTTCCACACTGGATACCGATACTGTCCGTTGTCTATTCTGCTAGCCTTAAGATTCGTTGCTTGTGTTCCGATCCTATCACATGTTATCCTATAACCCTGTTATGGCCTCACCTCCACACCTATAACCCTGTTGCTTGTTGCCTGTGTCTTACTAGCATACTTAGGGTTGTTGTGCTCGAGTCTGATGTCCGTTATTTTCTTTTACCTTATTTATTATGTTCTGTGGGCTCGATGTTTAAACAACCATCTGTTAATGTTTTGGGTAATAATAATTTGATGATAAGGCACCGGCAGGAGGCCCGACGTGGTTTTGAGGCCTGCTAGTGTCAAACTTAATTAGGAAAAGGGTCTTGTCTACTGATCCATGATGAGCGCACTAACCGCATGTGGGAAGCGTGTATGGGCTTTCCATTTGATGCACGCATATGCAGGTACGAACCCTTGGCGCCATGGTGGAACTTTTGTAGTCGGCATTTAGGGCGGCGTGGTATTCCAGTGCTATGAGGGTCCCCCTTTTCTTCGTGGGGGCTCGATTAGCCGCGCACGCACAACACGTGGTTCTTTGGGCTTCATGCGAAGAAGAGTTGAGTTGTGTTGAGTGCCTCGCTTGGTGGAAGTGCATTTCCATCTGGCGGGTTATTCTTACGTGTACGGCCACATTGGTGCATCCCTGCAGGGTTAAATCTTCTCGAGAAGCCGTGTTGTCTGCGGTTATGGATGACTTGGTGAAAGTGCTGGCTAACAAGTACTCAGACAACTTACACCTAACGATAATAACTTGACTAGTAATATAGATTACTTCCACCATAAGAATGATGTCACCCTAATCAACAGTGTGAGTTTCCTTGGGTTGCTTCCTTAGTAGGGGGTAACATTGGATGGGTTTGTTTGAGGTTAGTGGTAGTTGGTTACGATACGCTAACTTATCTCCTTTCTATTAGCCGGAAGTTGTAGCGTGTCTCTGTAGTTGGTTACTGTAGCCCGCTGCCGCACTTTTGTATCACCTATTCTTCCGTTGAACCCAAAGCATCTGTACTTGGTGTTGCCGGGTACACTTTGGTATCTTGTGCGTCTTACTTGCCAGTACTCGGCTGTACTGACCCCTTTGGGGCTGCGTGTTCTGCAGACTACGTTTCCGAGGATCCCCATGGTGGCTACTACGTGGAGTATGACGAGGCTGTTGACGACTAGATAGCGGACCCGGGAAGGATCCGAGACTTCGTGGATGGGCTCCGTTTCCTTTTCGTTTCTGGCCTCTTAGGCCTATTTGAATCTTGTCTGTACTCAGACACTTTGGATGCTTCCGCTGTGATGTAATGATGACTTGTTGGGACATGTGTCCTCTGCATGATTGTATTTGCTATCTCTGCTCTAGTGAGAGCTATTTGCCACTTATTTCTATTTCTTTGTGTCTTAGAGATTTGTTGTGATATCACTTATTCAAATGCCGTTGACGTACCATGTGTGTATGTTATGAAGTACGTCAATGGAAGTATTCGGATTTCTATGGGATGGTTTGCGCAGACGGTGAATAGTAGGGATTGGTTGTCACACGTATACGTGTTGGCCTACTCGTAAGAGGTGCGGGTGCAGGTAGGATCCGTAATCCAATCATCTACTGTTTAGCGGCTCTGTGAGTATCCTATAGAAGTCCGGGTGCGACACAAAATAAAGACAAAATCTGTCAAAACCAGAACATTCCTTAAGATGATTTTTTTCGGGAACCTTCCGTATAACAAAACATAGCTACATATATCAGGAATACGCAAAAAAATTCAGATCAAAATCATTGTATGATAATTGTGTGGAATTTTTCTAGTGAATACCAGAAATCTGTTCCTGCGCAGTAATCCCAATAAAAGTACCTTCTAGTCAATAGATACTTTTCTTCTCACAACAAAACAGCAAATAAAAGATATAAAGATGTTGTTACAGAAGGAACAATCATCTTGACTCAACACAACAAAAATAACAAACAATAAATAACGATGGGTTGCCTCTCATTAGTGCTTCTCTTTAACGCCTTGTAGCTAGGCACAAGTAGGGAATCAAGTATAAAATTTAGAATTTCCTAAAAAAAGCTCAGAAGTTTTTTCAGTGATGCAAAGTTAACTATTTATGTAAGTTTCTGAATCATCTTTTTCACTTATTTTATCATTCTGTAACCTTGGTACAATTTCAGGATCGATTACGTTATGAGAAATTGCATTGAGGGATGTACATAGCTTCACAATGGGTAATCTGTCAATGCAACTGGAAGTATTTGAGTCATGAGTATGTGGAAGTCATGTGTCTTTAGATTTTGGATTTTTTCCCCATATTTATTATTCTCTATATATTCGACGAGAAGTCAGGCAGGACCTTTACACTGCTCTATATGCAGATCGTCGCAGTCTTTTATATGTTGTTGGTCCTACCGTGCTTCTGGGCTATCTTTTGTCTTCCCATACAAGCCCAATAAGTCTAGCAGGTTAATGAAAAGATTCTTCGTCATGTGCATCACTTTGACTGGAGAGCTGACCACTAGGAGTTTCTAATAAGCGAGCTTCCACAATATATATTTCTTCTTCCACATGGGTGTGTGTCCGTTTGCGTCATTCGGTACAGATTCTCTGCCAGGACCCTTTCTAAAAATTACTTTTAAATACTTGACCATACCAAATACATCATCACCATTACGGTGGGTGGCTTCTTCCGGTTATATGCCTCACCATTGAAATGGTTGCCTTTTTTCTTAGCGATGCCTGCTCGGAAAAAGTCGACGATGCCCCGAGTACAGATTCTATATACATTTATCCAAATATATGCTTTCAGTCTCATCTAAAAAGTGTGTTAATGCATTGTATCCCTTGTTTGTCTGTCCTGAAAGGATACTAAGAGGAGCCCGATCATTGATAGTTACAAACTGCAACACTCGTAGATCAAAATCCTCCTCTGTATGCTCATCCCACATACGTACACCCTTTCACGCCGCATCTCTAAAATTTCTTCAACTAATGGCTTTAGGTAAACATCAATGTCATTGCCGGGTTGCTTCGGGTCTTGGATCAGCACTGTCATCATAATGAACTTACGCTTCATGCACAATCAAGGAGAAAAATTATAGATACATAGAGTAACAGGCGAGCTGATATGACAATAGCTCTTTTCCCCAAAAGGATTCATTCCATATGTACTCAGAAAAAACTTTAAGTTCCTTGCATCTCCTACAAAGGTTGAGAAATCTCTCTCGATTTTTCTCCACTGCGAACCATCAGCGGGGTGTCTCAACAACGCGTCCTTCTTATGGTCTTTTTTGTGTCATCGCAACAACTTGGCATGCTCTTTATTTTGGAAAAAACATTTCAACTGTGATATTATAGGATCATACCACATCATCTTAGAAGAAACTCTCTTCCTGGGGTGCTCGTCCTCAACATCACCACGGTCATCTCGGCGGATCTTATACGCAATGCACCGCATACCGGGCATGCATCCAAATTCTTGTACTTCTGACACAGTAGAGGATGCAGTCATTAGGGCATGCATGTATCTTCTGCACCTCTAATCCTAGAGCGCAGGCAACTTTTTTTTTTTTACTTCTGTACGTACTCGAGGAAAATCCGTTGTCCTTTGAAAGCATCTTCTTTAACATTTTCAGCGAATTTTCAAATCATTTGTAAGATTCACCATTCTCTGGCTTACATTGCAGCAATTCCGGTGTGGTACCTAACTTTTTCTAGCCATCTTCTCAATTTTGGTATTGTAATTTTTTGTGATCCTCTAACATGCGCTCCAACTTCAAACTCTCCTTTTTAGTCTCGCAGTTTCTCTGTGCATCAACAATGGCCTGACCAAGATCATCAGTGGGCTCATCTAATGCCTCTTTTCTAGCTTCCCTCATTGTCGTACCAGTATTCAGCGAACAAAGGATAGTTGTCATTATGCTCCTCTTCTTCATTGTCTTACATTACAACCCCTCTTTCGTCGTGCTTGGTCCAACAATTATAGCCGAACATGAAACCGTACCGAAATAGATGGGTGTGAAGCATTTTTGAGGAAGAGTACTCCCTCGTATTCTTACAGACACCAGATGGATAACACCTGAAACTATTTCGCTTGCTTGCCTCAGCCAAGCCGAGAAAACAATGCAGATCATTAATGAACTCGGTAGAGCGTCGGTCATTATACATCCATTATCGGCTCATCTTCATTATATAATTAAGTATATCAAAAACAATTACAAAACATCATGAATAGTGAAGTGGCCAAATTAATACAAGTTCGGGACACGAGTGAGCGATGCTGGTTCCCAGGATGAACCATCTTCAATCTAAAGCACAAGTGTTGGGGATTGCGTGTCTAGACCACTTTTCATCTGCTATCTCCTGCTCCAACCACTCTACACTAACTTGCGTCCTGAATCGGAAGCACATAAGGGCTCCTATAATGAAACAGGTAGCATGTGCTACTGGAGTGATCGATGAGCCTCAGAAAACAAACTCGTACATCGTGCTTGAAAACAGACTGAGATTCACATCCATACAGATTTTCTGATGGCTCATGCATCCATGGAGGAAATCACTGCCTGATTTTCAAAATTCTTGGCATAGCAAAAATGCATCGTCGTTCACCAACTAAATCGAAAGCATACGAGGTGCTGCCAGTAACATACTGAAAGCAGCAAAACCTCTCATGGGACTACACAAGCCTCTAGGTTCCAAATAAAGCGTTTTGAAGCAAAACATACTCTAAACAAAGTGTAAGAACAAATGTTTTCATCACATCATTGTGCCTTATCCGTTTATGTCAAAACAAATTATACCTTCCTTCCTGAAATGTCAAATAGCAGCAAATGGATTAGCAAACATAAGTATAGCTAGTAGCAGGTCGTCAGTTTCGGATGAAGTGTTTACATGTACAAAATGGAGAAACAAGGCAGCAGAGGATATTAGAATCTTACAGGTTGGATTGCCGAATTTCTTTACTAGGGACGTCCTTAATGTTTTGCCAGTTTGGATGTCCAATTGTGTTACATGACTTAATGAGATCGTCATTGCAGCCAATGATTGAAAACTTCTGAAGAGACCGGGGCAGTGATGAAAGCGTCCGGATGTTCCAGCATGATTGGATGCACAGTTCCTTGAGTGATATGAGGTACTTTATAGAGTCCGGTAAGACGTCCCAGCTACAGCCATCAAGCGTTAGCACACGAAGATGAGGGAAAGCATCAACAAGTCCAGAAGGTACCAGTAGCCTGCATCTCATTAAGTGAAGTTCTTGCAGATACTTTGGGCCACCGTTTTGCTTACCCACCATCCAATGTGGATACTTCTTGCCTGCAAAGTTACCTAGGATCAGTTTGTGAAGCCCCACGGGAGGGCACAGGCCCTCAAGTACATCTGCTTCAACATCTGGACTGCATGTTGTATAATCAGAATAACCCCACTGCAGTGTCAGTTCAGTGAGCCGTTTGGCAGCTAGATTGGCTTCAAGAGCTTGCCCCTTGCTTTTAACATTTTGAAGGCCACTGATCCATATTTGGCCTCGAAGCTTGTTTAGGCCCCTTAGTTGTTTCAACTCACAACCTTGTTCATTACTCACTTTGAAGCGTGGTAATGACTGGAGTGATCTCAGCCTTCCTACATAAGGAAGCTTCACAAGTGGAAAGCAGAATATGTGTCGCAATTTGACAAGTTCAGCAAAGGTAAATTCTGAAATATCGCCATCACCAAAATCTAGGAGCTGGATATGTTGTAGTTTATTTAATGTGTTTGGTAAAGTTATCTTGCAAGAGTTATTTGTCCTGAAAGAAAGATAGCGCAGGTAATTTAACTGACCAATAGACTCTGGGAACGAGAATTTATTGGGTTGCTCGACTCGATCATGTTCCTGGCTGAAAGCTATCGCAAGTACCCGTAATTTCGGAAGCCTTTTGCATATACTCTCAATGACTTTTTCCTCAACTGGTGTATCCTTTTGAACAACATATACAATCAGTGTTTGTAAATATTCCAACCCAATGATCGTCTCAGTAATCAATTCTCCATCATAATTCAGAATGAGGAGATGTTGGATATGTCGAGGGACATATCCTTCCCAATCTTCTCCTACATTTCTCCTTGGGTTCTCGATTCTGAAGCAATTACCAACTACCTTGTCTAATATATCATGCAAATTATCATGAATTGTAAACAAATAAGAAGAAGTTCTGACTGGTTGAAGAAATGAGCACGACACTAGCTCTTGGATGTACCGCCCCGCTATATCTTCCATGTCATCTGTTGCACATCTAGTTTTTATAAACCCTTGTGCTATCCATAGGTTAACTAAGTCGTTTCTTCTTAACTTGGATCCTCTGGGAAACATATTACAATATTCAAGGCAGCGCTTGATATCTGGATTAAGACTCCGCATGGCCTCATTCAGCTTGCTAAGGAGGGAACCCGTCCCACCTGCCTCGGCAACAATGACATTCTGCTGACAGAACCCAAGTTTCAAATGAGTATCTCAGTGACATAGCTATTATATTTGTTATAAATAGTTGTATTATTTTTTGCGGGTATAAAATATATCAACAGTAATAGTCTGTTGGATGAGACCTCACCTCTGATGTTGTCTCTCTTGATGTGCTAGGCGTGTGATGCAGATCATTCGGAGCATCTTCGGCCTGTTCAAATAACCCATAACGACAGTTGCCGTCATATTCTGGCTAGGAGGAACGAAAATGCAAATGGAGTTGTTGCACACAAAATCTCCAAAGATTAATTATTTTTTATGGGAGGATGTCATGGATGTTGCGAGGTATGCATGAAGCACATACTTGAAACCCATGTTTCAAATGAGTATATCAGCGACATAGCTATTATATTTACATAAATAGTCGTATATATATGGAATATATCAACAGTCACTAGTATCTTAGATGAGAACTCACCTCTGATGTTGTCTCTCTTGACGTGCTAGGTATGTCATGCAGGTCATTTGGAGCATCTTCGGCCTGTTCAAATAACCCATTAAATATATTTGACGTCATATGCTGGCTAGGAGGAACAAAAAGGCAAATGGAGTTGTAGCATACAAATTCTCCAAAGATTGATTAATTTTTATGGGAGGATGTCATGAATGTTGCGAGCTATGCATCAGGCACATAACTCATAACACAAGTGAAAGTTGCGATGAATGTTGCCAGATATTTCTCCGTCTAGGATGTTGGAGAAGATCTGGGTGCATGTGAAAGGCGTGCCGTACCAAGTGAGACATTTCCTTGGTTTTGGGCTGTTGGGTCTCTCATTGGGAATACTCTTGATGTGGATCTTGTCACGTACCGGAGCCGCGGGATAGTTCTTATTCTTATGGGCATGCTCAATCCACAGGCACTGTAGAAGGGCTCAAATGCTAATGGTCCTTATGTTGGTACTGCTTGTGTGGTTGAGCTGAGGCAGTAGGAGTTTCTTTTTTCTTCGCGAGGCAGGGATTTTGTTCCGTATCCCAACTTCGTGCCGTAATTTTGGAAGGGAAAAGGGGATGATGTTGGTGAGGAGGATGGTAATGAGGAGGGCTTGGATGGTGCCAGGAGCGCCTCGGGGTTCACTAGCATACAGAATTCTCATGCCTCTAGTATGGAGATTGATACAGGCAAGTCGACAGAGGGCTCCAATGTTGGCAAGTCAGTGGGCTCGTTTGTTCCGTCTTCTAACCTTTCGGCCATGATGATCACTCCTTATAATCCTAACCCACATACTCCTAGAGGGATTGAGATTGTGGAGAATATCCGTAGATTATCACCGGGTCTGATTCGGTAGTCTTCACCTTGTTTGTCTTCTGGTCGAGATATTGGTCAGCTTTCTCCAGCAGGTGGTGCTTGCAGGCAGGAGGCGGCTGGGCTTGAGTCCGTCGTGGAGTCTGCAGCACATGGGTCCAACCCAGGGTGTAGGGAGCCGGTGACTACTACGGTGGACTCTTGTGTTGTGATTTTGGGTCTTGGGGGATACTTCTTCGACATTACCTCCCTTGGGTCTTTCGGTGGACTTCCATGGTGTTACCGCCGTCGAGGGGGTGTGAACTCTTCTTTAGCTTTGTCCACGCTGTCCTATGTGGAGCGGGGCAGCTCCTTTTTCAGCACAGTTGTCCCCGCTCGTTCGAGGAGTGCAGGATGCATCCGACTTAGCTGGCTTCTTCTCACCTTGTACTCCACTTCCTATCGCGATGCCGCGCCACAACGCGAGATTCGAGTCGGCGATGGATGGAGCTAATGCTACGGATGAGGATTCACTGATGGGGGCCATGCGCCGTAAGGCGGAGCTCAACATCGATACGCATGGTGCGGATAATGCTGCTAAATCTTTTCTTTGTTTTTCGTCTTCAGCTATCTCTTCAAAGCTTGCTAAACTAGCTGTTAAGCTAGGTAATGATAACTCTCAAATCTTTGTTTCGACTCGTGTCTTGAGACATATGGAATTTGTTTAACGGTTGTTTCTGAAGTCTCGACTAGACTGAGTGCCACCTAGGTAGATGATGAGGAAGCGAACGCCACATCAGATGGTCAGCTTCTCTCTCATTTAAATGGTGAAGTGTCAAAAATTGGTTAGGATTTCGACGACCCTTTATTTGAGTTAAAGGCTGCATGTCGGCGATCCAAATCGTCTTGTAACGAGATGTCTCGAAAAAGGTCCAAATTATCCAAATCCCCGATTGTTTCCCAATAAATGGTATATTTGCAAATAGAAGAGGTCATGGAAACTTGACTAAACATTTGCAATTTCCTGATTGTGTTAGGGATCATAATTTGGTTTTTTGGGTATTTCTGAGACCGGTAGGCATGATTTCTCGCCAAGTCTACTAAACCACCTTTCCGGTGGTATAGATTTTGTACATTCACGCCCTCCTAGGGGACATTCTGGTGGTTCTTTACTCGGAGTAAGGATAGACACTATGAAAGTGTTAGCATTTACAGATGGTGAGTTTCATATCAAACTCAACAATGGTAACAAGGCTGACAATTTTATATGGAGTCTTGTTACCGTGTATGGACCTGCGCAGGAGGAACCAAAGGCTGACTTTCTCGTGGAATTGGATAACCTGGTAAAGGATAACCCACATCCAATTATCATTGGGGAGATTTCAGTATGCTCAGGTTTCCATTCAAGAAAAGTAAGGGACGGTTTGACAACAATTGACCTCTTTTGTTCAACCCAGTCATTGACAACTTGAGCTTGAGAGAGATTTCGATGGTTGGAAGACAATTTACATGACCAAATAGTCTGCCTGAACCCAGATACGAAAAACTAGATCGGGTACTTATGGATATAGAATGGGAATTGAAATATCCCATGGTATCGGTACGGGTTCTAGAATGTATTGAGGCTCTGTCAGACAAGGCTCCCATCCTTTTGATGACCAGATTGTCTACATCACGGTGTAATAGTCAGTTCAAGTTTGAACTTGGATGGCTTCACTGGGATGGCTTTGCTGAAATGGTCAAAAAGATATGGGAAAGACATGTTGCTGGGACAACGCCAATCTAGAGGTGGAATAATAAGATACGTGCACTACGTAACTACCTTATCTGATGGGCGCGTCATACAACGGGTTTACTTGGAAAATAGAAGCAACGGCTATCATGTATTATTGATGACCTCGATTGGTTCGTGGAGATTCGGCCTCTATCTGTGCAAGAGATTGAATTGGAAAATCAACCAAATGCCCAGATTGGAGGATTATTACATGAGCAGGAGCTTAAATTGTATCAGCGATCGAAAGCACAATTTATTCTGGAAGGGGACACAAATACGAGATATTTCCACAATGTTCCCAATTGTAAACAACTGAAGAAATATATTTTTCCCTGGTACGGGATGAGGGTACGATCGAAGGACATGAGAAGATAAAGTTGTATGTCTCTAATTACTATAAAGTGATGTTTGGAGTTCCGAAGGAAGATCAATTTTCCTTAAATGAGAACCAAACGAAGGATATCCCCTAGGTTTCTAATGAGGAAAATAGTATTATCGCTTCACCTTATTCTAAGGAAGAGATCAGAATGGCTATTTTCCAAATGGAAAATAACAATGCCCCTGGACCTGATGGCTTCCCGGAAGAATTCTATCAGAGATTTTGGGAAGTTATTAAGTCCGACCGCCTCCAATTGTTCTACTGTCTTCATACTGGTCAATTGGAGTTGTTCCCTCTGAATTTCGATGAAATTATTTTACTACCTAAGGTTAATGAGGCATAAAGGATCCATCAATTTAGAACTATTTTCCTCCTTAATGTTAGTTTTAAGAGATTTAACAAAGTTGTGACATTAAGGCTGAATATAGTGTCTGATCATTTGATTCGTCCTTCTCAAACTGCTTTTATGCAAGGTCGTAACATCCTTGATGGGGTGGTTACCCTACATGAAACAGTCGATGGGATGCACCGAAAAAGTTGAATGGGGTGATCCTCAAACTTAATTTTGAGAAAGCTTGTGATAAGGTTAAGTGGTCCTTTCTTCAGTAGAAGACTCTTAAAATGAAAGCTTTTTCCTCTGAATTTCATGCATTTATTCAAAGATTCATCGGGAGGAAGTGTTGCCATCAAGGTGAATGATGACATAGACCGATACTTCCAAACAAAAAATGGCTAAGACAAGGTGATCCTTTGTCGCCAATGCTATTTAATATAGTGACGGATATGCTCGCTACTTTAATCAAACGTGCTAAGTCCGATGGTCAATTTGAAGGGGTCATTCCGCATCTAGTGGATGGTGGTTTGTTCGTACTTCAATATGCCGATGATACAATTCTTTTTATGGACCACGGCATCAAAAAAGCTTAAAACCTGAAGTTGATTCTCTCAGCGTTCGAGCATTTGTTAGGGTTAAAGATAAATTCCCATAAAAGTGAATTGTTTTGTTTTGGTGAGGCCTAAAATGATGTTTCTCAGTATGCCGAGCTTTTTGGTTGTGCGCAACGACAATTTCCTATTAAGTATTTGGGTATTCTGATTCACTATCAGAGACTCACGAATGCTGAATGGAAACTAGTTAAGGAACGCTTACAGGCTAGGATACAGACCTGGAAAGGTAAATTATTGTCCTTAGGGGAAAGATTAGTACTCATAAATTCAGTACTTAGTAATATGGTATTGTATATGATTTCTATCTTACAATTGCCAAAAGGGGTTCTGAAAAGACTGGATTATTTTCGGTTAAGATGGTTTTGGCAGGGCGATAATGAGAAGAGAAAGTACGGCTTGACTAAGTGGAGTGTGGTTTGCCGACCTAAAGATCAAGGAGGGCTAGGGATTAATGACCTTGAGGTCAAGAATAAACCCCTCGCTCGTAAGTGGCTTTTTAAGATGCTAACTGAGAGTGGTGTTTGGTAGACCGCCCTAAGAAGAAAGTATGTGGGTTCACAAGCGCTATCGAAGCTTTACTGGAAGCCTGGTGACTCTCAATTTTTGGCTGGCTTAATGGCCACCAAAAAGTACTTTTTTCCGCATGGGTCTTTCTCAATTCAGGATGGGTGGGAAATTAGGTTCTGGGAGGATGTTTGGTTGGGTAACACCACTCTTCGAGAACACTTTCCGGCTTTTTGTAGCATTGTGCGACATAAAAGCGATATACTCGCCAAGGTGATGGAATATTCCTCACCTAATGTGTCGTTTAGTTCAAGTCTGTTTGGTCCTAGGCAGGCATCATGGAATGCCTTGGTGCAAATCCTTGCTTCTGTGCAACTAACGCAAGGATCATATAAATTTCGGTGGAATCTACATGAGAATGACAAATTCTCGGTGGATTCTATATACAGAGTTTTAGGGCAACCGGATATTCTAGTGGTTAATTTTAGGAAGATATGGAAGATGAAGATACCATTGAAAACTAAAGTGGTTGAATGGTATATCCGTCGAGGTGTTATTCTTACTAGAGAGAACCTTGCTAGGTGGAATTGGCAAGGAAACAAATCATGTGTCTTTTGTCCTAAGGACGAGACTATTAAACACCTTTTCTTTGAGTGCAATTTTGCTAGATCTATATGGCCAGCCATTCATATAGCCTCAAACTTATATCGACCTAATAGTGTTGATCCTAAGTTTAAGTAGCTGATTAGGATCGGAGCGATTGCTGTTGTTTGGTCCCTATGGCTACGTAGAAATGAAGGTTTTTAATGATCAAAATGTTTCTCTTATGCAGGTAATCTACCGGTGTACGGCTTTGATCCGTTCTTGGGCGCCTTTACAACGTGCGGAGCATCGTTCCCTGTTCATGTAGGCGTGTACGCGGTTGGAGAATTCGGCGAGGGCTATTTTTACCCTTCATGGATGGCAGCATAATCTTTGGATTGGACCTCCAGCAGTTTAGGCATCTTTATAATTTCTCATGATGATATGTAATTCGCCTTTTTTCGTTGTTTTGTCTCGTTATGGACATGTGGCTCTGTGCATATTAGCTATGCAGAGGCCGGGTACATGCTTAAACCTTTTAAGTAATAAAGTTCCCATTATCGAAAAAAAACTCATAAAACAAGTTTCAAATTAGTATCATAGTGTTCTAGCTATTCTATTTGTTATAAATAGCTCTGTATGGAATATATCAACAGTCGCTAGTCTATTAGATGAGAACTCACCTCCGATATTGTCTCTAATGATGTGCTAGGCGTGTCATGGACATTATTCGGAGCATCTTCGGCCTGTTCAAATAACCCATAAAGGACATTGGACGTCATATGCTGGCTGAGAGGGGAAAAAATGCAAATGGGGCAGAAAAACACTCCAAAGATTAATTATTTTTTATGGGAGGATGTCATGGATGTTGAGAGGTATGCATAAAGCACATAACTCAGTTCTATCAGCTAGGTCCTCCAATTTTAACATGTGTTTGCAAGTTCATTGTTCACTTTCTAGGTACAAATATTAAAATCTAACGCTTTAAACAGGAAAAATAGTAAGTACATCATATGCTACGCAATACTCATGTGTGGGATACATGTGAGGTCACCTTGTTGCTAATGTGCCAATCCATACTTTCAGAGCCATCAAGCATTGCGACAACTTTCTTTATTGAAGGCCTTTTGGCCCGGTCAGGATTCACACAGATTAGACCTACTTGAATGTATCTTTCTATTTGTTGGCAATCTGTTTCCAGCGATGTATACACTGATTCTTTTTGTAGCCTATTTCTCCATTTCTGAAGTTCCTGTGAAACCGGAAGACAGACCAAGAGAATTACTAAACTATAATAAGATGCTACACGTCTCTGTGAAAAGAAGCATCCATAAGTTTAAGTGGATTAGTCTTACAAGCTCGATGAAGCCCTTGCAAGATTTTCTAACATCATCTGGATAGAGTCTGTGTCCTGTTATTACCTCCATGATTATTACACCTAAACTGAATATGTCCCACATAGGTGTGATTATACCTCTTGTGAATTCTGGAGGCATATAGCCACTGCATTAGAACATGAGTAGTTGAATATTCAGTATAAAGAATGGAAAATAAAATATATATTGGTAATTACCAAAAAAGAAATATGGATTATCAACAGTTGATTCACTTACAATGTTCCCCTTTTAATTGCAGTGTAAATAGTTTGGTTGTGATCAAACAGTCTTGACAGACCAAAGTCTGTAATTTTTGGGAGCATATTTTCATCAAGCAATACGTTGCCCGGTTTTAGGTCCAAGTGAATAACGGGCTTATTAGAGTGCTCATGAAGGTATTGCAGACCATAGGAAATCCCCTCAATTACTTTGCAGCGTGTGTGCCAAGAAAGTCCAGATGATGCATCTGCATTTGTATGTAAACAAAGAGCACCCTATAGATATATTCTTAAAATATATTTTTTATGCTCAATACATAGAAGGACAGAGAGATTATATATTGTGTTCTCTTTTTTCATTCATTAGAACTATGATAAAACCAAGAAGTATGCAATAAAAAAAGATGAAAATATGAGAAACAAATAAATTTTGTATTTAAATGTCGTACCTGAAATGTACTTATCAAGACTTCCAACAGGCAGACATTCCAAACAAAGCATACATTCACTGTCCAAAGCAAAAACGAACTGTCCATCGTGTCGTTTACCTCGTATATGTTGTGTTTCATAGCAGTAGCCTACTAGTTGAACTATATTTGGGTGCTTTAGTTTCATTAGAAGATTAACCTCATTCTCAAATTGATCTTGTGATCCTTGGTTCGCCTGAGAAAGCTTCTTCACGGCAACCATTTCCCCGTTATGTAGCAGTCCCTGTTTCAATGCTCATTTAATATGGATATGTGTTTTGGGTCAAGAATGGTTTCATACTAGAGAAGAACTAAAATACACGCTATCGTCTTACCATATACACGGTACCAAAAGCACCTTTACCAAGTATTCGGTCATCACAGAAGTTGTTAGTTATTTCTTTCAAATATTGTAACGACATGGATGATTTGGATTCTGACTGCATAAAGATCCCCGTCGGATCTGAAGTTTCATGGCTAGGTCGGCAAGCAGAAATACACCACACTAAGGCACTCTTCAATTTATGCAACAACGAAAATTGCGTAGCATCAATTCTATCGTTGGTCATCTTGTCTGGACTTCGTCGATACCCCTGAAACCAGTTCCCCCAATCACTACGGGAGAGCACATCTTTCCCGTGTGCTGAATTCTTTACCGTGTGCATCCAATCGGGCACACGGGAAAGATTTTCTTTGCCGTGTGTCGCACACGGTAAAGAAAAACGCACGGTCTAGTTACACGAAAAGCACACGGTAAAGTTTGACACACGGGAAAGAATCAAAAAAACACACGGGAAAGAAAACACACGGTAAAGATTATGGCCACGTGGCCATTCCGTTGCGGGGCAGAACGGAACTGTTACGTCAGTCCTTTGCCGTGTGCATGCACACGGCAAAGATATATCCTTTACCGTGTGCATGCACACGGCAAAGAACTGACATCAAACAACACTGCCCGCGCCCGCGGAAAAATATTACTTTATTTCTTTGCCGTGTGCATGCACACGGTAAAGATTATTTCAGTCTTTGCCGTGTGCATGCACACGGTAAAGAAATTTTTTTTTTTCAAAATAGCTTGTTTAATTTATAATTACAATATTTAATTTTATTTATCAATTTATAAAAATTCCCCTTGTTTATTATGGCCTACCAAAAGCATGCAACTAGTTTTACATTTCTACCCCTTTCGACGCCGTTACCGCGTGTTTTCGTATAAGTCCGGTATTTTACCAGCGAGTCTAGGGTATCACCGGAGGGGGGGTCTACAGAGCGTCTGGATGCCAACACAAGCTAGGGGGTTCCATACCAAGTTAGTATAGTTGTGTTGTGTGCTTTGGATGGCAAAGATTGCACTCCGGGGTGTGGGCCGCTTCACCGGCATCCACTTCTCTCCCGTGAGTTTACACGCGCTAATAGGGTGAAACTCCCGTATCGGACGAAACATCGTGAATCTTCCGAAGAGTTGTGTTGTACCAATGTGTATTAGGTTTCTATGGACTACCCTAACACAACCAAGCAACTAGTTCCACATTGCTAACCCCTTTCGACGCCGTTACCGCGTGTTTCCGTATAAGTCCGGTATTTCTCCAGCTGGTCTAGGGTATCACCGGAGGGGGGTCTACAGAGCGTCTGGATGCCAACACAAGCTAGGGGGTGCCATACCAAGTTAGTATGGTTGTGTTGTGTGCTTTGGATGGCGAAGATTGCACTCCGGGGTGTGGGCCGCTTCACCGGCATCCACTTCTCTCCCGTGAGTTTACACGCGCTTATAGGGTGAAACTCCCGTATCGGACGAAACGTCGTGAATCTTCCGAAGAGTTGTGTTGTACCAATGTGTATTAGGTTTCTATGGACTACCCTAACACAACCAAGCAACTAGTTCCACATTGCTAACCCCTTTCGACGCCGTTACCGCGTGTTTTCGTATAAGTCCGGTATTTCTCCAGCAGAGGTAGGGTTTCACCGGAGGGGGGTCTACGGAGCGTGTGGATGCCAACACAAGTTAGGGGGTGCCATACCAAGTTATTATAGTTGTGTTGTGTGCTTTGGATGGCAAAGATTACACTTCGGGGTGTGGGCCGCTTCACCGGCATCCACTTCTCTCCCGTGAGTTTACACGCGCTTATAGGGTGAAACTACCGTATCGGACGAAACATCGTGAATCTTCCGAAGAGTTGTGTTGTACCAATGTGTATTGGGTTGCTATGGACTACCCTAACACAACCAAGCAACTAGTTCCACATTGCTACCCCCTTTCGACGCCGTTACCGCGTGTTTCCGTATAAGTCCGGTATTTCTCCAGCGGGTCTAGGGTATCACCGGAGGGGGGTCTACAGAGCGTCTGGATGCCAACACAAGCTAGGGGGTGCCATACCAAGTTAGTATAGTTGTGTTGTGTGCTTTGGATGGCGAAGATTGCACTCCGGGGTGTGGGCCGCTTCACCGGCATCCACTTCTCTCCCGTGAGTTTACACGCGCTTATAGGGTGAAACTCCCGTATCGGACGAAACGTCGTGAATCTTCCGAAGAGTTGTGTTGTACCAATGTGTATTGGGTTGCTATGGACTACCCTAACACAACCAAGCAACTAGTTCCACATTGCTAACCCCTTTCGACGCCGTTACCGCGTGTTTCCGTATAAGTCCGGTATTTCTCCAGCAGAGGTAGGGTTTCACCGGAGGGGGGGTCTACGGAGCGTGTGGATGCCAACACAAGTTAGGGGGTGCCATACCAAGTTATTATAGTTGTGTTGTGTGCTTTGGATGGCAAAGATTGCACTTCGGGGTGTGGGCCGCTTCACCGGCATCCACTTCTCTCCCGTGAGTTTACACGCGCTTATAGGGTGAAACTCCCGTATCGGACGAAACATCGTGAATCTTCCGAAGAGTTGTGTTGTACCAATGTGTATTGGGTTTCTATGGACTACCCTAACACAACCAAGCAACTAGTTCCACATTGCTACCCCCTTTCGACGCCGTTACCGCGTGTTTTCGTATAAGTCCGGTATTTCTCCAGCAGAGGTAGGGTTTCACCGGAGGGGGGGTCTACGGAGCGTGTGGATGCCAACACAAGTTAGGGGGTGCCATACCAAGTTATTATAGTTGTGTTGTGTGCTTTGGATGGCAAAGATTACACTTCGGGGTGTGGGCCGCTTCACCGGCATCCACTTCTCTCCCGTGAGTTTACACGCGCTTATAGGGTGAAACTCCCGTATCGGACGAAACATCGTGAATCTTCCGAAGAGTTGTGTTGTACCAATGTGTATTGGGTTGCTATGGACTACCCTAACACAACCAAGCAACTAGTTCCACATTGCTACCCCCTTTCGACGCCGTTACCGCGTGTTTCCGTATAAGTACGGTATTTCTCCAGCGGGTCTAGGGTATCACCGGAGGGGGGTCTACAGAGCGTCTGGATGCCAACACAAGCTAGGGGGTGCCATACCAAGTTAATATAGTTGTGTTGTGTGCTTTGGATGGCGAAGATTGCACTCCGGGGTGTGGGCCGCTTCACCGGCATCCACTTCTCTCCCGTGAGTTTACACGCGCTTATAGGGTGAAACTCCCGTATCGGACGAAACGTCGTGAATCTTCCGAAGAGTTGTGTTGTACCAATGTGTATTGGGTTGCTATGGACTACCCTAACACAACCAAGCAACTAGTTCCACATTGCTAACCCCTTTCGACGCCGTTACCGCGTGTTTCCGTATAAGTCCGGTATTTCTCCAGCAGAGGTAGGGTTTCACCGGAGGGGGGGTCTACGGAGCGTGTGGATGCCAACACAAGTTAGGGGGTGCCATACCAAGTTATTATAGTTGTGTTGTGTGCTTTGGATGGCAAAGATTGCACTTCGGGGTGTGGGCCGCTTCACCGGCATCCACTTCTCTCCCGTGAGTTTACACGCGCTTATAGGGTGAAACTCCCGTATCGGACGAAACATCGTGAATCTTCCGAAGAGTTGTGTTGTACCAATGTGTATTGGGTTTCTATGGACTACCCTAACACAACCAAGCAACTAGTTCCACATTGCTACCCCCTTTCGACGCCGTTACCGCGTGTTTTCGTATAAGTCCGGTATTTCTCCAGCAGAGGTAGGGTTTCACCGGAGGGGGGGTCTACGGAGCGTGTGGATGCCAACACAAGTTAGGGGGTGCCATACCAAGTTATTATAGTTGTGTTGTGTGCCTTGGATGGCAAAGATTACACTTCGGGGTGTGGGCCGCTTCACCGGCATCCACTTCTCTCCCGTGAGTTTACACGCGTTTATAGGGTGAAACTCCCGTATCGGACGAAACATCGTGAATCTTCCGAAGAGTTGTGTTGTACCAATGTGTATTGGGTTGCTATGGACTACCCTAACACAACCAAGCAACTAGTTCCACATTGCTACCCCCTTTCGACACCGTTACCGCGTGTTTCCGTATAAGTCCGGTATTTCTCCAGCGGGTCTAGGGTATCACCGGAGGAGGGTCTACAGAGCGTCTGGATGCCAACACAAGCTAGGGGGTGCCATACCAAGTTAGTATAGTTGTGTTGTGTGCTTTGGATGGCGAAGATTGCACTCCGGGGTGTGGGCCGCTTCACCGGCATCCACTTCTCTCCCGTGAGTTTACACACGCTTATAGGGTGAAACTCCCGTATCGGACGAAACGTCGTGAATCTTCCGAAGAGTTGTGTTGTACCAATGTGTATTGGGTTGCTATGGACTACCCTAACACAACCAAGCAACTAGTTCCACATTGCTAACCCCTTTCGACGCCGTTACCGCGTGTTTCCGTATAAGTCCGGTATTTCTCCAACGGGTCTAGGGTATCACCGGAGGGGGGTCTACAGAGCGTCTGGATGCCAACACAAGCTAGGGGGTGCCATACCAAGTTAGTATAGTTGTGTTGTGTGCTTTGGATGGCGAAGATTGCACTCCGGGGTGTGGGCCGCTTCACCGGCATCCACTTCTCTCCCGTGAGTTTACACGCGCTTATAGGGTGAAACTCCCGTATCGGACGAAACGTCGTGAATCTTCCGAAGAGTTGTGTTGTAACAATGTGTATTGGGTTGCTATGGACTACCCTAACACAACCAAGCAACTAGTTCCACATTGCTAACCCCTTTCGACGCCGTTACCGCGTGTTTCCGTATAAGTCCGGTATTTCTCCAGTAGAGGTAGGGTTTCACCGGAGGGGGGGTCTACGGAGCGTGTGGATGCCAACACAAGTTAGGGGGTGCCATACCAAGTTATTATAGTTGTGTTGTGTGCTTTGGATGGCAAAGATTGCACTCCGGGGTGTGGGCCGCTTCACCGGCATCCACTTCTCTCCCGTGAGTTTACACGCGCTTATAGGGTGAAACTCCCGTATCGGACGAAACGTCGTGAATCTTCTGAAGAGTTGTGTTGTACCAATGTGTATTGGGTTGCTATGGACTACCCTAACACAACCAAGCAACTAGTACCACATTGCTACCCCCTTTCGACGTCGTTACCGCGTGTTTCCGTATAAGTCCGGTATTTCTCCAACGGAGGTAGGGTATCACCGGAGGGGGGGGTCTACGGAGCGTCTGGATGCCAACACAAGCTAGGGGGTGCCATACCAAGTTAGTATAGTTGTGTTGTGTGCTTTTGATGGCAAATATTGCACTCCGGGGTGTGGGCCGCTTCACCGGCATCCACTTCTCTCTCGTGAGTTTACACGCGCTTATAGGGTGAAACTCCCGTATCGGACGAAACGTCGTGAATCTTCCGAAGAGTTGTGTTGTACCAATGTGTATTAGGTTTCTATGTACTACCCTAACACAAACAAGCAACTAGTTCCACATTGCTAACCCCTTTCGACGCCGTTACCGCGTGTTTCCGTATAAGTCCGGTATTTCTCCACCGGGTCTAGGGTTTCACCGGAGAGAGGGGCTACGGAGCGTCTGGATGCCAACACAAGTTAGGGGGTGCCATACCAAGTTAGTATAGTTGTGTTGTGTGCTTTGGGTGGCAAAGATTGCACTCCGGGGTGCTGGCCGCTTCACCGGCATCCACTTCTCTCCCGTGAGTTTACACGCGCTTATAGGGTGAAACTCCCGTATCGGACGAAACATCGTGAATCTTCCGAAGAGTTGTGTTGTACCAATGTGTATTGGGTTGCTATGGACTACCCTAACACAACCAAGCAACTAGTTCCACATTGCTACCCCCTTTCGACGCCGTTACCGCGTGTTTCCGTATAAGTCCGGTATTTCTCCAGCGGGTCTAGGGTATCACCGGAGGGGGGTCTACAGAGCGTCTGGATGCCAACACAAGCTAGGGGGTGCCATACCAAGTTAGTATAGTTGTGTTGTGTGCTTTGGATGGCGAAGATTGCACTCCGGGGTGTGGGCCGCTTCACCGGCATCCACTTCTCTCCCGTGAGTTTACACGCGCTTATAGGGTGAAACTCCCGTATCGGACGAAACGTCGTGAATCTTCCGAAGAGTTGTGTTGTACCAATGTGTATTGGGTTGCTATGGACTACCCTAACACAACCAAGCAACTAGTTCCACATTGCTAACCCCTTTCGACGCCGTTACCGCGTGTTTCCGTATAAGTCCGGTATTTCTCCAGCAGAGGTAGGGTTTCACCGGAGGGGGGGTCTACGGAGCGTGTGGATGCCAACACAAGTTAGGGGGTGCCATACCAAGTTATTATAGTTGTGCTGTGTGCTTTGGATGGCAAAGATTGCACTCCGGGGTGTGGGCCGCTTCACCGGCATCCACTTCTCTCCCGTGAGTTTACACGCGCTTATAGGGTGAAACTCCCGTATCGGACGAAACATCGTGAATCTTCCGAAGAGTTGTGTTGTACCAATGTGTATTGGGTTTCTATGGACTACCCTAACACAACCAAGCAACTAGTTCCACATTGCTACCCCCTTTCGACGCCGTTACCGCGTGTTTTCGTATAAGTCCGGTATTTCTCCAGCAGAGGTAGGGTTTCACCGGAGGGGGGGTCTACGGAGCGTGTGGATGCCAACACAAGTTAGGGGGTGCCATACCAAGTTATTATAGTTGTGTTGTGTGCCTTGGATGGCAAAGATTACACTTCGGGGTGTGGGCCGCTTCACCGGCATCCACTTCTCTCCCGTGAGTTTACACGCGTTTATAGGGTGAAACTCCCGTATCGGACGAAACATCGTGAATCTTCCGAAGAGTTGTGTTGTACCAATGTGTATTGGGTTGCTATGGACTACCCTAACACAACCAAGCAACTAGTTCCACATTGCTACCCCCTTTCGACACCGTTACCGCGTGTTTCCGTATAAGTCCGGTATTTCTCCAGCGGGTCTAGGGTATCACCGGAGGAGGGTCTACAGAGCGTCTGGATGCCAACACAAGCTAGGGGGTGCCATACCAAGTTAGTATAGTTGTGTTGTGTGCTTTGGATGGCGAAGATTGCACTCCGGGGTGTGGGCCGCTTCACCGGCATCCACTTCTCTCCCGTGAGTTTACACACGCTTATAGGGTGAAACTCCCGTATCGGACGAAACGTCGTGAATCTTCCGAAGAGTTGTGTTGTACCAATGTGTATTGGGTTGCTATGGACTACCCTAACACAACCAAGCAACTAGTTCCACATTGCTAACCCCTTTCGACGCCGTTACCGCGTGTTTCCGTATAAGTCCGGTATTTCTCCAACGGGTCTAGGGTATCACCGGAGGGGGGTCTACAGAGCGTCTGGATGCCAACACAAGCTAGGGGGTGCCATACCAAGTTAGTATAGTTGTGTTGTGTGCTTTGGATGGCGAAGATTGCACTCCGGGGTGTGGGCCGCTTCACCGGCATCCACTTCTCTCCCGTGAGTTTACACGCGCTTATAGGGTGAAACTCCCGTATCGGACGAAACGTCGTGAATCTTCCGAAGAGTTGTGTTGTAACAATGTGTATTGGGTTGCTATGGACTACCCTAACACAACCAAGCAACTAGTTCCACATTGCTAACCCCTTTCGACGCCGTTACCGCGTGTTTCCGTATAAGTCCGGTATTTCTCCAGTAGAGGTAGGGTTTCACCGGAGGGGGGGTCTACGGAGCGTGTGGATGCCAACACAAGTTAGGGGGTGCCATACCAAGTTATTATAGTTGTGTTGTGTGCTTTGGATGGCAAAGATTGCACTCCGGGGTGTGGGCCGCTTCACCGGCATCCACTTCTCTCCCGTGAGTTTACACGCGCTTATAGGGTGAAACTCCCGTATCGGACGAAACGTCGTGAATCTTCTGAAGAGTTGTGTTGTACCAATGTGTATTGGGTTGCTATGGACTACCCTAACACAACCAAGCAACTAGTACCACATTGCTACCCCCTTTCGACGTCGTTACCGCGTGTTTCCGTATAAGTCCGGTATTTCTCCAACGGAGGTAGGGTATCACCGGAGGGGGGGGTCTACGGAGCGTCTGGATGCCAACACAAGCTAGGGGGTGCCATACCAAGTTAGTATAGTTGTGTTGTGTGCTTTTGATGGCAAATATTGCACTCCGGGGTGTGGGCCGCTTCACCGGCATCCACTTCTCTCTCGTGAGTTTACACGCGCTTATAGGGTGAAACTCCCGTATCGGACGAAACGTCGTGAATCTTCCGAAGAGTTGTGTTGTACCAATGTGTATTAGGTTTCTATGGACTACCCTAACACAAACAAGCAACTAGTTCCACATTGCTAACCCCTTTCGACGCCGTTACCGCGTGTTTCCGTATAAGTCCGGTATTTCTCCACCGGGTCTAGGGTTTCACCGGAGAGAGGGGCTATGGAGCGTCTGGATGCCAAAACAAGTTAGGGGGTGCCATACCAAGTTAGTATAGTTGTGTTGTGTGCTTTGGGTGGCAAAGATTGCACTCCGGGGTGCTGGCCGCTTCACCGGCATCCACTTCTCTCCCGTGAGTTTACACGCGCTTATAGGGTGAAACTCCCGTATCGGACGAAACATCGTGAATCTTCCGAAGAGTTGTGTTGTACCAATGTGTATTGGGTTGCTATGGACTACCCTAACACAACCAAGCAACTAGTTCCACATTGCTACCCCCCTTTCGACGCCGTTACCGCGTGTTTCCGTATAAGTCCGGTATTTCTCCAGCGGGTCTAGGGTATCACCGGAGGGGGGTCTACAGAGCGTCTGGATGCCAACACAAGCTAGGGGGTGCCATACCAAGTTAGTATAGTTGTGTTGTGTGCTTTGGATGGCGAAGATTGCACTCCGGGGTGTGGGCCGCTTCACCGGCATCCACTTCTCTCCCGTGAGTTTACACGCGCTTATAGGGTGAAACTCCCGTATCGGACGAAACGTCGTGAATCTTCCGAAGAGTTGTGTTGTACCAATGTGTATTGGGTTGCTATGGACTACCCTAACACAACCAAGCAACTAGTTCCACATTGCTAACCCCTTTCGACGCCGTTACCGCGTGTTTCCGTATAAGTCCGGTATTTCTCCAGCAGAGGTAGGGTTTCACCGGAGGGGGGGTCTACGGAGCGTGTGGATGCCAACACAAGTTAGGGGGTGCCATACCAAGTTATTATAGTTGTGCTGTGTGCTTTGGATGGCAAAGATTGCACTCCGGGGTGTGGGCCGCTTCACCGGCATCCACTTCTCTCCCGTGAGTTTACACGCGCTTATAGGGTGAAACTCCCGTATCGGACGACGTAGCCGTGCCGGGGTGACCGGGGGAGGGGAGCGCACGAGCGCCAGCCGGGACACCGCCCGCGGCGTCGCCAATGGCATCGCCCTCAGAGTCGCCTAACGGCTCTTGGGAGCAAATTTTCAAGGCAGATGACCCAGCTCAGTACCCATCGTGCACGGTAAAATCCCTTGACCACAATTTGAGACGCTGATTCAGTGATTCGCAAACTAGAAGTGCGCCGTTGTCAGCCAGCATGAGATTGAATTTCTGTTGGAAGCTATTGTCAGGTGCGTCCAACTGGGTAAGGCTGTGGCTGGCCAAGTCATACTCCAGGATGGCCTCACCGTCAGACAGGAAGTAGAGCAGCGAGTTTCCAACGAGCACGCTAGAATACCATGTGAAGTTGGCGATCTGGCCGTGCAGCGAGGTCGGCTCGCCCCACGTGCCGGTCTCTGACGAGTAGACGGAAGCAGATATGACATAATCCTCCTCGTCAGTGTCGTCATCATAGATGGCGGTGAAGACGAAAACCACGCGGAAAGGTCCCCGGAGGCAGTCGCATCGGTCCGCTGCATAGAGCACGGCCGCAGTCGGGCTCCTACTCTTGAAGGCCGCGGGAACCGGTGCGCGCTGCTGGGCTCCCACAGGAGCAGTTCCCAAGCACCCTACTAGCTCCTTTTGTGAGGGAACGCGTGTTGCTATACCATGTATTTACAAGCTATGGGTTAGACACATAAGTTGAACACTTCCCTATATATAGCGACTCTCGGGTTTTGCCGGACACAACGCCGGTCAGCGGTGGAATCCTAACACAATAATATAGGGAGTTCCATAATAGGTTGGACTAATAATATTATATAATAGTAATAATTTAATTATGAATGTAATAATAGTGATAATAAATATAGGGAGTTTCATAACATGTTGCGCTCCGGGGTGTGTGCGGGTTCACGGAGCAGAGGTAGGGCTTCACCGGAGAGGGGTTCGAGAGCATCGAAATCTTTTCAATAAACATGTTGAGATTAATTACTTAGTACAAATAATAATAATAATTGTTTTAATAATATTGTATAAAAGGAAAAGTAAAAAGAAGGGAGAAAAAAAAACAAAAAAAAAAATCTTTCCCGTGTGCTTGCACACGGTAAAGAACCTATAAATCTTTACCGTGTGCCTGCACACGGCAAAGCTGCTCAAGTGGACCCGCGTGGCAGGGCTGCGCTGCCGTTTCTAGGTTAAGTCTTTACCGTGTGTCCCGATGTTTTGCGCACGGCAAAGTTTTGGCACACGGCAACGTATGCCTTATACGTCCCGCACCGGTTCGATTTGGGGAAAAATTCCCCAATCGAACCACACACACAGAGAACTTCTTCCCGGCCGGCCCAATCCGCCGCCGCCGTCGCCGATCTGCCGCCGCCGTCGCCTGCGGCCTCCTCCGCTGCTCCAGGCCGACGAATCCCCCCGCCGGAACCTCCTAACGCCGGCGCCTAGCGACGAAGGCGCTGCACCCACCTGCGCCGCGCCCAATCTCCCCTCCACCTGTCCCCGGCCGCCGCTCACCTCCGCCCGTGCACGGCCGGCCGCCCTCCCCTCCACGCCGGTAACCACTCTTTCCTTCCCCTGCCCCCTCCCCCTGCTGTAGAACATGCCAATTTGCTTTTGTTTCCGCTGCTCTTCGACGTCGTGTACAACGGCGAGCACACCTGCGCCGCACACGGCGCCGCGCCGTCCCTTCTGACCAGCCGCCCGGAGCAGCAGCAGCCACATGCTGCCGGCTCGCCGGTTGGGGCGGAAGGGATTCAGCACTGGCCAGCAGATCCCCTGACACCACCCGGGGCCATCGACGACTGCTGCCCACCAGTGAGCACCTGGTGCCAGCTTGCCGGCAACTATGGCTACGCGGCCGACGGCCTCGGGGCTGACATGGACTTTGAAGCTCAGCTCGACGAGTTCCTGAATCCTTGCCAGTTTTTCAAGCCGGACATTCAGAGCTTGTAGGCACCACGGCCAGTATCGTACTCTACTCCCAGCCTCCCACTGGCATTAGATTCAGACTTGTGTGATCACCGGTGGCACAATTAGAATATGACGATTATTTATCACTGCATGGAAACCATAAAAAGTGCCACTGGAAAGCACCAAAATGATCTACAAAACTCAAAACTCTGAATTGCAGTAGCTCCATAACTCCAATATATTATGGATCAGCATATGCACAAAAGCCAAACTGTGCAGTTTATTACAACAGCCCCTACTGGTTGACCAAAATGAAATGTTACACTCCTAGGCTACAATGTCATGCCATCGCTACTTGCACCAAAGGGAAATTCTCAAGGATTTACAAGTGCAATTCGGTGAACTAATACAAGTATCTAGACAGAACTTTTTTCCTTCCTGTCCTGAGGAGCTTCGGAATTGCTCTCGTCCGCGTCCTTCAGTTTCCTCAAGGCCCCTCTCAGACCCAACACGATGAACAGGTTTGTGAGAGTGAGGAGCGATTCCGCCGTCCCATGCAGCAGGTCGACGTTAGACAGTGAGGTCCCATAGTGAACCTTGGCTGAAAAGGGATATGTCCACTATATCGGTCAGTACTTGTTGTAAGAATGTGGCGAGGTTGTAAGGTTTAGTGAAAACTTATGGTGCAATTACCATATATCCCAGCAGGTACTGCTCCAGGGATGAAAGGCCGGTGCAATGTGCATGAAACAAACAGGGAAAGAATTAATTAACGTGAGACATAATTTTCTGCGAGCTAAGCTAAATAGAGATAAACAAAAAAAGATTTAGAACACAGCAGGGCCTATGTGTAGAGCAGATGGGCAAACACACACACATTGTGTTCAAACATTGAGTCCCAACAAAATTGCAAGGCTCCTTGTGATCTACTAACAAAATGGGTTGTTTGCGCCACTCACATGTACCGTTTATATACTGAATTTTCATTAGTCATTATATGTTTTTTCCAGCAATCACCTAAATCGAAAAATGATCCAATAGAAACAAGCATCAATTTTTTTTTGCGCCTTTCACGATTCTGCGCCTTGGCGTCAGATCCTGAGAACCCATCAGCTTACCACATGGCCACATAATATATATGCTCCCCGCCCGCCTCCCCCTGCGGTACTCGATTTGTGTCGAGGAGGAGTTCAGAAAGACAGGTAGATATTGTCTGTGAAGAAAAAGAAACCTGTGGCTGCTTGAATCAGGCCGAGCTGCTATCGAGGCTGTGAGCGTGAATTGATGGTCATTTAGTGTGATCCTGATATCGCTGAAATACCACCAAATCGACCTCTACGGTCCCGTTCCTGCAAGCTCCTCCTCGGTGGCGGTGCCGCTCCTCCTCGGTGGGCATAATGTAGGGCATGTCGTAGAGGTAGGGGGCGCGAAAGCTCGGTAGCGGTGCCGCTCCCCCTCGGTGGGCGACGGCGCGGAAGCTCGATGGGTGACGGCGTGGAAGCGGAAGTGATTGCCTGTTTAGCGCGGTGGACGCGCCGCGCGACGGGAAAAACACGGTGGCGGCTATCGACGTTTGGCTAGGCGGCGGTGATGTAGGTGGCGAGGTGGCAGCGATGTGATGGGATGTCGGTGATGGTGGTTATGCCATCGATGGACGAAACTAGGTTAGATAATATTTTGTGGGCCTCGCTTGTCAGTGCCCTTTTCACCTAGAGTCGGCGCTGTCTGTGTGAGCCGCGTTAGGGTTCGAGCATCGAAGATGCCGTCGGTTGCAATTTTTGTGGCGACATCGTCGTTGGCAAGTCGATGGTGATGTTGTTGCCGAGTGCGTCGATGATTAAATATGTTTTTGTTGTCATACAAATGTGCTTACATATGTTGTTTTCTATGTTTTCAGATGGACTAGGTCTCGCCATTCACCAGCGTAGGCCCCGCGTGCTCCGGTGCGCGTCCCCGAGCTTCTCCTTCCTTGCTGCTCCACCGTCTTCGATTTCGCCCTGTGCGGTTGAGGTGAGCTAGAATTCCCTGTCCTCCGCCCTTCCTCCCCTTGCTCTGCCCCGCCCTTCGAGCCGATGCCACATTTATTTTAATGCATAGTCGCGTAACCCTAGGCGTCTCCCGTCCGGAAGGGTTACAAATTTATAAATATGCAGGACTGTCCGTCTCTGCATATTTATAACCGTAACTCCTCCGGATTGTCCACGTTTTTGGACAGCCCGAGTATGTGTAGATTGAGTCGCGTTTCATGTTCTACCCCTTCCTGAGACGGAATTTCGACGGCACCTCCCTGTTGTTCTTCGGATGCACACCCTCTCGGCTTGATAAGCTCGAGACGTGTATTCTGAAGAACAGCGGGGAGGTGCTGCCGAAATTCCATCTCGGGTCGGGGTAGAACATGGAACGCGACTCAATCTGCACATACTCGGGTGGGATTAGGCCCCTACCTATTAGAACTGTAGGTGAACCCTTGCATGCTTTGAAACATAAAATTTGTCCGTAATTAAATTGACGACATTGAATAATTTTCTTATTACTTGCTTCATATTACTTGGCGATATCGTAACAGCTGTCAACCAAAAGAGTCGAGGAAGATGACTGACCGTGAGTGGATGTACATTGGCCGGGAAAGTGAAACCAAGATTAGTACTCACTGGTTTCGTAAGGTGGATGGATTCTTGGATCAAGCGTTTGCTGAGGGGAAATCTACTGCTTGGTGTCCGTGCGGTAAATGTAGGAACAACAGAATAAAAGTCAGGGATTCGATTGGAATAGACCTCGTTAAATATGGGTTTGTGGAGAACTACTACGTGTGGACGTACCATGGTGAGCAGGACCGTGTCATAGTGGAGGAGGCGGGAGAAGATGAGTCCGAGTCCGAGGACGACCGTGATAACGGGTTGTTAGGAGACATGGTAAATGACTTCCGTGATGCACAAGTGGAAGAAGAGGAGCCAGAGGGTGCCGCGAAGGCTTTCTATGATATGTTAGAGTCCTCGGCTGCGCCTCTTCACCCCCACACGGAATACAGGCAGCTGAAGGCCATCGGTGATATTATGGCTATCAAGGCCCGGTATAACCTTCCTCGAGACTGCTTTGATGACATAATGACCGTCGTTGGTCGCTGGCTCCCTGAAGGTCACATTCTGCCTTCGAGCTTCTACGGGTCGAAGAAAATCCTCCGTGCACTTAACATGCCATACGAGCAGATCCATGCCTGTCCGGAGGGATGCGTCCTATTTAGGAAAGAATACGAGAAGTCCGGATACTGTCCCAAGTGCGGATCCTCAAGGTATGTGGAGGTAGACCCGGGTAATGGTCAGAAGAGGCAGAGCGCTGTCCCCGCCAACATCCTTAGGTATCTTCCGGTCGTACCAAGGATTCAGCGACTTTTCATGGACAAGGACACTGCGAAAATGATGACATGGCACAAAGATGGGAAAAGATACAAGGAAGACGCGAGCAAGAGGAAGATGATGGTACATCCGTCGGACGGTCAAGCATGGAAGAATTTTGACAACAAACATCGTGTGAAAGCAGCCGAGGCTCGGAATGTGCGAATTGCCATGTCGACCGATGGGTTCAATCCGTATGGTATGACGGCTGCCTCATACAGTTGCTGGCCCGTGTTTGTTATCCCGCTGAATCTCCCACCCGGCGCCATTATGCAACGCAAGTACATGTTCCTGTCGTTGATAATTCCGGGGCCCAACTACCCGGGAAAAAATATGAGTGTGTACATGCAGCCGTTGATGGATGAGCTGAAAGAAGCTTGGGTTACGAGATTCCGGACATACGACCGAGCTACCAAGACACACTTCAATATGTTTGTCTGGTACCAGTACTCATTGCATGACCTACCGGCTTTTGGGCTGTTCATAGGCTGGTCCGTTCACGGAAAGTTTCCATGCCCGCAGTGCAAGAGTGCTATGGAGTTTTATTGGCTGAGTGAGGGTCGCAAGTATTGTTGCTTCGATCTGCATCGGCAGTTCCTTCGTGCTGACCATGAATTCAGACAAGACACTAAGAAGTTCACGAGAGATACCGTTGTCACAAAGACGGCACCTCCTAAATTGACCGGCGAACAGATACTCGCTCAGTTAAACGCCCTCGAGGATGATCCTGAGAATCCAGGCAAGTTCAAGGGGTACGGTGTCACACACGCCTGGACTCACAAGCCGTCCCTGTGGGATCTCCCTTACTTCCCGGATCTCGAACAGCCACACTACATAGATGTGATGCACACCGAGAAGAATATCGGGGAGTCCGTTTTCGCTATACTGTTTGACATTCTTGATAAGTCGAAGGATAACGTCAAGGCTAGAGTCGATCTAAAAAAGCTTTGCAATAGACCAAATCTTGAGATGCAGCCACCCGGCGGGGGACAGAGATGGAGGAAGCCAAAGGCCCCTTGGGTTCTTACAAGGGAGCAAAGGAGGATAGCGCTCATGTGGATCGCCTTGTTGATGTTCCCCGATGGGTACGCGGCGAATCTAAAAAGGGGTGTCAGGATTGATCTCATGAAAATCATCGGGCTCAAGAGTCATGACTACCACATATGGCTTGAGCGGCTACTCCCAGTAATGGTTCGAGGCTTCATACCCGAGGCAGACTGGAGGGTCCTGGCCGAGCTGAGCTATTTCTTCCGTGTTCTCTGTGCTAAGGAGGTATCTCCAACCGTTATTGAAGACATGGAAAAGGTGGCTCCAGAGTTGATCTGCAAGTTAGAGGCAATGTTTCCGCCTAGCTTCTTTGTTCCTATGGCACACATGATATTACACCTCCCCACCGAGGCGCGAATGGGAGGTCCAGTGCAAGGCCGTTGGATGTACGGAACGGAGAGGCTACAAAAGACCCTACGGAGCAAAGCTAGAAACAAATGTAAGATTGAAGCATCGATAGCCGAGGCTTTCATAATCGAGGAGGTGGCGAACGTCATCACAACGTATTATCCGCCGGATGTTCCCACCATGCACAATCCAGTGGCTCGTTACAACACTGGCGCCCTCGAGCACCAATCCGAGCTTAGCCTCTTCAAAGGCAAACTTGGAACTTCTGGCAGCCACAAGATGCAAGAATTGAGTCACAGCGTGTGGACCGATATAAGCTTGTATATCCTTACAAACCTACAAGAGGCGGCAGAGTACCAAGAGTAAGTGCTCTCCACGGTAATTTGTATCGCAACTCTTCACAAAATTCTGGGACCAAAACACTCAAGTTTCCCTTATTTTTTGTAGGGAATTTGTGGCGAAATATTGGTCGAGTGCCGACGAACCTACCATACACGAGGAGGACAAGTTACTCCGTGAGGGTGCCGGTAACAACCAACCAAATTACATTGATTGGTTACGAGGCAAAGTACTTTCTATTTCCCCTCGCTGATGTTTAACATACCTATCACGTCTTACATGCCGCTAATTAACGCTTTCCGGTTGAACCTACAGGCTAACGTAGACCATGATATGAACGAGGAGCTGAGAACCGTTGCCATGAGTTTTCACTATAAGGTCCGTAGGTACGACACTTACGACGTCAATGGGTTTCGCTTCCGAACCAACATCTACGAGCAGCTTCGGCCTAATCGAAGCACAACAAATAGCGGAGTGTTAACCGTATGCAATGGAGTAGAATACTACGGAATACTTGAAGAAATATACGAACTACAATGGAAAAGACTAGGAGGACCGCATCCTAAGGTTGTTCTTTTCAAGTGCAAGTGGTTCGATCCGGTGCATTATAGAGGAGAACCGGCTGTTGGGCTAGTCGAAATTAATCGAGAAAAGATATTGGACTGCCCAGATGTCTATATCGTGGCTCAAGAGGCGACGCAAGTATATTACCTCCCATACGCGTGCACTATCTCTCGTCTGCGGGATTACGATGTCCCGTACAAGGTGTCGCCATATGGTAAATTGCCAATGCCAATCGACTCCGACTATAACCCTCTCATAAACACGGACACATATGAGGGAGAATTCTTCCAAGAGGACGATGGTCTCACCGGCCATTTCGTGATCGACTTGACGGGAGGTGAGGATATGGAAGTAGACGTTGGCGGTGACGACGTCGAAGAAGAGGTTGAGGACCTTGAGGACTTGGCATTACTCGAGCGGTTAAGTGCACAGAACAACCACACCGCCGAAGAGGGGGAGCCCGACGTTGATGACACGCGTGATAGTGATGATGAGGCCGACGTTGATGACACTAGTGCTCCAGATCCAGATGATCCCGACACAAACCAATATATGTATGCTTTGTAGTAAATTTACTTAGTTCATTTTCTTTCCATGCTTTACATTTATTTCTGTTTGCTCCACACATGCTTTTCATTTATTTCTTATTTGCCTCAAATGCTTTATATTAATTACTAATTGGTTTAATGTTTGTCATTGCAGGCCACAGCAACATGGTAGGACCCAGAGCAGGCAGGAGGACCCCCTTGGGCGAGCCCGAGTCGTCCAGGGGCGGCAGAAGGGGCACGAGGAAGGGGCGGCCGATCGACGCGGTGTACCAGGAGTCCCTCCGGCAGGAGCAGGAGCGGAGGGCACAGGAGGGAAGCGGCGGAGGTTCCAGAACCGCCGCTACGTCGACTAGGACCGACAGTACTAGGAGGAGGAGGCAGAGGACGGAGGGGGAGACTGGCCGAGGGAAGGAGGTCATGGTGGAGGAGCCGCAGAGGCACGAGCAGGACATGGAGGACCAGGAGAGGGAGGAGGAGGACTATCTCCCGCCACCTGATGGCACGGAGGAGGACGACGAGGAGGAGGAGGAGGGGGGAGAGCAGGAGGTCACCAGCAAGGTGTACCTGCGGGGTCCGGTGTCGCTCCCAAACGACGTGCCCACCGCGTCTCGACCTTTGCTTCAGCCACAGGGCACCGGGTAAGATTTATAGTAATTATATTTTATTTCGCGCTACTCTGTCTATTGTTTTACAATTATTCTTGTATTTTGCATCATACATCTATTGTAAATATTGGAACTAATATTTTTTTGCTCTCTGATCTTACAAACAGGTTCAAGAGGCTCGGTCCGGGGCGTAGCGTGTCGCACGTCCTGGGTGCTCTTCTCAAGACCCACTACCCCGGGATGGTGTCACGCGGTGATGGCAGTCCAGCAGTGCCAGCTGTTCGCTGGTTGGACTACAAGCTCGGCGCGGACATCACCCACGGCACCAAGTATGAGGCCGTGCTCCAGGATTTCTGGGTAAGTAAAAGCTACCATATTTCCTGAACTACATCTCATCGAATGAACTAACACCACATCTTTTGTTTAATTGTAGCGGTACTTTCGATGCGCTGAGGGGCAGGAGGAGGTGTCCCGGAAGATCCTCACGACGAAGGCGGTCAAGGCGGTGACAGACATGCTCTACGAGGCCCGTGTCGCCGCCGTGGTCCGGATCGAGGCGACGAAGGGGTTGGTCTGCGAGAGGAAGAACGCCATCAAGAAGTACCCCTCACTGGGTGCTTTACCGTGTGCCACGACAATATGCACACGGGAAAGAATTTTTTACCGTGCAATTATCTACCGTGTAATCTTTGCCGTGTGCCACGACGAAAAGCACACGGCAAAGACTTTACCGTGCGTTGTTTTCCCTTTACCGTGTGCTTCTGGCACACGGGAAAGGGGTTTTCTCCCGTAGTGAATTACTCATGCTTTTCTGCTGTGCTGTTCAGTAATTAAAAGAAGTAAATGAGTTGTTTCCTTGACAACATATAATAGCTCAATTCCTCTACTGAATATGGTAGGTTTGTTGACAGTTTTGATGAGTAGAAGAAGAGACAATAACCTCACTGTATGCAGGTTATCGAGCAAGCGCAGCGTCCGAAACTAGAACAAAATGGATTTGGAGAACATCCTAGGTGAAAACAAAGATAATCTGCAGGAAAAATTTGGTAATTATTACCTGGCGAAGAACTGCTATGTAGTCGAGGCAAGCTTGAGGTAATCCGGACGATGAACTATTTTCCGAGCTATCGAAGGGAAAAGTTGTACACAATAGAAGCCTCCCATATGTGTACACTATATTTATGAGGTTTGTTATAATGGTACAATAATTTGTTTGAATCAGCCGGTGCAGAAGTCGGGGCATTGCCTCTTGTATCTAATAAAAATTCTCTTGCAACTGGATGGGAAATAGCTGTCCTTGAAGTATCATGATTGGGATGGGAGAGCTGACCTTGAAGTAGATTGGATGATAAGAGCTGACCTTGAAGTAGATTGGATGGGAAGAGCTGACCTTGAAGTATTATTATTGAGATGGGAGGGCTGATTTCAAAGTAGATTATGGGAAGAGCTGACCTCCAAATATTTATATTTGGCTCATATATATAATATCGTGGCAGCTTGGATATGGATGCTAATGCCTTCCGTAATGCATTGTATCTTAGCGCACTATCCTAGGCAGAAGAAAATGTAAAAAACAACTAACCTGTTGAACATGTTTATACGTGTATAGGTTAGGGCTTGTACGTTGTACCTGTAGCGTCTCTCTCCCCCTGTACGTTTTGGGAGACTAGACCCGGTCACACACCTTGTACCTATATATGCGCTACGTGCACCATCAATGCAATTCATCGATGCACCCAAATCCCTCTAACATGGTAGCAGACACCGTATCGATCCTAACCCTAGCTTCCGCCTAGCCGCCGCCGCCCCGGGCCGCCGTCTTTGCCGCCGTCTTTGCCGCCGCCGCACCGCTGACCTAGCCGCCGCCCCTCCCCCCGTGCTGCTGCGTCCCCACCTCCAGCCGCTGCGCCCTCCTCCTCCTGCGCCGCCGCTACATCCCCGCGCCGCTGCACCCCACCTCCGCAGCCGCGCTGTCCTCCCACCACGCCGCCGCCCCTCCTCCTCCCAACCGCGCCGATGGCGTCGTCCGTCTCCTCCGGCCGCACTAACCCCTTCGCCGGCCCTGACCCCGCCGTCATCCCCGACATCCACATCCAGGATCGCGTCCCTGTGACCCTCGACGCTATCAACTCCTCCTACTACACCTGGAAGACGTACTTCTCCCTCCTCTTCCGTGAGGAGAACCTCGTTGATCACATCGACGACTCCGTCGAATCGTGTGCCATGTTGGATGACTTTGAGTGGACCGCGATCGACGCCACGCTCATGCGCTGGTTCTTCACCGCCATCTCGCGAGACTTGTTTCTCACCGTCGTCAGCGACGGAGATGACGCACGCGCATGTGGCTCAAGCTCAACGGCCTCTTCACCGACAACAAGCTCTAGCGCCGCGACTTCTTGCAGCAGGAATTCTTCGACTGCCACCAGGACGACAAGTCCATCAAGGAAACATTTTGCCGCCTCAAGCAGTTGGCGGATGAGCTGCGCGACGTTGGCGTCAAGGTCGACGACGAGCTCCTCCTGAGCACGCTCACAGACGGCCTCAATGAGGACTTCGGCAACGCCGCCAGCAACCTCACCTTGATGACGGATCCCTCCTTCCCAAAGTTCGTTGCATATCTGAAGTTGGAGGAACACCGGATGAAAGGTGTGAAGAAACGTGTGCAGCATCAGGCGCTCGCCGCCGGCACCTCTCGCAGCGCACCGCCGTAGACCGCCCCGCTCACGCCACGGCCTCCTCCTCCGCCCGGGTACTCCCCCCCCCCCCGCTACCACCCAACCGCAGCAGGGCGGGCACCGTGGCAACCGCCGCGGTGGACGCAAGCTGCAGCAGCAACATGCGCCCAACGGTGGCCAAGCGACCGGGGGGCGCCCCGTCCGCATCAGCCCACCCCGCCATGGTCCTACGGCGCCAACCCTTGGACGTGCGTCGTCCACGCCTACTCCATGCCGGTGCCTAGGGCACCCGGCCGTGCCGAGCCTCTTCGGGGCCCACCCGCCGAGCCACCAGGCGTACTTCGTGGGGCCCGCAGCTGCGCCCCACGGTGCATCGTACCCCACCCCCCGTGTCGCGCCTCCTGCCGCCACCTACCCAGCCTACCACGCGCCCCCGGCCGCGGGGGGCTACGACGAAGGGGCTCCCTACGGCGGGTACCCGCCAAGGCGCCACCGCCGTGAGATCCCGCCCTCCTCGCAGTGCTGCACTCGGCACCGCCTCCCAGCGCCTACGGCGGCAAATGGACACTAGCGCCACCGCGCATATGACATCGCACCTCAGTAACCTTACTCCTTCCACTCTAGTTCACACCTCTACTCGTATCACCGTCGGAAACGGTTCCTCCTTACCCATTACACATATCGGTGATAGGTCTTTTCCTTCCACATCCACTCCTATCACCATGTCTAATGTTCTTGTCTCTCCTAACTTAGTCACCAACCTTGTTTCCGTTTGTCATCTTACTCATGAGAATCCCATAACTGTTGAATTTGACGCTGTTGGTTTTTCTGTGAAGGACGCCCGTACACGGATGGTTCTCCACTGATGTGATAGCCCCGACGAGCTCTACCCAGTGCACTCCACCACCACCGCCACCCGTCCAGCCACCTTCTCTGCTAGTGTCGATCTCTGGCATGCTCCTCTCGGTCATCCCAACTCCACCGTCTTACGTCAGATTCTTCCGAGTTTTTCATTCTCATGTAATTAAGCCGAACACCATACTTGTGAGGCATGCCGTCTCGGCAAGCACGTTTGTCTCCCTTTTAGCGAGTCTTCCACTGTCTCCACTCTTCCTTTTCAATTATTGCATAGTGATGTTTGGACGTCCCCGGTTGCTAGCAACACGGGCTTTCTATATTATTTGGTGATACTAGATGACTTCTCTCATTATGTGTGGACGTTTCCCCTCCGTCGAAGTCGGACGTTCTCGCCACTCTCACTAGTTTCTATTGCTATGTCGCCACTCAGTTTAGTCGTCCTATCCTTGCACTTCAAACTGATAATGGTAAATATTTTGACAACACCGCCTTCCGCCACCTTCTTACGTCTCACGGAACCATCCTACGCCTTACTTGCCCTTACACGTCCTAGTAAAATGGCCGCGCTGAGAGCATCATTCACACTCTTAACGACTGTATACGCATGTTGCTCTTTCACTCCAACGTGCCCCCTAGGTTTTGGCCAGATGCTCTTGCCACCGCCACCCTACTTATTAAAATCCGCCCATGTCGTCCCCACTGGAACTATGCCCCTCATCAGCTTCTCTTTGGTGTACCCCCTCTTACGATGGTCTCCGGATCTTCGGATGTCTCTGTTATCCTAGCACCGCGTCCACCACTCCTCACAAACTCGTTCCATGGTCAGTTCCTTGTATTTTTCTCGGATACCCTTCCAACACCAAAGGTTACCGGTGCTATAATCTACTGTCCCACCGCGTGTACACATCGAGACACGTTTACTTTGATGAGTTCGTGTTTCCGTTTCAGCAGATACTTTCACCATTGGCAACTTCTCCGACGCGTCTTGCCCCTGCCCTTACACTCGGCGGGTCGCCTCCCTCGCCATCGGCTCCGGCTTCGCCCGCGACACCGACCGCGACCCCTGCGGCCCCGGCTGCACCCCTCACCGGTTTGGTCACCCGAGCTCGGACTGGGAATTTTCGTCCAAACCCGCGCTACCCCGACAGCGATTACGCCTGCGCCGCGTCTTCCTCGACTCCGTCTCCACTGACCTCCTCCGCTCGCACAGCCCTTCGGGATCCGAACTGGCTCTCAGCCATGCGTGAGGAGTTCGACGCCCTGCAACGCAACCGCAAGTGGCAGAATGTCCCGCGACCCCCCTCGTGCCAACGTCATCACCGGCAAGTGGGTTTTTCATCACAAGGCTCGCACGGATGGTTCTCTTGAGCGCTACAAGGTGCGTTGGGTGGTATGCGACTTTCGCCAACGAGCGGGGTGGACTTCACCGACATCTTCACCCCGGTTGTCAAACCGGGAACGATTCGCGCCGTTCTTCAGCTTGCTGCCTCTTGCGTCTGGCCCGTTGACCAGCTCGATGTCTCCAATTCTTTCTTGCATAGACATCTCGCCGAACAAGTGTTCTGTCAGCAGCCTACCCGCTTCGTCGACACCGCCCTGCCGGACCATGTGTGCCTGCTCTCTCATTCTTTTTACAGGTTAAAGCAGGCGCCTCGTGCTTGGTACCGGCGGATTGCGGGCTTCCTCCAGCAGAAGGGGTTCCGGTCCACTCGGTCCGATGCCTCCCTGTTCTCGTACCACCAGGGAGCCGCCACAGCGTACCTCCTTCTATACGTCGACGACATCATTCTGACTGCATCTTCGCCGGCCCTACTGCAGCAGATTACAACTCGGCTCAGCAGTGAGTTCGCCCTCATGGACTTAGGGGCTCTCCACTACTTCCTCGGCATCGAGCGTGTCCGTCGCGCCACAGGCTTCTTTCTTCATCAGCAGAAGAACGCGCACGAGCTTCTGGAGAGAGCAGGCATGCTAAATTAAAACCTTCTTCCACGCCTGTCGACACGAAGGCAAAGGTGTCCACCGTCGAGGGCTCTCCGGCGTCCGACACTTGTAAGCTTGTTTTCGATCATCTCCATGTTGTTTTCCAGCAAGTATTGATGTCTTTTTCCATCCATGTTTGTGTTAACAATAACCCTACTAATACATAATACAATAGCTTAGGTAGTATAACATCCTTATAAGCACAAATGAAAGTGCATTTCGTTTTCCCGGTGTTTTGTGTGTTAGTTAACAATACTAAGTACACTATTTATCGAGGTGTTTAGTGTGAAGGTGTTATATTTAACATCGGCATCGATCACCGAAAAAGTTCGGTAAAGTTTGGCCTGAGATATTTGGGACAGAAGTCAACCGGATTATTTGGAACCGGATTATTCGGAGGAGCCGGATATTCCGGTTAGGAAAATTCCATACCTTTTTCGGGACAGAGATGAGCCAGATTATTGGAACCGGATTGTCCATGTCCAACCAGATATTCCGGTGGTGGAGTTTTTGCTCGGAAAAACTGACAGCGATGGGCCGGATTATTGGTACCGGATTATTCCGGAGGAGCCGGAATATCAGGTACAATTGCATGCGCGGGACAGAGACAAGCAGGATTATTGGTACCGGATTTTTCATGGGCAACCAGATATTCCGGTTGAAGTCAACCGTGCTCGAGCAGAACAGCAGACCGGATATTCCGGTCCCCAAATTCCTGCAAAACGGCTAGTTTGGGGGAGGGGGTATAAATACCCCTCCTCTTCCTCCTTGAGCTCTAGTTCTTCCCCAAGCATTCAATAGCATTTAAGAGGTCACCAAATCGCTCATAACTCGCAATCCCTCCACCCAATCTTGAAGATCTTTGGAGGATTGAATGCAAAGGCCCCGATCTACATCTTCACTGAGCCGTTCTTCATTTCCCCCTCTTTAGCTAGAGGGGTCTAGCCTAAGGTTTCCTCTTGTGGAGCACCTAGGCGTCTAGCCTAAGGACTCGATCCCCGCCTCAAAGGGGTTCAATAGTGGAAGGTGAACTAGGCCTTTGTGGCGGAGTTCTTCGGAGAATAGGGTGAGGCCTTTGTGGCGTTGAGTAGGCCTTCGTGGCGAGCTCACACCCCTCCAACGAGACTTTCTCCCTTAACAAGGAGGAACTCAGGAATACATCGCGTCTCCTTGTGCTCCACTTCGGTTACCTCGTTCCCTCACTTCCTTTATTTATTGCTTGTTTTGTGTTTATCATTATCCTTGTCATATAGGTAATTTCACCGTAGTCGCATTATCTAGAGAATTTACCTTTGTGTCAAGCCTAATTGTAAGAGAAAAATTAAAATTGATCGTAGCACCTATGCACCCCCCTCTAGGTGCCCATACTATACTTTCAATTGGTATCAGAGGCTCAGCTCTTCTATCGGGTTTAACCGCCTAAGAATTTTAGTATGGCAGAAGAATCGGATACCGAATCGTCCAAGGCTAGGGTGTCCATGGATGATCTCAATGATTTGAGAACATCATTGACCTCATCCATAGACGCTAAATTTGATGAGTTGCGTCAAGTCTTACCGCAACTCCTCAAAGCCGAAGGACCGGAGGTCTCCGAGACTTCTCCTCCAGAAACTATTCCAGAGGGCGCTAAGAAAGGGGTAGATGGTGATCCATCTAAAATTTCTTCCGCCGAACACTCCACTAAGACGGGTACGGAAGGTACTGGAGAATTCCATGCCGTTCCCGGAAGTTATTCTCCCGATCCTCCCGTCCCACATCCTCATATAATCCCTAGAGGAGATCCACCTAAAATTTATGCCTTTTCTTTTCATGAATGGCAATATTACATGGAGACTCACTTGAACTCTTCTGGTATAGATCTTTGGAGGATCACTCATGATGGATACAAGCCATTTGATCCCAAGAACCTAACAAGAAGATAATCCGTAGATTGCCAACTCAACTACACCGCTTTGTTCTTTCTTCAACAAGTCGTGGGTCCTAACCACATGCCGCATCTTCAACAATATTCCACCGCCAAGGAAACATGGGACGCTCTTGTCGTCATGTTTGTGGGAAATGAGGGCATGCAAAGGAATAGATATGATGCCTTGACCAATGAGGCCGAGGGGACCATGTCGACATGTACTGCAGACTCAATACTTTTGCCACCGCTTTCTCAAATGTTAGTGCCAAGTACATTGATGATGCTTGGATCAAGAGGAAGTACATGATTGCAATAATGCCATTTGATGGCACGGACATGAAGAGCATTCAAGCAAGACATGATTTCTCTTCCGTGACCTCAACTCAAGTGATGCAAGAAATGTGCTCGTATCATGTGCAAACCAAGAATGCTCTTGACAACCGTGCTAGGGACATTGGAATGCACAAAGGAGCATCTGTTGCTTTGAAGGCCAAGGTTTAGTCAAGAGAGGTTGAGTATGAAGAAGAAGGAGAAGAGGCATTGCCTCCTTTGAAGGAACAAGACTATGATCCCGTGCTAAAGGATCTCATTGCTCTCACCGTGCAAAAGTTTTGCAACAATCCTCCCAAGGGCAAGAGATTTGTTGAGGAGAAGACCAAGTCTCGCTATGGAAATGATGGGTCTCAAAAAGTGAGGTCTTGCTTGAATTGCCAAGATAAGCACCCCTTCATTGCGGAGTGTCCGTATGAGAATAAAGAGATCCATAGTGGTAAACTCATTCACAAGGACAAGTGCAAGGTTGAGTACAAGAAACCTCATTTCAAGAAGAAACCATTCAACAAGAAGTCTCCCACCAAGTTTGTGCTCTTGACTCAAGAGGAGTATGATTCCAGGAGCGATGAAGAAGAAGAAAAAACCACAAGTGAAGTGGCCGCTCTAGCTATTGCTTATATTACATCATCTTCATCCCTATTTGAATCCCCCAATTACGATCTTCCTCAACGAAATGCCAAGTTCTTCATGGCTAAGTCCACGGAGGTATCACCTTCTTCCAACTCTAAAACCCGTAGTGAACTAGAACATCTTGCTAGTCTTATAAGAAGAATAGGAGAGAGTCTCCTTGGAACATTTTATGTCTAACATGCAAGGGGAGACCAGGAAGTACTTTGAGTATCTCATGAGATAATTGGGAGAGGTCCAAGATGCTCTTGAGAAGAAAGGTGAGGTTGAAAGAAGGGATGCGGATGAAATGGCATCCCTCTCTATGACTCTTGAGGAAAAGCATGATGGTAGAGTTTCTCTAGAGGATGAACTTGAATCTATTGAATTAACTCATAATGAACTTGTCTCTAACATCACTAAGGAACGTGATCTTGATATTGCTAAATATAAAAAGGCTAAAAAGGATAAGGTTGAGTTTGGGGTTGGTCATGGAAAACTAACCGAGGAGTTTGAAAAGCTAACCAAGGCTCACAAAGCTTTGGAGAGCCAACACTCTTCGCTCAAAGAGTTGCATGAACAACTTCAAACTCAACTTAATAAACCTAACAACGCTAGCACCTCTACTTGTTCTTGTGATCATGCAAATATTATTGAGGAAAATTATAGGTTGAAGGATGAGCTAGCAAGGCTCAAGGTCAAAGGCCCGCAAGTTGAGACGGTTGTGATCCCTACCGCACAAGTGGTTGCCCCAAGCTCTAATGTGGTCATTGCTAGACCACAATCGAATGCTCCAAGGAAACAAGTGTGCAAGCAAGGTTTTGGCTATGTAGCCAAGAATAAGAACAAGAAGAAGAATAACAAGCAAAAGACCAACAATGGTGCTTCAGGTGGTATTGTCATTAGGGACAACACTACTCTTAGCACACCCGCTCAAGCAAACAATATTGCCTCGAGTAGTAGTGTCATGAGGGACAACACTACTCGTAGCACCTCCGCGGGAACTTACAATCCACACTATTTCTTATATGATGATTATTATGGTGTTGTGCAAGATAAATATATTTGTCCTATTGAGGGTTTCATTGACTATACTATTTGGGTTCCAAAGACCCTTGTTGCTAACATGAAGAGACCCTCCTCGGGTCCTAACTCTAGTCAATGATCTCTTGCAGGACTATGCTTTCGGTGGGACAAAATGGATAATTGATAGTGGATGCACTAGCCATATGACCGGAAGCAAAGAACTTGTGACGGAGTTGCGCCCAAATGACATACAAGCAACCGTCACTTATGGAGACTCGTCCTCGTCTAAGGTATCCGGGTTCGGCAAGGTTGTGGTCGCTCCCTATATCACAATCGTGAACGTCATGCTTGTCGAATCCCTTGGTTACAATTTACTTTCCGTCCGCTCTCTTGGAAAGATGGGTTTCTCCTTCTTTTTTGATGTTGATATTGTGGTCCTTTTGAGGAGCAAGACTCTTGACGTCGCTTACGTGGGACATGTTGAAAATGAGTTGTTCGTGGTGGACTTTTCGAAGTCTAGCAACTCTCAAACAATGTGTCTTTTTGGAAAGGTGGACGTGGGATGGTTGTGGCATCGCCGCTTATCCCATGTCAACATGAGAACATTGCAAAGTCTTCACAAAGGTGGCCTTATTTTCGGACTAAAAGAAAATTTTTCCTTTTCAAAGGATCGCAATTGTAGGTCGTGTGTTGAAGGAAAGATGCATGATAAAGCACACAAGGCCAAAACTATTATTTCATCAAAGAGGATCTTGGAGCTTGTCCATGTTGATCTCTTTGGTGCCGTGCCCGAGACAAGTCTTGGTGGCAAGAAGTATTACTTGGTGATTGTCGATGATTATTCAAGATACACTTGGGTTTATTTCTTCAAGTGCAAGAGTGAAACTCAACAAAACATCATCGATTTCTCCAACGAAGTGCAACATCAACACAATGTGCAAATCATGGATATTAGGAGTGATAATGGTTCAGAGTTCAGGAACTACACTATGAATGAATTCCTTAGTGAAGAAGGCTTTCGTCATCAATACTCCGCCACTTACACTCCTCAACAAAATGATGTTGCCGATAGGAAGAATCACACTCTCTGGATACGGCAAGGACCTTGTTGGTGGAGTACACTTCTCCCCAATACTTATGTGCCGAGGCCACATCCACCGCATGCCACTCCTCCAACCGCCTATACATCCGCAAAGGCTTTGACAAGACTACATATGTGATCCTCACCGGCAACAAGCCCAACGTCTCCTACTTCCGTGTATTCGGTTATAAGTGCTTTTATTTGATCAATTGTGTTAGGTTGTCTAAATTTCAATCCAAAACTATTGAGCGTATATTTGTTGGTTACGGTGCCGAATCCCACACTTATAGAGTCTTTGAAAAAGCCTCACGGATTGTCATAGAATCTTGTAGTGTGGTTTCCGAGGAAAATTATGGCTCCCAAGTGGCTCAATTTCATGTTTCTAATGTATATGTTGAAATACCTCAAGAATCTATAGGAAGGATGGGTGTGGTATTTTTCCGCCCCATTGAGGGACACCTTATGGCGACTCGAGAAGGACTATGCTCAACTCAAGTGGAGCCATCCTCTACAATAGAAGAACAAGCCAAGGAGCCAAGTATTACACCTAACCAAGAACATGTTCAAGACCCTCCTTTCATTGACCAAGACACTACGCAAGTCGTACCCACTCCTACTACTAATGCGAGTCAAGGTCAAGGCCAAGATCAACCATCCTCTTCATCCTCTCCTTAAGTTGAATCTAGTGTTGAAGATCTTGTTGAGGATGATGATGATGATGATGATGATCAAGGCCAAGTTGGTCAATATGGGGACCCAAATGATCAAGATGATCAAGTGATCCCTCCGCGCAATAATGCGGAGATCGAAGCCCATCGTGTCAAAGGGATAAGAAGATCTTTGAAGAAAATTGATGCCCAAGACAACAAGGTCTTGGAGGATATTCAAGCTAGAAGATTCACAAGAAAGCAATTGGCACACTTTAGTTAGCATCAAGCTCATATCTCTATGGTGGAACCTAAGAAAGTGTTTGAAGATCTTGAGGACTCCGATTGGTTTGAAGAAATGCATGATGAGCTCAATAACTTTGAGCGTAACAAAGTTTGGAGATTGTTTGCGAATCCCAAAGATTGCCACAATGTTATTGGCACTAAGTGGATTTTCAAGAACAAGCAAAATGAGCATGGCATAGTCATAAGGAACAAGGCTAGATTGGTTGCTCAAGGTTACACTCAAGTTTAAGGCATTGAATTTGATGAAACCTACGCACCCGTGGCTCACCTTGAGTCCATTCGTATCCTCCTTGCTTATTCATCTTCTCATAATTTCAAATTGCAATAAATGGATGTGATAAGTGCTTTGTTGAATGGTCCACTAAAGGAGGAAGTATATGTAAAGCAACCTCCGGGGTTCGAGAATCTCAACTTTCCTAACCATGTCTACAAACTTGACAAAGCTCTCTATGGTCTCAAACAAACACATCGTGCTTGGTATGAGCACCTTAGAGAATTGTTGGATAACTGTGGTTTCGAAGTTGGGAAGATCGACCCCACTCTCTTCACCAAGAGAGTAAATGAGAGCTTTTCATACGCCAACTCTATGTGGACGATATTAACTTTTGCTCAACTAACCAAGCTTTCGATAATGAGTTCTCTAAGCTTATGACTGATAGGTTCGAGATGTGTATGATGGGTGACCTTAAATTCTTTCTTGGCTTTGAGATCAAGCAATTGGATCGTGGGACTTTCATTTCTCAAGCCATGTATACCTAAGACATGATCAAGATGTTTGACTTCCAAGATGCTAAGATCAAGACATATCCTATGCAAGTCAAGTGCCACCTATCACGTAATCCGAAGGGTAAAGATGTGGATCAAAAGTTGCATCGTTCTATAATTGGTTCTTTGCACTATCTTATGTGCCCACCAAGGATAATCTTGCGGATATTTTCACGAAGCCACTTGATGATGTAAGATTCTTGTTCTTGAGGAATGAACTAAATGTCATTGATTCTAGGAGTTTGACTTGAGGATCTTGCATACACCCCTATAGATGAAACGTGTTTTGGTTTAGGTGTAGGCATGGACATAGGGGGAGTATTATCATAACACATTGGATTCTCCCTCCCCCATTATTCGTTGCTATCTCTCTTTTTCTAATGTTGAATTGTGAGCTTCAATGTCGACAATTGTCAATGCACCCAAGATATATCTTAGCGGTGGCATACCATGATCTCTTACATGGTGGCTTAGGCCACCAATCTCTTCTTTTCGAAGAGTTGGATCTTAGTTTGGATTTATTTGATATTTCATTGCATTTCTTGGTGTTTTCCCCTCTAAGTGTGTGTTCGTAGGAAAGTCTCACACAATTGGTCTTTTGTTTGTTTGATTCTTACTTTTGAGGGGGATAGGTACTACTTTCAGTTTGGTGTTTCTATCTTAAGCCATTCTACCACAAAGCCATCTTCTTCTAGCACTTGTGTCGTCCTTTGAAACGAGGAAATTTCGAAACAGTAGGCAGCCGGAATTTCCGGTCCAGTTCTGGACCGGAATGTCCGGTTGTACCGGAATATCCGGTAAAAACTTGAACCGGAATATCCGGTACGGCGAAAATCTCTTAACCAGGACATGAACGGGGAAGAGGCAGTTCGTGCCCTTTCTTCCCCATGTCCTCTCCTCCATCCCCAAACTCCGTCGCACTGATTCTTGCCCTACCGGGTTGTTTCCTCCGCGGGATCTTCAAGCTTTGGCTCCGATCTGGTTCCCCTCGTCCTCGGGAGCATTTCCATCCAAGTATCTTCATCCATGGATCCCGGTAAAGTTCAATTTCGTTGAATCTTGGTGCCATAACCATACCCCTCCATGGATTTGTGTTTTTGTTGACAATGCTTGGTAGGAATTGTTCCCTAGGGTACCCTATGCATGCTAGATAAAATAGACTAGATTCACTTGTCACAGATATACGTTTGAACTCTAGATTACTACTGATTTTGTGTTGTTTTCGCTGTACCGGAATATCCGATCCACGATTGAACCGGAATATCAGGGTGCACCGGAACATCCGGTTCAGATTTGGACCGGAATATCCGGCTTAGTGCTGTCCCGTTTGAGAACAGCCCAAAATTAATCCTTGCTAGAATTCTTCTTAGATTAATACCTGGAATCTTTTCTATTGTTTTTATGCATTATTCATCCATTGCTTGACATATGTGCACTCATCCCAATTTCTCTCATTCTATTGTCTCGTTTCACAGGTGGTTCCAAGAAGGGCTCTGGCAAGCGTCCGAAAGCGGTTTCATCTAGGCCTAAGAGGAAGCCTCAGCTCAAGTATAATACCGATGTCAGTGTTCATGATTTCACTGTGATTAGGCAGAAGGATGTCTACCTCTCTCCTCGGGATGTTACTTGTGACTCTCGCTTCTGGAACTTGGAGCGGTCATACATATTTGCTGATATCTACCGTGACTTCAATTACCTTATCCGAGATATGCACCCATTTGAGTTTGCTGTGATAGAGGAGAAGGAGGAGTTTTCTGATGCCACGAGTATTGTTGAGAGGTTTGGGCTTGTGAAGCTCATGGAGACCCAGTGCCTGTACAACACCCAGCCCGTTACTCAGTTTATGTCTACTCTGGTATTCAGCAAGGATCAAGTTTATTGCCTCTAGTGGATGACTCAGTCCACTCCTTGTGAGATTCCTGTTCACATACTGGCTCGTCTTCTTGGATACACTTACATCACTTATCCTCCTGCTTGTCGCCGTGTGCATGAGGTGGAGAGACCTCGAAGAGAGAGGTTCATGTCTGAGTTATATGCTCCTGGATTTACTATTGGGGGCTTGGAGGTACTTCTTCCTCTCTATGATCAGCTGGTGTGCATCTTCAGATACTTCTTGGTGCCGAGTGGATGTAATAATGATGCTCTCACCATCCTTTGTGCAACCTTCTTATCATGTCTAAGGAGTGCATGGAAGATGAGGATCCGACTGCTTCATATATTGTGGATGTTATGGATATCATTTATCATAATTTGTACTCTGCTATGATTGGTGGGAACACCATTCCCTATGGTCCTTACATCATGATGCTTATCAAGGATGTGATGAAGAAGGATTTTGCTGAGCTACCCATGGAGCCTCACAAGGTCAAGAAGCTGTACATCAAGAGGAAGAAGGTTACTCCTGCTACCCTCGTTCCTCCATCTGAGGGTGGTTCCTCTATGGGGGGTATGCCCTCTTCTAGTGCTCAGTATGCTCAGCCTACTTCCACTCCTGGTTCCAGCACTCTGGGCCATGTCAGGAAGCTCTCCTGGTTCCAGCGCAATGTGCTGTGCATGAAGGTGGACAATCATAAGTAACAGTACAGGGCCTATTGAAGGGACACAACGATGGCCAGTACCCAAAGTTAGATTCTTCACCACGTGAGTGGTGCTACTGGTGATCTTCCTGCTCCTCGTGTTGCCCAGTCTTACACTGAGTGGTCTGCTGATGATCGCACACCTTGGGAGCGCATTGAGGAGGCTCTCCGTACCACTTCTGCTTCTACTTCCAGATCTCCTGGTGATGAGTATGATGATGAGGATGATGAGGAGACCGATAATGATCTGGAGAGGGTTGCTGAGGGAGATTCTGACGCTTCTGCCGGAGAGTCTTCTGAGCATTCTGATACTTAGACCATGTTGGGACGTTAGTAGAGTTATTTCTCTCCATTTTGGTGTCTCGATGCCAAAGGGGGAGAAATAGCTACTAGGTCACGGGATTTGCATGGGTTACGCTTTTACCATTTCGTGAGAGCTTGTGTCCATTTAGTCTTTATTTTCGTGAACTTTGCTCATTTTATTATCGTTTAAAACTATATGTTATTATGTTATGAGATTATGTTGGCTATCAAGGATGTTATCTTGGATTATCTATTGTTAGTGGTTATCTGGATTATCTATGTTATGCTGAGGATATATTCGTTATTGTGCTTGGTTATTCTTGATATCATCTCTACGCACAAGGTATACATTTCCATCTTATTCTCAACATATATGTGATATTGTTACTTTGGCATGTTTGCTACCTGTAGGAAATTGCTCCCCGTATAGCATTGCATCTATTTGCATTTAAGGCAAACAAAAGATATGCCGATAGATAGGGCACTTTATTTCAAACATGCTCTCGTCAAGGTTTTATTGCAAATCTTAGTATTGTCATCTAACACCAAAAAGGGGGAGATTGAAAGTGCATTTCATTTTCCCGGTGTTTTGTGTGTTAGTTAACAATACTAAGTACACTATTTACCGAGGTGTTTAGTGTGCAGGTGTTATATTTAACATCGGCATCGATCACCGAAAAAGTCCAGTGAAGTTTGGCCTGAAAGATTTGGGACAGAAGTCAACCGGATTATTTGGAACCTAATTATTCGGAGGAGTCGGATATTCCGGTTAGGAAAATTCCAGACCATTTTCAGGACAGAGATGAGTCGGATTATTGGAACCGGATTATTAATGTCCAACCGGATATTCCGGTTGTGGAGTTTTTGCTCGGAAAAAATGACAGAGATGGGCCGGATTATTGGTACCGGATTATTCCAGAGGAGCCGGAATATCCGGTACAATTGCCTGCGCGGGACAGAGACGAGCCGGATTATTGGTACCGGATTTTTCATGGGCAACTAGATATTCTGGTTGAAGTGAGCTGTGCTCGAGCAGAACAGCAGACCGGATATTCCAGAACAAACTTGGACCGGATATTCCGGTCCCCAAATTCCATTAAAACGGCTAGTCTTGGGGAGGGTGTATAAATACCCCTCCTCTTCCTCCTTGAGCTCTAGTTTTTCCCCAAGCATTCAACAGCATTTAAGAGCTCACCAAATCCCTCATAACTCCTAATCCCTCCACCCAATCTTGAAGATCTTTGGAGGATTGAAGGAGAAGGCCCCGATCTACATCTTCATTGTGCCATTCTTCATTTCCTCCTCTCTAGCTAGAGGGATCTAGCCTAGGATTTCCTCTTGTGGAGAATCTAGGCATCGTGATACTTGTTGGTGATTCAAGAAGATTTAGGAGCCCCCAATTCGGTTGTGGGTGTGTGCCCCAAGTTGTTTGTAAAGGACTCGATCCCCGCCTCAAAGGGGTTGAATAGTGGAAGGTGAACTAGGCCTTTGTGGCGGAGTTCATCAGAGAATAGGGTGAGGCCTTTGTGGCGTTGAGTAGGCCTTGGTGGCGAGCTCACACCCCTCCAGTGAGACATATTCCCTTAACAATGAGGAACTCGGGAATACATCGCGTCTCCGTGTGCTCCACTCTGGTTACCTCGTTCCCTCACTCCCTTTACTTATTGCTTGTTTTGTGTTTATTATTATCCTTGTCATATAGGTAAATTCACCATAGTCGCATTATCTAGAGAATTTACCTTTGTGTCAAGCCTAATTGTAAGAGAAAAATTAAAATTGGTCATAGCACCTATTCACCCCCCCTTCTAGGTTCCCATACTTTACTTTCAACAAACAACACAATCCATTTAAGAAGGAATTCACCTTATCATGAACAAAAGTGAGGCTCAATATTTTCTTCCAAATTCTGCGTGCTATAATAGGGGTCCATGAGGAATTTTCATCCTTGAGTTGGAAGGAAATATTGAGCCTCACTGTTGTTCGTGATAAGGTGAATTCCTTCTTAATGGATTGTGTTATTTGTGCTTATAAGAATGTTATACTACGTAAGCTAAGCGTTATGTATTAGCATAGTTATTGTTAACACAAACATGGATGGAGGAAGACATCAAGACTTGCTGGAAAACAACATGGAGATGATGGAAAACAAGCTTACAAGTGTTGAAAACAAAAGTTCTATGGCGAAAACAATCATGCAAGCGGTGAAAACAATCCTACAAGTGGTGAAAACAAATGTCCAAGGATGAAAACAAGGGGAGGGCTCCTCCATAGGGTTAAATGCGCCATAGTGAAAGTCCTAATTAATTTAGGCATGGATTGTATGCCATATTGGGCCGAATCCCTTAATGTGGGTCGGTTTGTATCCATCTTAGAGTCCAAGTTGTGTTTGAGTCCAAACCCAAGTCAGGTCTTAGGGGTGGTGCGCAATTGGCCCTTGGCTGCACCCCCTCTCCCTTATAACCCTTCAACCTGCGATTTGAATAGGGAGACCAAGTTAAAATTAAACCCTAGATTGCACACTTGAACTATGTTTATCTGAAATTATGCCCACCGGTTTGGTTCTGTTACCATTATAAATTCTACGTGCTATCCGCTTATCCATTGGGAATTAGTAGATACAAGACAACTCGTAGTCATTGATTACATTGTGCAAAGGGATTGAGAGCTGTTGCATTGGCATCAGGGATCAGCAGGAGAGGTTTCAGCAAGACACAATTTATCATATCAAGTTATCGTGTGAGCTATTGAGAAGTCATTGAGTACGGTACAATATCCTTCTCAATTAAACGAGTACGATGTCCTTTAGTCCTCTTTTATCTACATTCTGCAATACACAAATTTTCTTGCTGCACAATAGGAGGTGAAGGTGGCACAAAATCCTCCTCATCAATTTCAGTTTCCTCCTCATCCAGGTGTTCTAGCTCCACTTGTAAACAAACTCGTGGTTCGTCCTCATCAGAAGAATCTGGCATAACATCAATTGGCAAACTGTCCTCATACATAAGATTCATTAAACACAACACTCCTGCTAAAGAAATTCTTTTTGGTTTCCGGGTTCCACAACTTATATCCTTTTACACGAGAACCATAACCAAGAAATAAGCACTTAATAGCTCTAGGCTCTAACTTTCCAATATCAACATGAGCATAGGCAGTGTAACCAAAAATTTCAATTGTGAATAATCAACCGGCTCACCAGACCATACCTCAATAGGAGTTTTCTTGTCAAGTGGGATGGATGGTGACCTATTGATCAAATAGCAGGCAGTGTTGGCAGCCTCAGCCCAAAAACGCCTGTTCATACGGGCGTTGGACAACATGCAGCGAGCTTTGGACATGATCGTCTTGTTCATCTGATCAGCTACACCATTCTGTTGAGGTATGTACGGGATGATGTGATGCCTGACAATGCCTTCCTGCACACAGTAATAATCAAAAGCATGCGGACAAAATTCGCGACCATTGTCAGTACGAAGGAACTTCACCTTTCTTTAGTTTGCTTTTCAATCATAACTTTCCACTCTTTAAAAGCAGCAAAAGTATCATCCTGAGTTTTCAGGAAATAAGGCCAAACTCTTCTAGAGTAATCATCGATGATAGTAAGCATATAACGAGCACCACCATAAGAGGGCTTGCGTGAAGGCTCCCACAAATCAACATGTGCATAATCCAATGTACCTTTAGTGGTATGAATGGAAGCATTAAATTTAACTCTCTTATGCTTACCAAACACGCAATGTTCACAGAATGGCAACTTACTGATATTGCAGTTCTTCAGAGGTTCTCTCTTCACCAATTCTGCCATACCATGTTCACTCATGTGTCCAAGTCGCTTATGCTTAAGGTTCGTTGTACTTGGATCATCATTAGTAAGAACAGCAGAAGTACCAGACAAAGTGCTACCTCTGAGGATATATAACTTGGCAGAATTCATATCACGAATCATAACAATGAAAGAACCTTTTGATACCTTGAGGCGTTAATCCGCTCATGCGTACTTGTACCCATGACAGTCAAGGGTACTCAACGAGATCACATTTCTCGCCATGGATGGTATGTGTTTTACTCCTGTCAATGTACGTGTCATCCCACCATGGGTCTTGATCTGAACAGATCCAACGCCAATAATGTGACATTTGTTGTTGTTACCCACACGCACAATGTCGAATCTCAGACTCTACAAATCCCTCGGGTGAAACCATAGGGTTTCGAATAGGAGAACCCATGAGCGCTGGTGGCGATCGTCGGCTAAACAGGGGGCAAGATTTACCCAGGTTCGGGGCCCTCGTAGAGGTAAAACCCTTACTCCTGCCTCTGTCGATCTGTATTAATCGAGTAGATCGGTTACAATGATGGTGGCTCAAGTCGAGAGTATGATCTCGAGCTCAAGGCTTTGGTGTTGCGGTGTTTCTTGGTCCTCTTCCGGTGGCTCTCCTGGCCTTATATAGGTGGCCAGGTCTCGAACCCTACCCGGAGAGGACTCGAATTCTAACCCTAGGTCGGTTACAGGTTTCCTAACTTAACCCGCAAGGCAGTGCGTGTGGGCTTCACGTGGGCCTTCTGGAACACACCAAGGGCTCCTCTTCTTGGGCCTTAACCTTGGGCCTGAGACGGGGTGTCCTTACCCACAGGGTCCAGGATCCATGCCTTTGTCAGTAGCCCCCGAGCGTTTGCTCGAGTGGGATTTTTTCAGTCGAGTAGACGGTCAAACCTTTTTCGGTCTTTCTTTCTTTCGGATAACCAGTATGGTCGTTTTCCTGTTTAGAGGGTGCGTACCCTATGTAATGAATTTTTATACCCGAGTATCGAGTAATACAAGTGTATGTTTTTATGGATTTTTATCGCAGTAGGATATGGCACAGTAGCTCGGCTCTCCCGAAAGATCAGGGCCAATTAATTGCAACTAGGGAAAAAACAATTCTGGCCTACACAGGTTCGAGACCTCCGACTCAAACCCGATGAGGTGATTGTTGTGACTTGGCCGTTGTGGTCTTATCGAGTGGAACTTAACCTATGGGGGTACCCGGCGCGTCCGCTGGGATTTTTCTTCGTGTTGTTGACACGGAATCATACCGGAGGACGCAGCTTGAGTGCGATTCCATGCCCTCAAGAGATATCTTTCGGGTCTTACCTTCATATTCGAAAGAATATGGCATCCGGATGTGCCTAGTCGGCTGAACAATCCAGGTTTTATGATGTATAAATATCATGTGAATGAAAAGGCAGGTTTTGCCTATTCGCATAATTTTTGAATTAGTAGTTCTTTATCCATACGAAAGAGTTTTCGTGTTCGGAGTTTTATGCCCTTATGAAAGAATTTTCATGTTTGGGATGTTGCGGCCATACGAAAGAGTTTTCGTGTGTAGGGTATTTTTCTCTGTTAAAGAGGTCTTGTTTCATGATTCATCCATGAGAGAGTTTCTTCTATTCGAAGGAGTTTGTTCATACGAAGTTATTTTCGTGTTTGAACCTTCCGTTCAAAAAAATTCTTCAGTTTGATGATGCACGCTATGACGTCATGGCGCACTTTTATCCTCCCGATGGGATGTGACGGAGTGACAGCAGAAGAGCTGGCCCACCTAGTCAGCTTTTTGACCGGGAAACGAGGCGTCGTTCCCGGTTTTCACGCAAACCGTGCAGTAAATGCGCACGATCTTCTGTTAAGATCGTGGCAGGAAACAGCGGTCACCGCCTCCTCGTTTCGCCTTCGCACGTGGTGGCTACGTTGGACGCCACGTGGCGCATCGAGTGGCCTGGATCGAGTAGCTCCATGTATAAATACGGGTCTTGGAGAAACGGTGAAACTTTCCTACCCTTCGTCTTCCAGTTCATCTTCTTCCTCGCGCTCGTCTTCTTTCTCCTCTCAAGCTCGTGCTAGCAGTCATGGCAGGCGGCAAGAAGCGCGCCACCGTTTCGTCATCGAGGGCCTCATGAGATGGCTTTGCGCCACCCGCGCCACGCTCAGGTGACTGGCGCTCTCCCAACACCACGGCTAAGAGCCTCAAGGGGATGCAGCGGGAAGGGCTGCTGCCTCCGGAAGCGGAGAAACTGGTTCTCCTCGGCAAGAAGGATGAGGTACCCAATCCCCGCGCGAACGAGCGCGTGATCTTTGCAGATCACGTGTCGCGCGGGCTCTCTCTCCCTCTCCATCCTTTTTTCATCGCGTTGTTGTATGTCTATGGCATACAACTTCATGATTTGCCTCCAAACGCGATACATCACATCTCTTGCTTTATCGTTCTTTGCGAGTGCTTTCTGGGCATTCTCCCCCATTGGGGCCTTTGGAAGGCCATCTTCAAGGTGCGCATCTTCCGCGAGAAATCGTGGGTGGAGACCGAGCTCGGGGAGCCGCTGCGCACCGGAGGTTTCGGGATCCAGGCGAGGCCAGAAGTTGGCTACTTCACCATGCACTTCATCGACTCCGCCCAGGGATGGAGGAAGAAATGGTTTTATGTAAACGACAACAGCGCGGGTGGAGTCAACGAATTCCATCCGTTCGCTGTTCTAAAGAGGCGGAAGTCCTAGGCGCACAAACTCTCGGTTGAAGAGAGCCGAGTAGTTGCTCCCCTACTCGCCAAGGTGGCTATTTTTCGTGACCAAGCCGCAGGGATTGCGCTGAACGGACTACACTTGGCGAGTGTATTCCTCAAGCGCCGGGTTCACCCCTGCAGGATAGGCCATCCGCGATTTGGGAGTACCAGGGCGTCGAAGATTCCAGTCTACTGAGCCGTGAAGAATTATCGAATGCCGAATTCGAGAAGAAGATCGCGGCTATCACCAATCTGAAGGAGGGCGACAGCTGCCCCATCTGCCTGGTACATGCTTTTGAAGCCTCAAGGCCACCGCCAGCCGAAGTAAGTGTTGACTCTGTTTGTCTTCTTTTCTTTCCCTTGCTTTGAGACTTGGTCGGTTGACTTTTCCTCTCGTTTTTCTTCTACCTTTATCTTTATAGAGCCTATCCGTGGCCACCGACTACCCGCCAGTGTCTGGGGAGGAGGCCACGGATTTGTTGGCGAGGAACCTGGACGGCCCGGCCGATACCAGTGTTGCCAACGCTTCTTCGAGTTCTGAGCATGATTCTTCGGATGACGCGGAGGATTTAAATGGCGGTCTCCTTCACCGTAAACGCCGTCGGGTAGAGGATGATGAAGCGACCTCCAAAGATAATTCTTTGGAGGAATCACCCGAGAATGCTCCTATCCTTGTCACTCCATTGCGCACGCGCCCTCCTTCCCCTTCATTCCCAGCTATCCAAACTGCCTGGAATGCGGATATGTTGGACGAGGAAGACGATGACGAGTAAGTTTTCCTTGTTTGTTCTTTAGTCGAACATTTTCTTTTGCATCTTTTCTGACTTATTACTTTCATCTTAGCTTGCAAGCTATCATCCCTCGCAGGTTCGTCTCTTCTCTTCCCGTTGAAAAGAGGAGGAAAGCAGGAATTGCGGCTGAGACTCTCACCATCGATACTGCCCGGGATTCACCGAGCGTAGCCCCCAAGGCGGCGACTATGGAGTATACACTTCCTAGTTTTGCTGCTGGGGCTTCGATTCCGAAGGAGGTGTCGGGTAGCTCGGCGGATCCTCTTTCTTCTGCTCAGGGCCAGGTAAGCCTTGCTATCTGACTCTTTAATGCTTTGTCAACTTCGAATTTATCGGGTGCACGTCAGTGCTCCCGATGGGAGTAGCCCCCGAGGCTGTAGTCGATAGCATGCGATCGGCTACAGGCTCAGAAATTGTCTTTTCCTTCTTCTTAGTTTTATCGGGTGCACGGCAGTGCTCCCGATGGGAGTAGCCCTCGAGGCTATACTCGAATGTTTACAATCGGGTATAGGCTCAAATTTTACTCTTCTGATTCTTCCGTCTTCATGTTTTTTGCAGTCGGTTGTTGACTCCCTTGCGGCGATTGGTCGCCGCGTAATTTTCGCTGAGTCGGAATGCGGGATCCTTCGAGCGGATCGTGATCGACTCGCCTCAGAGAATGAACTCCTAAAAAGTAAATTCTTCATCTTCTTTCGTTTTTATCTTTGCCTCCACCAATATCTGTTTTATGACGATTATTGCCGGACAGCTCAAGTCGAGTCTATGGAGACTGAGAAGGTGAGCGCCTCTACTCGGGCAGCTGCTCAAGAGGTCGATGTGGCGTCCATTCGACAAGAACTCGAGGCTTCCCGCACACAATCGACTGATCTTGAAGGGAAGCTTGCGGCTGCCCAGCACGCTCTGAAGATCTTGGAGGATGCTGGCACTAAGGCGGATGCTGACCTTGTCACCTTCCTTCGCCCTCTCGCCGAGCGTTTCGCGGGTAAGCTGTTTTTATCTTGCAATTTTGTCTTCTATCCCGGTGAGTTTTTTGGGTCTTGAAGTTTTTCCTTTGTAGGTCTTCTGGGTGCTCCTCTGGAAGTTCCTGGAGTCCAGCGGGTGGACGCGCTGATGGACTCCCTCGCTCAGCTCAGGAGGCATGCCGAAGGAGTTTGCACCTTGGTTGGCAATGCCACCCAAGTGTTGACACAGCTACATGGTCGCCTCCTCGTCAATGATGTGTCTCCACCCGCGCTAGGTGACCTGCTGAAGATCTTCTCGGAGAGCAATCTCCTTGATGCCTACGCGGTCGCTCAGTCGGAGTCTGGGGCGAAGACGGCCATCCAGTTCGCGCTGGCGCATGGAGTTAGCGGCTTGGAGGAGGCCTACTCGGATCTCCCTGTCGATCCTTCCACGGGCAAAAAGTTAGGGTTTCGTCGTTTTGGCGAGCCAGCCGGAGTCCTTGCTCGGAAGTTATCTGCGTTGTTTGCTCGTCTTAACGGAGGGACCACTGCCGCGAGTGGAAGCACCAGTGTAGCTCCTTAGTTTATCTTTCTTTTACTTAATCGCCTTGATTGTAATGAACCTTGGGATGTGCTCCCGTATTTCCATTGTCTTAATCGAGATGTTCTTCTGAAATGCTTCCTGCAATTGTGTGTTTCCTCCCGATGGGAGTAGCCCCCGAGCACTCGTCAAATACGCGACTAGATATATCTCGAATAGGGCATCTTACTCCTTTCCTTGTACTCCTCCAGGTTGCTGGGGTTGCCAAGGAATCGTCAGGTGGACGTGCAGTTCCAGCAAATCCTCTTGTTGCCGCTGTTGGGACCTATGCAGGTCTTCGTGATCGGGTCCAGGAGGGTGAGCGCAAGCTGAAAGCTTTGCGCGAGGTAGCCGATGTGGCGAAGTCCAAGCAAAAACTGGCGATTGAGCGCGAACAGTTTTTGATGGACGAGTTGGCTTCTGTCGCTAGAGACTTGCTGTGTAAGTAATACAACCCCCGAGTCTTCTTTGTCTTGTTTCCTTGTCTGATCGCGTATGTTTGCTCTTCAGTTGTTAAGCGGGATGATAGGGAGGAAAAACAGTGGGTAGAAAACCACATTCTTCAAGAAGCTGGCAGCTCAAAGCCTCATGCGAATACTTTTTGGTCTGGTCGCAGTCGAGGCTTTGTGTTGGCTACTTTGAAGTTCCGAGTCATCTAGGCAAAGGTTCTCGTGAGTTCTTTTCCTGAGGTCTTGGTCGCGGTGAACGCCGCGTTCTATCCGCTGCAAAGGGGCCCTGAAGATTGGAGCTATCTCCTCAGGCTGTTCGGGCAAGAGGGAGAGATTCGCGAGTGTGTTCGCAATCAGATGACTTGCGGCACGGTGGTGGCTCTCTCCTTCGTTCGGATATGGCATCCTGAGGTGAACTTTAATTCCATAGCTAGACTCCCAGATGGTCCAGTCGATGACATTTCGCCGCATTATGATGTTGTTTGTCTTGCAGCGGAAGAAATTATTCGATTGACCTCTCATGAAGTAGATAGAGTGTTGGCAGCTGAGAATGCTCAGCGCCATGATTGATTGTAGGATGTATATATCCTGTTATGATGTATAGTTTGTAAAAACTGCTGTAAGGTGTGTAATCTTGTATTTATAAATTTTCTTGTTATGCTGAGTTTAGGCGTAGCCCCCGTGTGTTTATGGGGTGTATACCTGTGACTTTTTAGCATGTAAGGATGAATAATCTTCGAGTGAGTATGGTTGAGAAACCATGTATTTTATTGTGATGACTGAGAAGCCATGTATTCGAGCTACAAGAGTGGCTAATATAGCCTTATTATTGCGAGAAAAGTAAATCTAAGGATAGAATTTGCGGATGTGTGCGATATTCCAAGGATTGGAATAGATTCCTCCAGTCGATGGGTTCTTCATCCTATAGGCTCCACCTGGGATAACTTCATGTATGATGAAGGGTCCTTCCCATGGTGGCTCGAGCTTGTGTCCCTCCTTCTGCTTGAGTCGCAGCACTAGATCTCCTACTGCGAATGCTCTGTGGCGTATGCGGCGACTATGATAGTTTCGCAGTGATTGTTGATATACTGCAGATCTTGCGAGCGCAATGTCGCGCATTTCATCGAGTACGTCCATATCTTCCGTGAGTGCCTTGTTGGAGGTTTCTTCGCTGTAGGCAACAACCCGTGGGGCGCTGAATCTGACATCCTCGGGAAGGACTGCTTCTGCCCCATATACCATGAAAAATGGTGTGTAGTTTGTGGATCGTTTGGAGTTGTGCGGAGGCTCAATAGTACGGAGGGTATCTCTTTGGCCCAATGTCCTGCTGCTGGGTGCAGACGATCGAGTAGACGTTTCTTGATGCCAGCTGAAACTAAGCCGTTGGATCTTTCGACTTGTCCGTTCGTTTGCGGATGGGCAACTGAAGCAAACTTGAAGTTGATGCCCTTTTCCTCGCAGAACTATTGTGTTTCCTTTGCTGTGAAGTTTGTGCCATTGTCTGTAATGATGTCGTGTGGTACTCCAAATCTGCATACGATGGAATCGAGGAACTTGACGGCGTATTAAGCACTAGCCGAGGTTACTGGCATGGACTCAATCCACTTGGTAAATTTGTTAACTGCGACCAGCAAGTGTGTGTATCCGCCCGGCGTGGACTTGCATAGTGGTCCTACCATGTCCAGCCCCCATTGTGCAAAGGGCCAGGCGATGGGTATCATATGCAATTCCGTAGCGGGTGCGTGTGGTCTTGGTGCAAATCGCTGGCAAGCGTCGCACCTGTCGACCAGCTCCTTTGCATCGGTGGCTGCCGTGAGCCAGTAGCATCCTGCTCGGAAGGCTTTTCCCATGATTGCTTTCCAGCTGGAGTGATGTCCACAGTCTCCTTGGTGGATGTCTTGGAGTAATTCTTTGCCATCTTCGGTTGCAATTCAGCGCTGAAGTATACCCGAGATGCTATGTTTGTATAATTCTCCGTTGACCATCCGAAAGGATTTACCGCGTCTGATTATCTGTCGAGCCTCGCGAGGATCGGCCAGGAGCTGCTTGGCGGACAAGTAGTCGAGATATTTCTGCGTCCAGACTGGCTCGAGATGAAAAACTTGCCGTGATATGTTATGAATAAGCTCGATGATGGCAACTTGCGGGCTGACCTCTGTTTCTGGTGCTGCGGGTGCTCCTGCAGTTTTTTTGACTTTGACCGATCGCTTAGTCATCCGTTCGAAATATATCCCTGGCGGTATGGGTGTATTTGTGGAACCCATGTTTGCCAGCCTATCTGCTTCTTCATTGCTGGATCTCGCAATGTGCTTCAGCTCGCATCCTTTGAACCTTCCTTCGAGTAAGTTGTACATGTCACGATATGCGACCATGTTTTCAGCAATTGTGTCGCATTCTTTCATTGTCTGCTGCACGATGAGATTGGAGTCGCCGTAGATCATTAATCGGGTGGCTCCGCAGGTGACTGCCATCTTCATCCCATGCAAGAGGGCTTCATATTATGCGTCGTTGTTCGATGCTGGATCATCGGGTGGAAATTCCAATCGTAGGACGTATTGCAGCTTGTCTCCCCTAGGCGATATGAGGACGATTCCAGCTCCTGCTCCTTCATTTCTTTTGGACCCGTCAAAGTACATTATCCAGTTGCTCGTGTACTCAGGCGGTCCGGGCGTTTGTAGCTCTGTCCACTCGCTTAGGAACTCCACGAGTACCTGGGATTTGACTGCATTGCGTCCTGCATAGGTGATGTCCCAAGCGCCCAGCTCGATGCTCCATTTTGCTATTCTTCCGGATCCCATAGGGCTGTTCATATTGTACCGAGTGACGCATCATTAACCACTGTGATGGCGTGTTCCTGAAAATAGTGCTTGAGTTTTCGAGCTGTAAGAACAACTCCATATGCGAGCTTCTGGTAATGAGGATATCGTTGGCGAGAGCACTTCGCTGATGTAATAGATCGGTCGTTGGACTCCGTACGCTTTGCTTTCCTCAGGTCGTTCGACTATGATTGCTGTGCTGATGACCTGGTTTGTGGTAGCTAGGTACAAGTAGAGTGGCTCCCTCTTTTGCGGTGTTGCAAGGACGCGCCTGCTTTGCAACGATCGCTTCAGGTCTGCGAACGCTTGTTTAGCTTCTGGTGTCCCCTCGAATTTGTCTGTTTTCTTCAACAGCTTATAGAAGGGTAATGCTTGCTCCCCCAATCGTGCGATAAACCTGCTCAAGGTAGCTAGTCGCCCTGCGAGCTGTTGGACTCCGCGTAGATTGGTTGGCTACTTCATTGTAAAGATTGCTTGTATTTTCTCTGGGTTGGCTTCGATGCCTCTGGCGGATACCAGGTACCCGAGAAGTTTTCCTGCTGGAACACCGAAGACGCATTTTGTCGGATTGAGCTTGATCCTGTATGCGTTGAGGGCGTCGAATGTTTCTCTAGTGTCCTCGAGGAGTGTGTCCTCTACTCGAGTCTTGATGACGATGTCGTCAACGTATACTTGTACGTTCTTGCCAATGAGCTTGGCGAGGCATTTTTGCATGCAGCGCTGATATGTTGCGCCTGCGTTCTTGAGCCCAAAGGGCATTGTCGTGTAGCAGTATACACCGTGTGGTGTGATGAATGTTGTCTTTTCTTCGTCCTCCTGATTCATCCGGATTTGATTATATCCCGAATAGGCGTCCAGGAAGGAGAGGCGTTGACAGCCTGCCGTGGAGTCTACGATCTGATCGATTCGCGGGAGGGGGAAGTTATCCTTGGGGCAATGCTTATTTAGCGACGTGTAGTCGATGCACACCCGAAGGATGTCAGTGTTCTTTTTGGGGACCAGCACTGGATTTGCTAACCAAGTGGATATCTTGATCTCCCTGATGAATTTTGATGCTAGCAATCTGTTTACTTCTTCTCTAAGCGCTTTCTGCTTGGGTTCTGAAAATCGTCGAATAGTCTATTTGATGGGTTTTGCATCCTGAAAGACTTGAAGTGAGTGCTCGGCGAACTCCCTGGGTATTCCTGGCATATCTGAGGGCTGCCAGGCGAAAATTTCCCAGTACTCACGGAGGAGTTCGACGAGCGCGCTTTCCTATGCTTGCGAGAGGGTGGTTGAGACCATCGTTGTCTTCGCAGAATCTGTCGGGTGCACCTGATGTTTGCGGGTGTCACTGTTGGCGCTGAACTCCAACTCAGGCGCTTTTTTCTTCGTGAGGGGCATCACGGAGTGATCCGTGGTATTTGCCAGCTTTTTCAGTTCTTCTAGCATCACGAAAGATTTTGCGATCTCGTTGAATTCAATGTCACACTTGTTGGATTTCTGAAAATCTCCGTCGATGGTGATTACACCATATTCTCCGGGTAGTTTGAGCTTCAGGTACGCGTAGTGCGGTACTGCCATGAATCTGGCGAACGCTGTTCGACCAAGAATGGCGTGGTACTGTGAGGGCCAGTCGACGACTTCAAAGTCAAGGAATTCTCTTCTGTAGTTTCTTTGGGTGCCCAGCACAACTTCCAAGTTAATTGTTCCGAGTGGACGGATATCCTTTCCCGTAACTATCCCGTGGAAGGATGTTTCTGATTCCGCAAGGCCATCCAGGTTCCTGTTCATCCGACGGAGTGTGTTCGCGTAGATAATGTTGATGCCACTGCCACCATCCATGAATACGCGGGCCAAGTCGTAGTTGCCAATCTGCGCTTGGATGACAAGAGCGGCGTGTCCTGGTCGATAGAGTCGTGGTGGGTGGTCTTTCATCGAGAATGTGATCGGTTGGTCCGCCATCTTCAAGTATTCGGGCTTTGTTGGCGAGATGGACATACCTTCTGGATCATTGCTTGTTGTCCTGCCGGGTTCGGGTACGCGTTGGCTCCGGCGTTTTGTGCAGGTGGTGCAGGCAGTGCAGCTAACGCCATGTTTGGATTTGCTGGTAGAGGCAGGGGTTGTGGCGGCTGGAATCCTTGGTGTCCTGCTCCTGGAAGTGGTGGATAATTTTGACTGGCTGCCGGTCTGCTTTTTCTCGAGAAGGCCTCCGAGATTTCAATAAACTTTCGGCAATCCTTAAGAAGGTGTGTTGCCTTAGTTTTGTTCGTGCGCTTATCTGTAAATAGATGTAGCGAGCAGTATGCATCGAGGTCCTCCTCGAGAGTTTTGTCTTCAGCCTTTGGTCTCCACTCGCGACTTCCACGGCGGCCGGTGTCGCGACTTCGTGTGAATTCCGCCGCTACCATCTCCTCTCGATCCTCGTGATCGTAATATTTCCTCCTTTTTCTTCGGCCATGGCGGTCTTCTTCGTGTGCAGGCGATGATGCTCTCTCATTACGCACTGCGTCTTCTCCGTTAGCCCATTTTGCGGCTATGATCATTAGCTCCCCAATAGTTTTGGGTGCGGCTCTGCCTAGTTCTTCTCTGAAAGCAGTTCTTCGGGCGCCTTTCGCGAAGGCTTCAATCGCCAGTTCTTCCGAGATGTTTCCCGCGGTGTTCCTGAGCGTGGTCCAACGCTGGATATACTCGCGGGTGGACTCGCCGCTTTTCTGCTTGCAGGCTCGCAGTTCTTCAATGGTGGCCGGCCTCTTGTAGGTCGACTGGAAGTTTTTGCAAAAGTCACGGTGTAGGTCGTCCCACGATGCGTAACAGGATCTTGGTCTCCCTTCTAGCCAGCTGCGGGCAGCGCCGACGAGATGTAGATTGAGATATTGCATAGTCGTGTTCTTGTTCCCACGTTGGCATTTTACTGCTGTGAGGTAATCGTTTAGCCATTGAGAGGGCTCGAGTGAACCGTCGTACTTTGTCACTTCTGTGCTGAGCTTGAATCTTCTGGGTAGAGGTGCTTCGCGGATGCTGCGGGCAAAGCAGAGTGCACCGTAGGTTTCGTCATCCGAAGAGCCGGACGAAGAGCACTCGCGATATCGTGATGCCCTTTCCTTGTCCACCTTATTTTGTGCGATGTCCGATCGCGCGTCATATCCTGGCCGGTCGCGGTCAGTGTTCTTCCTTGGCTCCTTGCTTCGTTTTCGCGAGCGGCTGCTGTGATGTCGCGAGCTTTTGTCTCTCGGGCTGCCTTCGCTGCTGCTTCGACTGTCGCCGCGACGTCGGGCTTCTTTTCCTCGACCGCGACGTGGCGACTTGTCCCTTCTTGGCGAAGAGCTCCTATGCTTGCGCGACGCCTCTTTTTGTTTCTCCTTCTCTTTCTCCTATTGCTCCTTCTCCAACTTCTCTGCGGCCTTCCTGCGGTCGTAGGAGGCGAGCCTTGCGGCTGCCAGTCCTAGCCCCTTGCGCACGTGTTTATACTGTTCAGCCCGAGGATCGCTCTCCGTCGGCTAGTTCATCTGCATGTAGGTTGCTGCGGCCAGGACCGCGGTGGCTGGAGTTTGCGGGTAGACGTTCCCGTCGTCATCAACCCTCATGAGGGAAGGTGCGACTGACCTGCTGGTCCCTCCTAAGGACTCGATGTCCCTGGATGTTGACGCATATCCCTTCCTCACGGGTCGGGTACCGACCGAGGGGGCTAGGGACAGCTCAGCTCGTCGTTGACTCGGTTCATCTGCCGCTCTTCTTCGACGGGCCAGATCTATTCGAGCGTCCTTGATAGTTGCGGCTGCTCTCACTAGATGATAGTGGTAGGCAACCATGTCTTCGTGTGGCGCTTCCGCTGCGGATGGCTTGCTCGTTCGTATAGCCTCCATGGCTCGGTCCCAAGCTTCCCGCGAGACGCCGATTATGATGCGCTCTGCCGCGCTATGTTCGGTTTCCTGAGGTTGCTCCGATCCTGCCATGCAGACTTGAGCCAGTCGTGGCTCGTGCGTCCTAGGCGTAGATCGGAAAGCCCTTTGGACTCGAGAAGGTTCCTCTATCGAGAGGGTATGGTAATCATTGGTGTTGAAGCGGACGGATTCGCTGTTTTTCTCCAGATGAAAGCGCGAGTCGACGGCTCCTGATTCAGATTCTGACTCTTCCGGGAAGTGGAGGATTCCGTCCCTGTTGGTCACGAATTTCAGGCTCCCGAACATCAAGGTGACGCTCCTCTCCAGATATTCGGATACCGGGCGTGATTCCAGCGAGTGAGGGTGACCACGACACACCCGATCCGTATAGGATTGTTCGGAGCCGTAGTCGATGGTTTCCAACAAGAATTGGTCGTCGATGAAGCCGAAGATGCCGGTGATCCAGCGCCCGCCGTTCCCAAAGACAACGCCAATTGTCGAATCTCAGACTCTACAAATCCCTCGGGTGAACCCATAGGGTTTCGAATAGGAGAACCCATGAGCTCTGGTGGCGATCGTTGGCTAAACAGGGGGTAAGATTTACCCAGGTTCGGGGCCCTCGTAGAGGTAAAACCCTTACTCCTGCCTTGTCAATCTGTATTAATCGAGTAGATCGGTTACAATGATGGTGGCTCAAGTCGAGAGTATGATCTCGAGCTCAAGGCTTTGGTGTTGCGGTGTTGCTTGGTCCTCTTCCGGTGGCTCTCCTGGCCTTATATAGGTGGCCAGGTCTCAAACCCTACCCGGAGAGGACTCGAATTCTAACCCTAGGTCGGTTACAGGTTTCCTAACTTAACCCGCAAGGCAGTGCGGGTGGGCTTCACGTGGGCCTTCTGGAACACTCCAAGGGCTCCTCTTCTTGGGCCTTAACCTTGGGCCTGAGACGGGGTGTCCTTACCCGCAGGGTCCAGGATCCATGCCTTCTTCACACAAAATCTCGAGTCTGCACAGCCTCATAAGAACTTAACCAATCTTTGTTACAGCAAATATGAAACACACAAGTAGTATGAAGAATCCACTCATCATCACGGGTAACACATGCAGAAAAAATAACTAAGTATTCACCATCTGAACAACAGCAGCCTTACTATTACCATTACCATCTGAACAACAACAGTAGCCTTACTATTACCAGTAACAACAGCAGCCTTACTATTACAATTACCATTACCGTCGGATTTATTTTTCGGTTGGTATGTACCATTCCTTTTCTCCTTCTTCTGCACCTTCTAGCAATCCTCAATGGTGTGTTGGTTTTCTTACAGTAACTGCAGAACTTGTCTCGTCCTTTGGAATTTGAACTGTCCCTGCCCTTATCTTTGTTGTTGCTATTGTAGTTGTTATCTCGCTGCTCAGGCCTTCCTCGTACCTGCAATGCATCGCTTTTGGAGGATGATGTATTAGACTGCACCATAACTTTCATCTTTTCCCCGGTCAGCATGGCCTCACAAACTTCTGCGAGGGTTAATTCGTCGCGGCTTAATAGTATGGTATCCCGCAGGTTTGTAAACGAACTAGGTAGCGAACATAACAACAGAAGAGCTAAATCTTCATCCTCATATTTTACCTCCATCGACACTAGGTCGGAAACGATCAACTTAAATATCATCAAGTGACTCATCACAGAACCACCATCTTACATCTTGAGCGATAACAAGTTCATATTTACATGCTTCTTGCTGGTTAGATCCTTTGACATGCAGATCGATTCCAGCTTGACCCACAATGCTGCCGCGGATTTCTCCTCCAGCACCTCTTGTGGAATATAATTAGATAGACGAAGTTGAATCAACGACAAAGCCTTACGATCTTTGCGCTTCTCCTCAGTAGTCCATTCCCTTGCTTCCGTATTCCCGAAAGCATCCAACGACTCATCAAGATCCGATGATTGCGATAGAACTGCACGCATCTTGACTTGCCACAGAGAAACCCTCGTCTTGTAGTTCAGCAACGGTAGATCAAACGTCATCGATGCCATCGCGAAACCCTAATCTGAAACAGGCCATACCATGTGCACTCATGTAGAGCTTGGAGAAGATAAAGCATCATATCTTACATGATGTATCTATATCAAGTAGTATTTAATGATTTTGACTCAATACTTGCTTATAATTGGCCTAGCAATCTTTTTTTCCTATGATCTTGTGCAAGCGTTGTATCTTATATAAGATACAACAATACTCTCTTTCATCATTAAATAAGGTGCCACGTAAGCAAATTGCCTATGATCCCGCGCTAAGATATCCCCATTACGGAAGGCCTAAGACTAGTCATAGTGGGGAGTATCATATACAAGTATCATGCACATGATACTAGTATATGATACTACCTCTATAATTCTATTTATTATTTGGTAGAATCTCAATGCAAATATGTGTACAAGATTTACATGCAACTAAATTTTCTAGATTTACGTGTCATGATATGGTATCTACATATGTTACTCTAAACCATCTCTCTCCTCATTAATTACCCGCCACATCAGTTTTTGTGTGGGTCCAAGTTGCATGATACTAGCTATGATATCACCACTATAGCTAGTCTAATGCAGCTGCCAGTTGTCGTCACATTAATATGTGATTTATTTCTCTTCTCAACTAATATATGTGCTTTGACCCGCCAAGGTTAACTAAAAGAATCGAAGAAGACACTTTAAGTTCAATTATTTCAACTAGCAGAGTTATTTATTGTTGGTACATCAATCACTGCTAACTGTAGAGGGTGATACATTTAATATTTTCACTTGAAAAGTACAAGATGCAAGTCCTAACCAATCTTTATAGATATATCCCTATTGTAGAGTTGGATAAATCAAATGGGTGCCCATACAGTGTGTACCTTTTGGTCATATCCCAGCATACATATTATAACGTTGGGAGGGTGGTTAAACGTTCAACACATATGTTTGAACATTGAAATCTACAATATCTAAATGGGAGCAACCCATCAAGTCCATTTCTCTTAACATGCATGGTGTACACATCATCAACCAAATGATTGGTCCACGTCATCAGCTGTATTGCGTTGTTCCTATGTCCGTGTTGCCATTTTTTACTGTACCGCATTTTCTTCGCGCAGGTTGGCAGGTTGGGTGTACACGCTCAGTGCCGCATTGAATTTCTGCATGTTCGGTCCCTACCTGTACTTGTACATCCTGTAGAAAAGGGTCCTGATGCCGTTCGTGTTCCTGGTAACTGGATAATTCTCCGTGTGTTGCTGCGGAACATTTCATGATTTTTTTTAAACTCTCGAGATGCTCTAGAAACAAACGTATGTCATTTTTTTAATTATAAACTATATACAAATCTAAGAATCACCGCCTCACTCTTCAGAAATATCACACATGCATATAATCCAGAAGAAAATTCCTTACGTTCAGTAGTGGAAACAACCCCTCTCGTCCAGGGGGCAGCTGTCCCGGTTGCAACCAAATCCGGGACAAATGCCATGCATTGGTCCCGGTTCGTGCGCCCTGGGCAACAGGAATCGCCTGGGGGCATTGGTCCCGGTTCGTGGGGGGCATATCGGTCCCGGCTCTTGCCACGGACCGGGACCAATGCCTAGCCACAGGCAACGTGGCACGCGCATGAACTATTGTCCCGGTTCAGTCCACGAACCGGGACCAATGCCCCCTTCCCCTATATATATTGCCCCAGCCCCCCACTCTTTCCATCTTTTTTTTTGCTTGGAGGTGTGAGAGAGTGTGGTGTCTTCGACGAAATTCTCGAGCCGCACATAAGCTCACTGAAAATGGTATCTTCGACTGAGGTTAACAAATTATCTTTTTCATCTGTAACTGATACAAAAAAAAGTAGTATTTGTCGATGTACTGTGGTCATCTCTGTATTAATATGTTATTGTAATGTATTTTGATAAACTTAATTATATGATGCAGATGGATGCACGGCAGCGATGGATGTACGGTGACCGACACACTTCCGAGTATATGGCAGGCCTGAATGCATTTCTTGCTGTAGCTCAGGCGAACAAAGATAATGGCTTCATGTGTTGCCCATGTGTTGATTGTCGGAACGTTAGAGAACATTCTTCCGAAAGAATCCTTCACGGCCATCTACTTCGGAGAGGTTTCATGCCAAGCTATAATTGCTGGACCAAGCATGGAGAAAGAGGGGTTGTGATGGAAGACGATGAAGAAGAAGAATAAGATCCTTTGTTCCCTGAATACTACGATACTACAATGGAAGAGAATGCAGAAGAAGGAGGTGATCAAGAACAAGCATCAGAAGAGCCCGATGATGATCTTGGCCGAGTTATTGCTGATGCAAGGGAAGACTGTGAAAATAAATTGGAGAGGTTGAATCTGGATAACATGTTACAGGATCACAAAAAATTGTTGTACCCAAATTGCGAAGATGGTAGCACAAAGCTCGGTACCACACTGGAGTTTCTGAAATGGAAGGCACAGAACGGTGTGACTGACAAGGCATTTGAGAGTTTACTTCAACTAATGAAGCCAAAACTTCCAAAGGATAATGAATTTCCTGAGAGTACGTACGAAGCAAAGAAAGCTCTCTGCCCTCTAGGATTAGATGTGCAGAAGATACATGAATGCATTAATGACTGCATTCTCTTCCGCGGTGAGAAGTACGAGAATTTGGATGAATGTCCGATATGCACTGCACTGCGGTATAAGATCAGAGCAGATGATCCTGGTGATGTTGACGGCGAGCCCCCCGTAAGAGGGTTCCTGCTAAGGTGATGTGGTATGCTCCTATAATACCACGGCTGAAACGTCTGTTTAGAAACAAAGAGCATGCTAGGTTGTTGCGATGGCACAAAGAAGACCGTAAGAAAGACGGAAAGTTGAGGCACCCCGCCGATGGATCGCAGTGGAGAAATATCGAGAGAGACTTTCCAGACTTTGCAGGAGAGGCGAGAAACTTATGGTTTGGTCTAAGTACAGATGGCTTTAATCCTTTTGGGGAGCAGAGCTCCAGTCATAGCACTTGGCCTGTAACTCTATGTATGTACAACCTTCCTCCTTGGTTGTGCATGAAGCGCAAGTTCATTATGATGCCAGTTCTCATCCAAGGCCTGAGGCAACCTGGCAACGATATTGATGTGTATCTAAGGCCATTAGTGGAAGAACTCTTACAACTGTGGGGCAAACCAGGTGTACGTGTGTGGGATGAGAACGAACAAAAGCCATTTGACCTACGGGCGTTGCTTTTCGTAACCATCAATGATTGGCTTGCTCTTAGTAACATTTCTGGACATACAAACAAGGCATACAATGCATGCACACACTGTTTAGATAAGACTGACAGTGTTTTTTTTGGATAAATGTAAAAAGGTTGTATACCTGGGGCATCGTAGATTTCTTTCGATCAAGCATCCCTTAAGAAAGAAAGGAGGGAAGCATTTCAGAGGTGAGGCAGATAACCGAAAGAAGCCTAAGCTCCGTAGTGGTAATGATATATTCGATATGGTCAAGGACCTAGAAGTAATCTTTTGTAAGGCTGCTGGCAGCCAACCAGTTTCGTACGACCCTGATAAGCGTGCACCCATGTGGAAGAAGAAATCTATATTTTGGGAGCTACCCTATTGGAAAGTTTTAGAGGTCCGGTCTTCGATCGACGTGATGCACGTGACAAAGAATCTGTGTGTCAATCTGCTATGCTTCCTGGGCGTGTATGGGAAGTCAAAAGATACGCCAGAAGCACGGGAGGACCAGCAACGTATGAAAGACCCAAGCAACAAGCACACAGATACAGAACGCCATTCCTTAAGCAGCTACGCTCTTACTAAAGCATAGAAGGAAATATTCTTTGAAGTCCTTTACAGTATCAAGGTTCCGTCTGGCTTCTCGTCGAATATAAAGGGGATAATAAACATGGCAGAGAAAAAATTCCAAAACCTGAAGTCTCATGACTGCCACGTGATTATGACGCAGTTGCTTCGGATTGCATTGAGGGGCTTCTACCGGAAAATGTTCGAGTACCCATTGTGAAGCTATGTGCATTCATGAACGCAATATCTCAGAAGGTAATCGATCCATAAATTCTGACAAGATTACAGAGAGATGTAGTCCAGTGTCTTGTTAGTTTTGAGTTGGTGTTCCTACCATCCTTCTTCAACATTATGACTCATCTCCTGGTTCACCTATGTGAAGAGATTCATATTCTCGGTCCGGTATTTCTACACAATATGTTCCCCTTTGAGAGGTTCATGGGAGTCTTGAAGAAATATGTTCATAACCGTGCTAGGCCAGAAGGAAGCATCTCGAAGGGCTATGGAACAGAGGAGGTTATTGGGTTCTGTGTTGACTTTATTCCTGACCTTAAGACGATTGGTGTTCCTGAATCGTGGCATGAGGGGAGACTGAGGGGAAAAGGAACGCTGGGAAAGAAAAAAAAATGATACCCAGGGACGGGCATTCGTTCACCAAAGCACACTACACAGTTCTACAAAATTCTATGTTCATGGCTATGTATCTCGAGGAACACAAGAATATTGTACGCTCCGCAAACCTGGGGAAGGATGACTCATGGATTAAACGCAAACACATGGAGACTTTCGGGAGTTGGTTGCAAACACATCTTATAAATGACAGCATTGCTGAAGATCAGCTGTACATGTTGGCAGGGTCACCATCTTCTACTATTGGGAGTTTTCAAGGGTACGAGATAAATGGGAATACATTTTACACGAGCTCCCAAGATAAGAAGAGAACCAACCAAAACAGTGGTGTCCGCTTTGATACAACAAACGAGAATGGAAAAAATGACACATACTATGGTTACATAGAGGAGATATGGGAACTTGACTATGGACCTTATTTTAAGGTCCCTTTGTTCAAGTGCAAATGGGTCAACCTGAATGGAGAAGGGGTAAAGTTAGACCCGCTTTATGGAATGACAACAGGGGATCTCAACAATATTGGTTACAATGATGAACCATTCGTCCTAGCCAATGATGTGGCTCAGGTCTTCTATGTGAAGGACATGTCCTCGAGACCGAAAAAAAGAAAAAATAAGCAAACAAATTCATCATACGATGAGCCGAAGCGTCACATAGTTCTCTCAGGGAAAAGAAACATCGTGGGAATCGAGGACACGACAGACATGTCAGAAGATTATAATAAGTTTGTTTAAATTCCACCCTTCACAGTGAAAGCTGACCCCACCATCCCGTTAAATAATGAAGATACTCCGGTTACGGCCGAAGCGATCATAAGCAAGGGAGAATTCAGAAGACTAGATAGGGATGTTGGTGATGTGTAATAATAAGCGTGGAATACATGATCATATAGTTATGTTTGATCAGTATTTTGTATTGACCGGTAAAAAGCTGACAACTATGACCAGCCTGATTTCATTACTATCCCAACCAGCGGCACACCCACCCACTTTGTTGTTTCTCTCTCCTCCATCTGTTGGTGATGTGTAATAATAAGCGTGGAATACATGATCCTATAGTTCTGTTTGAGCAGTAATTTGTATTGACCGGTAAAAAGCTGACAACTATGGCCCATATCCGAGTATGAGATAACTGTAGGCAGATATTGCAGGCACACTTCGAAGTGATAGTACGGATGCCATCCTGACAGATATACTTAAAACAGAAATAGATCTTTGGTATAACTGTGGCGAAATTGGACCCATATCCGAGTATGAGATAACTGTCAAAAACAGGCGTCGGGGTCATTTTGTTAGATTCGACTCATCAGAATCCATTTGTAGCTGTAAAAAGTTTGAAAATATAGGTCTGTCGTGTTGCCAGGTACTGAAGGTTCTTGAGATCAGAAATATTAAAGAAATTCCATCACACTATGTTTTGAAAAGATGGCGAAATGATTGAACATTCGAAGGAGAACTATGGCAGGCATCTATTGTTATTCATTGGAGTTAACCACCATAAACAGCCCAAAACAGTTTTGACTGACTGCTTTACATCGATAGGGGATGCAGTTGCTTCTGCTTGGCCAGGGATTGTCCACCGCTCTATCAAAATGCACCGAAAGTATTAAGGTATATATTCCACTATTCGGAAAATACGTGTGGATGCGCGGCTGCACACAGGGCCGGTTACAGCAAACCTGTGCGCAGCCCACATCTCAACGGGGGATACTGAGGAGAGAGAAACAGTTTGGTGAGATAATAATGAAGCCAGGCTGTCATAGCTGTCAAACACTCGATTTGTCGATATTAATTATTCATTGTGTTGCTTGAGGAAGTGTGACGCCCCGAGATCGGGCACTATGCAGATTTCAGCATTCCCGCCAAATCCGCATAATAACCGATTCCAGGTTGCCACTTATGATAACATTACAACAGTTCACGAATATTCCACAATTACAACAGAAACAGTTAGATACAAGATGACTCAAACAAGCCAGGGATACAACTGATACAATACAAAGATCCAAATAATAGCAGAAGAAACAACATAGCGTCCGGCTACGGACAAGATACAAATTGGACTAAGAGTCCTGAAGATAACCGAGAGCGTCCAATCCCTGCCCAGGCCAAGCCGGAGGGATTCCCAAGCTAACGTCGTCAGACTTCAAACCTGTTGACTGCAAGTTGGAATTTGCAGCCACGAAAGAGATTCGTGGGTCAGTACGGTTAAGTACTGGCAAGTGGATAACCCATACTCACAAGATACCGGCGTAGCCAGTCATCACAAGATACAAATACTTTGGGATCAACGGAAAGGAAGGGGTTATTGCAAATAAGCGACAGCAGGCTGCACTAACCAACTACAGAGAGATACTACAACTTCCGGCTAACAGAAAGAAGATAAGATCGAGTATCGTAACCAACTGAAAGTAACTCCAAACAAACCCATCCTGGATCTCGCCCCTTATCCAAAGAAGCAATCCGAGGATAACTCACACAGTTGGATTAATGAATAATGGATCAGGTTGTTGTGTCAATAAGACTATTACTAGTCAAGTTATCATTAGTTAGGTGTAAGTTATTCTGAGTACTTGTTATCCAGTACTTTCACCAAGTCGTCACATAACCGCGGACAACACGGCTTCTCGAGAAGATTTATCCCTGCAGGGGTGTGCTCCAGTACCCGTACACACTCAAGCCACCAACTAAAACTCAGGTTGGCTTGACACGACCCAAACCATCTCTAGAACCCATCCTAGGAGCCACGGAGCTATAAGGTCCCAGCCACGCAGCCGAATACTCAGCGCAGGTGTGCAAAACTCCCGCAGGACACAACACCCCGGCACTCCAGGCCTCGCCCTATATGCATCATCATCATAAGTAACCATGGGGGATCCACCCATTATGCAAGGAGCAAATGGAACACCCGAACTAAGTGTGGCTCTTCGGACAAGCTGCAGATCAGGTCTAAGTCGAGGAGGGTCCCATACTACCACCCGGATGCGGTGAGCACGCTCATCATGGATCAGTAGACAAGACCCTTTTCCTATTAGGGTCGACACTAGCAGGCCTCAAAACCACTTAGGGCCTCCTGCCGGTGCCTTATCAGCATATTATTAATAACAGGTTGATTGATTAACATCGAGCCCCCAGAACATAAAAGTAATCTAGTAACGGAAAGTAACGGGTAACAGACTCGAGCAAAAACAACCTAAGCATGCTAGTAAGACACTGGCTCAACCAAAGGGGGGTGATAGGAGTGGAGGTGAGGCAATATCAAGGTTAAGGGATTCATGTGATGGGTTCGTAATAGAAACAACTACTACTAAGGCTAGCAGAAAGGAACAACGGCAAGAATCGGTAACTAGTGATGAAAGGCAGCCATATGGCAGCAAGTGAGTATACTTGCCTGAGATCCCGCAAGGTAGCAGAACTTGTCGTTGCTCACATCATCTCAACGTCTATCCGGGAAGAAGCAACGAACCTCGAACAATCAACGGAATGCAACAATTACTACTACGGCAAAAGATCCAGCATGATCCTATTTTATATGCATGGCATGGCAAGATGCAACAGGGAAAACAACTTAAACAATTTAATCGGAAACGGAGTCCGGAGAAATAGGAATTGGTTCAAGTTGTTTATCTAACCATCAAGTTAAATGTTGTTTAGCATGGAAAACAATAAAGTAGATGAGTTAGGCAATTTAAATGGAAGGGGCAACAGCTGGAATTAATTAGCCCACACATTCCATATGTTGTCATATAGATGAACATGCATAACCAAAGCTAAAATGCACAAGGCAAGATGCAAACAGGAATATGAATGGCATGAACATGTTAATGACATGAAACTGATTGGAAAACATATTTTATTTGTTTGATTTGGAATTAAAATGAATTAGTTACGAATTTTGGCAATTTAAATTGCATTAAATAAGAGGTGAAACAATTATTCAAATTAATTGTTGCAAACCAGAAAACAAAGTTGATAAACAGAAAGTACATTGAATTTGGACTGAATAACATATTTGGTTTGTGTTATTTGAATTAGGTATGAATTAATTTATGAATTGTTGCAAATTACAATTGAATTATTTGAATTCAAGTTTAAATTGCATTTTGAAAGTTCAAAACAGAAAACAAATTGCATATTTGAAAAGTACAGGAAATTTGGAGTGGGATACATATAAAGTTTGTATTATTTGGATTTGTGGTTTGAAATTTATGAGCATTTGAAGTTTAGGGTTTTATTTGCAAAGGACAGGGACGTGGTTGTGAGGGAAAAACAGTAGGGAGGGGCTTTGTTGCAAAAACTGGAAAGACAGGGGTCCTGCTGCGAAATCTGCCACCAGATCTGGATCTGGCGCAGATCCACAGCCACCCCAGACGATGACAGGCGGGCCCGGGGGCCACGCAGGCGCCACGGGAGCGGGTGGAAGGTGACGTGGCTACGGGGGTCACTGACCCGTGGGCCTACCCCACGCGCGGTGAAAAATGAAGAAAAAGGCCGCGGCCGTGGGGATTCGATCCCGCGGTCGACTGCTCCCGCGCGGCGCTCACTGCCGCTGCGCTACTCGCTCGCTGTGGTTGGTAAGTGATACTGACGAAGGAAAAGGTAACTCGATGACTGAAACTGAAACTTTGAACATATCCATCCGTATCTGAACCTGACAGAACCAGAGGCACCGGTGATCGAACGACGGCAGAGACTCGCGGCGCTGCTCTCGGGTGCCGTGGAGGAGTGCGGTTGTGCGAGGGCCTCGTGAAGATGCCAAGGAACAGAGGGGAAGGGGGAGAGACGGGCGCTCACCACGGATGTCTCGAGGAGGCGGAGCTGCGGCCGACTTACAGCAGCGACAGGGAATCTTCCGGCGACGGCGCGGCGTCCACGGGGATCCTCAGCAGCGGGCGAGGAGACGAGGAGCTTCAGGGGACCTCCACGTTTCCATTCCCCTCACCAACTGCTCCTCGAGGTGCCCAGGTTGTCGCCGCGGTGAGGAGGCAGGAGGTGGAAGGCAATGGTGGTGAGGATGTTTTGGTTCAGAAACGAGAGACGACAGAGGAGCAGGGTAGTTAGATGAGGAGGGAGAGAGGGAAACTGGCGGCGCTAGGGTTGGGGCTAGGCTAGCAGGGGCTAGGGGATACTTAAGGAGGGGGAAGGCCTGTACGGCAGGCCATCGGTGGAGTTGCAGAAGGATCACACGGAGGAGATGGAGTCGTACATGTGGGGGAGGAAGACGACAACTGTTCGACAGGTACCGGGCCAACCAGAGGGAAAAGTCGGCTGTGGGAAAGGAAGAGAATAGATGGGCTTGGGGGGAAGAAAAGAAAGGGGTTGGGCCGGGGTAGGTTTAGCTGTTGCCTCCTTTTCTCTTTTGTTATTTTTTTGTTTTACTGTTTTTTTTTTAGCAATTAGAAAAGGAAGAAAAACATGAGGTTTTGGTTAGTAAAAATTCTAGGAAAATTTGGGTGGGTGTGTTAGGTTAATTTCAAACATCTAACAGGTTTGGAGTTCAAAATGTTTAAGTTTTGTGCTGTTTGTTGAATAAACCAAATGTGAGTGATTTTTGGATATTAAAAAGGGATTATCAAAACCAACACTTTCATAAGGTGACCCAAAAGACTTAAATGGGAACAAGGAAAGAAAGGATATTTTGGTTGTTATTTTTCTTATAGTTTCAAATTGATTTTGTTTGAAAAATATTTGATTTGAATTGGAAGGTGATGTAATTAATTGAGTGAATTAATGGTTTGATTAAACCCAACAAATTTAAAGAGTGATTTGATTTAAATTTTTGAATTAGCCATTATGGTTTTTAACAAAAGGGGGGAAATTTATTAACAGGCAATTTGATTAAATCAATTTCAAACTATTGAAAAGAAACAAATGAGTGGTTTAGTTTGCATGTTTGAAATTGGAAATTTTTGAGCAAGGGTGAAAGTTTAAATTGTTTTGAAATTTTCAGTTGTGATGCAAACATGGTGCAATGCAATGTGAGGCAAATGATGCAAGCAAAACAAACAGGTAACACCCCAGGTGTTACAGACGACACCACTAACAAGGGATTGCGCCCTCGCAATCCATCTGCTAACCCGGGAGGGGAAGGAAGTTCGACTATCGATTCTTCGTGCTTCCGGTTGATCTCCTCGACACCACTAACAAGGGATTCTTGCTCGGAGTGACGACGATGTTCTTCCACCAGGAATCTTCCGATGATCGAACCTATTAGGTTAAAGGCTCAGAAAACGTCCACCCACGTAGGATCCTAACACTTTGAAAGATTGAGTACGAGAGTAGACCCCAAAACAAATAAGATGGGAGGGGAAATAGAATAGGGGTAAGGAGAAAACAAGAATCCTATTGAGATGTTTTTTTTTTCAAAATAGTTTAGCAGAAATAGTTTTTGACACTCTAGAAACAACGACCGTTAGCGAGGTTATCCTACAGGCTTTGCGGACCCGTTGCTTTGATAACCATTCGTATCGAAACAATCTCGGGAATCGGAACCAAGGCTCTGATACCATTTGTGACGCCCCGAGATCGGGCACTATGCAGATTTCAGCATTCCCGCCAAATCCGCATAATAACCGATTCCAGGTTGCCACTTATGATAACATTACAACAGTTCACGAATATTCCACAATTACAACAGAAACAGTTAGATACAAGATGACTCAAACGAGCCAGGGATACAACTGATACAATACAAAGATCCAAATAATAGCGGAAGAAACAACATAGCGTCCGGCTACGGACAAGATACAAATTGGACTAAGAGTCCTGAAGATAACCGAGAGCGTCCAATCCCTGCCCAGGCCAAGCCGGAGGGATTCCCAAGCTAACGTCGTCAGACTTCAAACCTGTTGACTGCAAGTTGGAATTTGGAGCCACGAAAGAGATTCGTGGGTCAGTACGGTTAAGTATTGGCAAGTGGATAACCCATACTCACAAGATACCGGCGTAGCCAGTCATCACAAGATACAAATACTTTGGGATCAACGGAAAGGAAGGGGTTATTGCAAATAAGCGACAGCAGGTGCACTAACCAACTACAGAGAGATACTACAACTTCCGGCTAACAGAAAGAAGATAAGATCGAGTATCGTAACCAACTGAAAGTAACTCCAAACAAACCCATCCTGGATCTCGCCCCTTATCCAAAGAAGCAATCCGAGGATAACTCACACAGTTGGATTAATGAATAATGGATCAGGTTGTTGTGTCAATAAGACTATTACTAGTCAAGTTATCATAAGTTAGGTGTAAGTTGTTCTGAGTACTTGTTAGCCAGTACTTTCACCAAGTCGTCACATAACCGCGGACAACATGGCTTCTCGAGAAGATTTATCCCTGCAGGGGTGTGCTCCAGTACCCGTACACACTCAAGCCACCAACTAAAACTCAGGTTGGCTTGACACGACCCAAACCATCTCTACAACCCATCCTAGGAGCCACGGAGCTATAAGGTCCCAGCCACGCAGCCGAATACTCAGCGCAGGTGTGCAAAACTCCCGCAGGACACAACACCCCGGCACTACAGGCCTCGCCCTATATGCATCATCATCATAAGTAACCATGGGGGATCCACCCATTATGCAAGGAGCAAATGGAACACCTAAACTAAGTGTGGCTCTTCGGACAAGCTGCAGATCAGGTCTAATTCGAGGGGGGTCCCATACTACCACCCGGATGCGGTGAGCACGCTCATCATGGATCAGTAGACAAGACCCTTTTCCTATTAGGGTCGACACTAGCAGGCCTCAAAACCACTTAGGGCCTCCTGCCGGTGCCTTATCAGCATATTATTAATAACAGGTTGATTGATTAACATCGAGCCCCCAGAACATAAAAGTAATCTAGTAACGGAAAGTAACGGGTAAAAGACTCGAGCAAAAACAACCTAAGCATGCTAGTAAGACACTGGCTCAACCAAAGGGGGGTGATAGGAGTGGAGGTGAGGCAATATCAAGGTTAAGGGATTCATGTGATGGGTTCGTAACAGAAACAACTACTACTAAGGCTAGTAGAAAGGAACAACGGCAAGAATCGGTAACAAGTGATGAAAGGCAGCCATATGGCAGCAAGTGAGTATACTTGCCTGAGATCCCGCAAGGTAGCAGAACTTGTCGTTGCTCACATCATCTCAACGTCCTATCCGGGAAGAAGCAACGAACCTCGAACAATCAACGGAATGCAACAATTACTACTACGGCAAAAGATCCAGCATGATCCTATTTTATATGCATGGCATGGCAAGATGCAACAGGGAAAACAACTTAAACAATTTAATCGGAAACGGAGTCCGGAGAAATAGGAATTGGTTCAAGTTGTTTATCTAACCATCAAGTTAAATGTTGTTTAGCATGGAAAACAATAAAGTAGATGAGTTAGGCAATTTAAATGGAAGGGGCAACAGCTGGAATTAATTAGCCCACACATTCCATATGTTGTCATATAGATGAACATGCATAACCAAAGCTAAAATGCACAAGGCAAGATGCAAACAGGAATATGAATGGCATGAACATGTTAATGACATGAAACTGATTGGAAAACATATTTTATTTGTTTGATTTGGAATTAAAATGAATTAGTTACGAATTTTGGCAATTTAAATTGCATTAAATAAGAGGTGAAACAATTATTCAAATTAATTGTTGCAAACCAGAAAACAAAGTTGATAAACAGAAAGTACATTGAATTTGGACTGAAAAACATATTTGGTTTGTGTTATTTGAATTAGGTATGAATTAATTTATGAATTGTTGCAAATTACAATTGAATTATTTGAATTCAAGTTTAAATTGCATATTGAAAGTTCAAAACAGAAAACAAATTGCATATTTGAAAAGTAAAGGAAATTTGGAGTGGGATACATATAAAGTTTGTATTATTTGGATTTGTGGTTTGAAATTTATGAGCATTTGAAGTTTAGGGTTTTATTTGCAAAGGACAGGGACGTGGTTGTGAGGGAAAAACAGTAGGGAGGGGCTTTGTTGCAAAAACTGGAAAGACAGGGGTCCTGCTGCGAAATCTGCCACCAGATCTGGATCTGGCGCAGATCCACAGCCACCCCAGACGATGACAGGCGGGCCCGGGGGCCACGCAGGCGCCACGGGAGCGGGTGGAAGGTGACGTGGCTACGGGGGTCACTGACCCGTGGGCCTACCCCGCGCGCGGTGAAAAATGAAGAAAAAGGCCGCGGCCGTGGGGATTCGATCCCGCGGTCGACTGCTCCCGCGCGGCGCTCACTGCCGCTGCGCTCACTACAAGAAATATGCTGATACATGACGCTCAATTTTCGTCACTGAATCGTCGCCAAATTTCATCCATGACGATCTTATGACGAAAAACAAATCGTTGAAAACCGAGCGTCAGTAATGGTTCACCACGACGATTTTGTAGGAATCGTCATGGACATCCACGACGATACAGGAACGTCATTAATCTATGACGATCCAAAATCGTCGTGAGCAATCCAGCCAGGACAGCTCAGCTCCGACGTGGCTTATCCTACGTGGCAGAATAGTGACGAAATGAAATCGTTGTGAACCTAATTCAGCCCGGTCCATTTTGTTGGTCTGCGTGGGCCTAGCCCAATAACTTGGCCGTTGCTGGTTCTTTTCTTACTTGGGTCTGGGCTTTTTTCATCTATGGGCCTTGGCCTCTATATGATCTTTTTGTTTTTAAATTTTAGAAAGTATTCATTTTACTATTATTTGGGTCGTGGCCTTTTTGAGCCCATATATTTCAGTCCATTCTGAGTATTTAGCACATTGTTTCTTACAAGCATGGGCCTTTTAGCAATCTACTAACTTCTGGGCCTCTGGTTCTTAATGCACAGGATAAGAGGACATTTTTTTTCTTCTCTCTCCAGGTACACATTTCAATCGAATATATCAACGAATTTGAATAAGAAATCAAATTACACATGAACATAAATTTCAGCATTCATGCAACTTATCAGCAAACTTCAGGACTGCAGGACACTAGTGTATAAACAGGAACATTACATTCAATGTTACATAAATAGCAAGGAACATCCATTTCAGAGTTCAAGATCATGAGCTGAAACAAACATCCGAAGCTGCAGTGTACTTCAACATGTAGAGCAATGTGAGCTCCTTTCATGCCCTTCATTCCATCCTTGAGTTCTTGTATCGGGTCAACCTGCAAAAACACCAAAGATACAGCAAAGAAAATAAGAAAATTGTCTTTCTGATAAAAAAGGTACAACACCAGTACAAGCATTGGCACACCTAGCACACTAAATCTAATACTGCATTTCCACAGCAACAAGTCCTCCTTGAAATTGGACCAACTATATTATCTAACCTATCAAAGGATGCAACAACAAAATAACTTGCTTTAAACACACTTATGCCTTCCAATTTTAAAAGGATCCAGCTCAAGTTAATTGCAATCACGAATTTAGAACCACAAGAAAATAATGCATTAAACCAAATTAATTAGGAGAGTGCTGACTAGGAGGCATAAAACAATAGATCATATCATCAGAACAGTACATGTACTGGTATGATACATTCTTAGATCATATCATCAGAACAATACATGTACTGGTAACAGGGATGGGATGAAAACGCTACTACTGGTACCATGCATGGGATGGCTGCAAGTAAATCTTAGCTACTGAGCATCTGATACATTCTTAGGATCATCATATCAGCTATAGATGAAAATGGTATATAGTATGATTATCTAGTTATATAACCGATGATTGAAGAAGAAAATCCTTTGGTAAGTTTGTACCTCAAACACTCTTTATAACATATGGCCGCAGCACGGTTATTTCTGGATATCCTATACAGCTTGCCTAACAATTCATCACAGCGCTATGAACGAAACTGGAAGAGAAACGGCGGGGAACGGGGGCGCTTACCACAGAGACCTTCTTGTTGTTGGGGTGCTTCTCGTAGTCCTTCCTGGAGCCCTCCCTGCAGAAGGGAGACCAAGCCCAAAACATCCGTCAGAAACACCACACCACAGCAGAAACAAACCAAAACCGAATCACGAACTGTGGGAAGCAGATCTGGGAGGAGGCTTCTTACATGAAGACGAAGAAGGCGCTCAGGGGACGCTTGGGCTTGTTGGGGTCCTTCTCGGCCCGTGTCTTCGTCACCGTAAGCCTGCACGCAGCAGCAAAAAAGCAAACAACAAATCGAGTCAGACCAGACGCAGAACCGCTCGAACAAGCAAGCTAAACAACAGGAAATCAAACTGGGAAGACGGGAGATGACGGGATCAGACGGGGTGGTTCATGCTCACCTTGGCCTTCATCTCGAAACCTGCAGCGCAGAACAGATCGAAGCACCGGCCGCCCTGCTTCACCTGGTACTGGCGTTGCAGTGATTTGGTGAGTAGGCGTTGAAGTCAGGGGGAGCACCGGCCGGCCGGACAGTATAGCATCCGAAGGGTAGGAGGCCATGGCCAGGCCAGCATGCCAAGAGAGGATAGCCCTCTCCGGCAGCAGTGGGTGTCCAAGTTAAGCCCCCGATGCCGCTTCACCCACCCCTGCACGAGACAAAGCAATATTATGCAAGGGTGATTGTTTGCTCATCTACTCCAGCAACTAACAAACAAATGAAAAAATTTGCAGTTAAGGTGTATTTTCTCGACATAACAAAGCTCGATGCCACTCATATTTCTTTTGAACTGAAAGGCCATAGGGGAAGTGCTTATGTTTCTCCTCGGATTACAAAATTTAAGGTCAATCTACAACTATCAGAAAATAAGAAGACATGAATCACCAAACATCAGAAGTGCTGCAGCTGCACACTGCCTATACTTAGGTACAACCAAACAAAAGGACAATCATGTCTCAGTTCATCCTTGCTATCACTAATAACCACAGCCAAATTAAATTGAAGTGAACCAGGTGATGACAAAGTACTAGTATTATATATGCAAGCAAAACTCGAGTACATTAGTGTAACCAGATGCAAGTTCTGTCTAGTATCCCTATCTATCACACAAATACAACAGCTGAAACTGTACAAGCATGTTTGACTGTTTGTCTAGCTGCTGAAGCAAGACCATCATAAGCACACAAAGACAACAGATCACAAATAGATCAAGCAAATCAGCTCAATAACAAGCATGTATGTTACTAGACATATACAGATGATCCAAAATATACAGACATCACAAAAAAAATTTAGGGTTGTAGTGATGAACAGAGGCGCTTAGAAAAATTAACTACCAGTGACACTCCAAAAACAGAAACCTCGTCAGATCCGCGACCATCGAAACCCGATCCACAGCGGAGGGAGCAGGGGGCTTACTCCTCAAGCCTGGGATGTTGCCGAGGGTGGCGTCTTCGAGCGTCTGCACGGCCGCCCATTAAACCTTGGAGAGCGTGCGGTTCCCGAACCTCATCCGCTGCCTAGATGTGAGCATGGAGGCGGGGAGTACAGAGGGCGGTGACGACCTTGAGTCCTCCAGTGCACCGTCGTAACTGAAGCCCCACCGGAGGAGGTCGTCATGGATGGTAGCGCCGCCATGGACGTCCAGCCTGCAAGCAAATCACCCAAAATTACATGCGTCGATCTCATCGTCGTCTGAGTAGAGCATCCCAACCAGCTCGGCCGCGCGCTTGGACTTGGGGAAATCCTGCTTAGGCGGATGAGATCTGAACTGGAGCGCCGGAGAGCTCGGTCGGGGAAGCGGGTTAGAGATTGGTGCACGCACGCACCTCGGAGATGTTTTTGACGCTGGCGGTGAAGCCGGAGCGGCGGGCGACCTCCTTGGGGTCGATGAACCTGGAGAGGGCGTCGACAGCTAGGTCGATGTGCTCCGCGGAGGGCGGCCTTTCGGCGACGAGGTGCTCGATGCAGCGCGGGAGGTGGTGCTCCAGGACCAGATCGACGGCGTAGAGGATGGATTGGCTTCAGAGGATGGAAGAGGATCTGGATCGGCTTCAGAATTGGGGGTGGGTAGGGTTGCGGAAGGGGATCGAGTTGTGGCGGCGCGTGGTTTCTCGGGAGGGATCGAGGAGGAGAGCTTGAGGGGGAGGTGGCGGCCGCGGTTTTCCATGGATGGGAGGAGAGGCGCGAGACGGCGCCATTCGGGGGCCGGGGGGATTGGATTGAGATGAGGGCATGAGGCGGCGCGATATGTGGGAGGCTAGGGCTAGGTTTAGGTATACGCGGCCGCGGTTTTCCGAAAATTTTTACACAGACACGCGCGCGACGGCGCGAGGGAGGGACACTTCTTTTCATACTCACTTTGGCACTCACTGCCTGCAAATGGGACCCGACATTTCTTAACCCCACATCATAGTCTCTAGTTAGGGGATTTATTAGTATCAATAAAATAGATTTAGTGTCACTTATATAATTATATAAACTAGTTCATTTTCTCTATGATTATGGAAAAAACAGCAAGACCTATATATAAGTTATAGTTTCATTGTAAAATATATTTTTACTTGTCATAGATATAAGTTATAGTTTTAAGTTATAAGTTATAGTTTTTATTGTAAAATATATTTTTACTTGTCATAGAAAAAACTGTAAGACCTATATATAAGTTATAAGTTATAGGTTCATTGTAAAATAGAGATGTATCAATATTTTCTCAATATTCAGACCCTAGCTACGAACGGTCATGCACGCCATCTTGGCTTTTTCCTGAAACGGACATAGAAAATTCCAGAAAATTCAAAAAAAAATTTCCTAGCTATTTCAATAGAGATGTACCAATATTTTCTCAATATTTGACCCCTAGCTACGAACGGTCATGCCCCCCGTTCTGACCGTTTTCCGAAACCGGCTTTGAAAATTCCAGAAAATTCAAAAAAACTCGAAACGATGCAAGATCTTCGCGTGGTGTTGTTATATATGTCCTAGTATCCACAAAAAATAATAAACTTGGAATACGACAGTTTGGTTGAAAATGTGTTCACAGAAATGAGCTATCTCGTACGAAGATTCATGGCTTTCGGGCGAAATGACGGATGTTTTGGCCACACCCATGGCATAGTTTGTTTAAATGTCACCATATTCCACACAAAGATGCATATTGGTACAACTAACAATGTTCACGAAGAAAGTTTTATTTTTCGTTGAATAAAAATACCATTTTCCATCTCCGGAGTGTCAAAACTGGGTTTTTTTGTGAAGCACATACACGAAATATGTTGCAAAAATCAGAGTAAAATTCTAAATATATTATGTCATATTTTATCTACAAATAATAAACTTACTACCTCTCAATATCTCAAAATACACCTCTTTCGAAAAAGACAAATTTCTGCCGATTCCGCTGGAACCGGGCGAAATTTGAACTACAGGTGCCTCATATGTTGCTCATTATTTTTGGTAAAAATCATTTTTAGATACAAAACTACCTATTTCAATAGAGATGTACCAAGAGTTCATCAAGATTCAACACCTAGGTACGAACGGTCATGTCCCCCGTTTTGACCGTTTTCCGAAACCGGCTTTGAAAATTCCAGAAAATTCAAAAAAACTCGAAACGATGCAAGATCTTCGCGTGGTGTTGTTATATATGTCCTAGTATCCACAGAAAATAATAAACTTGGAATACGACAGTTTGGTTGAAAATGTGTTCACAGAAATGAGCTATCTCGTACGAAGATTCATGGCTTTCGGGCGAAATGACGGATGTTTTGGCCACACCCATGGCATAGTTTGTTTAAATGTCACCATATTCCACACAAAGATGCATATTGGTACAACTAACAATGTTCACGAAGAAAGTTTTATTTTTCGTTGAATAAAAATACCATTTTCCATCTCCGGAGTGTCAAAACTGGGTTTTTTTGTGAAGCACATACACGAAATATGTTGCAAAAATATACAGAGTAAAATTCTAAATATATTATGTCATATTTTATCTACAAATAGTAAACTTACTACCTCTCAATATCTCAAAATACACCTCTTTCGAAAAAGACAAATTTCTGCCGATTCCGTTGGAACCGGGCGAAATTTGAACTACAGGTGCCTCATATGTTGCTCATGATTTTTGGTAAAAATCATTTTTAGATACACAACTACCTATTTCAATAGAGATGTACCAAGAGTTCATCAAGATTCAACACCTAGGTACGAACGGTCATGTCCCCCGTTTTGACAGTTTTCCGAAACCGGCTTTGAAAATTCCAGAAAATTCAAAAAAAACTCGAAACGATGCAAGATCTTCGCGTGGTGTTGTTATATATGTCCTAGTATCCACCAAAAATAATAAACTTGGAATACGACAGTTTGGTTGAAAATGTGTTCACAGAAATGAGCTATCTCGTACGAAGATTCATGGCTTTCGGGCGAAATGACGGTTGTTTTGGCCACACCCATGGCATAGTTTGTTTAAATGTCACCATATTCCACACAAAGATGCATATTGGTACAACTAACAATGTTCACGAAGAAAGTTTTATTTTTCGTTGAATAAAAATACCATTTTCCATCTCCGGAGTGTCAAAACTGGGTTTTTTGTGAAGCACATACACGAAATATGTTACAAAAATGTACAAAGTAAAATTCTAAATATATTATGTCATATTTTATCTACAAATAACAAACTTACTACCTCTCAATAGCTCAAAATACACCTCTTTCGAAAAAGATAAATTTCTGCCGATTCCGCTGGAATCGGGCGAAATTTGAACTACAGGTGCCTCATATGCTGCTCATGATTTTTGGTAAAAATCATTTTTAGATACACAACTACCTATTTCAATAGAGATGTACCAAGAGTTCATCAAGATTCAACACCTAGGTACGAACGGTCATGTCCCCCGTTTTGACCGTTTTCCGAAACCGGCTTTGAAAATTCCAGAAAATTCAAAAAAACTCGAAACGATGCAAGATCTTCGCGTGGTGTTGTTATATATGTCCTAGTATCCACCAAAAATAATAAACTTGGAATACGACAGTTTGGTTGAAAATGTGTTCACAGAAATGAGCTATCTCGTACGAAGATTCATGGCTTTCAGGCGAAATGACGGTTGTTTTGGCCACACCCATGGCATAGTTTGTTTAAATGTCACCATATTCCACACAAAGATGCATATTGGTACAACTAACAATGTTCACGAAGAAAGTTTTATTTTTCGTTGAATAAAAATACCATTTTCCATCTCCGGAGTGTCAAAACTGGCTTTTTTTGTGAAGCACATACACGAAATATGTTACAAAAATGTACAAAGTAAAATTCTAAATATATTATGTCATATTTTATCTACAAATAACAAACTTACTACCTCTCAATAGCTCAAAATACACCTCTTTCGAAAAAGACAAATTTCTGCCGATTCCGCTGGAACCGGGCGAAATTTGAACTACAGGTGCCTCATATGTTGCTCATGATTTTTGGTAAAAATCATTTTTAGATACAAAACTACCTATTTCAATAGAGATGTACCAAGAGTTCATCAAGATTCAACACCTAGGTACGAACGGTCATGTCCCCCGTTTTGACCGTTTTCCGAAACCGGCTTTGAAAATTCCAGAAAATTCAAAAAAACTCGAAACGATGCAAGATCTTCGCGTGGTGTTGTTATATATGTCCTAGTATCCACCAAAAATAATAAACTTGGAATACGACAGTTTGGTTGAAAATGTGTTCACAGAAATGAGCTATCTCGTACGAAGATTCATGGCTTTCGGGCGAAATGACGGTTGTTTTGGCCACACCCATGGCATAGTTTGTTTAAATGTCACCATATTCCACACAAAGATGCATATTGGTACAACTAAAAATGTTCATGAAGAAAGTTTTATTTTTCGTTGAATAAAAATACCATTTTCCATCTCCGGAGTGTCAAAACTGGGTTTTTTTGTGAAGCACATACACGAAATATGTTACAAAAATGTACAAAGTAAAATTCTAAATATATTATGTCATATTTTATCTACAAATAACAAACTTACTACCTCTCAATAGCTCAAAATACACCTCTTTCGAAAAAGACAAATTTCTGCCGATTCCGCTGGAACCGGGCGAAATTTGAACTACAGGTGCCTCATATGTTGCTCATGATTTTTGGTAAAAATCATTTTTAGATACACAACTACCTATTTCAATAGAGATGTACCAAGAGTTCATCAAGATTCAACACCTAGGTACGAACGGTCATGTCCCCCGTTTTGACCGTTTTCCGAAACCGGCTTTGAAAATTCCAGAAAATTCAAAAAAACTCGAAACGATGCAAGATCTTCGCGTGGTGTTGTTATATATGTCCTAGTATCCACCAAAAATAATAAACTTGGAATACGACAGTTTGGTTGAAAATGTGTTCACAGAAATGAGCTATCTCGTACGAAGATTCATGGCTTTCGGGCGAAATGACGGTTTTTTTGGCCACACCCATGGCATAGTTTGTTTAAATGTCACCATATTCCACACAAAGATGCATATTGGTACAACTAACAATGTTCACGAAGAAAGTTTTATTTTTCGTTGAATAAAAATACCATTTTCCATCTCCGGAGTGTCAAAACTGGTTTTTTTTGTGAAGCACATACACGAAATATGTTACAAAAATGTACAAAGTAAAATTCTAAATATATTATGTCATATTTTATCTACAAATAACAAACTTACTACCTCTCAATAGCTCAAAATACACCTCTTTCGAAAAAGACAAATTTCTGCCGATTCCGCTGGAACTGGGACAAATATGAACTACGGCTACCTCGTAGTTTGCTCATAATTTTTTGTAAAAATCATTTTTAGGTACATAACTATATATTTCTTCATAGAAACACCAATAATTTTGCTAAATTCAACACCTAAGTCTGAATGATCAAGCCCGTTGTTTTTACTCCAAAACCGTAATTCAAAATCTCCTAAAGTTTCAAGAAATATAGGAATATGGGATTTGTTATATTTTTGTAACAAAAATGGTCCATATTGGTCTACAATTACTAGAAATATTTGAAATTTTGTGTCAAATTTTATTTTAGACAATTTGAAGGTCAAATTTAGATTATAGAAAAAAAAAAAAAAATCGAGCCAACCCAACCCAATGCAATCCAACCCAACCCAATGCAATCCAACCCAGCTAGGCAGCTAGCTAAGAGAGCCCACGTCGGCACTTCTTTCCATGCCAAAATCTGGCCCATGCCAAGAAGGAATGCAATTCGTTTCACGGAGGCCCATGTTCGCTCGAAGGCACACATCAAGTAGCGCTAGTGCGTGGATGCATCAGCAGCGAGCGCTCGGCCTGGTGGTTAGCCTGTACGTTCCGATGTGGGAGGTCTCGGGTTCGATTCCCGCAGGGCACTATTTTGCGGTTTTAGCTCATTTGTGTGTGGTTTGACGTTGCGAGGCTTGATCCTCCCGGTCCTACATGTCAGCGGGCCTTACCACGTGTCATTGGGTTCAGGAGCAATGCTAACTAGAGATGACACACACCCAGTAGACAGGACACGTAGGAGGAAATGTGTGGCCTCCATTTCAGGTTGCACCGGGTCCCATATGTCATTGGGTTAGTGCAATGACACACATAAGCTAGATCGATGATGTGGCACCGTTGAATTCGTCGTGATCGGCTAAATATAAGGCCATGGTCGTCTATGACGATTTCATTTTAGAAAATTAAGACGATTTTAACCAAATCGTCGTGAAAATAGTGGGTTTTCACACCCTCTAACGGCTTACGACGATATGGCACAAAATCGTCATAACTTTATGACAATTTCATACATCGTCATTGCGAGAACGTCATGTATCAACACATTTCTTGTAGTGGCTACTCGCTCGCTGTGGTTGGTAAGTGATACTGACGAAGGAAAAGGTAACTCGATGACTGAAACTGAAACTTTGAACAGATCCATCCGTATCTGAACCTGACAGAACCAGAGGCACCGATGATCAAACGACGGCAGAGACTCGCGGCGCTGCTCTCGGGTGCCGTGGAGGAGTGCGGTTGTGCGAGGGCCTCGTGAAGATGCCAAGGAACAGAGGGGAAGGGGGAGAGACGGGCGCTCACCACGGATGTCTCGAGGAGGCGGAGCTGCGGCCGACGTACAGCAGCGACAGGGAATCTTCCGGCGACGGCGCGACGTCCACGGGGATCCTCAGCAGCGGGCGAGGAGACGAGGAGCTTCAGGGGACCTCCACGTTTCCATTCCCCTCACCAACTGCTCCTCGAGGTGCCCAGGTTGTTGCCGCGGTGAGGAGGCAGGAGGTGGAAGGCAATGGTGGTGAGGATGTTTTGGTTCAGAAACGAGAGACGACAGAGGAGCAGGGTAGTTAGATGAGGAGGGAGAGAGGGAAACTGGCGGCGCTAGGGTTGGGGCTAGGCTAGCAGGGGCTAGGGGATACTTAAGGAGGGGGAAGGCCTGTACGGTAGGCCATCGGTGGAGCTGCAGAAGGATCACACGGAGGAGATGGAGTCGTACATGTGGGGGAGGAAGACGACAACTGTTCGACAGGTACCGGGCCAACCAGAGGGAAAAGTGGGCTGTGGGAAAGGAAGAGAATAGATGGGCTTGGGGGGAAGAAAAGAAAGGGGTTGGGCTGGGGTAGGTTTAGCTGCTGCCTCCTTTTCTCTTTTGTTATTTTTTGTTTTACTGTTTTTTTTTAGCAATTAGAAAAGGAAGAAAAACATGAGGTTTTGGTTAGTAAAAATTCTAGGAAAATTTGGGTGGGTGTGTTAGGTTAATTTCAAACATCTAACAGGTTTGGAGTTCAAAATGTTTAAGTTTTGTGCTGTTTGTTGAATAAACCAAATGTGAGTGATTTTTGGATATTAAAAAGGGATTATCAAAACCAACACTTTCATAAGGTGACCCAAAAGACTTAAATGGGAACAAGGAAAGAAAGAATATTTTGGTTGTTATTTTTCTTATAGTTTCAAATTGATTTTGTTTGAAAAATATTTGATTTGAATTGGAAGGTGATGTAATTAATTGAGTGAATTAATGGTTTGATTAAACCCAACAAATTTAAAGAGTGATTTGATTTAAATTTTTGAATTAGCCATTAGGGTTTTTAACAAAAGGGGGGAAATTTATTAACAGGCAATTTGATTAAATCAATTTCAAACTATTGAAAAGAAACAAATGAGTGGTTTAGTTTGCAAGTTTGAAATTGGAAATTTTTGAGTAAGGGTGAAAGTTTAAATTGTTTTGAAATTTTCAGTTGTGATGCAAACATGGTGCAATGCAATGTGAGGCAAATGATGCAAGCAAAACAAACAGGTAACACCCCAGGTGTTACAGGAAGATCGCAAATTCTCCGTGTTAAAAAGGTACAACTCGATTTGTCGATATTAATATTAAAATTATGTGCAAATGGTATAATAATTAATAGTTTCAATAGTTAAAATAATTATTTAGTTAAACGAAAAATGAATTTTAATTAGTTATGCAAATTCTAGCATTTTTTATGTTGAAATTTTTGTGAAATTCGGAAGTATGTAGAAGTTGTTAAACTGCAAACTTAAACAATTTTCAAATTTTGGCGCTAAATTTTTTTGGCGCGCAGGGTGCCACCAAGTTTCGAAAAAAGTTTTGGTCCCGTCCCGTGGTACCAACCGGGACCAAAGGGGGTGTCTCTAGTCCGGTTGGTGACACAGGCCGGGACTGAAGGCCCAGTTGTATAAATATCTCGGCCCTCTGTCCAGGCCGAGCGACCACCCAGGGACAGCGGGCATGCCTTGGCGAAGCCCTGCCGGCGGCGGGGGTAGGAAGATCCCGCCGGCGCTGGTTCCGCCGGCGGGGTTGGGGTTGAGCTAGGGACGCGGTATTGTGGACACAAGATATATATTAAAAGGCCCGGGGGCCGTGTTTACATAGGGGGGCGGCGAGGCCACAGGAGGCCGGCCGTGCTTACATATCGGGGCGGCGGTGCGGCCACAGGCGGCCGACCGTTTCTTGGGGGGTGGGGGGTAGCCTAGTATATTAGGAGGGGCGCGACGGCGCCGGCCTAGTCCTCCTTGTCGGAGGAGATGCAGGTGGGCAGGCAGCTGGGGCAGGCCCGCCGGTGGCTGCGGAGGCATCGGGGGCGCGTACGGCGGCAGTGGGGGCAACTCCTCAGGCTGCGGCGGCGGCGGGGGAAGCTCCTCCGGCGACCATACGCCGCCGGTCTAGGCCCAGGACATGCCGTACTCCAGGCCGGGGGGGAGCGGCTGCGGCGGCGGCTGGTCCTCGGACGCCTCCAGCTCGGCGTTCATCACCTGCCACCAAGGGGCAGGAGCCGAAGGGGGCGGGGGCGGCGGCATGGCGTTGGCGTCGGCGGCGGCGGCGGCCAGGACCTGCTCCCACTGCTTGACCTCTTCCTCGATGAGGGTGCGGCGGGAGGCCTCGCATGCCTCCTCCAAGCTGGCCCGGAGCTCGGGGTCCTCCTCCTCGGCGATGTCGTCGACGGTGTCCTCCACGAGGAGCCACAGCTCCGGCTCCCTCCCGAGCGGTGGCGCGGGGTAGTCCGCCACGCTCACCTCCTCCTGGGCGTTGGGGATGAAGGAGCGCCGGCGCAGTCGTGCTCCTGCTGGAACCAGGTGGCCCAGTAGGGGGAGCTGCACGCGTACGCGCTGTCCCTGAAGAGGTAGGCCGGCAGGAGCGCGCGCCGGCGGTCCATCTCCTCGCGTGCGGCCTCGTTGGTCTGGGCCGGCGGCACCGGGATCCGCTGGGGGTTGAGGTGCCACCCGTCCGGGAGGTGGACGTCCGGCCAGAAGACCGGCGTCGCGTGCTCCCAATGCCACTCGGCCTCCGCCGTCCGGACGTACCGGCGGAAGCGCTTGCCCTTGGGCGCGGCGCGGGGCGGCGGGCGTGACGCCGGAGGTGGAGTGGGGACGCGCGGCGTTCCGCCAATGTGGACACCTCCCGGGCCGAAGCCGAAGGCCTCTGCCGGCGGGGGTGGGACGCAGGAGCCTCTCTGGCCGGCGCCGCTCGACGAGCCGGCTTCGTGGTCGTTCCGGGGGCGTTTGAACCAACGGGACGACATGGCGGCTACGGTTCCTTTGGCTGGGACGCGGCCGGGGTGGATGGGTTCTACGGGCGGCGGGGGCTCTTAAAAAAGGACCCGGGGGGATGGCATGCCAACCGGCGGCCGGAACGTGGCGGCGGTTGCAGGCGGCCATGAATGCGGGGCAGGAGCCGAGGTGTGGCGGCGGTTGCAGCTGGCCACGCACGCGTGGGGAAGTGGAGGGGGGCGAGAAGACGAGGCGGCAGTGGGCCCTTTGACCGTCCCTGTGGTCTTAATTTAAGGGACCGGGCGAGCCAGCCACTAGGCCGCTGGCCAGTGGCCCCTTTTGAACCGTTGACTGAATATAATAAAAGACGCGGGCCAGTGGGCCCTTTTGACAAAAAATGTGGCCAGTGGGCTTAATTAAAAACGTGGGCCTGGACGCGGTTGGGGAAGGGGAGGCCGGTTGGGGATTGCAGGACAGGAGCCCAAAAAACGAAACGAAAAAAAACCTGCCGCGACAGGGGAAAATTGGTGGAATATATATATTTTTTAAAAAGGTATCCATCCCGGTTCCTAAAACGAACCGGGACGAACTCCCTGGCCGTCCCTGGCCTAGGTTCGCCACGTGGGCCATCCTTACCATCCCGGGTCCTGGCACAACCGGGACCAATGGGGGAGGGCCATTTGTCCCGGCTAGCCCATCCCGGTTGCACAACCGGGACAACTGGCCCTTACGACCCGGGACAAATGGCCCTGTTTCCATTAGTGGTTATTTCAATCTTGTTAACTTTCTAGTGGTTACATACCCGCATGCACTAAATAAAAAAGAAAATAAGAGTTATTTGCTCTGTCCAATGAAGCAATTATCTCTGCGGGGAAGCAATATAGTGATGCCACAGTACTTTTAGAACAAATGCTCCAAAGGAAACTAACAATATGTATATCTGGGCTCATCCATTTGTAACACTTGCAGTGAGGCAACGACAAAACGAATACAATAATACACAAATAAGAGTTGCTATTTATTCTGTAGCATAATGAATGGTTATGAACTTATGAAATGAATCATTATAGAAAAATTGACCAGTAGTCCAAGAAGCAATACCTCACAATCTTCAAGCTGCAAGAAACATGATTCGTTGAATGGAATGGATCGGGTGCTCGTAGCCAATAGATCAACAGTGTAGGACTGTCCAGTTGTCTTCTCAGAAGAAACGTTCCATTCATCACTGTCCAATTGTCTTATCACTGTATATTAGCTGCAAAAATGTTACTGTTTGAGCTTCCATAGATCTGAAGATGAATTTCTGCAGTAACTCGGCAAGGTGGTAAAAATAGTGAAAGCACATTTAGTAAGTTGTATGTATTAGCTGATATTTCCATTAGATCTGCGACAAGAAAAGAAGAAAAAAGAGTTTATTATTCAACCAAGTTTTTTTTTTGGAAAAGGCTCATCCTATAGATATTGCAAAAGGGGAAAGTTCTACTTATAAAAGAAGATTCAACTTCAAGATGGCAACTTACAATCTCATTCATCCTCCTAACAAAGGAAGGGCATAGAATAGTAGCTTCCAAATATTATTTAGAAAATTTAATCTTGAGATGGAAGAGTCCAGGGAGAGGGAGCGCCATTCATGGCGGGCAAGCTTGAGTACCATGATAATAGTATGTTCAGATGAATTGACGTTGTCCAGCACCTACTGTTACACGCAGTGGCAAAACAACGATGAAGTTAAACGAGATCGAACTAACGGGGACACGAGATTTTAACGTGGAAAACCCTTCCAACAAGGAAGAGAAAAAACCACGGGCGCCAGCCAGCAGTACGTCACTATTTAGGGTGAGGTTACAATCGTGCCGGGATTTACAATGTGTGGCTTATCCAGTGCGGCGGCTTACAAGAGGTATATAAAGGCGGTCCTGACCTAACTAGGTCGGTAACTGTGAATCCAACTCCAACTAGGTATCGACTCGTACCGTACCGCGGGGGGCTGCCGCCCTCCCCCGCACCCCCTTCCGTGCAGTCCACTTTTGTGCGAATTCGGCTCCACTTCATTATATACCAGTCCTGGAGTCTGGCTGAAACCTTTTGCTACTAACCCTGCCTTAAACCTTGGAGACTCACTAGGAGATAGACCCTCCTTTCTCTTGAATATCCACTTACAGCGGACGGCCTTATTTTGTTCAGGCAAGCGCACAATATCCCATGTGCCATTCTTCTCAAGTGATTGTATCTCCTCGTGCATTGCACCAATCCACTTGTCACGATCAACTGAAGCAATAGCTTCATTATATGTAGCAGGTTCAGCATCATTCTCCACCTGTTCTGCACAACTTAGAGCAAAGTAAACAACATCACATTCCTCAATGAAACGAGTACGAGGTCCTTTATTCCTCTTCTCTCTACGCTCTGCAATAGACAAAGTTTCTTGCTACACAATAGGAGGTGAGGGTGGCACAATATCCTTCCCATCAATTTCAGTTCCCTCCTCATCCAGATGGTCTAGCTCCACCTGCAAACGAACTTGTGGTTCGTCCTCATCAGAAGAATCTGGCATAACATCAGTTGATAAACTGTCCTCATACATAACAGATTCATTAAACACAACACTCCTGCTAAAGAAAGTCTTTTTGGTTTCCTGGTTCCACAGCTTATATCCTTTTACTCCAGAACCATAACCAAGAAATAAGCACTTTACAGCTCTAGGCTCTAACTTTCCATTATCAACATGAGCATAGGCAGTGTAACCAAAAACTTTCAGTTGTCAATAATCAGCTGACTCACCAGACCATACCTCAATAGGATTTTTCTTGTCTAGAGGGATGGATGGTGACCTGTTGATCAAGTAGCAGGCGGTGTTGGCAACCTCAGCCCAAAAACGCTTATTCATGTGAGCGTTGGACAACATGCAGTGAGCTTTGGAGATGATCGTCCTGTTCATCCGCTCAGCTACACCATTCTGCTGAGGTGTGTATGGGATGGTGAGGTGCCGGACAATTCCTTCCTGCACACAATAATCATCAAAAACATGCGAACAAAATTCACCACCATTGTTAGTACGAAGCACCTTCACCTTTCTCTCAGTTTTCTTTTCAATCATAACTTTCCACTCTTTAAAAGCAGCAAAAGTATCATCCTTAGTTTTCAGAAAATAAGGCTAAACTCTTCTAGAGTAATCATCAATGATAGTAAGCATATAACGAGCACCACCATAAGAGGGCTTACGTGAACGACCCCAAAAATCAGCATGTACATAATCCAATGTACCTTTAGTGGTATGAACGAAAGTATTGAACTTAACTCTCTTATGCTTACCAAACACGCAGTGTTCACAGAACGACAACTTACTCATACTGCAGTTCTTCAGCAATTCTCTCTTCACCAATTCTTCCATACCATGTTCACTCATGTGGCCAAGTCGCCTATGCCAGAGGTTAGTTGTACTTGGATCATCATTAGTAATAACAACAGCAGTATCAGACAAAGTGCTACCTCTAAGGATATGTAACTTGGCAGAATTCATATCACCCATCATAACATTGAGAGAACCTTTTGATAGCTTCAGGCGTTTATCTCCTCCGGCATATTTATACCCGTCACAATCAAGGGTACTCAGCGAGATCAAATTTCTCGCCATGGATCGTATGTGTTTCACTCCCGTCAATGTACGTGTCATCCCTCCATGGGTCTTCATATGAACAGATCCAAGCCAACAATGTGACTATTGTTGTCGTTCCCCACACGCACAAAATCTCTAGCCTGCACAGCTTCATAAGAACTGAACCAATCTTTGTTACAGCAAGTATGAAACGAACAAGCAGTATCAAGAATCCACTCATCATCACGGGTAACGCATGCAGCAAAAACAACTAAGCATTCACCATCCGAACTATTTTCACCAGCAACAACAGCAGCCTTACCAGTACCATTACCATTACCGTCAAATTTATTTTTCGGTTGGTATGTGCCGTTCCTTTTCTCCTTGTTCTGTACCTTCCAGCAATCATCAATGGTGTGATTGGTTTTCTTACAGTACCTGCAGAACTTTTCTCGTCCTTTCGACTTTGAACGGTCCCTGATTTTATCTCTGTTGTTGTTGTTGTAGTTGTTATCTCGCTGCTCATGTCTACCTCGTACCTACAATGCATCGCCTTTGGAGGACGATGTGATAGACTGCACCATAACTTTCATCTTTTCCTTGGTCTGCAGGGTCTCACAAACTTCCGCGAGAGTTAGTTCATCGCGGCTTAACAATATGGTATCACGCAGGTTTGTATAAGAACTAGGCAGTGAACATAACAACAGAAGAGCTAAATCTTCATCCTCACATTTTACCTCCATCGACACTAGGTCGGATACGATCTCCATGAAGATCGACAAGTGGCTCATGACATAACCACCATCTTGCATCTTGAGCGAGAACAACTTCATCTTTACGTGCATCTTGCTGGTGAGATATTTTGACATGCAGATCGATTCCATCTTGATCCACAACGCAACCGCGGATTTCTCCAACAACACCTCTTGCAATATATCATTAGACAGATGAAGCTGAATCAATGACAAAGCCTTACGATCTTTGCGCTTCTCCTCAGCAGTCCACTCCCGCGCTTCCTTATTCCCGAAAGAATCCAGCGCCTCATCAAGATCCGATGCCTGCGAAAGAACCGCACGCTTCTTTACTTGCCACAGAGAAAACCTCGTCTTGTAGTACAGCAACGGTAGATCAAACTTCATCGATGCCATTGCGAATCCCTGATCTAAAACAGGGCTCTGATACCACTTGTTACACGCAGTGGAAAAACAACGACGAAGTTAAACAAGATTGAACCAACGGGGACACAAGATTTTAACGTGGAAAACCCTTCCAACAAGGAAGATAAAAAACCACGGGCGCCAGCCAGCAATACTTCACTATTTCGGGTGAGGTTACAATCGTGCCGGGATTTACAATGTGTGACTTATCCCGTGCGGCGGCTTACTGTGACGCCCCGGCATCGGGCACTATGCAGATTTCAGCATTTCCGCCAAATCCGCATAATAACCGATTCCAGGTTGACACTTGTGATAACATTACAACAGTTCACGAATATTCCGCAACGACAACAGAAAAGATATATACAAGACGACTCAAACGAGTCAAGGATACAACTGATACAATACAAAGATCCAAATAACAGCGGAAGAAACAACATAGTGTCCGTCTACGGACAAGATGCAAATTGGACTAAGAGTCCTGAAGATAACCGAGAGCGTCCAATCCCTGCCCAGGCCAAGCCGGAGGGATTCCCAAGCTAACGTCGTCAGACTTCAAACCTGTTGACTGCAATGTGGAATATGCAGCCACGAAATGGATTCGTGGGTCAGTACGGTTAAGTACTGGCAAGTGGATAAACCATACTCACAAAATACCAGCGTAACCAATAATCACAGGATACAAATACTTTGGGTACAAAGGAAAGGAAGGGATTATTGCAAAGAAGCGGCAGCGGGCTGCACTAACAACTAAATAGACGCGCTACAACTTCCGGCTAATAGAAAGCGATAAGATAGCATATCAGAACCAACTACAACTACTCACCAAACAATACCCATCCAATGTTACCCCCTACTAAGGAAGCAACCCAAGGAAACTCACACGGTTGATTAAGGTGACATTCATTTTGATGGTGGAGGTAATCTATATTACTAGTGAAGTTATCATCGTTAAGTGTAAATTGTCTGAGTACTTGTTAGCCAGCACTTTCACCAAGTCATCCATAACCGCGGACAACACGGCTTCTCGAGAAGATTTAACCCTGCAGGGATGCACCAATTTGCCCGTACACGTAAGAGTATCCCGCCAGACGGGGATCAAACCACCAAGCGAGGCACTCAACACAACCCAACTCTTCTTCGCATCAAGCCCAAAGAACCTTGAGCGCACGGCTAATCAAGCCCCACGAAGAAAAGGGGACCCTCATAGCACTCTAAGAACGTGTCTCCCTAAATGCCGACTACAAAAATTCCACCCTGGCGCCAAGGGTTCGCACCTGCATATGCGTGCATCAAATGGAAAACCCGAACTAAGTGTGGCGATTTGGACGAGATGCGAATCGAATCAGAGATGCGGGGGGCGCCCATACACGCTCCCACATGCGGTTAGCGCGCTCATCATGGATCAGTAGACAAGACTCTTTTCCTAATTAGGTTCGACACTAGCAGGCCTCAAAACCACGCCGGGCCTCCTGCCGGTGCCTTATCATCAAATTATTATTACCCAAAACATGAACATGTTGTTGATTAAGTTGAAACCCAACTATGAACTAAACAGGTGATACGACAAAGGACAACAAGACTCGAGCACAAACAAATCTAAGCATGCAACTACGACACGAGGGCCAACAAGGTAAACAAGCAACAGTTCATAGGAAGTGGAAGGAAAGGCTATATCATGGCTGCAAGGTGAACATATGATAGGATCGAGACACAAGCATCGAATCATAAGGCTAGCATAAAGACAACGGAAAGAATCGGTAACAAGTGAGGAAAGGCAACATAGGTAGCAATTGAGTATACTTGCCTGGAATCCAGCAAGTAGAGGTACATCCGAAGAACTTGTCGTTGCTCACATCATCTCAACGTCCTATCCACGAAGAAGCAACGAACCTCGAACAAACACCGGATGCAACAATTACTTCTACGGCAAAAGATCCAGCATGATCCTATTTTATATGCATGGCATGGCAAGATGCAACAGGGGAAACAACTTAAGCAATTTAATCGGAACCGGAGTCCGGAGAAATAGGAATTGGTTCAAGTTGTGTATCCACACAGCAATTTAAATGTTGTTTAGAATGGCCAATAAGAAAAGAGGTGAGCTAGGCAATTTAACTGGAATGGGGCAACAGTTGAATTAAAATGCCCCATACATTCCATATGTTGCCATTTAGGTGATCATGCATAACAAATGCTAAAATGCACAAGGCAAGATGCAAACAGGAATATGAATGGCATGAACATGTTAATGACATAAATCTGATTGGAAAACATACTTTATTGGTTGAGAAACAATTTTAAATGATTTAGTTAAGCATATTACCAATTTAAATGCATTAAATAAGAGGTGAAGCAAATATCCAATTTAAATGTTGCAAACCAGAAAACAAAGTTGATATTCAAGTGTAGCATTTAATTTTGGATGGATTTCATGTTTTGGGTTTTCAATTTGGAGCAAGCATGTGAAAGTTATTAATTAGGATTTTTAATTAATTAATTAAGGCATTTTTAGATGACATTAATTTTAATTGTCCAAATTGCAAAACAAAGTTGATATTCAGAATGGTGGTTTCATTTTGAATGGAATACATATTTTATTTTCCCAATTTGGATTTGAATTGGTGAAGTTATGGGTGTTTGAATTACAGGGGTGGTTCTGCAATTTACAGGGACCAAAACGTGGGAGAAATCAGTTACAGAGAAGTCCCTGGGACTTTGTTACTCAGCGCACAGGGCTGTGGTGCCACTGACAGCGGGGCCAGTGCCACCGTGGCGCATCCGTGGCGTGCGAGTGTGTGCTGGCGTGGCTACCACGTCGCTGACGCGTGGGGCCCGCGTGTCAGCGAAGGGAAAAAAGAAGGGATAAAATCCCGCGGGAGGGAACTCGAACCCGCGACCTACTGGTCCGTGTGGGGTGGCCCTAGCCACTGGGCTGGTGCTGCGGATCGTGCTAGGGAAGAGGGCGAGGGGGTTTTGAGGTGAGGTCTCGGTCGTTAACTGAACTAAAATTCAGTTAACTGAACTTTGGGCCGACCGAGACGGGGATCGCCGGCGTCTGGCTGCTGCGGCCGTGCGTGCGAGTTCCCACGGTGGTGTGCGTGTGTGCGTTGCATGCAAGGAAGCCGTGCAAGGTGGACGTGGGGTGCGGGTGTGGATCTGCTCGTGTGCGCAGCGAACCAAGCTTCAGCTTACGGACATGACGTCCATGGTGGGCGGAGGAGTAATGGATGCTCGCGACGTCCATAGTACCCACAGCGATAGGGAAACGGAGAAAATCGGAGCGGGAGCTCACCAGGAGGAGTTCGACATAGTCGATCGTGCTCCATGGAGACCGCAGCACCGGAATTTCGCCGGAGAAATTCGTCTACTGGAGTGGAAGAAGAGGACGTCGTCGGCGTTGTAGTTGTTCCCCTGCCAGTCCCATGCGCGTAGAGGACGTTGACGTCGACGCAGAGCGTCTGCAAGGTTCAGTTCGTCTTGAGGATGTTCTTGGCGGCGCGATGACGGCGGCGTGCTCCGGCTCGCAGTCCCTCTCTCTGTGCGCAGGAAAGAAAAAATCAGAGAAAGGAGAGAGGGTCTGGAGGGAGATATGGGGGCGGCGGACGAGAGGAACGAGGAGGGAGAGGGCTAGGGTTTCCTCTGGATCTAGGGAGGAGGGTAGATAAGGGGGGAGGGAGAGGGAGCAGGTGCACATGGGGGTGGTGGTGCGTCGCTTTTCCCCCTCCGTTGCGTCACCACCGTCCGGAAGGAAGGAGAAGACAGAAGGTGGGCTGCTGGGCTGCGAGGCAGGGGGAGATGGGCTGCTTGCTGGGTGGGCTGAAACGGGAAGGCTTAGGCCTTGTAGCTTTTCTTCTATTTGTTTTTTTTCCTAATTTATTACAGAAATTATAAAATTAGTTTTGTAGCAATATTTTATACCGAAAAATTCTGAAATAAGTTGATATCAAAATAGAGGCTATCTACACAGCCACTTGTTTTTCAAACATTATAAAACCATTTTGATTGTTGGACTTGAAATAGGTTTGATAGAAAACAATAATTAATTTGGTTTAACAAAATATGCAATGCTATGCATGACGATGCCATGATGCGGAAAAGAAAACCAAACAATCTAGTGGGGGAAAAAAATCCCCGGGCGTTACAGACGACACCACTAACAAGGGATTGCGCCCTCGCAATCCACCCACTAACCTGGGAGGGGGAAGAAGTTCGACTATCGATTCTTCATGCTTCCAGTTGATCTCCTCGACACCAATAACAAGGGCTTCTCGACACCACTAACAATAGATTCTTTCTCGGGTTGATGACGATGTTCTTCCACCAGGAATCTTCCGATGATCGAACCTATTAGGTTAAAGGCTCAGAAAACGTCCACCCACGTGGGATCCTAAACTTTGAAAGATTGAGAGGGAGAGAGACTCCAAAACAAATAAGATGAGAGGAGAAATAGAATAGAGATAAGGAGAAAACAAGAATCCTATTGAGATGTTTCCAAAGTAGTTTAGCAGAAATAGTTTTTTGACACTCTAGAAACAACGATCGTTAGCGAGGTTATCCCACAGGCTTTGCGGACCCGTTGCTTCGATAACCATTCGTATCGAAACAACTTTGGGAATCGAAACCATGCTCTGATACCATTTGTGACGCCCCGAGATCGGGCACTATGCAGATTTCAGCATTTCCGCCAAATCCGCAATATAACCGATTCCAGGTTGACACTTGTGATAACATTACAACAGTTCACGAATATTCCGCAACGACAACAGAAAAGATATATACAAGACGACTCAAACGAGTCAAGGATACAACTGATACAATACAAAGATCCAAATAACAGCGGAAGAAACAACATAGTGTCCGACTACGGACAAGATGCAGATTGGACTAAGAGTCCTGAAGATAACTGAGAGCGTCCAATCCCTGCCCAGGCCAAGCCGGAGGGATTCCCAAGCTAACATCGTCAGAATTCAAACCTGTTGACTGCAATGTGGAATATGCAGCCACGAAATGGATTCGTGTGTCAGTACGGTTAAGTACTGGCAAGTGGATAAACCATACTCACAAAATACCAGCGTAACCAATCATCACAGGATACAAATACTTTGGGTACAACGGAAAGGAAGGGATTATTGCAAAGAAGCGGCAGCGGGCTGCACTAACAACTAAATAGACGCGCTACAACTTCCGGCTAATAGAAAGGGATAAGATAGCGTATCAGAACCAACTACAACTACTCACCAAACAATACCCATCCAATGTTACCCCCTACTAAGGAAGCAACCCAAGGAAACTCACACGGTTGATTAAGGTGACATTCATTTTGATGGTGGAGGTAATCTATATTACTAGTCAACTTATCATCGTTAAGTGTAAATTGTCTGAGTACTTGTTAGCCAGCACTTTCACCAAGTCATCCATAACCGCGGACAACACGGCTTCTCGAGAAGATTTAACCCTGTAGGGATGGACCAATCTGGCCGTACACGTAAGAGTATCCCGCCAGATGGGGATCAACCCCACCAAGCGAGGCACTCAACACAACCCAACTCTTCTTCGCATCAAGCCCAAAGAACCTTGAGCGCACGGCTAATCAAGCCCCACGAAGAAAAGGGGACCCTCATAGCACTCTAAGAACGTGTCTCCCTAAATGCCGACTACAAAAGTTCCACCCTGGCGCCAAGGGTTCGCACCTGCATATGCGTGCATCAAATGGAAAGCCCGAACTAAGTGTGGCGATTTGGACGAGATGTGAATCGAATCAGAATTGCGGGGGGCGCCCATACACGCTTCCCACATGCGGTTAGCACGCTCATCATGGATCAGTAGACAAGACTCTTTTCCTAATTAGGTTCGACACTAGCAGGCCTCAAAACCACGCCGGGCCTCCTGCCGGTGCCTTATCATCAAATTATTATTACCCAAAACATTAACATGTTGTTGATTAAGTTGAAACCCAACTATGAACTAAACAGGTGATACGACAAAGGACAACAAGACTCGAGCACAAACAAATCTAAGCATGCAACTACGACACGAGGGCCAACAAGGTAAACAAGCAACAGTTAATAGGAAGTGGAAGGAAAGGCTATATCATGGCTGCAAGGTGAACATATGATAGGATCGAGACACAAGCATCGAATCATAAGGCTAGCATAAAAACAACGGAAAGAATCGTAACAAGTGAGGAAAGGCAACATAGGTAGCAAGTGAGTATACTTGCCTGGAATCCAGCAAGTAGAGGTACAACCGAAGAACTTGTCGTTGCTCACATCATCTCAACGTCCTATCCGCGAAGAAGCAACGAACCTCGAACAAACACCGGATGCAACAATTACTTCTACGGCAAAAGATCCAGCATGATCATATTTTATATGCATGGCATGGCAAGATGCAACAGGGGAAACAACTTAAGCAATTTAATCGGAACCGGAGTCCGGAGAAATAGGAATTGGTTCAAGTTGTGTATCCACACAGCAATTTAAATGTTGTTTAGCATGGCCAATAAGAAAAGAGCTGAGCTAGGCAATTTAAATGGAATGGGGGCAACAGTTGAATTAAAATGCCCCATACATTCCATATGTTGCCATTTAGGTGATCATGCATAACAAATGCTAAAATGCACAAGGCAAGATGCAAACAGGAATATGAATGGCATGAACATGTTAATGACATGAATCCGATTGGAAAACATACTTTATTGGTTGAGAAACAATTTTAAATGATTTAGTTAAGCATATTACCAATTTAAATGCATTAAATAAGAGGTGAAGAAAATATCCAATTTAAATGTTGCAAACCAGAAAACAAAGTTGATATTCAAGTATAGCATTTAATTTTGGATGGATTTCATGTTTTGGGTTTTCAATTTGGAGCAAGCATGTGAAAGTTATTAATTAGGATTTTTAATTAATTAAATAAGGCATTTTTAGATGACATTAATTTTAATTGTCCAAATTGCAAAACAAAGTTGATATTCAGAAAGGTGGTTTCAATTTGAATGGAATACATATTTTATTTGCCCAATTTGGATTTGAATTGGTGAAGTTATGGGTGTTTGAATTACAGGGGTGGTTCTGCAATTTACAGGGACCAAAACGTGGGAGAAATCAGTTAGAGAGAAGTCCCTGGGACTTTGTTACTCAGCGCACAGGGCTGTGGTGCCACTGACAGCAGGGCCAGTGCCACCGTGGCGCATCCGTGGCGTGCGAGTGTGTCCTGGCGTGGCTACCACGTCGCTGACGCGTGGGGCCCGCGTGTCAGCGAAGGGAAAAAAGGAGGGATAAAATCCCGCGGGAGGGAACTCGAACCCGCGACCTACTGGTCCGCGTGGGGTGGCGCTAGCCACTGGGCTGGTGCTGCGGATCGTGCTAGGAAAGAGGGCGAGGGGGTTTTGAGGTGAGGTCTCGGTCGTTAACTGAACTAAAATTCAGTTAACTGAACTTTGGGCCGACCGAGACGGGGATAGCCGGCGTCTGGCTGCTGCGGCCGTGCGTGCGAGTTCCCGCGGTGGTGTGCGTGTGTGCGTTGCGTGCAAGGAAGCCGTGCGAGGTGGACGTGGGGTGCGGGTGTGGATCTGCTCGTGTGCGCAGCGAACCAAGCTTCAGCTTACGGACATGACGTCCATGGTGGGCGGAGGAGTAATGGATGCTCGCGACGTCCATAGTACCCACAGCGATAGGGAAACGGAGAAAATCGGAGCGGAAGCTCACCGGGAGGAGTTCGGCGTAGTCGATCGTGCTCGATGGAGACCGCAGCACCGGAATTTCGCCGGAGAAATTCGTCTACCGTAGTGGAAGAAGAGGACGTCGTCGGCGTTGTAGTCGTTCCCCTGCCAGTCCCTTGCGTATAGAGGACGTTGACGTCGACGCAGAGTGTCTGCAAGGTTCAGTTCGTCTTGAGGATTTTCTTGGCGGCGCGATGACGGCGGCGTGCTCCGGCTCGGTGTCCCTCTCTCTATGCGCAGGAAAGAAAAATTCAGAGAAAGGAGAGAGGGTCTGGAGGGAGATATGGCGGCGGCGGACGAGAGGAACGAGGAGGGAGAGGGCTAGGGTTTCCTCTGGATCTAGGGAGGAGGGTTGATAAGGGGGGAGGGAGAGGGAGCAGGTGCACATGGGGGGTGGTGGTGCGTTGCTTTTCCCCCTCCGTTGCGTCACCACCGTACGGAAGGAAGGAGAAGACAGAAGGTGGGCTGCTGGGCTACGAGGCAGGGGGAGATGGGCTGCTTGCTTGGTGGGCTGAAACGGGAAGGCTTAGGCCTTGTAGCTTTTCTTCTATTTGTTTTTTTTTTTCCTAATTTATTAAAGAAATTATAAAATTAGTTTTGTAGCATTATTTTATACCGAAAAATTCTGAAATAAGTTGATATCAAAATAGAGGCTATCTACACAGCCACTTGTTTTTCAAACATTATAAAACCATTTTGATTGTTGGACTTGAAATAGGTTTGATAGAAAACAATAATTAATTTGGTTTAACAAAATATGCAATGCTATGCATGACGATGCCATGATGCGGAAAAGAAAACCAAACAGTCTAGTGGGGGAAAAAAAATCCCCGGGCGTTACACTTACCAGAGGTATATAAAGGCGGTCCTGACCCAACTCCAACTCGGTATCGACTCTTACCGTACCGCGGGGGGCTGCCGCCCCCCCCCCCCGGACCCCCTTCCGTGCAGTCCACTTCGTCTGAAGTTCGGCCTTTATCGGTATGTACGACTATGAATTTGGATCACCATAAAATAACAGCTACACCTCCTATAGAACCATTAATTGCAACGGAGGACAACTAATGTGTAAAAGCCACATGAACCTGATACAATTCTAAGAAAAAACAGAAATTGTGAGCTCATACAGGGAATGAAGTCTACTTCAGCAAGTCTACACGGGCACATAAGACAGAATCTCAAATAATTTCCAATAATAGAAGGGCTCTGGGATTGGCAGGGTGGTCTTCCCGGGGAGAGATTTTCCTTTGCGCATGTCCTGCAGATGGGTGGTCGGATTATTGGTCGCACACGACATGATCAGGCGACCGCGCATGGGTAAAGTGAAAGTCGCCATTGAAGAAATATGGAGGCGGGGTGGGGAAGATGGCGTTGATGCAAGCCGCAATGAAATTTATGAGTTTAATGGGGGAGAAGTCCATTATGCGGTTTAATGGGGAGACTCATCGATCGTCTCCCGCGATGTTTCGGTTTCTCGTGCATATCGTGCGGGAGAGGAAGAGAGTGCGGCGTCGTGTGATTGATGGTGTAGAGGGAGAGTCCGGCGTTAATGGTCGTATGCGGTGGTGAGATTTGTTCCACGTCTGCTTAGATGTCGATTTAGAAGAAAACAATGCGGGACTGGTTCATCACGTGAGTAGTCCCCGAAACCTAACCCCCCCACCGCCGCCGCCGCCCGGCGACTCGGGGGGCCGCGACTCCGCCGCCACAGCAGGCTCCCCCGCCTCATACTCTGCGTCGTCGCCGCCGGAGGGGTCGCCGGCCAAGCCTCCCGCGCCCTGGTGATGGTGGCGGCGGGGATACTCATTCACGCGCGGGAATATGGGGCGGTTTTTGGGTGGGATCGTCGGCGAGCGCGGCGCCGGAGGTAGCCATCTTCATCGCCGCCGGGTTACCACCGGAACCGGCTCTGGGCGCTGTGGAGGCGGGGTTCGGCGATCGGAGTTGGGGCTGAAGAGGACATGCAGGAAGACGGCACGATCGGCATCGGTGGAGTCGGGTGGACCTCCTTGCAGGGTCGCCGATGTCATCCTCGTGTGGATCGGGCTCTCCCTGGCGACGCCCATGCGTGGGTGGTCCTCGAGACCGATTCCGACGAGCATCGATGGCCCGCGCTCCCCCTACGGCGGTGGTCTACCGGAGATCAGTGCTGCGGAGGAGTGTTGGTGGCAAGGATAAGGCTACCCACGGCGTCCCTACGTGGGTTGTTTTCGACGTCTCCTTTCGCGCCGGTGCTCGTGGTTCGCGGCCCTTACGGTGGTTGATCTGGCGCCTTTGACGTGGATGGAGTGTGACGGTTTCCGGGTGAAAACCTCGTCTCTGAGCTGGCTCGGAGCCGGTGATGGCGATATCTTGCGTGTCATTCCCTTCCTGAAGGCATCATCGAGGAAGCCCTCTGGTTCTTCCCGTCAACACCGGGGGAAACCCTAGATCCTCGATCGAATGATGGCGGCGCCTCTACGTCGTTACCTCCTTGGGGGCATCATTCTTTGAGAGTGGAGTGCGCCGGTCGAAGGGACAGAGGATGAGTATGGTGTTGGATGTAGGTTCTTGATGGTCTACGGGGCAACGACAATGTCGACTAGCTACCTTGCTTCGGCCCGCTCCGGGGGAAACCCTAAATCTGGGATTCCCGGATTGGATGATGGTGACGCCACTGGTGCCGCTTTCCCTCTTGAGAGCATCATTTTGGAGTATTGGCTGGAGGGTCCTAGAGAGGTGGCGGTGTTTCTTCTACCTCATTCACGATGACGGTTCTCAACGGCTTGGTGTTGTGGGGTCTCGGTGTTGTATGCGGGATGGTGGACGCGCGTAGGGAGGTGGTTGTTGTCTGGTGCCATGGTGGTATCGACGGCTGGTCTGACTTGGTGGATACTTTGATCGCTTTCTTGAAGATGGGTGAGTGGAAGACGGCGGCAGCTACATTCCGAGCGTGTATGTCGGTATGCGTTGCGGTGTGCTGGACCGATTTGGCCCCTTGTCCACTATCGGGTGGCATGGTGACGCCTTCGGTGTTTGGATGATGCGCGTTGGTGGGTTCTCAGAGTAGCGGCTCTGGGATTGTCCACCCCCTTCATCAGTTTTGGTAGTGGGTTGGTTTGGTGGTTTCAGGTCTAGTTGTTTGTGGTATCTGCTTGTAAGACATGGTGTTTTGTGCTCTATCATTTAATAGAAACCGGCTATGTGCATCATTTTGATGCAGAGGCTGGGGGCAGACCTCCATTTCTCAAGAATCACGTGAGTAGTAGGCTGCATGTGGGCTGAAACAATGGGATCGGCTACTTCGGTTGGAGTTCTTTTTCTAGATAGTTTGTGTGTGTTTCGGTCAGATCAATGACATAACTGAAACGCAAAAATGCCACGGGACTGAACGGTAGATTGCTGACGTGTCACATGTGACGGAATGATGTGGACCAAAAACTGACAAAGATGTGGCATGCTTGCATGTCAAGAGAAATGAACTTAGTGGATTTCTCCCATTTAGGCTTTGTTCGTTTCGTCCGACCCCAGCCGGGATCGGGGCTAAATCCCCGTGGGTTAGCCGGGAACAGACCCACGCGGGTTCAATCCCCCTTCTCTCTCGCGAGGCGTTCGGTTAAACCCGGAAGGGATTCCATCCCGCTCTATTCCTCTCTGATTCCGCTCATTTTGCTGGGGAATAAAACATCGACCCTTATCCTGTGGAAACAATCCCCGACTCTCTCTCTCGTACCTATTTTATTTCGCTCACGCGAGGCCGGACGGTAGGAGCAGCCGGCGGCGATGGTGGAGGGACGCCGACGGGTCAGCATGGACCTCGATCGGCGGCTGAACCAACTGGTAGGATATGGGCGCTCCCCTGTATCGCCTTCCTGCCTCGACCCAGGCTCCACCAAGGGTTTGACCGATACCCTAGCGTCCACGACGCCTAGTACCCTCGCGGCCTCACACCAGAGAAGTAAGCAGAGGCGACGAGACCGTCAAGGTTAACTCTCTCTCTCGCGCCTGTTTCGCCGGAGAAGAAGCAGTGGCCTCGTGGATTTTAGAAGGGGTTTTTGTCATGTCTTCTTTTCTTGGACTCTCACCATAGATTATTTTTCCTCATCTTGTCAAAGGTCACGATCATTCGTCTTAGGTAGTGATCTGATTGTCACCGTGAAGCTGATTACTGTTATGTTTAGAGGACAATACTCTCTGCATCTCAGCTTCACATCACTTTGGGCAGGACGAATCTGGTAATGATGGACTGAAGTTTCTTCCATGTACATTCAAGATTACTTAAATAGTCGGTCCGGTAGTTGAATTGGGAATTTCCACGGAAAATCTAAACTTTGTGACTTGTTGGTGCAGTAGTTATATCGGTAATTGTCCAGTCGTTGTTTTCATCTGTTGACTAGTAATAGTAAATAGTATTTTGTATTTGCACTTGTAAACTAGATCAGAGAAGGCTTAGATTTTCTAAGGACCAGATTAAGTTACCAACGAATGGCTAGCAAGTCGAGAGCTTAGACTGCTTTTGTCTGTTCAATTTTAGTCCAAACACTAGTGGAAACAGGGGCTTTAGTCCCGGTTCGTAGGCACCCTTTTGTCCCGGTTGTGCAACCGGGACGGCGCATCCGGGACAAATACCCCTCCCCATTGGTCCCGGTTGTGGCAGGACCCGGGAAAAATGGGGCTGACCACGTGGCCCGAGCGCTGAAACCTGGCCAGGGCTATTAGTCCCGGTTCTGAATACGACCCGGGATGCATGCCCCTTCTGCCGCGGCAGGGCTTTTGCCCTTTTCTCTGCCGCGGCAGGGCTTTACAATTTCCATTTTTTTGGTCCCCGAGACCTCCTGGCGGCCCCTCCCCGGACCTCGAGAAGAGAGGAGCCTCGGTGTACCCTCCACCGAGCCCCCAGATCGCACGAGTGAATAAATATATAAAGCAGAATAAGAAACACTTATATTACAGAAGCAAAGTATATCGATCATATTACATGACCGATGGAGTGTATTACAAAATCAAACTTAGTTCCAACCGGAGGCATAGTACTCTCCATGTACGTTTATGACCTCTGCATCTAAGAAGCCCGCAATTTCCTCCTGAATTGCTCGTATGCGGTCCCTAGGTAGAAGACCGTCCCGAAGCCGTTCGATCTAATATAAAGAAGAGTGGTCACTAAAATATATGAAGCTAAGTAACTAAAATAGATAGTAATAAGAAGAATTGACGATTAACGTACATGAAGTTGTTTTAAATTTCTGCCCTTGGGAGATGTGGTCTGACGAATGAACTCGCAAACGTAGTATCCACACAAGTTATTCCCGTCTCCTTGTTGCAAGCACTATACGAGAAGATTGTTTCAATCAAAATAATAATCAACCAGGCATGATAATGGAGATGGGCACGGATCTAGATAGTACTTACTTGCACAACATCAAATGTAAGTTCTTTTTCCCATTCACCGGGAGACTTCTTTATGAACCTCTTCCAAACCCTACCCGAGAAAGAAAAAGAATAAAAAGAGTTAGTAATTACTTGATATCCGAAAATGAAACAAAGTAGCCGATATATTGCAATATATAAATACTGAAATTAATAAAGATTGAAATTACCGCTGGATCATTTCCTGCATGTCAGCCCACATTGAGAGGGGTTTACGTTTTGAGTCCATTACAATTACTTTTCCTTTGTCAATTTGGAAGATTAGCAGAATATAGTGGAAGCTGCGCACGCAGAACTCATCAATTATACAATGAACATCGAGTAAGGAAAACAGAATGTTTACAACAGAGTAACACACTTACTTGAAGTTGTAAGGAAATAGTATTTCCCGTCGGTGTTGGTTAAATAGTATTGCCCTCAGAATATTATTTTCTGTATCCTTGGGATGTTTCTAAAGAGTCTTGTCATGAACAATATTTGGATCAATGAACCCAATATCATAGATTCCACCTCTTTTGCATTCGAGAATCTTCATTCTGCAATTATAATATATGAGTGTACTATATATATATATATATATATATATATATATATATATATATATATATATATATATATATATTAATATATATGCAATTGAATGAGGTGAGCTAGAGAAATAAGTGCTTACAGACAATAGGCACTAAGGATTGATTTGTCGAGGGCCTGCTGCTTGTATAACTGAAACAATTCCTCAAATTGAATCATAACAATTCCATTTCCAGTTCCATAGTGCTCGTCCTTAATGCTGAGACATAGCCAGTCCTCAGATTCATTAGAGGCTTGCATATACCAATTATGCACTCTTCGCATTTTCGTTGGTAGATTCTTTATCTCCTCGGGTTTGACAAGAGGCTGCCCGGACTCGTATTTGTACGCACATTCAGCTGCGGGGAAGTAGTTCACTGTTTGCATATACTCAGCAATGGACAAACCCGCATCAGCTGCCTTGTCTGCGTACAGTGTTATAAACTCCGGATCAATATCCTCATCAGCAATATTAGTGCTCGGCCCCACCTGGGTATTGGAAATCACTTTAAGCGGGGACGTGGATTGTTTTTCCTGCTCTCCGAGTTGAGCAACTGATTTCCCCTTTTTCCCGCTTGCGCTACTACTCTTCGTTGACCGCACCATTTCCTGGTGTGACTTCAGAATAGAGCGGTCATAGTCAGATGACAGACTCGGCTCGGGTTGATGAAGAGTCTTCACCATTTTCCAAGCTTGTTCTATCTCTTCTTCGGTCTCGGGGAAATCTGGCTTTTGCTTCTCCTTCCGCTTTGATTTCCACGCATCGTATTCGTCCTTTGCGATTTTCTGGGTTTCCTCGGGAGTATAGTCGTAAGGTAACTTGGGTACCTCTTTTGGTACCTTCGGGAGGGGTGACCGTTGACGTTTCGGTGATTTTTTACGTTTCGGCAGAAACTTAGTGAGCGGAGAGGGCTGACGCGGCGGCATAGGCGACCGCGCTGGAGACGTGCACGGCGTAGGCGACCGCGCCGGAGACGGCATGCGTTGCGAAGACGACCGCGCTGGAGACTTTTGCGCTGGAGAAATGCGAGAATTCGATGGCTTTGCCGTCTGATTTGTGAGCACAATGCATTCCTTTAGCCATAGAACGGTCGAGTTCTTGGCTTCTCCGAGTTCAGTCAACTCTTCATCTTCACCTTCAGGAAAATCAAGCTTTACCCGCTCGAATCCGTTGGCAACTTCATCGACCCCAACAACAGCGTAGCCCCGTGGAACCGGGAGACAATGGTGAGTTGGTTCGTTGCCAATCGGTAAGGCATAGCCGGCCGCCGCCTTGATGGTTATATTGACGACCTTCACGTGGAGCTCACAGGATGTCATTTCCGTGATCTCATCCACCGGGTAAATCATCGGTGGTGCATCATCATCCGGTAGCTGCGTGGACGCAACGCTGCTTTTGCGATGAGAATGTGCGGCGTCGGGAGCCTCGACTTCAACTTCTAGCATGTGTACTGATGCGCCGGTAGACACTATCTGCTGGCTAAGTGTGTTAATTTGGTCCTGCTGCTTCTTTGCTACATCCTGTGTCATCTTTACCATTTCTTCAAGTTGACGCCTCCAGTTTGCCTGATTCTCCGCTTCAGCTGCCTCCTTGTCCTTTTTACGTTGACGGCTTCTATCTGGGTATAACTTTTTGGTGGAGTCGAACGCAACACTCCACGAAGGAGTGCCTTTTGTGCCTCGTGTACGCCCTACGTGTTCCTTATTTCCGAGGGCGCGTGTGAGCTCGTCGTTCTCTCTATCTGGCACGAACTTCCCATCTTTAACGTCCTGTATTGCTTCTCTCAGCTTCTCTATTGGTAGAGCAGTACTCTCTTTATGCCTTAGGTTATATATTGCTTTTCCTTCGGCGTCCAACGTGCCCCCATGTCCGTAGAACCATGACCTTGTCCGCTCGACCCACAAGAACGGCTCGGGAGTGATCCCCTGCTCAAGCAGGTTGTTCTCCCATGTCTCCCACTTGGGACTGGAACCCTTGTAGCCACCTTGCCCCATAACATGGTGATATACCTTTTTGCCGGCGTTTCTCTCATTTGTTTTTGTCCTTTCCAGTTCATTCTCTGCCAGCTTGTACTTCACGAAGTCTTCCCATACGGGTTTTATTTTCTCATACCCTTGAGTGAAATCAGGAGTCTTCTTCTTCTTAACATAATCAAGGTTCAATCTTTTCTTCCAGTTTTTGAATTGCTCGGCCATCTTTTTCAGGGTCCACGCTTTGACCTTTTCCCGTATCTCATGTTTCATTTTAGTAACATCGGCCTCAGTCACATCCGCTTCATTCTCGTCGACCTCCGGCACGGGTAAGTTGAAATTAGCCAAAATCTTTGAGAAAAGATGATCTTTGGCTATTTTGCCGACATATGAAACTCCTTGTTTTCGCGGATCTTTTGGCTTATTCCACTCATTAACAGTGATCGGGATGTGATCTCTAACTAGCACTCCGCATTGCTTCACGTATTTTTGGGCAACATCAGCGGGAAGCTCGGGTGCGCCGTCTGCTGCGATCGTGTCGATCCTGTATCTTTCTGTATCTTTCAACCTCTTTGTTTCGCCTCGTTTAGTCTTTTTTCCGGTTGATATACTTGAACCGGATGGCTAAAAAATATAAAGACTGTTAATACATGTATATAGACAACGGATGCTTCATTAATTAACATATATATATATGCACCTCGGAGCCGGTGTTTGTAATTTGTATGGTTCCACCGGAGCCGTCGGCTGCTCCCATATCGGAGCCGTCGGCTTCTCCCTCATCGGAGTCGTCTCCCTGGGTGAGCACCGGATCTCCCTCACCGGAGTCGTTCATCCACTGGCTCACATCGGGCTCTACGTCGGGCCCGCGGATTAAAGGTTTTTCTCAGTTTTTAGTAACAGAAGGACCTTGTTGTAATTTGTAAAGAACTTTCAGGGGGTTATTCGGGAAATGATTAAATCCTTTCTTCTACCTCGTGACAGAAGGCAGTGGCGTGCCGCCGCCGTCGACTCGGCCGGCCACGTCCTGCTTGCCGCCTTCGCTCACGGATAAGAGGAGAGGAGAAGCATCCAACGTGCCGCACTTCCTCTCCCTCTCGCACACTCTCCTCTCTCATTGTAGCCTCAGCCGTAGAGCACCCGGAAGCACCTAACCCTAACCGACGGGAAACCCCGCTCGACGTCGTTGACTCCGACCAGCGCTGAGGAAACGGAGACCACCACATGCTCCGCCATGTCATCCTCTTCCTCCTCAAGGTCGCAGAGGAGCTCGGAAGCCCGGGATGGACTGAATCGGGTCGTCTTCCCCGAGTCCGGTCACCACAGTTAAGACCACGCCGTCGTCGATTCACAGCTAACCTTGACGTGCCGTCAAGCCCTACATGCTCCCGGTGAGCATACGCTCCTCCTAGTACCTTTCGATTTGAAGATTGACGACGAAATCCATATTGTCACCGTGCACCACCGTCGGACGCCGCGCTGGTGATCGCCGGAGTAACTCCGGTGACCATTGGGTCATTCCGCCCCCACCAAATGGTTCGCTGTGACCTCCTCTATCCGATAGCGTCTACACACCGTAGCAATTTGGGGTAAATCGACCGATTGCATCGATCTGAGGAGTTCATCCTCAATGTTGATGCTGTCATGACGTCAGCATGACGTCATGGACATTTTCCTTTTCTTTTCATTTAAATTTTTATTTAATTAGAATATGACAGGTGGGTCCCACCTGTCAATTTAAATATTGGTAGAAAATCGATAAACCATATTAATTCAATAACTTTTAATCTAATAATCAGAAAAAATATAAATAAAATATGGAATTATTTAGAAAAATATAATCTAAATGATTTGTAACTTTTTAAAAATATTTGATAAAGTTTAAAAATTAATATTTTCTTTAATTAAATTAAATCATTTAAAATTGAGAAAAATAGGAAATAATTCATAAAATTAGAAAAATACAAGTTATATACCAAAATGATCCAAATGACAAATACAATCCATCTATGATGTTTTCATGGTCATTCGACCAAGTTTTCATGTGTGCAATGTTTTGCCTAGTTATTTAATTCATTCAAATTTAATAAAATAATAACTTATTCAAATATTTTCATAAAACATCAATTGATATACCAAATTAAAGAGAACAACATTTCCAACTCAAATATGTCAATTGTAAAACATTTTACTTAACTTCTAAACTTGCTTTTATAAGTAGACTAAAAGTCAATAAATGTCTATTAAAAACCAGAGATGACTATCACCTCATTATTTTCCTTATTAATAAAACCCACACATCTTCACACCAATAAAACCTATCCTCACAAGTCATTAGGAAGTATTGTGATGATAGAGTTAGCTGTACTAGTTCATCATTTTCAACTAAACTCATTGTCATTAGCTCTACACTTTTGGAATACAAAATCAAATATGTTTGTTACCTTTTCAATAATTGTTTACCATGTGCTATTGTCTTGTTTCCTAACCATGTTATAACACTTCTACTTTAACATGATAACAAGTGTTTGGTCAATAAAAGTGAAACACACTTAAGCCTAAAAGAAATATCAATATCACCACAAGTAATGAAACAACTCTAAGACACCTAACAATTGTGTGAATACGTTATCGTTTCAAACGTGGCTTACACTTGTAAGCTTGTAACAGCCCAAGTATGAAAACTACCCTTTAGAATGTTTGATTTCTTGTTATTTAAGTATTGCGTCATGTCATCATATTGTTTCCATGTGGTTTGCTTTTGTTTCTAAATTGTTGCATTTGTTTTCCACTGTTTTCACAACTCAAATTCAAACCTTATTCAGACAATGTTTTCATACTTGTTCTGTTACAATTTTTGGAATAAAAATAACAAGTGAAAACAACCAAATTGTTCCATTTTATTCCCTGTTGATCACTCCTTAACTTGTTGGGTTTAAATCAAACAACTATTTGCAATCAATTAATTAAATCACCTTCATCTTCTAACCAAAATGCCTCAAACATAACCACTTTTGAATTCATAAACTTAACAAGCCAAGCAACTTCAATCAAATTAAACCCTAGGGGTAACCCTATTAAACATTACTTTGTTTTCCTAATACCAAAATCATTCAAAAATTGGTTTAAATATCAAACAACCATTTATTTTCAAACTTTCTGTAAAACAAAACTTGGCAGTGCTTTCTTTTAATCAAATTAACTTAACCTAATTTCTCCTACAATTTTACTAACTTAAAAGATCTCCTTTTTCTTCCTTTTGGTTTTCAGCAAAAAAAATAATAATAAAAGAAACAAAAATAATAAAAGGCAAAGCAGGAGCAGCAGCTAATCTAGCCCAGCCCACCCCTGTTCTGGCCCATACCCCTTCGTGAGCACCTTCTTCCTCGCGTGACGTCAACTCTGTACGAACAGAGAAACAGCCACTCGATCGATCCCTCCCCTTCTGGATGATCAGCCGTACAATCTCTAGACCCTATATCTAACCTACCCCTCGACCACCTGCTAACCCTAGCCCTTCTCCCTCAAGCCGCCACCCTCTCTCTTCCTTCCATCTCCTCCAACTCCCTCTCTCTCTGAACATCTGTGCACCCTCTGAACCTTCCATGGCCGAAAGTTCAAGCCCTTGGCGCCGCCGCTACGCTCGTCCTCCGGCCAAGGTATCTGCGGGAATGGAACCGCCTCAACACCCTCTTCCTCTCCGCGCAAGGATTCGTGAAGAGAACGACTACATCGCCGGCGCCATCCCCCTTCCTCGCCGGCCCGACGCACTGCCTCTGCGACCTGTCCGCCCCAACCCCTCCTGATCGAGGCCAACTAGGTGAGCAACTCCTCCTCGATCCCCTTCCCTCGCCTCCTCCCACTCCCCTTGGCCGCACCGCACGCCCTCACGGCCCTCCCGCGAGCGGCCTCCTCGCCGGCGAGCGGTGCAGCAGATCGCTGCCAGGAGGCCATCGTTCCATCGAGCTCTGTCCGTGATGTTCCGCTCGGTTCAGTTAGTTACAGGAAAATACCCGCTAGCATCACCTCATACCCCTCCCGAGTCCCCTTCCATCGCAACTAGATCACCAGCCCATCTGGTTAGAGTCCCACGCGCACAAGCCAGAGGGGGTGGGTTCGAATCCCACCCCCTGCCAATTAAACACCTTTTTTTCTGTTTTATTTCTTCAGTCCTAGAACAACTGCAAATCACCATTAGGCCCCTGGTACTTATTCTATGCCACTGGAAAATTATTTCTAAGTCCTTGGTTCATTAAAAAATGGCAGATTTGCACTATTTCTTGTAAATGGCATAATAAATTCATTTTAACTCCAAATCCAACATTTTTGATATGTTTTCAATACCAAATTAAGTGTTCTATCCAAATATAAAATTTGTTTACTGTTTTGAATATTTTAAATTGGTGCAATATTTGAAAACTTGTCAAATTCACTTAAACTTGCAAAATTCATAACTTGTTCATAAAAATTCCAAATTTCACAAACCAAATATGTTTTCCAATCAATTTTTCATGTACTTTCCAAATATACATTTTGTTTGCTGTTTTGAATAATTTAAATTGCTGAAAACAACTGTTTCTTGTTTATTGCATTTAAAATTGCCAAAATAATAACTTGCTCATTTTAAATCCAATTTCCACAAATGAAATATGTTTTCCATGCAAAATTAAACCCTCTTTCCAAATATAAAATTTGTTTCATGTTTTGAATAATTAAAATTGGTTAAACAATTTAATCCTTGTTTAATTCATTTAAAATTGTTAATTTCATAACTTGATCAAAACAAATTCTTTTGGGGCATATAAAATATGTTTTCAAACCATAAAAGTATAAACTTTTCAAATATGAATCTCACTTAATGTTTTGAACAAATAAAAATTCAAATAAGTTCATGTTTGAATTAAATTCATTTAATTCTTGTTTAACTTGTTTAATTCCTACATAATTCATTTGAAATCCTTTTTCAACAAGTGAAACATGTATTCCAACTAAAATCTTGTTTTCTTTTCAAATATAAACTTTGTTATCTATTTTGAACAATTTAACTTGATGAAAACAACAAATGCTTGTGTGACACCTTTAAGTAACCAAAATTCCAACACTTAATAAATGAATTTCTAAACTTGTTAAGCCTTATTTCCATTTGGTTCTATTGTTGTTATTTTGCTGTTTTCCTCATCCATGCATCATGCTAATCCACTTTCACATGTTGCTTAGTTGTAAAACAATTAATTCAACCATAAATCATGGGCTTTCCACATGCAATCCCAAATTGCATGTGGGTCCATTTAATCCTGTTTCTATCTTGTCAACTAGTCATTTCTATGCATCAATTAAATGGTCATGCATCATCCCATGTTTGTGCACTATGCCCTGATATTGATTGTTTATCTTTCTGCATTGTTTGTTTGCTTCTTCCCGGATATACGACGACGTTGAGACCGACGATACTTACGACGTCCCTTCTAAGGAGTTAGCTCAGTACCAGGCTACTGGGTTTTGCAGGCAAGTTATCACTCACATGAACCATCGTGTTCCTTTCAACATTGGTTACCGATACTTTCCGTTGTTCTTTTCTGCTAGCCTTAGTAGTAGTTGTTCTGTTACGAACCTATCACATGAATCCCTTAAACCTGATATTGCCTCATCTCCCTTCCTACAACCATTGTTTGAGCCCGTGTCTTACTAGCATGCTTAGGTTGTTTTGCTCGAGTCTGTTACCCGTTACTTTCTGTTACTATTTCATTACGTTGTGGGGGCTCGATGTTTAATCAATCAATCATGCTAATGTTACTGCTAATAATAAATTTGATGATAAGGCACCGGCAGGAGGCCCATGAGAGGTTTTGAAGCCTGCTAGTGTCGACCCTAATAGGAAAAGGGTCTTGTCTACTGATCCATGATGAGCGCACTACCCGCATTTGGGAAGCGAGTATGGGCGCCCCCCTCAACTTGACCTGATTCGCATCTCGTCCAAATCGCCTCATTTAGTTCGTGTGTTCTATTTGCCGCATGCATGTTTTTGCGAGCCCAGGCCAGGGTGGAACTTTTGTAGTCGGCATATAGGGGGACACGTTCTTAGAGTGCTATGAGGGTCCATTTTCTTCTGGGCTCGATTAGCCGTGCGCCCAAGGTTCTTTGGGCTTGATGCGAAGAATGGTTGGTTGTGTAGAGTACCCCGCTTGGTGGAAGTGCATTTCCATCTGGCGGGTTATTCTTGAGTGTACGGCCAAATTGGTGCAACCCTGCAGGGATAATCTTCTCGAGAAGCCGTGTTTTCCGCGGTTATGGATTACTTGGTGAAAGTACTGGCTAGCAAGTACTCAGGACAACTTAAACATAATGATCAAACATGTTACACCCAATGTTTAATAACTTGACTAGTAATAGGTTGATGACACAATAACTTGATTCACCTTATTACAACTGTGTGAGTTATCCTCGGATTGCTTCTTTGGATAAGGGGCGAGATCCAGGATGGGTTTGCTTGAAGTTATCTTTCAGTTGGTTACAATCCTCGATCTTATCCCCTGTCTGATAGTTCGAAGTGATAGAATCTCTGTAGTTGGTTAGTGCAGCCAGTTGCAGCATCTTTTATATCCCTTTCCTTCCGTTGAACCCAAAGCATCTGTGCTTGGTGTTGACGGGTTACACTTTGGTGAACTGTGAGTCTTGCTTGCCAGTACGTTTATGTACTGACCCCTTTGGGGCTGTGGTTTACGCAGACGACGTTTCCGAGGATCTTCATGGTGGCAACTACGTGGAGTATGACGAGACTGCTGACGAGTAGATAGCGGACCCGGGCAGGATCCGAGACTTCGTGGATGGGCTCCGTCTTTTCGTTTCCGGCCTCTTAGGCCTATTTGGTTCTTGTCTGTACTCAGACCTGTTGAATGCTTCCGCTGTGATGTAATGATGAATTGTTGGGGCATGTGCCCTCTGAATGATTGTATTTGCTATCTCTGCTCTAATGAGAGCCATTTGCAACTTATTTCAATCTTTTGTGTCGTAGAGATCTGTTGTGATATCAGTTGTTCAACGCCGTTGACGTACCATGTGTGTATGGTTGAAGTACGTCGACGGAAGTGCCTTTGATCTCTAGTGGATAGTTTACATCGACGATGGAATAGCAGGGCTTGTGTTGTCGCGCATAAGCGCAGGCCTACCAGGAAGCTGGGACGTGGGAGCAGTTATGCCCCATAATCCAAGCATCTGCTATCCAGTTCGTACGGTGAGTATCCCCTAGAAGTCAGGGTGCGACAAATGGTATCAGAGCCTGTCTGCCTGTAGGATCCCTTTTTACTGGTCGCAGTTGAGTCTAGAAACTATGTTGTAGCTATATAGGAAAAATGAAACGTGAGAGTAGGAATTCTGTTCTTTTTTCTTCTTTCCCCACCCACCCTCCCTTTTTCTGGTAAGGAAGTGTAACGTTGATTTTTTCCCTTCTCAACTTTCAAATTAGGATTTCACGAATCCTGGTTTCTCTAGGATGGTTATATCTACTAGACCATAGGAATGGAGGTGGTCGTGACGTGATTTATCATGTTGCCTACTCATGATTGAGAACGGTGGCAAATAGGCCCCGGAAGCAGATCCTCTATTCCTTAAGCAGTAGATATTGATCCTTTAGAAGCCCGGATGGGTTTTCCGTAGTACCTCAGGAGTTTTGTTCTCGTTTTCCCCGATGTTGATATCCTGTTCTTCTCAACATCCTTTTCGTCCGTTGAAATCTTGTTGTTGTTTTCCACTTCAAATCTTCTACCAGAGTCTAATCAAAACTTCCTCGTAAACTCTTATCCAGTTAAAGTGTTATTTGATACCGGAGCATCACATTCCTTTGTGTCAACAATCTTTTCCACAACATACAACCCAATTCTGGTTCCACTAAGCAATCAAAACTCTGTTCACTCCCCGGGATCTCAAATGTTGACTTCCAAGATAAGTAAGAACAATCCAATTATAATGGGAGGCCACATATTCCTCGTTTCTCTCATGTTGCTGATTCTGACATTGATGTCATTCTTGGTGTTGCATTGATGTCAATAACTCTGTTCCACCCTTATTACAGATAGTCTATTCTCCAAATGAACCAAATTCTTTTCAGCTATACACCCTCCATACAAAACTTCTACCCCTACTTGAAAATGTTCCGGTGGTTTCCAAATTCCCTGACGTCTATCCACTGTGCACGATGTGTTTCACGTGTCACAGCTCAAGTGGATCTTCCCAAGAAGTTTCCGGACCTTTTCTTTTCTCAGTAGGAATCTCGGGGCGCGATTCCTTCAAGGGGGGGCGTTTTGTAACAGCCCAAGTATGAAAAATACCCTTTAGAATGTTTGATTTCTTGTTATTTAAGTATTGCATCATGTCATCATATTGTTTCCATGTGGTTTGCTTTTGTTTCTAAATTGTTGCATTTGTTTTCCACTGTTTTCACAACTCAAATTCAAACCTTATTCAGACAATGTTTTCATACTTGTTCTGTTACAATTTTTGGAATAAAAATAACAAGTGAAAACAACCAAATTGTTCCATTTTATTCCCTGTTGATCACTCCTTAACTTGTTGGGTTTAAATCAAACAACTATTTGCAATCAATTAATTAAATCACCTTCATCTTCTAACCAAAATGCCTCAAACATAACCACTTTTGAATTCATAAACTTAACAAGCCAAGCAACTAAATTTCAATCAAATTAAACCCTAGGGGTAACCCTATTAAACATTACTTTGTTTTCCTAATACCAAAATCATTCAAAAATTGGTTTAAATATCAAACAACCATTTATTTTCAAACTTTCTGTAAAACAAAACTTGGCAGTGCTTTCTTTTAATCAAATTAACTTAACCTAATTTCTCCTACAATTTTACTAACTTAAAAGATCTCCTTTTTCTTCCTTTTGGTTTTCAGCAAAAAAAATAATAATAAAAGAAACAAAAATAATAAAAGGCAAAGCAGGAGCAGCAACTAATCTAGCCCAGCCCACCCCTGTTCTGGCCCATACCCCTTCGTGAGCACCTTCTTCCTCGCGTGACGTCAACTCTGTACGAACAGAGAAACAGCCACTCGATCGATCCCTCCCCTTCTGGATGATCAGCCGTACAATCTCTAGACCCTATATCTAACCTACCCCTCGACCACCTGCTAACCCTAGCCCTTCTCCCTCAAGCCGCCACCCTCTCTCTTCCTTCCATCTCCTCCAACTCCCTCTCTCTCTGAACATCTGTGCACCCTCTGAACCTTCCATGGCCGAAAGTTCAAGCCCTTGGCGCCGCCGCTACGCTCGTCCTCCGGCCAAGGTATCTGCGGGAATGGAACCGCCTCAACACCCTCTTCCTCTCCGCGCAAGGATTCGTGAAGAGAACGACTACATCGCCGGCGCCATCCCCCTTCCTCGCCGGCCCGACGCACTGCCTCTGCGACCTGTCCGCCCCAACCCCTCCTGATCGAGGCCAACTAGGTGAGCAACTCCTCCTCGATCCCCTTCCCTCGCCTCCTCCCACTCCCCTTGGCCGTACCGCACACCCTCACGGCCCTCCCGCGAGCGGCCTCCTCGCCGGCGAGCGGTGCAGCAGATCGCTGCCAGGAGGCCATCGTTCCATCGAGCTCTGTCCGTGATGTTCCGCTCGGTTCAGTTAGTTACAGGAAAATACCCGCTAGCATCACCTCATACCCCTCCCGAGTCCCCTTCCATCGCAACTAGATCACCAGCCCATCTGGTTAGAGTCCCACGCGCACAAGCCAGAGGGGGTGGGTTCGAATCCCACCCCCTGCCAATTAAACACCTTTTTTTCTGTTTTATTTCTTCAGTCCTAGAACAACTGCAAATCACCATTAGGCCCCTGGTACTTATTCTATGCCACTGGAAAATTATTTCTAAGTCCTTGGTTCATTAAAAAATGGCAGATTTGCACTATTTCTTGTAAATGGCATAATAAATTCATTTTAACTCCAAATCCAACATTTTTGATATGTTTTCAATACCAAATTAAGTGTTCTATCCAAATATAAAATTTGTTTACTGTTTTGAATATTTTAAATTGGTGCAATATTTGAAAACTTGTCAAATTCACTTAAACTTGCAAAATTCATAACTTGTTCATAAAAATTCCAAATTTCACAAACCAAATATGTTTTCCAATCAATTTTTCATGTACTTTCCAAATATACATTTTGTTTGCTGTTTTGAATAATTTAAATTGCTGAAAACAACTGTTTCTTGTTTATTGCATTTAAAATTGCCAAAATAATAACTTGCTCATTTTAAATCCAATTTCCACAAATGAAATATGTTTTCCATGCAAAATTAAACCCTCTTTCCAAATATAAAATTTGTTTCATGTTTTGAATAATTAAAATTGGTTAAACAATTTAATCCTTGTTTAATTCATTTAAAATTGTTAATTTCATAACTTGATCAAAACAAATTCTTTTGGGGCATATAAAATATGTTTTCAAACCATAAAAGTATAAACTTTTCAAATATGAATCTCACTTAATGTTTTGAACAAATAAAAATTCAAATAAGTTCATGTTTGAATTAAATTCATTTAATTCTTGTTTAACTTGTTTAATTCCTACATAATTCATTTGAAATCCTTTTTCAACAAGTGAAACATGTATTCCAACTAAAATCTTGTTTTCTTTTCAAATATAAACTTTGTTATCTATTTTGAACAATTTAACTTGATGAAAACAACAAATGCTTGTGTGACACCTTTAAGTAACCAAAATTCCAACACTTAATAAATGAATTTCTAAACTTGTTAAGCCTTATTTCCATTTGGTTCTATTGTTGTTATTTTGCTGTTTTCCTCATCCATGCATCATGCTAATCCACTTTCACATGTTGCTTAGTTGTAAAACAATTAATTCAACCATAAATCATGGGCTTTCCACATGCAATCCCAAATTGCATGTGGGTCCATTTAATCCTGTTTCTATCTTGTCAACTAGTCATTTCTATGCATCAATTAAATGGTCATGCATCATCCCATGTTTGTGCACTATGCCCTGATATTGATTGTTTATCTTTCTGCATTGTTTGTTTGCTTCTTCCCGGATATACGACGACGTTGAGACCGACGATACTTACGACGTCCCTTCTAAGGAGTTAGTTCAGTACCAGGCTACTGGGTTTTGCAGGCAAGTTATCACTCACATGAACCATCGTGTTCCTTTCAACATTGGTTACCGATACTTTCCGTTGTTCTTTTCTGCTAGCCTTAGTAGTAGTTGTTCTGTTACGAACCTATCACATGAATCCCTTAAACCTGATATTGCCTCATCTCCCTTCCTACAACCATTGTTTGAGCCCGTGTCTTACTAGCATGCTTAGGTTGTTTTGCTCGAGTCTGTTACCCGTTACTTTCTGTTACTATTTCATTACGTTGTGGGGGCTCGATGTTTAATCAATCAATCATGCTAATGTTACTGCTAATAATAAATTTGATGATAAGGCACCGGCAGGAGGCCCATGAGAGGTTTTGAAGCCTGCTAGTGTCGACCCTAATAGGAAAAGGGTCTTGTCTACTGATCCATGATGAGCGCACTACCCGCATTTGGGAAGCGAGTATGGGCGCCCCCCTCAACTTGACCTGATTCGCATCTCGTCCAAATCGCCTCATTTAGTTCGTGTGTTCTATTTGCCGCATGCATGTTTTTGCGAGCCCAGGCCAGGGTGGAACTTTTGTAGTCGGCATATAGGGGGACACGTTCTTAGAGTGCTATGAGGGTCCATTTTCTTCTGGGCTCGATTAGCCGTGCGCCCAAGGTTCTTTGGGCTTGATGCGAAGAATGGTTGGTTGTGTAGAGTACCCCGCTTGGTGGAAGTGCATTTCCATCTGGCGGGTTATTCTTGAGTGTACGGCCAAATTGGTGCAACCCTGCAGGGATAATCTTCTCGAGAAGCCGTGTTTTCCGCGGTTATGGATTACTTGGTGAAAGTACTGGCTAGCAAGTACTCAGGACAACTTAAACATAATGATCAAACATGTTACACCCAATGTTTAATAACTTGACTAGTAATAGGTTGATGACACAATAACTTGATTCACCTTATTACAACTGTGTGAGTTATCCTCGGATTGCTTCTTTGGATAAGGGGCGAGATCCAGGATGGGTTTGCTTGAAGTTATCTTTCAGTTGGTTACAATCCTCGATCTTATCCCCTGTCTGATAGTTCGAAGTGATAGAATCTCTGTAGTTGGTTAGTGCAGCCAGTTGCAGCATCTTTTATATCCCTTTCCTTCCGTTGAACCCAAAGCATCTGTGCTTGGTGTTGACGGGTTACACTTTGGTGAACTGTGAGTCTTGCTTGCCAGTACGTTTATGTACTGACCCCTTTGGGGTTGTGGTTTACGCAGACGACGTTTCCGAGGATCTTCATGGTGGCAACTACGTGGAGTATGACGAGACTGCTGACGAGTAGATAGCGGACCCGGGCAGGATCCGAGACTTCGTGGATGGGCTCCGTCTTTTCGTTTCCGGCCTCTTAGGCCTATTTGGTTCTTGTCTGTACTCAGACCTGTTGAATGCTTCCGCTGTGATGTAATGATGAATTGTTGGGGCATGTGCCCTCTGAATGATTGTATTTGCTATCTCTGCTCTAATGAGAGCCATTTGCAACTTATTTCAATCTTTTGTGTCGTAGAGATCTGTTGTGATATCAGTTGTTCAACGCCGTTGACGTACCATGTGTGTATGGTTGAAGTACGTCGACGGAAGTGCCTTTGATCTCTAGTGGATAGTTTACATCGACGATGGAATAGCAGGGCTTGTGTTGTCGCGCATAAGCGCAGGCCTACCAGGAAGCTGGGACGTGGGAGCAGTTATGCCCCATAATCCAAGCATCTGCTATCCAGTTCGTACGGTGAGTATCCCCTAGAAGTCAGGGTGCGACAAAGCTGGGGTATTTTCCAGGGTATTTCACGATGCATCTTATTACTATGCATGTATCATCTTGCCAGTGTTTTCTGTAGTCCTTACCGGGACTACTTTGCTATCTTTCAGATGTTTGGATTTCTCTACGCGAACCTCGAACCCCGAAGACCTGGATTATTATTATGGTTATTTCAAATCTCAGGCAAGTTCATCACTTGCTCATATCCTTTGCAGTACTTCATAACAAAATATTTGCAAAAACCCTATCGTATTACCACCTGTTCTCAAAAGAATGCATGATCCTATTTTTATAATAATATGACTAATTGAATGACTACCCGAGTGGTAGTGTTCTGTGTGGTGGGCGGATGGAACCATGGTAAGATGAATAGGTCAAAGGAAGGTTCCATCTGCATGGGAACGTATTACCTAGGAACTAATCACAAATGCCGTCAGAACTCGGTGCGCCGTAAATTCGCGTTAACCATGGGTCTTCTATGGGGGGAGTAAGTCAGCTGTGATACTTCTCTCGTTCGCATGTCAACGGACTGCCAGAGACCGTACGCTGTAAGTTCCGCGGGGACTACATGCCCATGGGTGGGAGCCCTTACGTCCCACGGAATCTGGAGTCTATGAGTGTCTACCAGGGGCGCGTAGATCTCCATCGTGAGGGGTGGAATCAGGCGTTCAACCTGCTGGCAGAAATGGGTGGGCATGCGTTGTGCGGGGAAGCACAGTTTGGCTTGGACCAACTACCGGGCCCCACACCTGAGTGGGAGTGGACAGGATCTCGAGCCTGGTTGTGCAACATGGTCTTGGTCGTCCATGGGTAAAGTAACGCACCTCTGCAGAGTGTAAAAGGATGTGACATGTTACCCCCTGTTCCGGGAAGGAACTGCGAACGCTACAGGAAAGGCAACTCCATGAAGTTCTAGCCCTGTGATGGTCTGGCGGGCATAGTTTTCAGAATTAAAAGCAACCTCTTGAAGAAAGTTTTACAAAAAACTTGCATTAGCTTATGACTCTTTCAAGTCTAAAGCTGTAGTTAGTGCATCAAACTATCCACTGTATATCATGAACTTGCTGAGTAACGCTCGTTACTCATTCTATCCCGTTTGACCCCCTGCTTAGAGTTGAAGCCCTATTGAAGTCGTCATCGAGAAGCCATCGCTGTCCAAGGGAGATAGGTGGAGTGATCTATTACTTAGTCGGTAACGCATCATCATCAACAACGCTGGTGGAGGACAAGCTATCAAGGTGTAGGTCGAGTCCATTCATGGACTTAGTAGTTTCAAGCCATAGATTAGGGCTGACATCAGCCGTAGTGGATTAGTTCTGAGCTAGAGTTCTTCTCCGGCTTGGAGCTGCGAATTGCTTCTTTTGATGTTTCATTTGCAGGAGATCTTCTTGATTCATCAAGGAGATTTTCAAGATTTTGTAATGAAGTTTGTATCCTATAGCTTTGCTTGGACCCGCTGTGTTTCTGTTGTACCACTCTGAGAGATGTAATATTCACGGATAAGTCCTTCTGTGAGTATTATGTCACCGACTTGCGCACTACACATGCAGTGGTGTGCTGGGTCACCACATTATGGGACCATTCAAAACTGCAAGAGGTGGACTTACACATCTACTCGTGGCAGTAGATAAGTATACCAAGTGGGTGGAGGCAAAACCCATCAAAAACCTTGACGGTGTAACTGCCAGGAATTTCATCATTGACGTAGTCATGAGATACGACATTCTACATAGCATAATTACCGACAATGGTAAAAATTTCTCTATTGGAGAGTTGGCAAAATATTGCCGACAAACGGGAATACGCCTAGATCTTGCATCTGTGGCACACCCGCAATCCAATGGACATGTTGAAAGAATGAATAGCTCAATCCTGCAGGGAATACACCCAAGACACAAATCTCCTCTTCATAGAGCATATGGAGCATGTGTAGAAGAATTACCTTCCGTGCTTTGGAGTATTCGAACGACACCAAACAGGTCAACTGGGCAAACCCCGTTTTTCCTGGTTTATGGCGCATAAGCAGTGCTTCCAACGGACATGATCCATGATAGCCCAGGAGTGCAAGCTTTCGATGACTCGGATGCCGAAAGTGCACGACAGGATGCCGTTGATCTCCTAGAAGAAGAACGAGAACTGGTGCTTGAAAGATCTGCCATTTATCAGCAAGAATTACGACGTTACCATAGTCGGAAAATCAGGCATCGTTCTTTCAAAGAAGGTGACTTAGTGCTAAGATTGGTGCAAGAAAGAAAGCACAAGTTAGCCCCAGTTTGGGAAGGACCATTTGTCATTAGCAAAGCTATGAAAAATGGATCATACTATCTTCTAGATATTCGGGATACAGAGGATGACGCCAAAAGACCGAATGGCAAAAGAAAGAGAAAGATAGATGACGAACTAGGAGAGACCAAAAGACCCTGGAGCAAACAACAGTTACGTCCCTTCTACACATAGTTCAATTTCTATATAAACATATTCGAGATCATGAAATAAAGTTGTCGGAATGCATACATCTATGTTTTTACAGGCTTATTATAGAACAAAGCATAAATCCACCTTATCTATTTCCCAATGATCTTTAAAAATACTCAATGTTAACCCGAATTTTGCCTGCATGCTCGGAGTTAAAAAAAACTTAATGATTTTCAGCCTAAGGTGGCTTAAGGAAACACATATTGTGCCTACGTGCCTAAGTTTGATTCAAAATTCCTTGTTTTTTCTCTAAGTATTATCTGATTGTTTTTATACTGGGTCACTGGAGCTAGTAAGTAAAAATGCCTACAGTATGATCCATGTTTCCGAGTTTTGACTGATTGGTTATACCCAGTCACTTGGCATGAAGATTGGATACTATTGAGCCATTTCAAACACTAAGGAAAGTTAAGACATATAAACCAGAGAACATAGAATTTAAAGGAATAAAAACCCGGAAAAATTGCAAAGACTTTATAATATAACTGCAAAAGCGGAGTACTTTTCTATAAAAAGGAATATAAAGCATTACAATAAGGTTTGCATTGTAAGAACAATAATGCTTCTATTTTCCTATCTCTACCCAGGACCAGACAGCTTCTTCAGGCATCCGAGTCGTCGTCTTCGCTGCTGGACTCCTCGGGAGTTGTCGGGATTGCTTCCTCGGGGTAGAAGGTGGAGATGTTCACCATATTGGCAATCTTGGTGGCGTGACCTTTGATTTGATCAAAGATGTTGGCCCGTTGAGCTTCCGTGTATCCTTGAGGGATGCCGGACGCCACACGCCAAGATTTGGCAGTGGGGTAGTGCATGCGCATGAGCCCAAGAGCCATGCGTGCACCACCACGAGCCGCAGAACAGGGAAGGGACTCCTTGGATTCCGCCACCTCCATGATAGCTTCCAAAAGTTTGTCATCTTTCGAGAACTCCCCAGACCTGGCGGGCTATCTCCTGTTTCAGTAAACACGCAAGTGTTAGGAAAAACAGATGACGATGAAACATGGAAAATCCGGTAAATGAAAAAGTACTTACCGAGAATCCGGTCCATCTCGGTGCTTTCCTCCAGGCACTGGTTCAAGGCGTTCTCCAGATCCCGGATGGTGGCCTTGTCTTTCGCAGCCTGGTTGGAGGCCTTAGATTCGGCAATGCCAATAGCTAGTTGGTTGGCATCTAGGTCATGTTGCAGCTTCACATTGAGCTTGTGAAGATCCAGGTTCTCGCGGCGGAGGTTTTCAGCGTTGCCGGCATTTTCAACAACTTGTTTGGCTTTAGCCAAAGAAGCTAAAAAGCAAGTAAAAAGAAGAGTTAGAAACTCGGAAAAATACTTAGACAAAAATGCAAATGAAAGCAAAGAAAAATTGAATACCTGCTAGTTCACTAAGCTGCTGCTAAGTAGATGTCAGTTATGCATCCTTATCTTCAAGAATTGTAAGAAGGGTTTTAACCTCCTTATTCTTGATGGTAAGTTTGTTGAAAACCTCCACGTTGGTGTTTTCAGCAGTTTGCTAAAACACGGGAAAGAAAGAAAAAAAATGCTTTAGTCCAAAACAAGCATAACAATGAAAAAAGTATTAATTCTAAAGTATACATTCAACTTATAACTTGGGGGCTGGAGATATTACCTGGCTGATCCTAGTCAAGTTTGCCAGGTTTTTATTGAATTCTTTTGCATAGTCTGCAAAAAGAATCCCGACGGTGCAAAGGCCATCCTGGATGACCTGCCGAGGTGAAAATATGAAATTATTCCTTACAATTAGCCCGCCTTGAGGCCAAGGACAGATTAGAGGCGCTGGTGTGAAGAACTTGGTAGCCCACGGATGAATATATCCGAGTTCATCAAATGTTTCTTTTTTTTACCTTGAATTCTTTGTCGAAAGACGGGATGGGCATTTCTTCAGCTGCATAAGAAGTTCCACCCGTCTCTGGTACCATCCTTTCCCTCGCGTCCGGCTGGGACGCAAAAGGCTGGCTGGTCTGCAAGGGTTCCTCCTCCCTAGCAACCACATTCTCCTCCACAGCTGCGACCGGGGTGTCGGGAGCAGTATAAGGAGAAGACTGTGACCCTCTATGGGCAACAAACTTAAGTTTTTTCAGCCTTTTTGGATTCAATGTTGTTGGAGCCAGGCTAGAAATAAAATTATCGAGAGATCAGAATTCCGAGACAAAGGTATGAGATTCCGAGAAAAAGAACAAACCCGGATGTCTAACTTGGAGGTAGCGACGGGAACCCCGTCAAGATCGATTACTTCTTGAGTGGAAGAAGGCTTCTTGCGTTTTCTCCCACCTGCGAAATTAGCACGCATGGCGTCTAACTCGGCATCAGATGCAAGGTCCTCCTCAGGAAGATCAACAAGATGTAAAAAAAGGACAAAGTTTGAGTCAAAATAAATATCTGTCAAGGAAAAAACGCAGAATCAAAAGCCCAAAATGAATAACCATACCTTTGGGGCTGGGTTTGTCGCCATGTACATTGGCCGACTTTCCTCATATTGATCGCGAGTTGCGACCAAATGATTGACGCGCTTCCTCAAATCTTTGGCTGACAAAGATTTGTTTGTTGTCCGCATCGCGTCTTTGGTTCCTTAGTATTCAGACATAAGAGGGGAACCGTGATTGGCCAGAGGCTCAATCTGCCTTTCAAACCAGCATAGGACTGTGTCCATGCCGGTAAGAGGCGGAGATGCGGATACAAGCTTGGCGATGCGCCGCTTGATCCTAAGTAGATCTGGTGGAAGAGTCTGAACTGCCTCCATAACCCTGTTTTCCTGAGGAGTGGCGACATAATTAACGAAAGGAGGAATCCCCGTTTCCTTTCAAGTAAACGGGATGTCTTGGTGGTAGAAAAAGGAACCCGTCAAAAATTTGATGCATTCCGATGTTTTGATCTTGGGGAACCAATCCTCCCTAAATCGACATAGGGTAAACGATATGGACCCGCAAGTCGGGAATGCGCCCTCAGAGGTGTTCCGCTTAACCGCGAAACAATACAACCACAAATCTATCCTAGGCTATATTCCTAGATACCCTTCGAAGAGGGCCTGGAACCCGGCTAAATATAGAATGGAATTGGCAGGAAGGTTTTGGGGTTGTATGTTGTAGTGGTTGAAAACTTGGAGAAAGAAGGCGGAAGGTGGGATTCCCATACCTCGAGAAATATGCGGGGTAAGGAGAACCCTTTCCCCGGCTCTAGGGAAGGGCTCGGAGTCGTCCTCCTCGTGCTGCCACTTCCCCTTCACAATCAGCCCCTCTTTCTCCATTGTCGGGAGAAGGGAAGGGGCCAAATTGCACCGGCTCCAATTGTCGGGCATCTCGCCTCCGTCCTCCGCTCCGGTGGCGGGGGCCGCAGCGGCGAGCTCCTCACCGACGAGGAGGATTTTCTCTTCCGCTGTTTCGGGGGCGAATGGCGGAGGCGACGCGAAGGAAGAGGCGCCCAGGTTCTCACCCTCTGCGGCGCGTGGCGAATCGCCGGTGGCCATTTGAGGGCGACGCGGGGAAGATCTTGAGCTTCCGACGAAGGAATTCCGAGAACGGTGACGGACGTGCACGGGCTCTGCCCTCGTTGGAAGAACTTTGGCTCGGGGGCTATGGCACTTGAAAGCTGGGAGGTGAAGTGAGAGTGGAAGGATCGCCGAAGGGCTCGAGGTAGGCTATCTATAGCCGAAAAACCTTTGAGATACACTTCAAGGCTCTTTTGACCGTTAGATCTTCGACGCGTGTCACTCACCGGCAAATCCGAGAAATGAGGGGACGGGTGATTATTGCTATCTCCTCGTTTCCCGTGAGAATATGTCAGCGATACGTTTCAGGGTTTCACACTCGAAACCCAAACGTCCCTGATGTTGGCATGATTTTATCGCTTACGTAAGAAGTATTTTCTCAAAATGCGAGTTTCGCGCACGAATTGAGGAAAAGAAGAATCGAGAAAAGTGCCGGCATTTCTCGAAAAATAATGCAAATTGACGGAAGACGGTAGATTGGAGTCTCAATCCTTCTTTGGGGGCTACCGTCGGATATATACTGATTAGGGGTATATCTGATAGAGTCCCAAAGAGCCGGATTACCAGGGTGGCCTGAATGGTAATGGATCACGGTCTATTAGGCGGCCCAGTAAGCTTACGCACGGAAGCCGGATTCTAGAAGAACCCAGACCACGGCCCACGTGGTTCGTCTTGGAGTAGAAGGCGGATTCCTCCTTTCCAAGTTAGAAAGTTACCGTAGTCTTCTAGGTTTCCTTTCTGTAATCCTTAACCCGGCTATCTATATAAAACCGGACGGGAAATAAGAAAGAAACAGACAATTAGCTAGAAGCCAACTCGCCGAGAAGTTTATCCTCGTCGAGTAGCTAAACCAACTCACATTGTACTTTGTATACTTCAGGCTTCAGCCCTGATTTAGTGAGATTGCAGGAGTAGGAACACAGGCTAGTTGCGACGTAACGAACCTGGGTAACTTTGGTGTCCTTGGTCGTCATACTACTACGTTCCCCCCCACGTCTCTATGAGTAATCTCATGGCACCCCCGTCTATGAACTCTACTGCTCCCTCCGATCCCAATTAAGTGTCGGAAGGTGTACAGGGATTTGTACATGTTTATTTTATTAGGCACGTCACTTAATTCGGATCGGAGGGAGTACGATGTCTCTACAGCATAAGTTGTTGTTGCACCTAGTTGACCCTACATTATTTAGGTTGTGTGCTTGTTAATTTAAACACTTAGTTTATTTCCGCATTTAGCAAACGTTAACCGGAAAATTTTTAATCGCCTATTGAACCCCCTATATACGAAATCATTGTCCGCTCACACAATCGTAAGCCACCAAAATATTATCTGTAATGACTAATGAGCTTTCCAAGAACAAATGCACTTTGCATAGGAGAGATTGCCAGATGGAGAATATTTTTGATATTATCTTGTATATCACGTTACATAAGCTTATAGGACGGAATTGTGTATTTAATTCCGGCGTATCAACCTTGGGAATAACGACCACCGTGGTATCATTCCAGCCAGGGGGAATAATCCCCTTATTCATGGCTTGTAATATTTCTTGTATAACTTGATCACCACATAAATCCCAGAACCTCTTATAGAACATTGCATGCAGACCATCCGGTCGAGAGGCCTTGTAATCACCAATACTAAAGGCAGCCCGCTTGACATCTTCAATAAAAAAAGGACCTAGCAATTTTTCATTCATCTCATTTGTCACTTTCAGTTGAATTTTCTCCAAAAGTGCAGAGTCTATGTCATGGACTTCAGAAGTAAACAGGTTAGCGAAATAACTTTGAATAAATGGTTTTAATTGTTTCGTACCTTCAAGACAAGAGTTGTTTTCTTTTTTCAAATTTTTGATCATATTTATCTTCCTCTGTTTTTTCTCTAAGTATTATCTGATTGTTTTTATACTGGGTCACTGGAGCTAGTAAGTAAAAATGCCTACAGTATGATCCATGTTTCCGAGTTTCGACTGATTGGTTATACCCAGTCACTTGGCATGAAGATTGGATACTATTGAGCCATTTCAAACACTAAGGAAAGTTAAGACATATAAACCAGAGAACATAGAATTTAAAGGAATAAAAACCCGGAAAAATTGCAAATACTTTATAATATAACTGCAAAAGCGGAGTACTTTTTTATAAAAAGGAATATAAAGCATTACAATAAGGTTTGCATTGTAAGAACAATAATGCTTCTATTTTCCTATCTCTACCCAGGACCAGACAGCTTCTTCAGGCATCCGAGTCGTCGTCTTCGCTGCTGGACTCCTCGGGAGTTGTCGGGATTGCTTCCTCGGGGTAGAAGGTGGAGATGTTCACCATATTGGCAATCTTGGTGGCGTGACCTTTGATTTGATCAAAGATGTTGGCCCGTTGAGCTTCCGTGTATCCTTGAGGGATGCCGGACGCCACACGCCAAGATTTGGCAGTGGGGTAGTGCATGCGCATGAGCCCAAGAGCCATGCGTGCACCACCACGAGCCGCAGAACAGGGAAGGGACTCCTTGGATTCCGCCACCTCCATGATAGCTTCCAAAAGTTTGTCATCTTTCGAGAACTCCCCAGACCTGGCGGGCTATCTCCTATTTCAGTAAACACGCAAGTGTTAGGAAAAACAGATGACGATGAAACATGGAAAATCCGGTAAATGAAAAAGTACTTACCGAGAATCCGGTCCATCTCGGTGCTTTCCTCCAGGCACTGGTTCAAGGCGTTCTCCAGATCCCGGATGGTGGCCTTGTCTTTCGCAGCCTGGTTGGAGGCCTTAGATTCGGTAATGCCAACAGCTAGTTGGTTGGCATCTAGGTCATGCTGCAGCTTCACATTGAGCTTGTGAAGATCCAGGTTCTCGCGACGGAGGTTTTCGGCGTTGCCGGCATTTTCAACAACTTGTTTGGCTTTAGCCAAAGAAGCTAAAAAGCAAGTAAAAAGAAGAGTTAGAAACTCGGAAAAATACTTAGACAAAAATGCAAATGAAAGCAAAGAAAAATTGAATACCTGCTAGTTCACTAAGCTGCTGCTAAGTAGATGTCAGTTATGCATCCTTATCTTCAAGAATTGTAAGAAGGGTTTTAACCTCCTTATTCTTGATGGTAAGTTTGTTGAAAACCTCCACGTTGGTGTTTTCAGCAGTTTGCTAAAACACGGGAAAGAAAGAAAAAAAATGCTTTAGTCCAAAACAAGCATAACAATGAAAAAAGTATTAAGTCGAAAGTATACATTCAACTTATAACTTGGGGGCTGGAGATATTACCTGGCTGATCCTAGTCAAGTTTGCCAGGTTTTCATTGAATTCTTTTGCATAGTCTGCAAAAAGAATCCCGACGGTGCAAAGGCCGTCCTGGATGACCTGCCGAGGTGAAGATATGAAATTATTCCTTACAATTAGCCCGCCTTGAGGCCAAGGACAGATTAGAGGCGCTGGTGCGAAGAACTTGGTAGCCCACGGATGAATATATCCGAGTTCATCAAACGTTTCTTTTTTTACCTTGAATTCTTTGTCGAAAGACGGGATGGGCATTTCTTCAGCTGCGTAAGAAGTTCCACCCGTCTCTGGTACCATCCTTTCCCTCGCGTCCGGCTGGGACGCAAAAGGCTGGCTGGTCTGCAAGGGTTCCTCCTCCCTAGCAACCACATTCTCCTCCGCAGCTGCGACCGGGGTGTCGGGAGCAGTATAAGGAGAAGACTGTGACCAACTACGGGCAACAAACTTAAGTTTTTTCAGCCTTTTTGGATTCAATGTTGTTGGAGCCAGGCTAGAAATAAAATTATCGAGAGATCAGAATTCCGAGACAAAGGTATGAGATTCCGAGAAAAAGAACAAACCCGGATGTCTAACCTGGAGGTAGCGACGGGAACCCCGTCAAGATCGATTACTTCTTGAGTGGAAGAAGGCTTCTTGCGTTTTCTCCCACCTGCGAAATTAGCACGCATGGCGTCTAACTCGGCATCAGATGCAAGGTCCTCCTCAGGAAGATCAACAAGATGTAAAAAAAGGACAAAGTTTGAGGCAAAATAAATATCTGTCAAGGAAAAAACGCAGAATCAAAAGCCCAAAATGAATAACCATACCTTTGGGGCTGGGTTTGTCGCCATGTACATTGGCCGACTTTCCTCATATTGATCGCGAGTTGCGACCAAATGATTGACGCGCTTCCTCAAATCTTTGGCTGACAAAGATTTGTTTGTTGTCCGCATCGCGTCTTTGGTTCCTTAGTATTCAGACATAAGAGGGGAACCGTGATTGGCCAGAGGCTCAATCTGCCTTTCAAACCAGCATAGGATTGTGTCCATGCCGGTAAGAGGCGGAGATGCGGATACAAGCTTGGCGATGCGCCGCTTGATCCTAAGTAGATCTGGTGGAAGAGTCTGAACTGCCTCCACAACCCTGTTTTCCTGAGGAGTGGCGGCATAATTAACGAAAGGAGGAATCCCCGTTTCCTTTCAAGGAAACGGGATGTCTTGGTGGTAGAAAAAGGAACCCGTCAAAAATTTGATGCATTCCGATGTTTTGATCTTGGGGAACCAATCCTCCCTAAATCGACATAGGGTAAACGATATGGACCCGCAAGTCGGGAATGCACCCTCAGAGGTGTTCCGCTTAACCCCGAAACAATACAACCACAAATCTATCCTAGGCTATATTCCTAGATACCCTTCGAAGAGGGCCTGGAAACCGGCTAAATATAGAATGGAATTGGGAGGAAGGTTTTGGGGTTGTATGTTGTAGTGGTCGAAAACTTGGAGAAAGAAGGCGGAAGGTGGGATTCCCATACCTCGAGAAATATGCGAGGTAAGGAGAACCCTTTCCCCGGCTCTGGGGAAGGGCTCGGAGTCGTCCTCCTCGTGCTGCCACTTCCCCTTCACAATCAGCCCCTCTTTCTCCCTTGTCGGGAGAAGGGAAGGGGCCAAATTGCACCGGCTCCAATTGTCGGGCATCTCGCCTCCGTCCTCCGCTCCGGTGGCGGGGGCCGCAGCGGCGAGCTCCTCACCGACGAGGAGGATTTTCTCTTCCGCTGTTTCGGGGGCGAATGGCGGAGGCGACGCGAAGGAAGAGGCGCCCAGGTTCTCACCCTCTGCGGCGCGTGGCGAATCGCCGGTGGCCATTTGAGGGCGACGCGGGGAAGATCTTGAGCTTCCGACGAAGGAATTCCGAGAACGGTGACGGGCGTGCACGGGCTCTGCCCTCGTTGGAAGAACTTTGGCTCGGGGGCTATGGCACTTGAAAGCTGGGAGGTGAAGTGAGAGTGGAAGGATCGCCGAAGGGCTCGAGGTAGGCTATCTATAGCCGAAAAACCTTTGAGATACACTTCAAGGCTCTTTTGACCGTTAGATCTTCGACGCGTGTCACTCACCGGCAAATCCGAGAAATGAGGGGACGGGTGATTATTGCTATCTCCTCGTTTCCCGTGAGAATATGTCAGCGATACGTTTTAGGGTTTCACACTCGAAACCCAAACGTCCCTGATGTTGGCATGATTTTATCGCTTACGTAAGAAGTATTTTCTCAAAATGCGAGTTTCGCGCACGAATTGAGGAAAAGAAGAATCGAGAAAAGTGCCGGCATTTCTCGAAAAATAATGCAAATTGACGGAAGACGGTAGATTGGAGTCTCAATCCTTCTTTGGGGGCTACCGTCGGATATATACTGATTAGGGGTATATCTGATAGAGTCCCAAAGAGCCGGATTACCAGGGTGGCCTGAATGGTAATGGATCACGGTCTATTAGGCGGCCCAGTAAGCTTACGCACGGAAGCCGGATTCTAGAAGAACCCAGACCACGGCCCGCGTGGTACGTCTTGGAGTAGAAGGCGGATTCCTCCTTTCCAAGTTAGAAAGTTACCGTAGTCTTCTAGGTTTCCTTTCTGTAATCCTTAACCCGGCTATCTATATAAAACCGGACGGGAAATAAGAAAGAAACAGACAATTAGCTAGAAGCCAACTCGCCGAGAAGTTTATCCTCGTCGAGTAGCTAAACCAACTCACATTGTACTTTATATACTTCAGGCTTCAGCCCTGATTTAGTGAGATTGCAGGAGTAGGAACACAGGCTAGTTGCGACGTAACGAACCTGGGTAACTTTGGTGTCCTTGGTCGTCATACTACTACGTTCCCCCCCACGTCTCTATGAGTAATCTCATGGCACCCCCGTCTATGAACTCTACTGCTCCCTCCGATCCCAATTAAGTGTCGTAAGGTGTACAGGGATTTGTAAATGTTTATTTTATTAGGCACGTCACTTATTTCGGATCGGAGGGAGTACGATGTCTCTACAGCATAAGTTGTTGTTGCACCTAGTTGACCCTACATTATTTAGGTTGTGTGCTTGTTAATTTAAACACTTAGTTTATTTCCGCATTTAGCAAACGTTAACCGGAAAAATTTTAATCGCCTATTGACCCCCCTATATATGAAATCATTGTCCGCTCACACAATCGTAAGCCACCAAAATATTATCTGTAATGACTAATGAGCTTTCCAAGAACAAATGCACTTTGCATAGGAGAGATTGCCACATGGAGAATATTTTTGATATTATCTTGTATATCACGTTACATAAGCTTATAGGACGGAACTGTGTATTTAATTCCGGCGTATCAACCTTGGGAATAACGACCACCGTGGTATCATTCCAGCCAGGGGGAATAATCCCCTTATTCATGGCTTGTAATATTTCTTGTATAACTTGATCACCACATAAATCCCAGAACCTCTTATAGAACATTGCATGCAGACCATCCGGTCGAGAGGCCTTGTAATCACCAATACTAAAGGCAGCCCGCTTGACATCTTCAATAAAAAAAGGACCTAGCAATTTTTCATTCATCTCATTTGTCACTTTCAGTTGAATTTTCTCCAAAAGTGCAGGGTCTATGTCATGGACTTCAGAAGTAAACAGGTTAGCGAAATAACTTTGAATAAATGGTTTTAATTGTTTCGTACCTTCAAGACAAGAGTTGTTTTCTTTTTTCAATTTTTTGATCATATTTATCTTCCTCCTAGCAGATGCAAATTGATGGAAGGAAGACATATTACTGTCCCCTTGCCTCAACCAGTTAGCTACTGCCTTTAGTAAGATGTCCTTCCCTCCAATTGATAGCTGCTTTTCCTTCCAGCCATTCAGTATCTTCATAATTATTTCCACAAAGTGAAGGAAGAAATCACTTTTATCAGCTCCCACTATTGTAGGGAGTCCTAAATATTTATCCGAAATAGCCTTTGTGTCAACTAGCAGACGTGCCCGTGCGTTGCAACGGGTTCACTTTTATGAAATTGTTTTAAGGCCATGATTCTAAACAAAGTGCATGAACAAGCAGCTTATCTAGCATCATGTTAAGCTAAAATGATCATTGCGCTGCTTCAGAGAGAAAAAGTGCAAAGCAAAAAAGTTGACATGTGCACGCTAAACCAGTACTTTCTTGATAATATGTACGGGCAAACTACATCATTTTTAGGATGTTTGGATTGATAAAATTGCAGCAAAGTTCTGTATGTACTATTGTCACTACAACTTACATAACTAAACCAAATACTCTTGTTATGTAATGCATTCTCAATTCTTTTTCCATCGAAATAGTGTAAACATAATGAAGTTGAAGAAACATGTATCGAGAATGCGGGGAAAAACACAATTACTCAACATTTTAACAACACCATCGTCCTATTTGACGTGTTCATATTTCACATTTCATGTGTGCTCTCTTTCACCATCATCCTAGCAAACTTGCCCATGTGTTGCAGCAGGTGTAGCAAAACAAGTCTTGATCAAAAAACGTTGGCATAACTTAAATCTACCACGTAGAATAATTGTTTTTCCCTACCGAGATGAGTATCAATTTGAAACACCTACAAAATAGATCGATGCGTAAAAAATGTGTTGATATATATATTTTCTACCCGGTGAGTATCAAGTTGAAACACCTATAAGATAGCTCGGTGATCATATGCCATCTTGGTATAAATTGAATGTATATGCAATTGATTCTTTACATGGTGTGTTTCCCTTAAACTCACGGTTTGCTATAATTTGCACTATTATAATTATATCTAACTACCTAGACTTCCCGTCCAGGAGTGAGAGGCACACTACATGGTTGTTCCTTATCTCTGTCGTAAGTTGGTGTGGCGTTGGCGACATTGTGGTGCCGTTGTTGTCGCATGGAGACGACCATGGCAGCAGACTACTCTATGCTCCCTTTTTTATTTACTCTGCGTGTTAGAATTAAGTCAACCATTCTAAAACTTTTTCAAATTTATAGAACAAAATATCAATATTTGAAATATCAAATGGGTATAATATAAAAATATATTCTATGATGGATATTATGATATTGAATTGGTATTGATAATGTTGATATTTTATCCTATAAAATTGATCAATCTCAAGCATGTTTGAATTTGGACAAACCTAATATGCGAAGTAAAAATAAACGGATGAAGTACTATAGATGACGTCGATTGGAGTGCGGGTTTAACCGATAATAATGTACATGTCAAAATTAATTGTGGTAAGCTAACCATGTGGCAACACTTGTTAGAATCGGTGACAGACTCCATTGGTCTCTGTTTTCTTTCTAGCTTGATGGCCACGTCTCTACTGATTGTGGGCAGTCGTATCCGTTCTCCTTTTTTCCCTCGTATACGTGCGAGAAAATAACAATATACGATATTGTGTGGAGCTGAGCTATCCCATATGCATGTATGCACTTAGTGGAGTTGGGCTATTTTTTCTTAGCGCGACGTATCACGGACGGACGAAAGAGAAATTTAAACGCTATTATATAGTATAAATAGAGATATATAGCAAACAAACCCGTTCGGTGCAACAGAGAGAGAAAGATATGAGTTCGTTTAAAACACACCAGAATGTCTATTCCGACTTCGGCACCACGTGCATTGGTCTGAAGGATCATCCATTAATGGCGTTTGAAGTGAAGGTGCAAACCGTCGGTGGCGAGACGTCGTTTCAATTAACGACGCCGGAGTGCTCGTCCTGCCTGCATGTATAACTCATTATATTGCCATTAGTGACCTTCACGTGGTCATACAATCATCGCCGTCGTTTCAGTGAGGTCTTAAGATTGTTGTTGCTAGTGAATAGAAAGAAACATTTTGTATGTTTCAGAAAGTAGACTCTTGAGTAAATTGACCGTGTGAAGTGAGGCGTGTAGAAATTGCAAAGTTTTATTCATAGCCAACACTCACAAACTTTTCTCAGCTGTAAATAAAACTATGCACGTCTTTAATCGTCCACTACAACTACTCATGTGAAACAGCTCCCTTCCATTATTGTACAAAACTGCAATCGGTAACAGCAAAGACAAGCACGCGACTACTTTACTGACAAACAAATCCTGATAATACTCACCTTGGGAAGATACCGCACATAACCTAGCTAAATTTGGAGAAAATAAATAAATCATTAATGGGACATCTCATCAGTATGATCGATTTAGTTTTAAACCGCACATAGTTTTGGTTCCAAGGGGATGTTGAGAAAGGAGCCAAGGTTATGAATCAGTTGTAAAGCTAAGCAACGAGAACTGTAATCAAATTATGTACGTTGATTTGCGCAAGGTAACAATTTCCATGCATCATTGACCTTAAATTACTCATCTCTGAACTGTGATGGGCTGGGTGCCTGGGTCCATAAGTTTAATCACATCGTGTGGAAGCATATCAGTAACACAAGTCCGGGGCAGAATATTGCTTTTGTTGATTTGCCTCCAAAATTCTTATTCATGCGTATCCTCTTGCACTTATTATCAATCAGCGCTGAAGCGAAGTAGAAATAGGATTCTTAGATGCAGCGTCCTGACCTTCCGATACAGCTGCAACATCTTACATAGTGAGAAGATGACGACGGCCCACAGGCCGCTACCTTTTTTTTTTTGATAAAGGGAAGTATATTAATATCGTGGAGATACAAATTACACCCGGCCTCTGCAACAACGCAATGGATGCATACAGCCGAAAGACAATAAAAAGAAGAAATAAAAAGAAAAGTCCCGCTACAGAGTTACAGTCCTCGCGGTATCCGCACAACCACCACCTAAACAACAGCTGACGTCCATCTCTTCAAAAACAACGTCTCCAAGAAGAATGGTGCCAGGCACAACCAATTAAGGCCAGACCTTGTGTTTTCACCCTGAAGATAATCCTCGCTTTCAAAACAACGGCTCCAAGAAGACCAGTGCCAGGCACAACCAATTAAGGACAGACCTTGGGCTTTCACCCTGAAAGGTAGGACTTTGGACTTCACGCATGTTGTCGCCCCCTCTTACATACGACTGCCACGGATCTTGTAACTCGAAGCCAGTTCCCCATCAATGCAAAGACTCCGAACACCGTTGATAGTCCTCCAATCTCGCCTTCGATGACTGAGCATTGTGACCGAATTCCACCGATCCAGCAATCTCCAGGCGTCGCCCATAGGAGTTGCCGGCGGAGCCTTTCGGGTCGACACCCCGGCTTGATCAAAGAGAATCTACATCAGCATCTTCATCTTCGCGCGATGGGAAAACCAAGGACCACCTCCTTTATTCTGATGTCTCGCAGCCCCGACGCCGTGAAACGACTCCCAACAGGGAATTTGCGGGAGTTCCGCATCCGCCCCACCGGGAGCCCTGCCGCCGACGGTCCCTAGCACCACCGCCTCCCGTCGCCAAAGACAGAGGATGTCGCGCCGCCCGGGAACCAAGCCGATGGCGGCGCCGCCGCCACGCGGCCGCCGCACCATGGCCGAGCCACCCCGAAATCCCATCGGCGGCGCCACCACCCGGGCAGCGCCGGCTGCCCACGCAGACCCAGCCACTAGCCGCCACCAGAAGAACCAGGGCCGCCGCACCGGCGTCCGTGCTCCGTCGTCTGCGCAAGCCGTCCAGGGCCGACCAACGCATCTGGCCGGAGGCCTCCCGCCACGTTAGTGCTGAGGAGGCGAGGACCCGCCGGCCGCCGTCCACCACGCGAAGGGTTGTGCCCCCGGTGGCTTCCTCCGGCGGCGGCGGGTGGATGGGGAGGAGGGGGTGTGGGGGCGGCGGCGGCTAGGGTTTCGCCCGTGCCGCCCCCTTGGAGCGACGCGAGCGAACAGGTAATGTTCCGTGACAGGCCGCTACCTACATCCGAGATGGCTGCCACCGCCCACCAGTGGGACCGCGACGGGAGGTGGGGTCCGAGAGGGGACGCGCAGGACTGAACCTGCTGCTGCTAGATTGGGAGTTGACTTTATCGAGGACATAGATGCCCCAAGCTGGGCGACCACGGACGGCTCCTTGCCCCGATAAGCTGCTCGTAGTGCCTCTTCAGCTCCGGACGGATGCACAGCTCCGCTCCACGCCCGCAACGCCACACTTGTTAATCGACTCGTGCGTGCAGTACCTTCATAGCCGCGGTGGTGGTAGATCGCCTTCTCCATGAACTCGGGCAGCAGCCAGATGAGCAAGGCAGCAACCGAGAGAGTCCAGAACCTTGTCTGTCGGGGAGATATTGGTCGTAGCCAAAGGGGACGGGCAGTCCCTTCCTCCACCTCGTAGGACTACGCCTCGTCGCCATCTCTGAAGGACTTGGCCCTGGCGTCATACACGCCCTGCCCACGCCGCCGTGGATTTTGCTTGGACTGTTTTTTCTGCCCTTAATAATCGTTTAAAATAGACGGGGTTCGACGGCTTCCTGAGTACCTGGTTATTTTGACGCTCTGGAGAGGTGTATTTATGCGAGGCGTTCTATCTGGAGGAGAGTCCGGGTAGATTCCACGCAGAGGACAGTCCAGAAAGAGTGCGACTCATTAGGACGATCGATCGGGAACAAGGCACGAAACCACGCCTTACCGTCAATCCGGAGTGGAGATAGATTCCAACAGGTATAACTTACCGGTGGTGAGGTGGGTAATTTATATCAACTTTGAGGGTAGTTACAATGACCTACCAAACCATGCGAGGCGTTCTATCTGGAGGAGAGTCCGGGTAGATTCCACGCAGAGGACAGTCCAGAAAGAGTGCGACTCATTAGGACGATCGATCGGGAACAAGGCACGAAACCACGCCTTACCGTCAATCCGGAGTGGAGATAGATTCCAACAGGTATAACTTACCGGTGGCGAGGTGGGTAATTTATATCAACTTTGAGGGTAGTTACAATGACCTACCAAACCAAACCAAACCAAGGAAGCCTTAACGCCTTTATTATTAGGTATAGATATGTAATGCCTCAGAAATTTCTTCCTTCACAATAACATGGGTATTAGGAGAGAATAAAATGCTTGATTTTGCCATACCCACCAATTGTCCCGAGTTTTCACAATAGGAATCCAACACCTGTTATAGGGAAGTTGCATTAGTCATATCCTACTTCATGAGAATCAGGGAATCATCAGCAAATAACAAGTGTGAGACTCGTGGTGCATTTCTACACACCCTTAACACATCTATGCCACCAACTTCCTCTTCATACTACAAGAGACTAGAGAGCACTTCTGCACATAATAGGAACAAATATGGAGAGAGAGAGGGTATCCTTGCCGAAGGACTCTCGTAGGAACTCAGTTTCTTCATAATTGAATCTTACAGTGTATCTCACTGATTTTACGCAAGGCATAATTAGAGAAATCCATCCCTCATGAAATCCTAATCTCTTTATCATGTTTCCCAAGAAAATCCATTTAACTCAGTCATATGCTTTATGCATATCCAAGTTTACCGCACATGCACCATTTGATCCCACTCTTTTATTTTTAATCGCATGGACACAATCATAAGACACCAAAATATTATCAGTATTGAGCCTTCCCGGAACAAATGCACTTTGCATAGGAGAGATTACCTCAGGGAGAATATTTTTTAGTCTATGTGCTAGCATTTTGGCTATTATATCTTTACTATTAAGGTTACTGTGGTGGTGGTGGTGTCACACTTCAACATAATTACGCATCAAATGCCACCGCATTATTTTTTTCCGTCAACTCTAACGTTGCATGCATCCTTATCTTGTCAGGTTTGTTAGATTTGTTAGCTACCTTATGCATGCAGTCTTATCTTCTCTTCTCTGCTCTTATCTCTTCGTACTTATCTGTATCTCTATCTTCTTTACTAATATTGGACTTGGGCATACCAAATACGTCGCTCGAAGAGAGAGCTCTACATTAATTGGACCAAGCCCAAAACAACCCAGCATCCACGAGACCTTAGAAGGCTAGAAACAATTTCCCCGTGGCCATTCCACGCGAACCCGTCGCGCTGCACGCTGCCACACCCTCGCCTAGAGGCCGGCAAGCGAAGCCGCTGCCCTGCACCAGCCGGCAGCGGTGGTGGGTCGCCCTGCACGCCGGAACGCGAAGCTGCCGCCGCGGTGGGTCGACGGCCGCTTCCAGTGTCTTCACTCCGACCACTCGTTGCTCTGGTCTGATGAACAACCGCCATTCAGCGTGTGTCCGGCGGCAGGGATGGAGGGCATGCCAACCGACAACGGAAGAAAGGAGCCGGGCGGCGGGGATGGAGCTGGATCCACCTGGGGGGCCGGAGGCCGGGGCCCTCACTCGCATGCTCCAATGCACCTCAGGCTGTCATAGCCGATGAGGCCACCACTCCGTACGAGGCCATCTGCCGCCGGTTCTTCCCCGTTGTCTCCCAGCGCCGCCACCCCCACTGGTTCTTCCCCGTTTTGTCCCAACACCGGCCTGCCACCGTCGTCCTCGCTCGTCAAAACTGCAGCGCCACTGCCTGGGTCTCCTTCCGCACCTCGCTCGCTACCCTGCATCTATGAGGAGCAACTCCCTCAAGCGCCTCCACGGCATCCTGCGCGGCTGGCAGAGCTTCCCCCATCCCCTACCTTTCAATTCTGTCCCCGGTCGCTGGCGCCCCATACCCTCAAGCTCCTCTCCAGCTGGATAACCGGCGCGCGCCCCCGCACTGGGCTCCCCATCCACGGCCGTGAGCCCTGCTCGCCGCGTTACGCTCCAGCACGTTACTGATCGTCGGGAGCTCCTCCACTATCCATCCATTCCTCCCCGGTTCCTCACGCGTCGGGCAGGTTGCTGGTCACCCGCGAGCTCCGCCCAGATCCGTCCCTGCCCTTTTATTTTTCTAATAGAGATGTCATCCCCATGCGACTGATGTTCTTCATTGAATTTGCAGAATCAAAAGATCCAGTGATTTGATGCACACCTGACTCTGTGATTGTTTGCTTCCGCAATAGATGGTTTCAGATTCTCTATAGGTTTAGCTCTGTCGGGGCACACGAGCAGGTGTTGAAAAGTTACCTGATCGGATAAAAGATTTCAATAAGAGAAGATAAACTCAGATAAGATTTACTTGGATGAGTCTAATGTTGTCCATAACTTTGCACACCTGATTCTGTCATTAGAAACATATTTCGGGTGTGCCAAATGTTCAAAGTGTCTGCATTCTTGCTAATCTCTTCTGGTGCTGGATGTTTCAAATTAGATTATTGTCACTAACAATTTACGTGGATGGCACCTGTAAACTGAGCAAGTTTTACTGAACTTGTTATTCTGCCAATGATGAAGAAATGCCCCTGTCCTTATTCAGAATCTAAATCAACAGCGTGTGGTTTCTTCTGTTGTTCAGTGGTCTGTCATGGTTCTTCTTGAGAGTTTCAGAGATATGTTCTTTGCTCTCTAAGGAGTTTAGATTAGAACATCATCTATGTTGTTTACCGGAGTCTCTGTACATGTTTCAGTATTGAATGACTTCGAAAATATTACTTCAATATAAAGGTTCAAAGCGCATAAGTTACTCAGTGTGAGTGTTGATTTCATGTGTTACGCCTTGGATATCCATGATGGAAGCAGAGAGGATTTAAAGTAACCAATGTTCTTTTCTTTATTTTGAGAGGATTATTGAAACTGGAACAAATACACTAAAACTGGATCAAAATGCGACGTATTTTTATTTGTCTACAGCCAAAATAAGGATAAAACCTAATACTTTCATACATTACAATTTGATGAAGCCATTATTCATTGGCCCATAATTGCAATATTTAATTCCCTGGTTGTTTTAAGATTTTGTTTCTTGTGCTAATTGTGAAATCTAGATAGGAGGTAAAATTAGGAGTGCATAGAAACAAGGTAATTTAGGGGTACAAGATGCTCCGTTGTCGTTCTTGCCTACCCGTGAAGCTCTTCCAACTGTCGTCTTCTTCCCTTGATCTCTTGCTGCTAGATGAGGTTGGGGCAAGATATGCCTAATTTGATCCTACACCAGCGCACGACGAGTCAGACTCGGAGTATCTTATATATGTTACTGATGGTTGGTTATTTTGGTGATATCATGCTAAGTCCATGCTGATGAGGTGTACATATCATCTCTTTCAGAAGCTTACCTGACAAAAAGCAAGTGAATAATAGTGTTGATTTCACACGGGATGTTTGACCACTATTCTCACCCTCTCCGCTTAACAATACACGAGGAACCTTCAAAGGCGGAGCAGAGGGACACCAAAGGCCTGGAAGTAGGCGATGAACCGTGGAGGGTGGCCAGGGACTCCACGGATCAAATTCAAATCAAGTAGGAGCAGTGACTACATGGCTAGGTAAGCCGAATGGAACCCACAAAAAAAGTTTACGACTTATGTGGCAAGATGGGCAATCTGTAATAGACAATGAGCGGTTTGAAGACTATAGCACATTTGCAGATTGTTTCCGTGTTACTAAATTTGGCAACTCCCTTTATCGGCTGTGTAAAATAATAACAGATTTACTTATGTATTGTAAATAAATTGTGATCTATGGGCAGTAGTTGTTTTATTACTCCCCCATTTCCATCCATGTAATATGCACATGTAGGTTATGACACTACAAGATGTACTCATCGAAACATACAAATTACTTGAGTCTAAATACTCTAGAGATAAATAGTTCCAAGATGAAAGAATATTCCTATAGTAGAAGAAAGTTGTTTACACAATAAATCTATAGCTGATCAAAAATTTCAGAATGTTGGCAATAACATTATATGTGGCTGCACATAATGAGTCTCCTGTTCCTACCTTGGATCGTGAATAGTCACGGTTAACATGTAATCATTGTTGACGGTAGGGCTAAATTTTCAAACTGGCATTGGATTTTCCGGTTGGTCACACGGTTACGAGTGTAACCTTCAATTGTGTGCTAAAATATGGTCCACCAATATGATTTCACTGTCTTGCTGGAAGTTGGAAATAAAAATATTGAGAGGAAGCCTGAGTATGTCATGACCTGGTTTGAAAATGCATATGTCATATTAAAAAAAAGGTTTAACACCCCGTTGCAACGCACGGGTATTCAACTAGTTGTATATCGCGTTACATAAGCTTATAGGACGGAACTGTGTATTTAATTCCGGCGTATCAACCATGGTAATAAGGACCACCGTGGTATCATTCCAGCCAGGGGGAATAATCCCCGTATTCATGGCTTGTAATATTTCTTGTATAACTTCAGCACCACATAAATCCCAGAACCTCTGAAAGAACACTGCATGCAGACCATCCGGTCGAGGGGCCTTGTAATCACCAATACTGAAGGCAGCCCGCTTGACATCTTCAATAAAAAAAAGTACCTAGCAATATTTCATTCATCTCATTTGTCACTTTTGGTTGAATTTTCTCCAAAAGTGCAAGGTGTGTGTTTTAGTTGTTTAGAAGTAAACAGGTTAGCGAAATAACTTTGAATAAATGGTTTTAGTCGTTCCGTACCTTCAAGACAAGAGTTGTTTTCTTTTTTCAAATTTTTGATCATATTTATCTTTCTCCTAGCTGATGCAAAATGATGGAAGAAAGACATATTCCTGTCCCCTTGCCTCGACCAGTTAGCTCGAGAGCATTGAAGCCAATGGACCTCCTCCTGTTTTAAAAAGAGTTCGATCAAAGCCGCCAATTCAATTGCCTTTTTTTATCATTTTCATCGTTCAGAGGACCTCACATAGCTTTCTCTAGCTCATGCTGGGCATTTCTAACGCGTTTCTTTGGATGTTTCAATACTCTTCTGTCCCGGTCATGCAGGTTTCTATGTACGTGAGCAAGTTTCCCCATAACACCTCCATCCCCGAGAGTAGCTGACGCCGTCTGCCAAGCCTGGCTGACCACCTCTCGGAAAGACTCCTCCTGCAACCATATTTAGCCTCAGAGCGCCGGGTTGCCGGCCGATAAGAAGTGTGAGAACACACTGTCCGTATTTAGCAGTATAGGTCGATGGTCTGACCGGGAATACTCCATGTGCATGACAGATGCATCAGGTGTGCTGTTCCCGACGACCCTATCCGACCTCTAACGAATACGTCCTCTTTTCCATGTAAATATCACTAGTGGAAACAGGGGCATTAGTCCTGGTTCGTAGGGCCCATTTGTCCCGGTTGTGTAACCGGGACGGGGCATCCGGGACAAATACCCCTCCCCCTTTGGTCCCGGTTGTGCCAGGACCCGGGACAAATGGGGCTAACCACGTGGCCCGTGCGATGGATCCTGGCCAGGGCTATTCGTCCCGGTTCTCAATACGACCCGGGATGCATGCCCCTTCTGCCGCGGCAGGGCTTTTGTCATTTTCTCTGCCGCGGCAGAAATTTACAATTTTCGTTTTTTTGGTCTAGACCTCCGGGCGGGTCCTCCCCGGACCTCGAGAAGAGAGTAGTCTCGGTGGACACTCCACAGAGCTCCCGGATCGCACGAGTGAATAAATATATCAAGCAGAATAAGAAACATTTATATTACGGAATCAAAGTATATCGAGCATATTACATGATCGATGGAGTGTAATACAAAATCAAACTAAGTTCCAATCGGACGCATAGTACTCTCCATTTTCGTTTAAGACCTCTGCATCTAAGAAGCCCGCAATTTCCTCCTGAATTGCTCGTATGCGGTCCCTTGGTAGAAGACCGTCCCGAAGCCGTTCGGTCTAATATAAAGAAGAGTGGTCAATATAGATAGTAACTAAAATAGATAGTAATAAAAAGAATTGACGACTAACGTACATGAAGTTGCTTTAAATTTCTGCCCGTGGGAGATGTCGTCTAACGAATGAACTCGCAAACGTAGTATCCACACAAGTTATTCCCGTCTCCTTGTTGCAAGCACTTTACGAGAAGATTGTTTCAATCAAAATAATAATCAACCAGACATGATAATGGTGTCGACACTAGAATCAAGGAGATGGGCGCGGATCTAGATAGTACTTACTTGCACAACATCAAATGTAAGTTTTTTTCTCCATTCACCGGGAGACTTCTTTATGAACCTCTTCCAAACCCTACCCGAGAAAGAAAAAGAATAAAAAGAGTTAGTAATTACTTGATGTCCGAAAATGAAACAAAGTAGTCGATATATTGCCATATATAAATACTGAATATTAATAAAGATTGAAATTACCGCTGGATCATTTCCTGCATGTCAGCCCACATTGAGAGGGGTTTACGTTTTGGGTCCATTACAATTACTTTTTCTTTGTCAATTTGGAAGATTAGAAGAATATAATGGAAGCTGCGCACGCAGAACTCATCAATTATACAGTGAACATCGAGTAAGGAAACAGAATGTTCACAACAGAGTAACACACTTACTTGAAGTTGTAAGGAAATAGTATTTCCCGTCGGTGTTGGTTAAATATTACTGCGCTCAGAATATTATTTTCTGTATCCTTGGGATGTTCCTGAAGAGTCTTGTCATAAACAATATTTGGATCAATGAACCCAATATCATAGATTCCACCTCTTTTGCATTCGAGAATCTTCATTCTGCAATTATAATATATGAGTGTACTATATATATATATATATATATATATGAATATGCAATTGAATGAGGTGAGCTAGAGAAATAAGTGCTTACAGACAATAGGCACTAAGGATAGACTTGTCGAGGGCCTGCTGCTGGTATAACTGAAACAATTCCTCAAATTGAATCATAACATATCCATTTCCAGTTCCATAGTGCTCGTCCCTAACGCTGAGATATATCCAGTCCATAGATTGTTCAGTGGCTTTCATATACCAACTATGCACTCTTCGCATTTTCGTTGGTAGATCCTTTATCTCCTCGGGTTTGACAAGAGGCATCTTGTACTCGTATTTGTACGCACATTCAGCTGCGGGGAAGTAGTTCACTGTTTGCATATACCGAGCAATGGACAAACCCGCATCAGCTGCCTTGTCTGCGTACAGTGTTATAAACTCCGGATCAATATCCTCATCAGCAATATTAGTGCTCGGCCCCACCTGGGTATTGGAAATCACTTTGAGCGGGGACGTGGATTGTTTTTTCTGCTCTCCGAGCTGAGCAACTGATTTTCCCTTTTTCCCGCTTGTGCTACTACTCTTCGTCGACCGCACCATTTCCTGGTGTGACTTCAGAATAGAGCGGTCATAGTCAGATGACAGACTCGGCTTGGGTTGATGAAGAGTCTTCACCATTTTCCAAGCTCGTTCTATCTCTTCTTCGGTCTCGGGGAAATCTGGCTTTTGCTTCTCCTTCCGCTTTGATTTCCACGCCTCGTATTGGTCCTTTGCGATTTTCTGGTTTTCCTCGGGAGTATAGTCGTAAGGTAACTTGGGTACCTCTTTTGGTACCTTCGGGAGGGGTGACCGTTGACGTTTCGGTGATTTTTTACGTTTCGGAAAAAACTTAGTGGGCGGAGAGGGCTGACGCGGCGGCGTAGGCGACCGCGCTGGAGACGTGCACGGCGTAGGCGACAGCGCTGGAGACGGCATGCGTTGCGAAGACGACCGCGCTGGAGACTTTTGCGCTGGAGAAATGCGAGAATTCGATGGCTTTGCCGTCTGATTTGTGAGCACAATGCATTCCTTTAGCCATAGAACGGTCGAGTTCTTGGCTTCTCCGAGTTCAGTCAACTCTTCATCTTCACCTTCAGGAAAATCAAGCTTTACCCGCTCGAATCCGTTGGCAACTTCATCGACCCCAACAACAGCGTAGCCCCGTGGAACCGGGAGACAATGGTGAGTTGGTTCGTTGCCAATCGGTAAGACATAGCCGGCCTCCGCCTTGATGGTTATATTGACGACCTTCACGTGGAGCTCACAGGATGTCATTTGCGTGATCTCATCCACCGGGTAAATCATCGGTGGTGCATCATCATCCGGTAGTTGCGTGGACGCAACGCTGCTTTTGCGATGAGAATGTGCGGCGTCGGGAGCCTCGGCTTCAACTTCTAGCATGTGTACTGATGCGCCGGTAGACACTATCTGCTGGCTAAGTGTGTTAATTTGGTCCTGCTGCTTCTTTGCTACATCCTGTGTCAGCTTTACCATTTCTTCAAGTTGACGCCTCCAGTTTGCCTGATTCTCTGCTTCAGCTGCCTCCTTGTCCTTTTTTCGTTGACGGCTTCTATCTGGGTATAACTTTTTGGTGGAGTCGAACGCAACACTCCATGGAGGAGTGCCTTTTGTGCCTCGTGTACGCCCTGTGTGTTCCTTATTTCCGAGGGCGCGTGTGAGCTCGTCGTTCTCTCTATCTGGCACGAACTTCCCATCTATAACGTCCTTTATTGCGTCTCTCAGCTTCTCTATTGGTAGAGGACTCTCTTCATGCCTTAGGTTATATATTGCTTTTGCTTCGGCGTCCAACGTGCCCCCATGCCCGTAGAACCATGACCTTGTCCGCTCGACCCACAAGAACGGCTCGGGAGTGATCTCCTGCTCAAGCAGGTTGTTCTCCCATGTCTCCCACTTGGGACTCGAACCCTTGTAGCCACCTTGCCCCATAACATGGTGATATACCTTTTTGGCGGCGTTTCTCTCATTTGTTTTCGTCCTTTCCAGTTCATTCTCTGCCAGCTTGTACTTCACGAAGTCTGCCCATACGGGTTTTATTTTCTCATACCCTTGAGTGAAATCAGGAGTCTTGTTCTTCTTAACATAATCAAGGTTCAATCTTTTCTTCCAGTTTTTGAATTGCTCGGCCATCTTTTTCAGGGTCCACGCTTTGACCTTTTCCCATATCTCATGTTTCATTTTAGTAACATTAGCCTCATTCACATCCGCTTCATTCTCGTCCACCTCCGGCACGGGTAAGTTGAAATTAGCCAAAATCTTTGAGAAAAGATGATCTTTGGCTATTTTGCCGACATATGAAATTCCTTGTTTCCGCGGATCTTTTGGCTTATTCCACTCATTAACAGTGATCGGGATGTGATCTCTAACTAGCACTCCGCATTGCTTCACAAATTTTTGGGCAACATCAGCGGGAAGCTCGGGTGCGCCGTCTGCTGAGATCGTGTCGATTCTGTATCTCTATGTATCTTTCAAATTCTTTGTTGCGCCTCGTTTAGTCTTTTTTCCGGTTGATATACTTGAACCGGATGGCTAAAAATATAAATACTGTTAATACATGTATATAGACAGCGTATGCTTCATTAATTAACATATCTATATATGCACCTCGGAGCCGGTGTTTGTAATTTGTATGGTTCCACCGGAGCCGTCGGCTGCTCCCATATCAGAGCCGTCGGCTTCTCCCTCATCGGAGTCGTCTCCCTGGGTGAGCACCGGATCTTCCTCACCGGAGTCGTTCATCCACTGGCTCACATCGGTCTCTACGTCGGGCCCGCGGATTAAACCCTCGATCATATTTTCGGCATGTTCGTCTCTTGGCTCCATACTATACAAAAAGAGTATATATTTCAGATCCATTTCATTAAAATTGCTTATACATAATAATTAACTAATGATCAATTATTTTCATCAAAATTGCTTATAGATAATACACAAAAAAAGCAACATATATTCATGAAATATTTAAACGTACGATAACATTTCTAGCATTGTTAAATTTGTAACACTATCTTAATTAAATTTTCTAACATTCATAATTAATAATTCTAACATTCTTAAATTTCATATATCAATTCTAAACGTACAAATCTAAAATTTATAACATTCATAACTAATAATTCTAACATTCTTAAATTTTCTATATCAATTCTAAACGTACAAATCTAAAATTTCTAAGTCTAATCTAAAATTTCTAACATTCATAGCTAATAATTCTAATATTCCTAAATTTCCTATATCAATTCTAAATGTACAAATCTAAAATTTCTAAGTCTAATCTAAAATTTCTAACTTTCGTAAACTAATAATTCTAACAATAATAAAAAACAGTAATTAAGTAAAAAAAGAAAAAAAACAAAAAATGCCCCAGGTTAGGGCGAGATGGAGGCAGGCCCTTTACCTCCTCTTGGGGCAGCGGCGGGCCGGCGGCGCGGGGCGGTGGAGGATGGCGCGGGGCAGCGACGGGATCGAGGGGCGGCGCGTGGCAGCGACGGGACCTAGGGGCGGCGCTGTAGAGGAGGGCGGCGCGGGGGACGACGGGATCGAAGGGTGGCGCGGCCGAGGCGGACGGGCGAGGGGCAGCGCGGGTGCGTCGGTACCGAGGGGGTGGGTGCGCTCGACGGAGTCGAGAGCGGCGCCACAGAGGAGGATGCCGACGGGCGAGGGGTGGCGCGGATGCCGAAGGGACGACGGGGCGGCGCGGATGCCGACGGGGCGAGGGGCGGCGCCGCAGAGGAGGAAGCCGACGGGGCGAGGGGGCGGCGCGGATGCCGACGGGACCGAGGGACGGCGCCGCAGAGGCGAGGACGCCGTCGGGGCGAGGGGCGGCGCGGGGGGACGGAAAAAATGGGCAGCCTGGCGGCGTCGATTTCGTCCCTGCGCGCGGTCTGGAACTGAGGGGAGCGGTGACGTGTTTATATCCTATGACCCTTTCGTCCCGGTTGGTGGCAACAACCGGGACGAAAGACCCTTCCGTCCCGGTTGGTGGCAACAACCGGGACGAAAGGCCCGGCTGGTCGCGCGCGCCAGGACCAGTGGGCCGGCGCGCCAATTGTTTTAGCGCCAAAATTTGAATATCTTAAATATGTAAGTGAATAACTTCTACATACTTTCAAATTACAAAAAAATTACAACATTAAAATTGTTTGAAATTGCGTAAATAATTCAAATCCGTTTTCTGTTTACCTAAATAATTATTCTAACTATTCAAACTATTAACTATTTCACTATTTGCACTTAATTTAAATATAAATATCTTATATTGTTTTAAAATTAGTAATAATTACATTAAACAGAAAACAGACGCGCTAGCGCGCCGCAATGTCGTCGGAATACAAATTCTTTTATTTATTTATTTTGAACAGGAAAAATTCTTTTATTAAAAAGAGAAAACAAAACGAACACCGAGGGGGATGCGGTAAACATTCTGTTCTGTCGTGCTCGGACGCCGCGGATGATGTTCCCGTGCACATTACTACCCGAGCTCAAAGTGAACACTGACCCAAGCATGCATGGATGAATGTGTTAAAGGGGGATGAATGTGTTAAACACTGACCCAAATGCACGGCAGGACGTATGATGTCGAATCCGGATGTTTTGTATTTGCTCGATGAATTGAGTATATGATGTATCAAACCTTAAGGGGGGTGTGGAACAAAACATACGGTATCGCCATCATACAGCCCGACCGTGGCTACTGGGTGCATATATGCATACCAAATGCACGGCTGGACGTATGATGGCGAATCCGTATGTTTTGTATTTGCTCCATGAACTGAGTATATGATGTATCAAACCTTAAGGGGGGTGTGGAACAAAACAGACGGTATCGCCATCATACAGACCGACCGTGGCTACTGGGTGCATATATGCATACCAAATGCACGGCTGGACGTATGATGGCGAATCCGGATGTTTTGTATTTGCTCGATGAACTGAATATATGATGTATCAAACCTTAAAGGGGGGTGTAGAACAAAACAAACGGTATCGCCAACATACAGCCCAACCGTGGCTACTGGGTGCATATATGCATACCAAATGCACGGCTGGACGTATGATGGCGAATCCGGATGTTTTGTATTTGCTCGATGAGCTGAATATATGATGTATCCAAGGGGGCTGTAGAACAAAACAATCGGTATCGCCAGTATACAACCCTGCAGTGGCTACTGAGTGCATATATGCATACCAAATGCACAGCAGGGCGTATGCTGGCGAATCCGGATGTTTTGTATTTGGGAGATGAACTGACTGGTGTATGAAGCTGGGCTATATATAGGGTCCTCTGGCTCACAAAGTGTTGAGCTAGGGTTTTGATCCAACGGTTAAGAAACATCTCATCCAACGGCTCACAACAGCTCGAAAGAAACACACCATAGCCCTGATCGAACGGCTCACAACAGCTGGAAAGAAACAAACCCCGGATCCAACGACTCACAAGCGGTTGAAAGAAACACACGATCCGTGTGATTCTATCTGATTGGTCCAAACGAAACCCTAACCCATTTAGTCCCGGTTGGTGTCCCCAACCGGGACTAAAGGGATGTTTTCTTCTCGCTATATATATATGTATGCATTGCCACACCATTGGCATAAACACATACAAACTCACCACTCTCTCATGGCTTCTACCCTACCCACTCTAACATTCATCCAGGAGGAGGCACTTTCCGCCTCGAACTACCCCTGCCCGACCGGCTACAACGTTCCGGCCGGTTGGATGCTGAGCGCCGGAGGAGTGCCGGTCCCTCCTCTTCCTCAAGGTGTGGCGCGTCGGGCGGCCATCACGAACCACTACTACCACGAGCTCACGCCGGAGCAGCGGAGAAATCCCAGTTGGCATCCCGATAACCAGCATACTTGGGATGCCTTCTTCATCAATCGGCGTGAGAGGGCGCTCGCCAGGTATGAGGAGGACGGTCTGCCTCGTAGGAACTTTCACGAGGCCGGTCGTCGGCTATGGTGGTCCGGCCGGACTCTACAGAGCGTCATGAACTACATCAGGGCCGGCGATATCCCCCTCCTGCACTACCCTCAGTCCTGGAGTCGTGATCCTCCGAGGGAGTGCAGAGCACCATAAGACGATAGTGACGACGGCGGCGGCGAGTACGACGACTACGAGTACATGTACTATACGCCTAGGCAGGAGTATGACTAGTAGATCGATGCACTCCTGCCATTATGTACTGCCTTGTTTATTTAGATCTATGCTCTCCGTTTAGATTTAGATCCAAGCTTGCCATTATGTGTAATGTGCCTTGTTTATCTATCGAAATGAATGTCCCCCTCCTAATGTGAATGCATACTTTGCGACGTCGATGCCTGACCTCATGTGGCCGCCGGCATGTGCGAGTCGCAAAACACCAATAGGAAGATGGACTGGCGGTCGACCTTCAAAAAGAGGAGGATAGAGAGTGGTCTTCTACTTAGGTTTAGCTTGTATTTCTAATTTTGGAGAGAAAATATCTTCAACCAATATTACAAATGCGTTTAGATATTGGTTGAATGGGGTAGATAAAAATACTATATATTGGGTCCGTGGCTAGGTATTGGTCCCGGGTCGTGCCACAAACCGGGACCAATGCCTCCCCACGAACCGGGACAAATGCCCCCAGGTGGTTTCTGCTGCCTGGGGCGATCGAACCGGGACCAATGCATATCTTTGGTCCCGAGTTTTTGTGCAACCGGGACAGATGCCCCCAGGCCCCCTGGACGAAAGGGGTTGTTTCCACTAGTGTATATCACCAGAATATCCTAGATATTCAGACCACAATCAGTCAAAACATCTCGAAAATCTTGCATGAACCTTTGTGGCCTTTGGTTTCCTCCCTCCTTTTCGTGAGAAAAAAGAATTTCGTACCAGTTCGCCGCAGTCGTCGCATCAGTGGCCGCACACCTTGTGGATCTGGGCGCACGCCTATTAAGAGGCAGCAGCGGCTGCTCATTAGCAAGTTGGGCATCGTCCACGAGGGCGGTCTGATCGGAGACGAGGCACTACATGCCTACCTGGAGCTTTTCGACCACCCCCTTCAGATGGAACACATGGACGTGATCATTGGCTCTTCGGCTGGCAGCCCGAGCCCCTCCCCTGGTGGATGATGAGACAGTGGAGATCGCTGTTTAGTGGTTTCGCCTGTCTCCAATCATCTGCTCCTGCTTTCCTCCTCCTCCTCCCCCTCTCTCTCGTTGTAGCATGTCGAACCTTGATTTTTGCATAGCCATTTGGAACACTCGTGGTTTGAATTCTGTGGCCCACCGCCTTGCAATTTTTCAAGTGGTTTCTGTGGCTAGTCCGGCGGTGGTTTGCCTCCAAGAAACTAAGATGGAGGTCATTACGGATGTCGTGGTGCGTGAGTGCCTAGGGCCTGAGTTTGATGACTCCGCCATGGGTACGCGTGGTGGCATTCTTTTGGCATGGAAATCGGCTGTTGTTTCCATCTCAAACCCCCACTTTTCGCCTAACACGATCACGGCTAGAATCTTAGTGGGCTCAGAACCTAGTTGGTGGTTTACATGAGTCTATGGTCCGCAAACGGTGGAGGCAAAGAAGTTGTTTCTTACGGAGCTTGCGGACATCCGTGACCTTCATGTTGGTCTATGGTTGGTGGCGGGTGACTTTAATCTGATTGTCAACGATGCTGATAAAAGCCAAGGTGGGCTGCACAGGAGGATGATGGTTTGCTTTCTCCGTTCCCTTGCAAACTTGGAGCTCACGGATCAACGGTAGACGGTTTACGTGATCAAATGAGAGGCAGAACGCCACGATGGAGAAGCTCGATAGGGTTTTTACAACAGTGGATTGGGAGGCGGCTTTCCCGGTGGCCTTTCTTTCGGCCCTTTCCTCGGGGCCGTCAGACCACCGCCCGCTGGTGGTTGACCTCTTCCCCAATAGGGTAAGGGGCCACATATTCCAATTCCAGGCTTTCTGGCCTAAGGTGGATGGCTTCCTTGAGGTGGTTCAGGGAGCATGGGATGCTGCACCAAGTATGCAAAACCCCTTCAAACGCATTGGCTTGAAGTTGAAGGAAACCGCTCGTCGTTTGGCCAGCTGGAGTGATAGATTTATCGGGAGCGGCAAATTGCAGATCCTGATTGCTACTGAGGTTATCCTTAGGATTAACGTTGCGATGGATAAGCGTGCTCTCTCTCCGGCGGAGAGGCTCCTGCGTGGTATGTTGAAAAAGAAATTGCTAGGTCTGGCAATACTTGAGCGTACGATTGCCCAACGGTGGTCCAGGATGCTTTGGCTTAGGGATGGTGATGCTAGCACCAAATTCTTCAACATCCATGCCTCACATCGCAGGAGGAAAAACATGGTGGATCAACTGGTGGTTGAGGGGGTCAGGGTCACCGAACATGAGGAGAAGGCCGCGGCTGTGGACGATTTCTTTGAGGGGCTTCTTGGGAGGCAGCCTGACAGACCGTTCTCCCTCTACTTAGACTTTGTGGATTTACCCTCGATGGATCTCTCCCATCTCGAGGAGGAGTTTTCGGAAGAGGAAGTGTGTAGGACCATTAGATCCATGCCCCTGGACAAGTGCCCAGGCCCGGATGGCTTTTCCACCCGCTTTGTCGTGGCTTGCTGGGGGATCATTAAGGATGACATGATGGACGCTTTCCGCTCCGTCTCCAGGTTAGATGCGTGGGGCTTTGGCGCGGTCAACCAAGCCCTCATCACGCTGTTGCTAAAAAAACAGGATGCCGTGGAAGTGAGAGACTTTAGGCCTATCAGTCTGATACATGGGTTCGCTAAGTTGGTGTCTAAGGTCCTCGCATCGCGAGTTGGACCTGTGATCCCGCTTTTGGTAGGTTCGCACCAGAGCGCGTTTATTCGTGGTAGATGCCTGCACGATAACTTCATGTTAGTGCGGGGCATGGCCAAGAGGCTTCCCAGCTATCCCAGCTATCCTCCTGAAGCTTGATATCACTAAGGCCTTCGACACAGTGGACTGGGCCTTTGTTCTGGAGGTTCTCCGAAAGATGGGCTTTGGTGAGAGGTGGATCTCCTGGATCTATGCCCTGCTGGCTATGGCTTCGACCAGAGTCCTCCTCAACGGGTTGGCTGGACGCCGTTTCAGTAACATGCGCGGTCTGAGGCAAGGGGACCCCCTCTCCCCCTTGCTTTTCATCCTTGTCATGGAGGTTCTTTACATATTGGTGGAGAAAGCCATGGAGGCCGGGCTCTTGTCGCGGTTGTTTGACTCTGGCGTTCAACACCGCACGTCCATTTATGCGTACGATGTGGTCACCTTCCTGAATCAAAGGGAGGCAGACCTGCGCGCCTTTGCCGCTTTGCTTGACGATTTTGGGGCGGTCTTGGGGCTCCGTGCCAATTTCCAAAAGATCTCGACTCACCTCGTGGCTTGGGATCGGGTTTGCCTACCCCGACACCTTGGCGGCCTTGGCATCCCAGACTTGAGGAGGATGAACACAGCTCTACGAGTTAGGTGGTTGTGGTTGGAGCGTACGGCCACGGATAAACCCTGGCGTGATTTTAACTTTCAGATGCCGCAACGGATCTACTGTATCTGCGAGGCCGCCACCCGATCCGTGCTAGGAAATGGAGCCTCGACCCTATTCTGGACCGATAGATGGTTGACTGATGGTCGACTTAGGGACCTCGTCCCGAGTCTTTTCAAGCCAGTGTCTGCTACAGTGAGGTGGGCCCGTATGGTCCGCGAAGGGCATGCTGGTGCGTGGCTGGAGGATCTCGGCCCTAACCTCCCTGCGCGAGCAATCCGGGAGTTGTTCCGGGTTGCAGACTTGATTTCCGACACCACCCTCTCACCGGACCAGGAGGATGCCATGCGGTGACGCGGGCGGTTCTTATTCCTCCCGTTCGTGTTACGGGACGCTCTGTGTTGGTTTTGAGGGCATGGTGGGCGCCCGCCACATCTGGAGATCGAGGGCGCCAACCAAATGTAGATTCTTCCTGTGGGCGGCAAAGGGTCGTTGCTGGATGGCTGACAGGCTTGAACGGCGCAACCTCCCTAGGACTCCCACCTGCCCTTTCTGAGACCAACACGACGAGACGATCGACCATCTGCTGGTGGGTTGTGTCTTCGCACGCATTGTCTGGACGGTCTTCCTCCGTTGGTGGGGATTTATTGGATTGGTGCCGTCGATAGAGCCATCTTTTGTGGCCTGGATCACGTCACATAATGCACCGGCGACTGTGGAGAAAGACCTGTGGACGGCGGCCGCGTTCTTTGCTTGGACCTTGTGGACTCACCGCAACGACATTGTCTTCCGCGGGGCCTCTCCTTCGACATCTCAGGTGGTTGACAAGGTACTAGTAGAGGCAGGTTGTTGGCGTAGAGCCGGTCACTTTAGGGGTAGCCTAGTTCAGGTAGAAAGGTAGACATGCCGCGAGTAGTCCTGTTAGGCTCTATTGCTGCTTTCGAAGTGTAGGTGTGTGTTTGGCGCCTATGCCAGCTCGCGTTGTAACACTTAGCCTTCTAGCTAACCCCTTCTATGAAACTTGATATGCCTTTCCATGGCATATCCTTGAAAAAAAAAGAATTTCGGTGAAGTCACCAATAATCGCCCAAGGTAAATTATATTGTGCATTAAGCTCCCGGATTTTATCCCAAGTCTTATATTTCTCCTCCCATCTAGGCTCACCATATATGCCTGTCAGTCTCCATATTTTATCAGGGGCCTCAGTTATTTTCACGTCGATATATTTATGAGCCGAAAAGATTTGTTGAACTGAAATCTCCCTTTTCCAGAAGAGAATCACGCCTCCACTATGATTAGTACTTGGGTTAACACCCTTTTGTGAGATGTTAGCATAAAACTACCACATTACGGGCGAAATTCCGGAAAACTACCACTTGACATTCCAATCCCGCAGAACTACCACATTTCATTTTCGATTTCGCAAAAACCACTAATCGCGAATTTAACACAGATTGACACCGAAACTGACATTCGGGACCCATTTGTCAGGGAAATTTTTTATGAGGTGGACGGGGTCCCACCTGTCAGCCCAAATAAAAAAAAGAAAAATAGGAAATTTTATTTGGCAACGTTCTTCCCCAACCGGCGGCGGGTATCGCCTCGGGAGACCACCGCGCCCCCGCCCCCAAATCCCACCGGACGGCGGTGAAGGTCCTATCCGCTACGTCGTGTCGCTGGCCTCTCCCACGACGTGAGGGCAGAGAGTCGCTCCCGAATCTCGCCGCCGCCGCGCATCCCTGCCCATGACATCGTCTTGGGAAAGACCTTGCCGTCGCCGTGGATCTTGTCATGCTCGTCGCAGAAGCCGCGGCGGAGGCGGACGATGTGCAGGTGGCGGACACGGAGCAAGGTGTTGAGCTCTTCGCGGAAGGCGTGGCGGAGGCGCTCGATCTGCGGGCCGGAAACGGGAATGACGACCTCCATCGGGCCTCGCCGCCACGGCCTCCCCGTCCCAGCACCGCTGCGCCTCAAGAAGGTCCACATCTCCACCTCGTGCCGCCGGGAAGGCCCCACCAGCACTAGACGAAGGCCTCACTAAGCATCTTCACCGGAGAATGGCGCTGCATCCATCGCTCCACCGGGTCCGCCGCCCTGGCCGCACTCCTCCCATTAGCCGCACGCCTAGGTGATGCAGGGGAGCCACACTCGCCGACGACCGTTGCCGCACCCCACAGGTCCTCCTTGAGCGCGTCGGGGCGGATAGTGACAACCTCCGGCCGTACCCGCTAAGCTAGAAGAAGATGAACATTTTTTATTTTATTTTTAGGTTTTTTTATTATGCTGACAAGTGGGCCTGGTCCAGCTCAGCAAATTTCTGCCACCTCAGCCCTGATGAATGGGTCCCACCTGTCAGACTCGCTGTCAATCTGCTAGCAGGGAAGGTTTAGTGCTTTTTGCAAAATCAAAAACGCAATTTGATACTTCCGGAATTTTTCCTATAAAGTGGTAGTTTTATGCTAACATCTCCCCTTTTGTCTCTTGTTCGTATCTTTTCCGTGACTATTGATATCCTCCTGTTCGTTTGCCAAGTGATGGTCCTCCTGATTACCTTAAGTAATCATCAAAGCTGCATTCAGCTTATCTTGGGAATTTTGCTTGGCGCCATCCATGTCCAATCTCCTTTTCGTATTTTTATCAACCTCCGACATAGTAGTATCCTTTGGCTTAACAGGAATGCTGGATGTATCTTTCAGCTCCTCATCTGCTGTAATGGAGGCCTAATTTGATGGGCGGTCATGTCGACGACGACAAACTATGAAATACTCCATGTGTTTACCCCTTTAAGATTGACGAGACCGGGACGTATTCTCTCGATTCCCATCCCATCCCATGATACCCGCAAAGTTGAGGTTGAGCATGCGACACAGCTCATATTGCTTGCCTTCAAAAGTTGGTCGTCCAGCCATAACTCAACCAGCTGTGTACGCATTTTACAAACACAGAAATACATCTCACTGGTAGAAAAAGGCCTTCCATACGCCCCCTTTAGTCCCCAAACTATACGAACCGTGACTAAATTGGTTTTAGTCGCGGTTCGCGAGGCAACCCGCGACTGAAGGTCATGAGTGGCGGTTTGGGAAGCGCGCGGAGGGCTTTAGTCCCGGTTGGCCTGGCCACCCGCGACTAATGTTCGAAACTGCTCGGCTCGCGCGCGGTTTTTATTCACGATCGAAGGCAGAAGGCCTCATTGCTACAGTGCGCGCTCGGCCTCTCTTCTTCTTCCTTTCCACACCATGGATTCTCCCGTTTTCAAGGTTCTAATTAAAGGTGCCCACACCATGCGGCAAGAATCTCCACGTCGCGTATACCAATATTTGCGAGAAACTTCCCGAAGCTCTTAAGCGTTTGAGCAAACTCTATGAAGACGCCGATGAACAACACAAGTTCTTTGAGATCGATCTCGAGTACAGGCCAATCAAAAGGTTGTGGACGTCATCCAGATTGCTCACAAGGAAACCGTGCTGGTCTTCCAATGGGCAAGGTACGCACACGATCTCTCTTGTAGGAAAATTGTGTTGTCATGTTGATAGCAATAGTATCACTTGTTGCAACAATTGTAGAGAGGAAAATTGCATAGGGTAGCAATTGTAGAGAGGAAAATTTCATAGGGTAGCATTTGTAGAGAGGAGAATTGTGTTGTCATGTTGATAGCAATAGTATCACTTGTTGCAACAATTGTAGAGAGGAAAAATTCATAGGGTAGCATTTGTAGAGAGGAAAATTGTGTTGTCATGTTGATAGCAATAGTATCACTTGTTGCAACAATTGTAGAGAGGAAAATTGCATAATGTAGCATTTGTAGAGAGGAAAATTGTGTTGTCATGTTGATAGAAATAGTATCACTTGTTGCAACAATTGTAGAGAGAAAAATTGCATATGGTAGCATTTGTAGAGAGAAGAATTGCATAGGGTAGCAACATTTGTAGAGAGGAAACTTGCATAGGGTAGCAATATGGCATTTTCGATTTGTTGTTACATTGAAAGAATACACTTGTTGCAACAATATGTAACATGTGTTCCATTTTTGTTGTTGCATTGAAAGAATAAACTTGTTTCAACAATATGTAACATGTGTTCCATTTTTTGTTTTTTGCATTGAAAGAATACACTTGTTGCAACAATATCTATAACATGTGTTCCATTTTTGTTGTTGTATTGACAGAATACACTTATGTTCCAACAATATCTAACATGTGTTCCATACTTTGTTTTTGCAGTAGTGCAAAGAAATGTCCACAACTTATGGACTTTCTTGTCAACAAAGGTTTCGACTTTTGTAGCGTCGATATCACAAATGACAAGAAGAAGATGATGCACACGTGGAACATTGAGATACCTGAAGACCACTACATTGATCTTCAGGACTTGATCCATTTTGCTGAGCTGGGGCCCAAGACCGGGATGGCTCACATGGCAACTGCCTTCATCCACCACGACTACAGAATGATGAAGAGTAGTTTCCCCTCGAGAAATCACAACAATTGGGGGAAGAACCCAATTGATCTGATCAATCTCAAGTATGCAGCAATAGATGCATATGTTGCGTTTGAGTTGTTCCGCATCTACTCTTCGATGCAGCGGTAGATGCTATGTTTGCATTATTCGAGACTTTCTTTCTGTAGTACTACTATTATGTGCTATGTTTGCATTCGAGACTTATGTAGTACTACTATTATGTATTATATGTCCTATATTATTTCTATTAATTGTGTATGTGTTTAAGTGCCGCTGTGTTTAAGACTAACTCCTTTAAAAAATATTTGAGAAAACGAGTGGAAAACATGGAAAACAGAAGGTTACTTAAATGTCTCAAAACCTTGTGAGAGAAGAAGACTAATGAAATGGCTAAAATAAAACCAAGGGTTAAAAAGGACATGATGCATTCATAAGGACTGCAAAATAGAAGAGATTTAAGAAAGGGGGAACAAAAGATTTCCTAAGATTAAGAGATATGACCACTTAATCAAGATGCATTCATAAGGACTGGAAAACAGTGAGATAAAATATTTTTCTGAATTTTTTGATATATTACTTGTATTTTTAAGATTTTAAAATTAATTAGTTTATTTTTATGAATTTTTTGATATATTATTTGTATTTTTAAGATTGTAAAAGGAATTAGTTTTATTTTTCTGAATTTTTTGATATATTATTTGTTTTTTATATTTTAAAATGAATTAGTTTTATTTTCCTGATTTTTTTAGAATTAATACAGATTAAAAAGTTAATGTTTATTTATTTATTCAAAATTATTACTTTTGTTTATTAAAAGATTTATTTGAAATTCAAACAATAAAGTAATGTGGCATCGACCAACATGTTAATAGGATTGATATGTTACTACTATCGCATACATGCGTGCGAAACACTTGGATGCGGGACGGGATGGAACTCGGAAGTTAAGCGTGCTAGTGCTAGATTAGTGGTCCTCCGCCCTGGGCGCACGCCACCCGCCCACGTGGACGGGCCTTTAGTCCCGGTCCGTAAGCCGCGCGACTAAAGGCGGGGACGGGGAGGGGGGCTTTAGTCGTGCTTATTTAGTCCCGGTTGCACGACCAGGAATAATGCCTTTGCGAACCAGGACTAAAGGCCTGTTTTCTACCAGTGTCTCTCTCAAGAAACAAATCTCAAATTGCATGGACGATGAGATCAGAGTGCGTGCCATATATGTTGGATTGATAAGATTACTCTCATCTTAATTGTCGTGTGCATCCTTACTTGTTCTTCTACTCATCACACGCCACCCCGGCCTTTTTGGAAGAAAGAAACAGTTTTCAAGTTTCAAAAAAATATGAATATGGTTCCGCGCACGTAAGCCGTCCATTATAAACGGAAGCGCCACTCTTCTTCTACTCTCACTACTATCTCACATCAAGGAGAGAAATCTCGAGATGGCAAATCTAAATACACGCCTAGCCCCTTTCCATCAGTTCGGACTTCTGATCTATATGGATAGTGCAACAATTCTATATGGTATCAGAGCCACGAGGTCTCGAGTTTGAGACTCTGCTCACGCAGTATTAAAAACAAAACAAAAAGCGTCTCCGGCCCGCACCAAACCCACGCTAAGGACGAAAAAATCCTAGACGTGAGGGGGAGTGTTGTAATATAAATACACGCCTAGCACCTTTCCATCATTTCGGAATTCTGGTCTATATGGCTAGTGCAACAATTCTATATGGCAGTGGCACGCGCCGCCGTCGTGATGCTTGTGCTCGCTGCCGTCTCCATGGCCATGCCCGTCGCCGGAAGGTATCTCGCGGCCGGCGAGGACGTGACGTCCTCCGCCCAGCACGCCGCCGCACCGCTGGGCGCCGACCCCAACGACAAGCATGCCGCCAAGCGCCACTACACCGCCGCACCAGCACCGGTGGTCGCCAACCCCAGGCTCGCCGCACCGTTCGTCGCCGACCCCAGGCTCGTTGCCGCACCAGCACCGGTCGTCGCCAACCCCAGGCTCGCCGCCGGGCTCCACCGCGCCGTTCGTCGCCGACCCCAGGCTCGCCGCCGCACCGGTCGTCGCCGAGCACATGCTCGCCTCCGACTGAAATGGCAACGGAACCCGCTCGCCGCTCACAACGGAACCCGCCGAGGTGGAGCTTAGTGCAGTTCAGGGGGGGCACCGCCCCCCCCCCCCCCCCGGGTTTTGCACAAACAGGAAAGAAATTTATTTTTGGGACAGATTAGATAGGTATTTTTGTGTGTTTGGCTTCCCAGGAAAACAGATATTGCATTTTGCCCCCTAGGAACTTGTGTCAAGCTCCGCCACTGGGAACCCGCCTCGCCGAGCACAACGGAACCCGCCTCGCCGGTCACGGAGAGGCGCTCTACATCGACGGTCCGTTGGCGCCCGAAGTGGCGGCCATTTTTTACGGTGTCCCGGTTGGTGCAGCCGCCGTCCTCGTCCTCGTCGGTACTACTTCCGCGCCGGCGACAAGTAGGTCCACGTACTGACTTGGTGGGCATGCGAGACGACGCAGTAGCTAGGTGGAAGAACCATGGATAGGAGAGGAGGTGCATGCGAGGCGAGACGACGTGCATGCATGCGAAATACTCCGTACTAAATAATGGTGTGTGTATGATGGTGTGTATGATGATCTGCCTGGATTCATAAGTCTGGTGGGGGGCAGTTTAGTCAAATTACCCCATTTCCACCGGTATAACTACCAACTCTTGGCACCGCACAATCAGGTTGTTATGGAGAGGATGTCGGTTCGGTTAGGGTTTTCTCACGCTCACGCGATTGAGGCGATCTAACCTTCCCGACGACGTTTTGGCGGCGGTGACTCCGATCGTCCCTGTCTTCGTCCTTCTTCTCCGCCCGTGACCCAGATCTGCCTCGTGTACTAGCCTTCAGACCGCCATCGATTTGGATCTCGGCACCTCGCCGTCTCTCCTCTCTGTGGAACCCCGGTTGGTTAGACACGTTGGCGGACAAGAGGATCATGGACGCAGGAGAAACCACGGCCGCCCTGGTGAGCGATCGCATTCATGCGACTGCATCAGGGGGTACGCCCACTAAAGATCCACTGGACCCTTCGGCACCTGCGACGAAATCTGCTGGCGATGGCGTGACTGAGATGCTTCAGCGACTCAAGCTCACAAACCAGGAATCCACTGCTTTCGTCTTGGACGATGAAGGAGACGACGATCTTGGAGGCTCGCAATGGGTGCTGATGGGGAAGGTGCTGGCCCCAAACAACCTGCACATCTCGACAATCCGATCTGCACTGTGTCCTGCCTGGGGTAACCCTAAAGGACTCGAGCTGCACCCAATGGGACCAAATACTTTCATGGCAGAATTTGGTTGCGAGATTGATAGAACATGCATTTTGGACGGGGCCCCGTGGACAGTGGGTAGGCATGCGACTATTCTCTCAGATTTTGATCCTTGTTTGAAGCCCGCAGACTTCCGCTTCGATGAGATCACTCTTTGGGCTCGCATCTTGAATCTGCCTTTTGGTTTGATGAACGACAATCGAGGCAAGAAGCTGGCAGAATGTGTAGGTTAGGTAAAAAAGATGGATGTGGATGCTAATGGACGAGCTTGGGGAGAGTTTCTTCGTTTTCGAGTCACCATCAAATTGGCTGATCATTTCATGCGTGTCGTCTCGACATTCTCCCAGAAGAAGCAGACCACTGATGTGTACTCGGTCATGTACGAACGCCTTCCGATCTTTTGCTTTTCTTGCGGATTAATTGGGCACTCCACCCTGGCGTGTCCAACTCCGGCTGAAAGAGAGGCGGACGGTCCGTACCATGGTCCGCGGCTATGTGTCTCTGATGATCGTAGATCGAAGACAGGGGCTTTCTCAGGGCAAGGTTCTGCTCCTAGTGATCAGGGCTCTTGGCCCGGCAATGGCCTAAATTTTGGATCAAATTGGTTGTTGGTGCATTTCCTTCAAAAATTTATGTTTGATCTAGTAAGATACATTTTGTATCTTCATGTATGGAATCTGAAGTTTCTTCTTTTTCTTCAATACAGGATATACTAGATGCAGCCTGAAGTATTGGGACAAAAAGTTGTATAGCAGAAGTTTGTCTTGTACTGTCGGTATGGTAGTAGTTGCCTTGCATGTTGAAAGCACATTTGCAGTTACTTCTAATTTATCATGTGATGTCTAGAAGTGCCAAAGCTATGTATAGCAATCTAAAATTTTGTTAAATTATTTTGGAAAATGTCTAGCAAGTTATTCTGATCAAACAATTTTGCATCTTTTAATATTTATTCATGAATAAATCTAATGAACATATTAATGTCTTTCTTGGTCCATGTTCAAATTTGAACACTTTTATGTTTTCTTGTAATTTTGCAGTTATATGTGTGCGTTGCATTAGAAAATAATATTGAGAATATGTGTTCACTTGGATCAGTGTAAACGTGACCTCAGTGGTGGAAGTTGAGCCTAGCAGTGGATTAGTGTAAGCGTGGGAAGAATCGAGACAGTTGAGCCTAGAAGGGATTAACCGAACGACAATGAAGGCGTAGAGGATTATCAAGAAAAAAAACCAGTGAGGAGTACAAAATATTGATCTGGAGACGGAAAAACCGAGGTGTAGCACAGAAGAAAGAGATATATAAAAACTTCCGTGCATCGATAAAACATATATAAAAACTGACATGTTTAACTTTAAAAAAAATACCAGTGTGCAGTACACAAACTGACGTGCATAGCAAACACTGGCCTGCAAAGAAAAAACTCACATGTTAAACTTAGAAAAAAGAATACCCGCAGGCAAAACAAAACGCTTATTTGGAGACGAACAAAAAGAAGGAGATATATAAAAATTGACCTGTTTAACTTAAAAACAAATATATCAGTGGGCAGTTCAAAAACTGACTTTCGTAGTGAAAACTGACCTGCAAAGTAAAAACTCACCTGTTAAACATAGAAAAAACACGAGCGGGTAAAACAAAACACTGATTTGGAAACGGAAAAACTGAGGTGTAGCACAAAAAGAAGGAGATATATAAAAACTAACGTGCATATACAAAACATATATAAAAATTGACCGGTAAAGAAAAACTGACCTATAAAGCAAAAAACTGACCTCTTAAACTTAGAAAATAACGTGCATAGCTAAAACATATATAGAATATGTCCTATTAAAATACCAGCATGCAGTACAAAACCCGACGTCCGTAGCAAAAAGTGACGTGCATAGATAAAACATATATAAAAATTGACCTGTTTAACTTCAAAAAAATACCAGTGTGCAGTACAAAAACTGACGTGCATAGCAATAACTGACCTACAAAGTAAAAACTCACCTGTCAAACTTAGAAAAAATACCGGTGGCAGTACAAAACACTGATTTGGAGACTGAAACGTATGTGTCCATTGGAAAAACAGAGGTGCAGCACAAAAAGAAGGAGATATATAAAAACTGACATGCATAGATAAAACATATATAAAATACTTACCTTTGAACTTAAAAAAATATCAGTGGGCAGTACAAATACCGAAACTTAGAAAATAACGTGTGCATAGCTAAAACATATATAAAAACTGCCATGTTAAAATACCAGCGTGTTGTACAAAAACGAACTTCCGTAGCGAAAACTGACATGCATAGATAAAACATATATAAAAACTGACCTGTTTAACTTAAAAAAATACCCGCGTGTAGTACAAAAACCGATGTTAATAGCAAAAACTGACATGCAAAGTAAAAAATCACATGTTAAACTTAGAAAAATACCTGTGGGCAGAACAAAACAGTAATGTGTACGCTAGAAAAATTGAGGTGTAGCACAAAAAGAAGGAGATATATAAAAACTGATGTTCATAGCTAAAACATATATAAAAATTGACATGTTAAAATAGTAGCGTACAATACAAAAACTGACTGACTTGTTTAGCTTACAAAAATACCAGTGTGCAATACAAAAACTGACGTGCATAAAAATAACTCACCTGCAAAGTAAAAACTCACGTGTTAAACTTAGAAAAAAATACGCGCAGGCAGAACAAAACACTGACGTGTACACTGGAAAAACTGAGGTGTAGCACAAAAGAAGGAGATATATAAAAACTGAAATGCACAGATAAAACATATATAAAAAAATAAACTGTTTAAATTAAAAAAAAAATACCAGTGAGCAGTACAAAAGCTGACATGCATACCGAAAAACTGACCTGCAAAGCAAAAACTTACCCGTTAAACTTAGAAAATAACATGCATAGCTAAAACATATATAAAAACTGACCTGTTAAAATACCAGCGTGCAGTACAAAAACCGACGTTCATAGCGAAAACTGACCTATATAGATAAAGCATATATAAAAATCGACATGTTTAACTTAAAAAATACCAGTGTGCGTTACAAAACTTACGTGCATAGCAGAAACTGACCTACAAAGTAAAAACTCACCTGTTAAACATAGAAAAAAAAACCTGTAGGCAGTACAAAACACCTTTTTTGAGACAAAAACGTATATGTAGACTGGAAAAACTGAGGTATAGCATAAAAAAAAAGAGATATAAAAAAACTGAGGTGCATAGATAAATCATATATAAAAACTGACCTGTTTAACTTAAAAAAATACCAGTGTACAGTACAAAAAATGACGTGCAAAGGAAAAACCGACCTGCAAAGTAAAAACTCACCTGTTAAACTTAGAAAAAATACCCGCGGGCATAAGAAAACAATGATTTGGAGACGGAAAAACGGAGGTGTAGCACAAAAAGGAGATATATAAAAACTAGCGTGCATAGATAAAACATATATAAAATATGACCTATTTAACTTAGAAAAATACCAGTGGGTAGTTCAAAAACTAAAATGCATAGCAAAAACTGACCTGCAAAGCAAAAAAAAACTGACCTGTTAAACTTAGAAAATAACGTGCATAGCTAAAACATATATAAAAACTGACGTGTTAAAATACCAGCGTGCACTATAAAAACTGTCGTGCATAGATAAAACAATTATAAAAACTGAACTATTTAACTTAAAAATATGAGTGTGCAGTACCAGAACTGACGTGCATAGCAAAAAATGACCTGGAAAGCAAAAAATGACCTATTACACTTAGAAAATAACGTGCATAGCTAAAACATATATAAAACCTGTCTTGTTAAATTACAAGCGGGCACTACAAAAACTGACGTGCATAGATAAAACATATATAAAAATTGAGTTATTTAACTTAAAAACATAGCATTGTGCAGTACAAAAACTGACGTGCATAGCTAAAACTAACCTGCAAAGTAAAAACTCACATGTTAAACTTAGAAAAAAAATACCAGCGGGCTGAACAAAACACTGATTTGAACACGGAAAAACTAAGGTGTAGCACAAAAAGAAGATATATAAAAACTAACGTGCATAGATAAAACATATATAAAAACTGACATGTTAAACTTTAAAAAATACCAGTGTGCAGTACAAAAACTAATGTGCATAGCAAAAACTAACCCGCAAAGTAAAAACTCACCTGTTAAACTTAGAAAAAATACCCACGGGCAGAACAAACACTGATTTGGAGACGGAAAAACTAAGGTGTAGCACAAAAACAAGGAGGAAGAAGAAACCTCTCTTCCAAACACTTTCGGATTTGGGAATGGTCATGCTAGTGATGGGCGCTCCGGCCGCCTTTCAGTGGAATGGAGTTCCGCGCGACCTGCTGAGAAACGATGCACGTTCATGCCTCCACCACGTGGGTGTCAGCGTGTACGCTTGACATCTTCCCCGTTCCCGGTCGTGGTACTCAGCAACGACGAGACAGAGGATGACGATGCTGCCCTCTCGAGACCTGTCGCCGAGAGCTTCTCCTTGTCCCGAAGATTGGAATTTGCGGTGCCTTCAATTTGGTGATGAGATTCCTAGACGCTTCGTTCTAAAAAACCTTTTCATTTGAAATATTTGTAGATGCTTCGTTCTAAAAAAACACCTGGGCGCCGACCCGGACGACAAGCATGCTGCCGCACTAGCACCGGTGGTCGCCAACCCTAGGCTCACCGCCCGGATCCACTGCACCGCCGCATCGTTTGTTGCCGACCCGAGGCTCTCCGCCGCACCGGTCGCCGCGAAGTCCGCACCAGCGGATGCCAATTCCGACGACCACTTGCTCGCCTCCCACCAAAACGGCAACGCGGGCGACGACCACATCGCCGCCCAGATAGGAGCCCTCCTCCCCGCTCACGGTGAGGCGCTCAACGTCGGCAGTCCATCGGCGCCCTAGGTGGCGGCCATTTTTGACGGCGTCCCGTGGTGGATCGGCCCGGTTGGCACCGCCGCCGTCCTCGTCCTCGTCGGTGGTACGATGGCCCCCAAGAGATACTGCTTCGGCGCTGACAACAAGTAGCTAGGTCGATGGACTGACGTGGTGGGCATGCGAGACGACGCAATAGTTAGGTGGAAGAACCATGGATAGGAGAGGAGGTGCATGCAAGAGGCGAGACGACGTGCATGCATGCGAAATACTCCGTACTAAATAATGGGGTGTATGATGGATGATGTTCCATTTCTTGGAAATATATATAATTAATGGTGTGTATGATAATGTTTCCTGGATTCTTAAGTTGGTTGGAGGCCAAGTTTAGTAAAATTGCCTCATTTCTACCGGCACAACAAATAGGGGTACTAGTTGAATGCCCACAGGCAACTAATTACTAAAATCTTACTCTAATCACCAAGAAATAGAGCATAGCTCCATAAAGTAATGGAAGTTTCACACCCGAAAAACTCATTACTCCATGAAGTAATGAAATAATTGCACTTCTTTGTGACCATTACACCCAAGAGAGCCTTGGTGGAATTCATGCCTACTCAAACTAGTGGAAACAACCCCTTTCGTCCAGGGGGCCAGGAGGCACCTCTCCCGGTTGCAACCAAATCCGGTACAAATGATATGCATTCGTCCCGGTTCGTGCGCCCGGGGCAACAAAACCCGCCTGGGGGCATTGGTCCCGGTTCGTGGGGAGACATTGGTCCCGGTTCGTAGCATGAACCGGGACCAATCCCTAGCCGCAGGCCACGTGGCACGCGCACGGGCATTGGTCCCGGTTCAATCCACTAACCGGGACCAATGCCCCTTCCTTTTGTTTTTTATTGGTGGAATTAGTGTAGCCCAGGCGGGCCAGCTCCGGTAGTGACACGTCGAAAAAATGCGGGGACGTTGTTTGTCGCCGCGGCTGCCCCAAAACGGCAGAGTTTTGGGCCCTGGGGGGCGACATGGCTGGAGATAAAGTGTGTGTTATTTTACTATGCGCACGAGGCGTTGAAAAAGTGTTCACAAATATTGTTGAGCCGGCGCTCGCGCCCATATTGCGCACAAACATGCATCTTGGATATATATAGATAAAAAAGGCAGTACATAATGGAAAGAGTGGATCTAAACCTAAACAGAGAGCATAGATACATGGTCGATCTACATAATGGCAAGACACTGTGGATCTGATATCTGCTAGTCATACTCCTGCCTAGGCCTATAGTACTCCGACTGGTAGTCGTCGTAGTCGCCGCCGTCGTCGTCACTATCGTCTGACGGTTCTCTGCACTCCCTCGGAGGATACGACACTACTAGAGATTTGCTTATAGCAGCATATCCTACCACAGGCGAACAGGAAAACCTGTGCGCCTGGGTTAATTAGCGCAGGCGAAGCTCCAGTAAGTGCGCCTGGGGTAGGCCTATTACCCCAAGCGAACAGAAACCGGAAGCGCCTGGGGTAAAGTGTGGCAGGGCCAACCACGGCCGACCCTGGCACGCTTCCTTTACCGCAGGCGAATAGCTTCTCGATTCGCCTGCGGTATAACAGATACCACATGCGAGTAAATACCGAAGCGCCTGGGATAAAAAGTGGACTGGGGTAGCTCCCTTCAGCGCAGGCGCACAGGTACGTTGTTCGCCTGGGACAAAGAATAGCCTGGGGTAGCACCACTTAGCGCAGGCGCTTCCCATAGCACATTCGCCTGGGGTAATATTTGTCCCCAATATAAGTGCGGCCAGCCACCAAACACCACCCCTATCCACCCCACTCACTCACTCACTAGTACAAACTCGAGCCATTAGTGCTCCTAGCTCAATCCCCCACACCCCTCCACCATTTTTAGCTAATTTAACCAATCATGTTTGTTATATTTTAGCTAGTATGCTACCCCACTTTTTCTCTTCCAAATCTCTCCACTAGATCTACTAACCGGACACTAGATCTCACCACAAATGCACCACTAGCTAATTCTAGATCTATCAATCTCTTATCGGTCGTCTCTTCGGTGATCTTCGACGTCGTCATCGCGTCTACATGTTTTGCATTGTGTGTCATCTTAATAGGTGTGTGGGATTGGTCGGTGGATGAGAATTCGTTCTCTTTTTCATTTTATTGTGTTGCCATGAGGATGAGTTGCCAATGTTTTGCCGAAATGTTGATTCATTTCCTTTTCGGCAAATTTCTGGCGCTCCGCGTTACACCTTTTGTAGGAAGGTCATGCCGAATTTTTCCGTGAAAACCGGATCTAGTTAATGAAACCTCTCTCTCTTGCATTTTGTAGCAATGGTCATTGCGATGAGGACAAGCGTGGTGCATAGGTACGTGCGACGCGCGACGGCCGAGATGCATCGAAACAACCGCACCGAGATAGAGTGTCCGTGTCAGAAATGCAAGCTGGGGTCTTTGTTCAAACCAGATTCTGGTAATGTGGAGAAGCACCTGCTCAGGTATAGTTTCATGGAGGGCCACACTAAGTGGATGGATGACGATGAAGACGATGATAACGTCGAGACCAATTGGGCGGCGACATGTGAAGATGATCAGGAGGAGTCTGAACATGGCAATGGAGAGGACGAAGAGGCGGTTGTCGACGGAGACGACTATAATGAAGAAGAAGGGAGTCATGGTGATCAGCAACATGCAGACGAGGACATGAACACTCCGCTAACTTCAGTCGTGCGGGACCCTCATGTTCAAGATCTTCTTCTCAAGAACACGTCGACCGATGCTAGACGTAAATCTAAGATCACGCAACTAGAGATAGACTCTGCAACTCCGTTGTATGACGCAAGTCGCGGGACGGAGGAGTCACGCTTGAGAGTAGCTCTGGATCTTCTTGAGATGAAGGCAAAACACGGATGGACCGACACAAGCATGGACGATCTTCTGCGATACCTGAAGACGCACTTACCTGAAGGGAACACATGTGCTAGTAGTCTACAGGAGGCCAAGAAAATCGTGTGCCCCCTCGATTTACCGCACACAAAATACCACGCTTGCGTCCGTGACTGCATAATTTACCGTAACGAGCACGCGGACCAGATCAAATGTCCGGTGTGCGGTGCTGATCGTTACAAGAGGGGGACGAAGAAAGCTCCTAGGAAAGTTGTGTGGTACTTTCCACTCATTCCCCGTCTGCAGCGGTAATTCGTGGACCCCAAGGAAGCAAAGCTCATGCGCTGGCACGAGGACAGAAAGAAGGCGGTGCTGAGCGATCCAGAACGTGTTGAAAAACCAGTGCTAACACACCCTTCGGATGCACGTCAGTGGAAAGCATTAGACGCATTCGATGAGGAATTCGGGAACGACCCAAGGAACATCAGGCTTGGTGCGAGCACCGACGGTCTCAATCCGTTTGGCAATCAGAGCAGCAAACATAGCACCTGGCCCGTGTTTGTATGGATGTACAACCTCCCCTCGTGGTTGTGTCTGAAGAGGAAGTACATACACATGAGTATGCTGATTCAAGGGCCGACCCAGCCATGGAGCGATATCAACCTGTATCTCGAGTTATTGAAGGAGGAGCTAGACACGTTGTGGGAGGAAGGGGTGGAAACATGGGACGCCTTCAAAGAAGAAACTTTTCGTATGAGAGCCGCACTGATCACGACGGTGCAGGACTATCTCGGATACGGATATATTGCGTGTCAGGTGTGCCATGGACACAAGGCTTGTGTCAGGTGCATGGAATTTACCCCGTTTCTACAGCTACACAAGGATCCCGGATCTTCTAAAACCGTATACATGAGGCATCGAATGTGGCTACCACTGAACGACCCGTGGAGAAAGCGCGGAGACCTGTTCAACGGTAAAGATGAGCTCGATCTACCTCCACGCAAGAGAAGAGGAGAAGAGATCGATACTCTATTGAAGAATTGAAAAACGTGTCCTCCGTCGGGAAAGGTACAAAAGCGGAAGCGAGGAGAGAAAAAGTGTCCTCCGCTAGAAGGACCGCTCTTGGGGGTATGGAAAAGGAGGTCCGTGTTTTGGGACTTGCGGTACTGGCCAATCCTCGGAGTGCCTCACTGCCTTGATGTCATGCATATCACGAAGAATGTGTGTGAGAGCTTGCTTGGCACCCTGTTCAACATGCCAGATAGGACCAAAGACGGGCCAAAATCAAGATACGACCTGATGGCCCTGAATATCAGGAGCGAGCTTCACTTACCGCCTTCTACGCGTGAACAGACGGAGGAGGACGAGGATGGGGTGGAGGAGATGGACGACCGCAAGAGGAAAACGGCTAAGAAACACCAAACTCACCGCCTGAAACCCTCTTGCTTCACTCTAAGCCCCGACGAGCTCGCGCAAATATTCACATGCCTCCTCGGAGTGAAATTTCCCTTAGGTTACGCGGGGCTGATAAGCAGATACCTAGACGCGGAGAAAAAAATCTTCAGCGGGATGAAGTCTCATGACTGTCACGTGATGATGACGCAGATACTTCCGGTTGCAATCAGAGGGATAATGGAACCGCACGTCCGTCAAACGCTCACTGGCCTTTGTAACTTTTTCGATGTCATCACTCGGAAGTCGATAAGCGTGAAGAAACTCGGAAGGCTGCAGGAAGAGATCGTCACCATCCTATGCGAGCTTGAGATGTATTTCCCACCTGCCTTCTTTGATATTATGGTACATCTCTTGGTCCATATCGTGGACGATATCACCAATCTTGAGCCGGCATTCTTGCACAACATGATGGCGTTAGAAAGAATGAACGGGATCATCAAATCATTCATTCGTAATAGGGCACACCCGGATGGAAGCATCGTCCAGGGATTTCTCACCGAAGAATGCATCTCTTTCTGCAAGAATTTCCTAGGCGATGAGAAGCCAGCTGTTGGTTTGCCCGCAAACAAGCACCTTGACAGGTTCATGGGGGTAGGCCACAACACTGGCAAAAGGGTAATGGACGCGGGCTCCTATGGTCGGAGAGCCGACTTTGAAAGGGCCCACCTAGTAGTGTTACAACACATCGACGATGTCGACCCTTGGATAGAAGAGCACAAAACCGCGATAAAAAACAGTGCTCGCAGGCCGATGACGGAAGATGAGATATTTAGAGCACACAACTCCTCTTTCGCGACATGGTTCAAGAAGCAGATTGATGCCGATCCCCCGCCAATGACATGTGAGAAAGATAAAATTGTATTGGCCTTGTCATATGGCCCCGTGATGAGGGGATAGTAACCCGGTAGGCCAACTCCAAGGTACAACCCGGCCCAAAGGACGCTGCGCAGAATCCGGCTAAGGATAAAGAAATTTCTGGAAGGCCCAAAGTTAGTAGGCCTCATAACCCGGATTGTGGGTTGCGGTAAGGAAAGCTAGGGATTGTAAGTAGTGTTCGAGTAGGACTCAAGCTGCGCCTTGGAGGACACGCCGGGGGGGTACGGGTGCTTTATAAACCGGCCCCTAGGCTTAGCTTGGCAGAGATTCACGTCTCAATCGTATCATCAATTATCGAGTATCCAGCATAATCCGAGAGTCGTATTGTTAACCTACGGTCTGAGACTCGGCGAGTTGTTTGCCGGTTCCTAGATCGCTTATCACCATGTTCTCCTTCGAGCTAAACCCTCTCCCAAATACCTGTGTCAACTTGCCCCAAGATCAGTTACCCCTGGTAACATCTGCCGTGATTATCCCACGACAGTTGGCGCCCACCGTGGGGCCTGCGTCCAAAGGTGTTTACATCACGGGAGAAGCTCGGAAGAGCATGAAGAACCTCATCGTCGGTGAGATCTACGTCAACGGCGAAGGAGAGAAGATGGTGGACGATTCCGGCTGGGAGCTAGAGTCGGATCACCTCGAATCCGGATCTACTGTGACGATCGGCCATATCAGTATCTTCATCGGTATGGTACGTACGCTTGATTTAAGAGGACAATATCATGTGCATGTTACAGGAACTTCTAGCAGGGACAAAGAAGCACTAAAGCAAACGGTAAATTCGGTTTCCTCGGCCGTTCTGGGATACCTGAGATGGGCGGAACAAGAGGTAACGTGGAGCAGAAGGGATCACCCGGGAGGAATAGAACGCCCAGGAATCTTGGCGTTGGTGGTTGCGCCGCAGGTCAATGGTTACGAATTGAAAAAAGTCTTGATGGATGGTGGAAGCAGCATCAACATCTTGTATTGGGAAACCTTCTTGCGCATGAATCTCAAAGAATCCCAGCTGCAGAAAAGTTCAACAGTCTTTCATGGAATCGTGCCGGGTCATTCAGCGCGCCCTGAAGGAAAGATTACATTGGAGGTTGCTTTCGGAGAATCAATGGATAATTATCGAGTGGAGTGGCTCACGTTTGAGGTGGTCAAATTGCGTAGTCCTTATCATGCGCTGTTCGGAAGGCCGGCTTATGCTAAGTTCATGGCTAGGCCGTGTTATGTATATTTGCAGCTAAAGATTCCGGGCTCCAAATAGACCATCACCATACATGGAAGCCGGGATATAGCGGCTGAGTGCGATGAAGGAGATTCAGTGATGGCTGAGCAAGCTTGCAGAAAGGAAGAACTCAAATATTACCGGTCTCAGGTGGATCCGGATGATGGCACAGCATTGAGAAGGCCGGACTCTGAGGACGAAAGAGTGAAATTCAAGGCGGCACAGGACACCAAGAAAGTAGATTTTGTGGAAGGTGATCCCACCAAGCAGTTCACTATAGGGTCTAACTTGAAAAGCGAGCAGGAAAAGGCGCTTGTGGAGTTTATTCGTTCAAATGCGGATGTATTTGCTTGGACACCCAGCGACATGCCGGGTATCCCCACCGAGCTGGCAGAGCATAGTTTGCATGTGGATCCCAAGGCTAGGCCCGTGAAGCAGGGTTTGAGAAAGATGAATGAGGAAAGAAGAAGAGCTATAGGTGAAGAAATTGCGCGGCTATTAACTGCAGGCTTCATCATGGAAGTATTTCACCCGGACTGGTTAGCGAATCCGGTTCTTGTGATGAAAAAGACCAATGAGTGGAGGATGTGCATTGATTTCACAAGTCTCAACAAGCATTGCCCAAAGGATCCGTTCGCACTACCAAGGATAGACCAAATCATAGACGCGGTAGCCGGGAGTGACTTGCTGTGTTTCCTGGACGCATATTCAGGATATCATCAGATTAAACTCAAAAGGGAGGATTGGGAGAAAACGTCGTTCATAACCCCTTTTGGGGCCTTCTGCTACAAAACCATGACGTTTGGATTGAAGAACGCGGGCGCAACCTACCAACGGTGTATTCAGAAGTGTTTCGAAGACCAAATTGGGCGCAACGTACATGCTTATGTGGATGATGTGGTCGTTAAGACCCGGAAGGCAGAGACATTTATAGACGATCTAAAGGAGACGTTCAAAAACCTAAGGAGATATCAGATGAAGCTCAACCCGACAAAGTGTGTGTTTGGGGTTCCAGCTGGGAAGTTACTCGATTTTATCGTTTCCGAGAGAGGAATTGAAGCAAACCCGGACAAAATCAAAGCTATCCAAAATCTGAGAAAGCCGGAAAATTTGAAGCAGGTTCAAAAGCTTACAGGCTGCGTGGCAGCCTTGAGCCGGTTTATATCCAGACTCGGAGAAAAGGCAATACCCTTGTACCGGCTCCTGAGGAAATCCGATAAATTCGTATGGAATCAAGAGGCGGATGAGGCATTCGAGGCACTAAAAAAGCAGTTGTCTGAGGCACCGGTGCTAGCGGCCCCGGGTCCCAAAGAACCTATGTTGTTATATGTGGCAGCTGGCCCCCGAGCTGTCAGTGCGGTAGTGGTAGTGGAACGCAAAGAGGACGGAAAAGGTTATCCAGTCCAGAGGCCGGTTTATTATGTCAGCAAGGTATTATCCGAGGCAAAGCAGCGTTATCCGCATTGGCAGAAGCTGTTTTTCGGAGTCTTCATGGCCAGCCGGAAATTGAAGCCGTACTTCCAGGAACACCCTATAACAGTAGTCAGCTCAATACCAATGTCAGATATCATCAGAAACTCGGACGCGACCGGAAGAATAGCCAAATGGGCGATAGAGATGGGGGATTATCATATCAGCTACGAGCCCAGATCAGCAATCAAATCCCAGGCCTTGGTTGATTTCGTTAATGATTGGACGCACACCGGAATGTCTACCATAGTTCCAAATTCCGATTCATGGACCATGCACTTCGATGGATCAAAGCAATACGAGGGATCAGGAGCTGGAGTGGTGCTAACATCACCTAAAGGAGACAAATTGAGTTACGTACTACAAATTCACTTTGACTGTTCCAACAACGTGGCCGAGTATGAGGCCCTATTGCATGGCTTAAAGGTAGCCAAGGAGATGAACATTAAGAGGATACGATGCTTTGGAGATTCGGACCTTGTGGTACAACAGGTATCAGGAACTTGGGATAGAAAGGATGCAACTATGGCAGCATACCGCAGGGAGGTTGATAGGGTTGCGGGATGTTTTTCCGGGTATGAGGTGGAGCACATAGACAGAAGAAAGAATGAGGCAGCAGACGCCCTCGCTAGACTCGGCTCGCGCAGAGAGCCGGTTCCACCTAACGTTTTCCTGGACGAATTATGGCGACCCTCAGTTAAAACCGAGTCAGAGGAGGAACTGGCAAATCAAGACCCGGATTTGGCACTCGTGGCCACTATACGTACTATTCCCGAGTGGACAGAACCGTTTTTGGCCTACCTGTCATGAGGCGAGTTACCACAGCAAGAGGTGTTAGCAAGGCAAATTTTGCGGCGAGCAAAGGGGTATTCTATCATCAACGGGGAATTATACAAGAGAAGTGCCACGGGGGTCTTTTTGCGCTGCGTGGCACCAGAAGAAGGCCGACAGATTCTCAAGGAAATCCACGAAGGTGATTGTGGGCATCACGCATCCACAAGATCCCTTGTGGCCAAGGCTTATCGACACGGATTCTTCTGGCTCACGGCTCTAGCAGATGCGGAACGGTTAGTAGCAAGGTGTGACGGATGTCAAAGGTACGCTCGCCAAACCCACGTGCCGGCTATGGAATTACGGACCATCCCGTTAACTTGGCCATTCGCTGTCTGGGGTATGGACATGGTCGGCCCCTTTCATATGTCACCTTGCAAGAAGACACATCTTTTAGTGGCTATTGATAAGTTTACCAAGTGGCTTGAGGTTATGCCAGTTACTAATTGCGAAGCAGCTACAGCAGTCAAGTTCATGAAAAGAATTATCTACCGGTTCGGGTATCCCCACAGCATAATTACCGACAATGGAACCAACATGTCCCTTGGAGAGATGGAAAAGTTCTGTGGCAACAATGGAATCCGGCTTGACGTAGCATCAGTGGCTCATCCACAGGACAATGGGCAAGTGGAGAGGGCAAACCAAGAATTGCTTCGCGGATTAAAACCACGACTGCGAGTTCCCTGTATCAGGGCCGCCGGTGCATGGGTCGAAGAACTTCCTTCCGTGGTTTGGGGTATCAACACTACACCTAACAGATACACTCAGATGACACCTTTCTTCATGGTCTATCGTGCAGAAGCAGTATTACCAAGCGATAGTATTCATGATTCACCGCGAGTGTCAGCTTATGTTGAAGTGGAGAACGAGAAGACCCGGCAGGACGCCGTGGATATGTTAGAAGAACAAAGAGAACAAGCCTTGGAAAGGTCAGCCATATATCAGCAGGATTTACGGAGGTATCACAGCCGGCGTGTGAAAACCCGGGTCTTCCAGGAAGGAGACCTGGTTCTGCGCCTGGTTCAGTCAAACGAAGGAAAACACAAGCTATCACCACCATGGGAAGGACCTTTCATCGTAAGACGGAATTTGCATAATGGGTCATATTACTTGATAGATGCAAGGGAAGAATCGGCCACAGTTAACGACACTGCTCATACCACTGCACCTATGCAAGAAAGAGACAGACCATGGAACGTGGCTCAGCTACGTCCGTATTATACTTAGCAAGGATTATGTTGGCGCGTGGAATTAAACGATGTAACAGGCAGCAGGTTTCAGACGTACTCTTTTCCTATCCAGGGTACCCTTGGGGACTGGACGGGTTTTTAATGAGGCGGCTTGCTGACCTAATTTTTCATATCAAATAAATAGGTGATTATCAAGAAAAGACGTGATTATTATCTGTACTTTCAGTACGGTGTGTATCTTTAGGTCTTGAGGTATGGTCGCTCATATAAGCACAGTTGCAAACTCAAAAGACCCGGCCTTGATGCCAATGAGTTATAAGGGCCGGTTACTCGAAAACGAGTACGGCTACAATCTTATAACCGGACAAAGAAGTCCAAATTTCTTGGCTATTCTTACTTAAGCTCGATGTGACTCGCACTAAAGTGGCATGATTTGTTCGCTTACGATTACAGTCAGCCATGAAGCCCAATGGGACTTGCCTGACCCCGTTTTCGTATAGATGTAATAACATGGTATCCACGCGAAAGCCGGCTTACAGTACAAGATAGTCGAAAGGGTCATCTAAACCACAAGTTATGCAGAGTATAAGGCTGATAGCTGGAAACTCAACGATTATTAAGCATAACTTCAAGTCCTATGTGAAACGGTCCTAGGATCTTTGTGAATCTAGCAGCAGGCAAATTCGTTCTCCTTTAAAAATCACGTGTCCTAGACTCGGAAATCCGGGCCTGGGGGACTCGGCAATTTTGAAAGAGAAAAATATTGTTTAGTTGTTAAAATTCCAAGAACCCAAACATCCGGGTCTTGGGGGCTTGGGGACTTAGAAGCAAGTCCGTTTGCCAAACACCCATGAAACCCGGAAGCCGGGTCTCACAAAAGGAAAAATAAAGAAGTGCGGATATCAAGAATAAAGAAAGTCGGATATCAAGAGCAAATAGGTGCAAAAGTATATAAATCAAAGCCCAAAGAGGCATAAGGTGCATCAGGAATTTAGAGTGTATTACAAAGTCTTACTAAAAAGTATCAAAGGAGCACAGGCGCACCATTCAAAAAATAAATTGTTTCAACGGCACCTCGGCCGACTAACGCTTATGAAGTAGCAGATGTCACTCGATATCCTAAGCCGCAGGATCCATCTTGGCTTTGCCCTTGCCGTCGCTTGTGGTAGCAGCGCCACTCGGGTCAGCAGCAATGCCGACTCGAGCAGGTGGAGGAACGACAGGAGTAGAAGTAGCGGGCGCAGAGTCGGCTTCGGCCTTCTTCTTGGCAGCTTCCTCCCTTATCTTGGTCGCTTCCTCCTTCCACCGGGCAAGCATGTCGTATGGCTTGGGGCGGTCCGCCTTGATGATTTTGTCGTTAGCGTCATATGCAGGAAGAATGGTATCAATTTCCAAACCATCGGCAATAACGCTAGCCGGATGACGGATTTCCTTCTGAATAGCCTTGAAGTCCTTGAGCGAAAACTTGGATCCATCCAGGTTGAACTCCGGAAACCCGCCCATCAGCTTGGCCGGCTCTAGCTTAGGAAAATAAGCTTTAGCCAGCGCGAGTCCTCGGGTCACTCCAAACCGGCAGGATGAACGCTTCCAGTGCCAAATCCACTGAGGAATAGTGGAGCAGAATTCTAGCAATTTCTTCATGTTGCTTGGCCCGATACCCGGCAGTCGCAACTCGTCAAGAATCCAACCAACTCCGGCACTAAGCTGCCGGATAGTGTCCTTGATAAGTTTCAGCTTGGCAGTGTCATCTTCTTCAGGGGCTACGTCACCCGGGCCTGCTAAAAAGACAAAAAGAAAAAGTAATAAGAAAAGAGATTCGGTTGTCCATCTAGAGAGAATCCGGGTCATGAGTGCTAAAATTCAAGGGTCATACCAGTTGCGGTGCGATATATATCGGCAATTTGCACGGAGAGCGTTGTTAATCTGTCCTCAGCCTCGTGAGCTCTTTTCCGGTACTTCTTCGTGATTTTTTGGCTCCTACGAGCTTCAGTTTCAGCTGCTTCGCGAAGGGCCGTCTCCTTTTCGATACGTTTGGCAGCCTTGGCTAGCTTCTTCTCAGATTGCGCAACGAAGTCCTATGAGGAAACACGAAGAAGGGTCAGTCGGAAATATTATGCAAAATTCCAAGCAAATTACTTAGTAATTCACTCGGAACTTGGGGACTATATGAGGAAATAGATGGTATTACTCGGGTTCACCTTGTGTTTGGTTATCAAGGCATCTAGGATATTTTCTTCATCGGCCCTCAACGTGTAGAGGGCATCAAGCATCTGGGCAAACGTCATGTCTTCAGGGCGAAGTCTTGAAGGGCCGGCAGATTGGCCTTCCTGTTGAAGGACTTTTCCGGATCTTGGGGTTGAAACCCGGACCGTCTGAGTATCCGGGTTAGGAGAACCCGACTTGGTCTTCAAGATAATATCTTCGTCTACCTCTTCAGAGGATTTGAAGGATGCGGTTTCCGGTGGAGCTGGGTCCTTAAAGGGGTCTTGTTCCTGTCCGTCCTCAGCCTCGTCATCAGCCGCATCATCCATGTTAATATTTGGCTCCTCCTCTCCTTGCTTTTCCGCTTCGGGAATATCCGGGTCACTGATAGTAACTTGGACACTAAAGGGAAAGAAGGAGATAGTGGTTAGTGGTATGTATTAACAAGTTAATAAGTGTAAAAGAATATCGAGTAAAGGACACTTACCCGGTGTTCACGGCATAGTCCGGTGGGAGCTCGCTGCTGGAGGCGGATGATGTTGTCAAAGGTACCGGCTGCGGTACCCGGAATTGCCCAGCGAGTGGGTGGTTAGGAGATGGATGGCGTTGAGGAGATTGGGGAGGCTGAAGTGGAGGAGTGCTGTGTGACGCCCCAGGATCGGGCACTATGCAGATTTCAGCATTCCCGCCAAATCCGCATAATAACCGATTCCAGGTTGCCACTTATGATAACATTACAACAGTTCACGAATATTCCACAATTACAACAGAAACAGTTAGGTACAAGATGACTCAAACGAGCCAGGGATACAACTGATACAATACAAAGATCCAAATAACAGCGGAAGAAACAACATATCGTCCGACTACGGACAAGATCCAAATTGGACTAAGATTCCTGAAGATAACCGAAGGCGTCCAATCCCTGCCCAGGCCAAGCCGGAGGGATTCCCAAGCTAACGTCGTCAGACTTCAAACCTGTTGACTGCAAGTTGGAATTTGCAGCCACGAAAGAGATTCGTGGGTCAGTACGGTTAAGTACTGGCAAGTGGATAAACCCATACTCACAAGTTACCGGCGTAGCCAGTCATCACAAGATACAAATACTTTAGGATCAACGGAAAGGAAGGGGTTATTGCAAATAAGCGACAGCGGGCTGCACTAACCAACTACAGAGAGATACTACAACTTCCGGCTAACAGAAAGAAGATAAGATCGAGTATAGTAACCAACTGAAAGTAACTCCAAACAAACCCATCCTGGATCTCGCCCCTTGTCCGAAGAAGCAATCCGAGGATAACTCACACAGTTGGATTAATGAATAATGGATCAGGTTGTTGTGTCAATAAGACTATTACTAGTCAAGTTATTATCATTAGGTGTAAGTTGTCTGAGTACTTGTTAGCCAGTACTTTCACCAAGTCGTCACATAACCGCGGACAACACGGCTTCTCGAGAAGATTTATCCCTGCAGGGTGTGCTCCAGTACCCGTACACACTCAAGCCACCAACTAAAACTTAGGTGGAATTGACACGACCCAAACCATCTCTACAACCCATCCTCGGAGCCACGGAGCTATAAGGTCCCGGCCAGTCCGCCTAACCTAAGCGCAAGGGTGAAAACCACACCCCCTGGCACCACAGGCCTCGCCCTATATGCATCATCATCATCATCATCAGTAACCATGGGTGATCAACCCATTATGCAAGGAGCAAATGGAACACCCGAACTAAGTGTGGCTCTTCGGACAAGCTGCAGATCAGGTCTAAGTCGAGGGGGGTCCCATACTACCACCCGGATGCGGTGAGCACGCTCATCATGGATCAGTAGACAAGACTCTTTTCCTATTAGGGTCGACACTAGCAGGCCTCAAAACCACTTAGGGCCTCCTGCCGGTGCCTTATCAGCATATTATTAATAACAGGTTGACTGATTAACATCGAGCCCCCAGAACATAAAAGAAATCTAGTAACGGAAAGTAACGGGTAACAGACTCGAGCAAAACAACCTAAGCATGCTAGTAAGACACGGGCACAAGCAATGGTTATAGGTGTGGAGGTGAGGCAATAACAAGGTTAAGGGATTCATGTGATGGGTTTGTAACAGAAACAACTACTACTAAGGCTAGCAGAAAAGAACAACGGAAAGAATCGGTAACAAGTGACGAAAGGCAGCCATATGGCAGCAAGTGAGTATACTTGCCTGAGATCCCGCAAGGTAGCAGAACTTGTCGTTGCTCACATCATCTCAACGTCCTATCCGGGAAGAAGCAACGAACCTCGAACAAACACCAGATGCAACAATTACTACTACGGCATAAGATCCAGCATGATCCTATTTTATATGCATGACATGGCAAGATGCAACAGGGGAAACAACTTAAGCAATTTAATCGGAACCGGAGTCCGGAGAAATAGGAATTGGTTCAAGTTGTTTAGCTAACCATCAAGTTAAATGTTGTTTAGCATGGAAAACAATAAAGTAGATGAGTTAGGCAATTTAAATGGAAGGGGGCAACAATTGGAATTAATTAGCCCACACATTCCATATGTTGTCATATAGGTGAACATGCATAACAAGATCTAGAATGCACCAGATAATATGCAAAAAGAGCTATGAATGGCAGAACATGTTAAAGGATATTGAAACTGTTTGGAAAACATATTTTATTTGTTGACATGGAATAAAATGAATTAGTTATGAGTTTTGGCAATTTAAATTGCATTAAATAAGATGGTTGAAACAATTATTCAATTTAATTTGTTGCAAACCAGAAAACAAAGTTGATATTCAAGGTGGCATGTGATTTTGGATTGAAAATACATGTTTGGAGTATTTAATTTGGGGCAACCATTTGAAAGTTATTAATTATGCAATTTAATTAACAAATTTAAGGATTATTAAATAACAGTAATTTTAATTGCTCAAATTGCAAAACAAAGTTGATAAACAGAAAGCATATTAAATTTGGATTGAAAAGCATTTTTTATTTACATTTATTGGATTAAGAATGAATTAGTTATTGATTTTACCAAATTGCAATTGAATTATTTGAATTCAAATTTAAATTGCATTTTGAAAATTCAAAACAGAAAACAATTTGCATATTTGAAAAGTTCAGGAAATTTGGAGTGGGGTACCTATAAAGTTTGTATGATTTGGATTTATAGATTAAAAGTTATAGCTATTTGATTTTTTAGGGTGCAAATTGTGAAAGGCAGGGGCTGTTTTGTGATGAAAACAGAAGTTGGAGGGGCTCGGGTGCAAAAAAGAGAAGGCCAGGGGCCTTAACGCGAAATGCCAGATCCAGATCTGGATCTGGGGAGACCCTCACCGAGGTGGAAGCTAGCCAGGGAGGCTGACGCGCGGGCCCGAGGCCACGCTGCGCTGACTGGGCGTGGATGGCTGCTGAGGTGGCCTCCGTGGTCACTGACCCGTGGGACCCTGCCCCTGCGCGAACAAAGGGAAAAATAAAGGGCAAAACTGCGGCCGAGGGGATCGATCCCTCGACCTGCAGCTCGCGCGCGGGGAACAGGACCAGTTGGGCTCGCTTGCGTTTCGTGACAGTACAAGGGCAGCGGGGGGGGGGGGTTATTATTCAGTTACCACCTAACTGAAACTTTGGTGTGCAGGTTCAGAACCAGACAACGTACAGGGAGGGGAGTCGGAGGCACAGCGCTCGACGCACGCCGGCGGGCTACGCACGGCCGCTGCGCACGGTGGCGCCGTCCGGCGTGGCTCGTGCGGGCCGGGCGGAAAGGCCACGAGCAGAGAGGGGAGGAGGCGATCGAGGAAGGGGAACGAGGCGCACCTGCTACTGGCTGTCGACGATCAGCAGAAACGGACGGAAGTCCGGCGATGGCGCGGCGTCTACGGCCGCTCCCGGCGAGCGGCGAGGAGACGAGGAGATGCAGGAGACATCCACGTTTCCATTCCCAGCTGCGGTTCCTCCTCGAGGTGACCGGAGATGGGAAAGGGGCGGTGGTCTGACGACGGACGTGTGGTGTCGAGGTTCAGACATTCAGAAACACAGCAGTTTTTTGGAGATGAGATCGAGGGGGAGAGAGGGATGGCGGCGATGGTAAGGAACTAGCTAGGGTTTTGGCAGCAGAGGGTAGGGGGTAGGGTACTTAAGGAGGAGGGAAGCCAGTACGGCAGTGATCCTAGAGGGGGAGGAGATGATCGACTGGTTCTGAACGTGTTCGTACAGGGTGACGTGGGGGTGGAGGAAGAAGACAGAAAAGAGAGGGGGTATTGGGCCAGGAAAGAAAAGGTATGGGCTTGAGGGAAAAGGCTATGGGCTGCCTCTCTCTTCTCCCTGGTTTTGCTTTTTTTCCCTTTTTCTCTTTTCTTTTCTCTTCCCCTTTTTTTGTAATGAAAAGAGAGAGAGAGGGGTGAATAGAAAAGGTTTGGGGTTTTAATTTGATAAACAATTACTATTAAGTTGCAAAACAATAATGGAAAGCAAGGTTGGTTTTTATTTCAAAATTGGAAATATTAGTTGGATTTAAAGGGTTAGTTGGATTTCAAATAAGGTTTGATTTTTGGGAATTGTAGAAATAAACAAAGTTTTATTTAACAAATTCAAGCAATCATACCAACATTATTTGATTTAATTTGTTTGCCAAATTTTTAATATTTAAACCCATATTGAAAAAGGATTGATTTGATTTGGATTTGGTTATTTGAATTTTTCCATTAGGGTTTTGAACAATTTAAATTGTTTTGGAGTTTTGAGTGGTTTGGAAAACATGATGCAATGCTTATGATGCATGGGATGCAAAACAAAAGAAAACAAACAACTTTCTAGCCTAAGGTAACACCCCAGGTGTTACAGACGACACCACTAACAAGGGATTGCGCCCTCGCAATCCACCTGCTAACCCGGGAGGGGAAAGAAGTTCGACTATCGATTCTTCGTGCTTCCAGTTGATCTCCTCGACACCACTAACAAGAGATTCTTGCTCGGGCTGATGACGATGTTCTTCCACCAGGAAATCTTCCGATGATCGAACCTATTAGGTTAAGGGCTCAGAAAACGTCCACCCACGTAGAATCCTAACACTTTGAAAGATTGAGTACGAGAGTAGACTCCAAAACAAATAAGATGGGAGAGGAATAGAATAGAGATAAGGAGAAAACAAGAATCCTATTGAGATGTTCTTCCAAAAATAGTTTAGCGGAAATAGTTTTTGACACTCTAGAAACAACGACCGTTAGCGAGGTTAACCTACAGGCTTTGCGGACCCGTTGCTTCGATAACCATTCGTATCAAAACAATATCGGGAATCGGAACCAAGGCTCTGATACCATTTGTGACGCCCCAGGATCGGACACTATGCAGATTTAAGCATTCCCGCCAAATCCGCATAATAACCGATTCCAGGTTGCCACTTATGATAACATTACAACAGTTCACGAATATTCCACAATTACAACAGAAACAGTTAGGTACAAGATGACTCAAACGAGCCAGGGATACAACTGATACAATACAAAGATCCAAATAACAGCGGAAGAAACAACATATCGTCCGACTACGGACAAGATCCAAATTGGACTAAGAGTCCTGAAGATAACCGAAGGCGTCCAATCCCTGCCCAGGCCAAGCCGGAGGGATTCCCAAGCTAACGTCGTCAGACTTCAAACCTGTTGACTGCAAGTTGGAATTTGCAGCCACGAAAGAGATTCGTGGGTCAGTACGGTTAAGTACTGGCAAGTGGATAAACCCATACTCACAAGTTACCGGCGTAGCCAGTCATCACAAGATACAAATACTTTAGGATCAACGGAAAGGAAGGGGTTATTGCAAATAAGCGACAACGGGCTGCACTAACCAACTACAGAGAGATACTACAACTTCCGGCTAACAGAAAGAAGATAAGATCGAGTATAGTAACCAACTGAAAGTAACTCCAAACAAACCCATCCTGGATCTCGCCCCTTGTCCGAAGAAGCAATCCGCGGATAACTCACACAGTTAGATTAATGAATAATGGATCAGGTTGTTGTGTCAATAAGACTATTACTAGTCAAGTTATTATCATTAGGTGTAAGTTGTCTGAGTACTTGTTAGCCAGTACTTTCACCAAGTCGTCACATAACCGCGGACAACACGGCTTCTCGAGAAGATTTATCCCTGCAGGGTGTGCTCCAGTACCCGTACACACTCAAGCCACCAACTAAAACTTAGGTGGACTTGACACGACCCAAACCATCTCTACAACCCATCCTCGGAGCCACGGAGCTATAAGGTCCCGGCCAGTCCGCCTAACCTAAGCGCAAGGGTGCAAACCACACCCCCCGGCACCACAGGCCTCGCCCTATATGCATCATCATCATCATCATCAGTAACCATGGGTGATCAACCCATTATGCAAGAAGCAAATGGAACACCCGAACTAAGTGTGGCTCTTCGGACAAGCTGCAGATCAGGTCTAAGTCGAGGGGGGTCCCATACTACCACCCGGATGCGGTGAGCACGCTCATCATGGATCAGTAGACAAGACTCTTTTCCTATTAGGGTCGACACTAGCAGGCCTCAAAACCACTTAGGGCCTCCTGCCGGTGCCTTATCAGCATATTATTAATAACAGGTTGATTGATTAACATCGAGCCCCCAGAACATAAAAGAAATCTAGTAACGGAAAGTAACGGGTAACAGACTCGAGCAAAACAACCTAAGCATGCTAGTAAGACACGGGCACAAGCAATGGTTATAGGTGTGGAGGTGAGGCAATAACAAGGTTAAGGGATTCATGTGATGGGTTCGTAACAGAAACAACTACTACTAAGGCTAGCAGAAAAGAACAACGGAAAGAATCGGTAACAAGTGACGAAAGGCAGCCATATGGCAGCAAGTGAGTATACTTGCCTGAGATCCCGCAAGGTAGCAGAACTTGTCGTTGCTCACATCATCTCAACGTCCTATCCGGGAAGAAGCAACGAACCTCGAACAAACACCGGATGCAACAATTACTACTACGGCATAAGATCCAGCATGATCCTATTTTATATGCATGACATGGCAAGATGCAACAGGGGAAACAACTTAAGCAATTTAATCGGAACCGGAGTCCGGAGAAATAGGAATTGGTTCAAGTTGTTTAGCTAACCATCAAGTTAAATGTTGTTTAGCATGGAAAACAATAAAGTAGATGAGTTAGGCAATTTAAATGGAAGGGGGCAACAATTGGAATTAATTAGCCCACACATTCCATATGTTGTCATATAGGTGAACATGCATAACAAGATCTAGAATGCACCAGATAATATGCAAAAAGAGCTATGAATGGCATGAACATGTTAAAGATATGAAACTGATTGGAAAACATATTTTATTTGTTTGATTTGGAATTAAAATGAATTAGTTATGAGTTTTGGCAATTTAAATTGCATTAAATAAGAGGTGAAACAATTATTCAATTTAATTGTTGCAAACCAGAAAACAAAGTTGATATTCAAGTGTGGCATGTGATTTTGGATGAAAACCATGTTTGGAGTATTTAATTTGGGGCAACCATTTGAAAGTTATTAATTATGCAATTTAATTAACCAATTTAAGGATTATTAAATAACAGTAATTTTAATTGCTCAAATTGCAAAGCAAAGTTGATAAACAGAAAGCATATTAAATTTGGATTGAAAAACATATTTTATTTACATTTATTGGATTAAGAATGAATTAATTATTGATTTTACCAAATTGCAATTGAATTATTTGAATTCAAATTTAAATTGCATTTTGAAAATTCAAAACAGAAAACAATTTGCATATTTGAAAAGTTCAGGAAATTTGGAGTGGGGTACCTATAAAGTTTGTATGATTTGGATTTATAGACTAAAAGTTATAGCTATTTGATTTTTTAGGGTGCAAATTGTGAAAGGCAGGGGCTGTTTTGTGATGAAAACAGAAGTTGGAGGGGCTCGGGTGCAAAAAAGAGAAGGCCAGGGGCCTTAACGCGAAATGCCAGATCCAGATCTGGATCTGGGGAGATCCTCACCGAGGTGGAAGCTAGCCGGGGAGGCTGACGCGCGGGCCCGAGGCCACGCTGCGCTGACTGGGCGTGGATGGCTGCTGAGGTGGCCTCCGCGGTCACTGACCCGTGGGACCCTGCCCCTGTGCGAACAAAGGGAAAAATAAAGGGCAAAACTGCGGCCGAGGGGATCGATCCCTCGACCTGCAGCTCGCGCGCGGGGAACAGGACAAGTTGGGCTCGCTTGCATTTCGTGACAGTACAAGGGCAGCGGGGGGGGGGGGGGGGTTATTACTCAGTTACCACCTAACTGAAACTTTGGTGTGCAGGTTCAGAACCAGACAACGTACAGGGAGGGGAGTCGGAGGCACAGCGCTCGACGCACGCCGGCGGGCTGCGCACGGCCGCTGCGCACGGTGGCGCCGTCCGGCGTGGCTCGTGCGGGCCGTGCGGAAGGGCCACGAGCAGAGAGGGGAGGAGGCGATCGAGGAAGGGGAACGAGGCACACCTGCTACTGGCTGTCGACGATCAGCAGAAACGAACGGAAGTCCGGCGATGGCGCGGCGTCTACGGCCGCTCCCGGCGAGCGGCGAGGAGACGAGGAGATGCAGGAGACATCCACGTTTCCATTCACAGCTGCGGTTCCTCCTCGAGGTGACCGGAGATGGGAAAGGGGCGGTGGTCTGACGGCGGACGTGTGGTGTCGAGGTTCAGACATTCAGAAACACAGCAGTTTTTTGGAGATGAGATCAAGGGGGAGAGAGGGATGGCGGCGATGGGAAGGAACTAGCTAGGGTTTTGGCAGCAGAGGGTAGGGGGTAGGGTACTTAAGGAGGAGGGAAGCCAGTACGGCAGTGATCCTAGAGGGGGAGGAGATGATCGACTGGTTCTGAACGTGTTCGTACAGGGTGACGTGGGGGTGGAGGAAGAAGACAGAAAAGAAAGGGGGTATTGGGCCAGGAAAGAAAAGGTATGGGCTTGAGGGAAAAGGCTATGGGCTGCCTCTCTCTTCTCCCTGGTTTTGCGTTTTTTTCCTTTTTCTATTTTCTTTTCTCTTCCCCTTTTTTTTTGTAATGAAAAGAGAGAGAGAGGGGTGAATAGAAAAGGTTTGGGGTTTTAATTTGATAAACAATTACTATTAAGTTGCAAAACAATAATGGAAAGCAAGGTTGGTTTTTATTTCAAAATTGGAAATATTAGTTGGATTTAAAGGGTTAGTTGGATTTCAAATAAGGTTTGATTTTTGGGAATTGTAGAAATAAACAAAGTTTTATTTAACAAATTCAAGCAATCATACCAACATTATTTGATTTAATTTGTTTGCCAAATTTTTAATATTTAAACCCATATTGAAAAAGGATTGATTTGATTTGGATTTGGTTATTTGAATTTTTCCATTAGGGTTTTGAACAATTTAAATTGTTTTGGAGTTTTGAGTGGTTTGGAAAACATGATGCAATGCTTATGATGCATGGGATGCAAAACAAAAGAAAACAAACAACTTTCTAGCCTAAGGTAACACCCCAGGTGTTACATGCTGGCTCGGTGAGTAGGTGAAGTGGGGATACCCGGGTTAAGGGGATCGTCCCCCGGGGAACTCCGGGTCACCCTGCGTTTAGCCGGGAGGGGATCCTTCAAGAATGGTGAATGTGACAATCGTTCATTAAGTTTATGCATAGTTTCGAAGGAGTAAGGCTCAGAAGACATGAAGGAGAAGGGAACCTTTGCAACTACCCCTCTGGCCTTCCTCTTGGTTCCGACCGTGGCTTCCTGGTCGGATTCGGTGGCTTCCGGGTCATCTTCTTCTTTTTCTTCCTCGTCCTCTAACCCTGAAAGTCGAGTATGTATCAAACGAGGAAAAGATGGGTGATAGGAAAGGTAACACAGGTAAAAGGTGAATATAAGATTAGGGAAAATACCTTCATCGTCATCAACCGGCTCGTCCTCCTCTTCCGGGTCTTGGGAAGGAGGAGAGGTCTCAATCCTCCAGAAGGGATCGTCAGCCTGTGATCAAAGAGATAAAAGCAAGAATTAGAAATTGTATCAGGTAAAAGTGCTGAAACAAGCTAAAGGAACCAGGTCTTACCGCTGGAGCCGGGTTTTCCCGAGTAAATGGGGGCAACCCGGTGATATTTCTTATCACCTCTAGCTTCTCCGTCAGGAAGCCTTTGATGGTCTTGTTGGTGTCACCGGTGGCGAAGTTCTTGGTGGAGTATCGGAGCGCGTCCGTGATGTGCCCCGAGTACTCGTGCATCAACTTGGTGCGAATGGAGTTGGGCTGAACCCGGAAATCCACCCAGGTCTTCACCAAGTTAAGCCCAAGAAGGCCTTGGGCCGAGAGAACAGCTAACTTAGCCAGCAAAGGCTGGATTGCCTCCCTGTCCGAGTCAGGGGCAAAAGCGTTGAAAGATTCGGAAGGCTCAAGGAGACTCTCCGAGTAACCTGGCAGCTTCCTCTCGCCATCCGGGGAAGTGTCATGGCAATAAAAGAAAGATAGTTGCCAGTTTTTGACGTGGGAGTTCAGGTTGAGGGTTGGCATTGGTGAGTGCTTGCGGCGTTGGATAGATACCCCGCCGCAAGTAAGAAGCGCTCCGTCACCGCTCTCGCGGCACGGTTTGCACTGGAATAGTTCAATAAAAAGAGCCAGACTCGGCGGAACGCACAAGTATGACTCGGATAAAACGATGAAGTGGGTAATATTCAACATAGAGTTAGGCCCTATGTCGAATACTCGGAGGCCGTAATGGCTTAAGACTTCCCGGAAGAAGGGGTGACCCGGGGGACGGAATCCCCAGGTCACGTGCTCAATGAAGCAAATTACCTCATTGCCGGCAGGAGTGCGCCGGGTCTCGTCGCCTGGTGCCCTCCAGTGTATATCCTTCTGAGAGGGGAGGATTCCTAGTTCGGCCATCCCGTCCAGCTTGGCCTTTGTCGCTGTAGACCGACCCCAATTTGCCGATATGGTTTGGGTAGCCTTTGCCGGGGCCGGCTGTTTCCCTTGCCTGTTCGGAGCCATAGGGTTAACCTGCAGGGTGCAAGAAAAAGAGGTACAGGAAATGAGACTCGGAAATATTGGATTATCCGAGTTTGGAATAGCAGGACAGCATGAAGACTAAGAAATATCCGGGTAACGCATCACGGAGCAAAAGATTGCGAGGTGTCCGGGTGTTAAGTGCGGTTGTGGAAATTACTAGTTACTTACGTATTGAGGTGAGTTTGGGGTGCACGGATGGTTGCCCATGCCTCTACTGCGAGCAAAGTAACTGGAAAAGGAGGATTTTGCGGGTGTTAATAACATGCGCGGAAATTTGGGCGAAATGGATCTAGGTTAGGAAAATTTGCGAAAGATTCTATGAAGAAATCTATTATATATTAAAAGTATATGACGGGCTACCAGAATTGAGAGAATTAGTTTAGAAAATCCCACAAAAATCAGAAACATCTGGCCATTCATTAGTCTAATTATCAGATCAGGACCGTAGAACTAACCTCTTCACTTCAAAGTTCAGATAAATTACCCACCAATGCCCTTAAATAATTGTACGCATACCCCTTGCACATTTTCTACCCCCAAAAAATACAATAAGTTGCGTGCACGTTACAAAAATCCCTATGAAACTGGGTGTCTACACGCGCACAGCAGCCGCCGGCATATTCCATCTCCTCGCATGCCCTGCTGCGGCCACCGCCACCACCGCCTTAATATCCGGTTTCCCATCCGATTCTTCTCCCCGTGTATGTGTGCATGCATACCATTATCAAGTTTCAATTGCGCGCAGAAAAGATTGGATCAATGGTTGAGGAATTACGTCACGCATGTCGCATGTTGACATGCAAAACATGGATCGATCAGCCATTGAGGAGTTTAACCTTATACATGTGCCATGCAAACGTGAGAAAGATTGATCAATCCATTGTGGACTTGGGTGATGCACACATCCATACAACCTCGAGCCAGGTAATTGCATATTACTAGGTCCACTTCCCTGTGGGCGCACGGTCGACGCCGAGGCTTTCGATCGTGTGGAGATGATGCTGATCTATCGACTTGTAGATTATTCGCTTGCGCATGCATCCCGATGTATACATCAAGCAAGTTCTTAACGCTATATATGTAAGTACATTGGAAAAGGGCAGATGCATGCATGAGATCTAGGTGCAACCCGGTAAGCCTTTCGATTGCATGGTGGTCTCCCAGCGTTTTCCCTTTTTTTGTCACCACATGCTGCCCCGAGATGAAATTAACAAGATATTTACCGAAGGAAGTATAGATTCCAAGCGAACGGGGCTGGAGGTACCGGCCACAACTCGCAGAGGTGGCTCGCCGGTGAACCTAAACAGCGTCAGAGCAACTTGCAACGTAGGGAGGCTGATTGATTATCTCCATAAGTAAGTTGATCCTTGCATGTATGGATGTTATTTTATTTTTTATTAACAGCACACGATGGAAAATGGTTGACATGCAGTACAATAGTACTCCAATCGTAGGCGTTTACACAAAAAAAACTTTGGAAACACTATCTTTACTGCGTATATATATTAGTAAAACTTCTTACGACTAGAAGTACCCTATAATTTTTTTTGGAAACAATATCTTTACTACACATCGGGAAAAGAAATACCTATAAAAGGAACAACAAAAATAAATCTGTCAATCATTTAAACATATATTAATGTCAGGTACCGGATCAAGGCATGAATGTCAAACAAAAAAGATTTTTTTTTTGAAGAAACAAAAAAAGAAAAAGAATTTTTTTTAAGAAGAAACAAAAAAGAAATATTATTATAGTGAATAATACTACCTAAGGTGTCGCATTCATGTGATATTTTGAATTCTGCACCGATTGTAATTAAAGACGTGTCTTTCTTTTCTAGACCTGCTAATTCAATTTTGTCCTGAAATTTCATAGCATGAAAAGGGCATCATGTATCAATGTTCTCTATTTTTTTCAAAATTATTTGAAGTATTTACATGGTTCCCTTCACGACAACACTTCAAGAGGTCAGTGTACTATGTCCTCTATATATGATATTTTATATAACATGCACGCACGTATTAAATTAGAGTTAATTGGGACATGTTAACATAGTCAGTGAAATACGTCAGTGGATCTCTTTTTAAATGAATATATGCTAGCAAGATAAATTAATTTTTGAGAATTTTCTAATTGGGTAATAAATTGTAGCCAGGTTTTTCTTTTATTTCTCATGCTATCGAATTTGTTCTTAAAATTTTCTTTACAATATGTGATTCAACTAACCTAAGGATATGTGATTTAGTAACGAAGTGTGTAGTAAAAATCACAGACCATGGCTGTTCGAAGGAGGCATGTGTAAGCATTAGGAGAGGGGGCACCAACAACAATTCTGCAAAGATAACAATGAGGTGAATAACATATGGTCTAAAATTAAAATTTCAAAACATACACAAAAAATATATCTTTTTCTACAATGCTTCTTTCATATATGATCTTACCCGTGTTTGAAATAATCATCAACATATAGAGAATTTTTTTATTTCAACACAAATAATCTATGAATAAAAAAATATAGTACACATGCAAAATAATTATGCACTCGATGGCCGACTAGGTATGGTCTCATGATTACATTATTGGAAATATGGTCCTAAGTTATGAAAAAATTAGAAAGGTCGCTAAAATATTTAAACGCTTTTTTATTCAATTATAATGATATTTTCTATGCGTACGGTCTATTATGTCATCTATATTGTATGATAGTTTCAAACTGATAATATTAGAATGTTATTACAAATCATCGATAGTGTAATTATCTTTTGATATATAATAGACAACACCAAAGCCATGTGATGTTTTCAAACTTCAAGGGGTTTTAAACCCATTCCTATATTCATAGATCATAACTACTGTATGTACGAACCTATATTTCAGACCATCCACTAATGGTGATATGTCTTCCCGTTCACCTTTTTCTTAGTATTTTGCTTTTAAACCAGAAGGGTACCTCTAATTACTTGATAATTGGGATGACATATTTATTGTAAGGACAAAAAATAATTTCAGAATGGATGTACGTGTACCATGTAGGATTCCTATTTATAGTGCATATGCATCCCTTGCCTAACGAAAATATCCAAGCCACATCCTAAAGAAACCAAATATGATACAAATATGGATAGCTTGATGGAGCTGTTCGTGAAATAATTTAATTAGTAACAATCCATAAAATAATAATAAATATTTGAATACCAGTAAGTGAAGACAAAATGAATAAAATGAAACTACATTACTTACATATAAAACTTCACATACAAAACTATAATTGTCAAAGTAAAAAAATTGAATAAATTTCGATGTTATGATATGACTAATTTGAACGACACTACATTTCACAATTTTTAGGATGTGCATGGTAAAATAATCAACCTAATATTTACTTGAATTTGGTAATATTTATGATATACATATGATGACACAGTAAAGTTTAAATGTATGATAATGTGGCCATAAAAACGTAATTTCCAAATCACGAAAATAATGACGGAGAAGATGATCCGGATTCATCCCATATCATTCAGCGGTAGCAATATTTATGTTCAATATATATCTTATAATAGGTGGACCTATTAAATCGTTAAGGGTAACATAGATTACATATTGTGTATTATAAGGAACCACATTCATTAGCGCATAATATGTGATAAGGAAAAACAAAGATGTTGCCCGCGCATGTGCGCGGGCCACTTTTCTAGTTGGAGATTAATAGTGGTAGGAGGGTGGTGTGAGATCATCCCACAAGTTGCTGGAGGAACTAGCAAGTACCTAAGCGGTTTAATTCGTTGCGGTAAGAACAACGGCTCGCGGATCGATCAAGATCCAATCTAGAGTAGATCTGGAAATTGCGAGGTCAAATTAATGGATACAAGAAGCTTACCAGAGAAGATTGGAGTAGTACGCGGCGGTGACAGATAGCGCAAAGCGGATGCTTCTTTGCGACTGTTGGCCAGATGCTCGCGGACGCGGTGGCGGAGGTCGACGGCGGTGCGGGACGAATTGCGGCAGGTTGGATCCGGGGACGAGCGCGAGGTCTCTGTGGAGGCGCTCCGTGAATTCGAGCACGGAAGCAAAGAGAAGAAGAAGGAGAAGTGAGCTGTTGGGATTAGGTTAACTCTTAAGTGCCTTTTTATAGGGTGAGGGAGAATAAACCTAGGCCAACGGGCGAGAGCCGGAAATTGCGGATAAAATCGTATCCGCCCGGATTTTCCGAGATATGCGTCAAAAGGTTAGGCGAGATTTCCAGAACAGACGTGAGGCGTATCTTTTCCGTAGTTATCGGATCGGTTAAACAAGTGAAGTGAGCTGGGTCTTCAGCGTCGTTGTCAGGGTATTAGCCCGGGAAGATGAGCAATGAATTTGGAGAAAGCCGGGTTACTATATGGCCACTGTGTAGTTAGGCCTAACTGTTTATCAAAGAAATCTAACCCGGCCTACATGAATTGGTACACTTGATATTTTTGCAGGGAATAGCGTGCGCTTCAAAGAGAACTTCGTGAAGCCCAAGCTATTCTGGGGACTACTGATGAGGGGATAGTAACCCGGTAGGCCAACTCCAAGGTACAACCCGGCCCAAAGGACGCTGCGCAGAATCCGGCTAAGGATAAAGAAATTTCTGGAAGGCCCAAAGTTAGTAGGCCTCATAACCCGGATTGTGGGTTGGGGTAAGGAAAGCTAGGGATTGTAAGTAGTGTTCGAGTAGGACTCAAGCTGCGCCTTGGAGGACACGCCAGGGGGGGTACGGGTGCTTTATAAACCGCCCCCTAGGCTTAGCTTGGCAGAGATTCACGTCTCAATCGTATCATCAATTATCGAGTATCCAGCATAATCCGAGAGTCGTATTGTTAACCTACGGTCTGAGACTCGGCGAGTTGTTTGCCGGTTCCTAGATCGCTTATCACCATGTTCTCCTTCGAGCTAAACCCTCTCCCAAATACCTGTGTCGACTTGCCCCAAGATCAGTTACCCCTGGTAACATCTGCCGTGATTATCCCACGACACCCCGCGCCCAATCTGATGACTTATCAAGCATACGACATCAATGGGTACACATTCTACACGGAGGAAAGAGACAAAAGTAGCGACTATCAAAACTCGTCTATAACGATAGAATCTTACACGTGCGAAGAGGTTAGAAGATACTACGGAAAGATCGAGGAAATTTGGGAGCTTGACTACGTTGGGGTAAAGCTGCCGATGTTCCATGTCAGATGGGCTACAAACGTCACGAAAGAAGACGAATATTTCACCACTATGTCGATGTCTGAAGCCAACAAATCCAAGTCCAAGAACCCCACCGCGCAAAATGAGCCCTGGGTATTGGCTAAGCACGTGGAGCAATGCTTCTTCATAACCGACCCGGCAAAGCCTAGTCGTGTTGTCGTAAGGAGAGGAAAAAGGGCCATCGTCGGAATGGATGGAGTCGCCGATGAGAAGGACTTCGACGGCTTAGTCGGAGACCCGATGATGGAAGAACCCGGTGAAGACGATGCACCATACACCACAAGAAGAAGCAGGACCACACTACCTAGGGCAGGTCTTCCATTCACAAGAAGATGTCACAATATGGCGGTCACGTATTCAACATCGACCAAGAAAGGCAAGACTAATATTGTGACGAAAGGTTGAGAGAGGGAAATACTCGCGATATAACATGCTAATAGCTATATGTACAATGTGTTTTTAGAGAGAAACACTTGCGGTATCTCGCTAAACCAATCTATTTACGCGCGATGCGACATTAATTTTTTTTGCACATGTTAACTTTCATATGTATGTATTTTTTAAGTGAAAACCAACGTGGGGGAGCCACATATTATAGCATTCGTATTGCTCGATGTGTCCCAGGACGCGGGACTGGGTAATTTAGAAAATCTTAGCACATGCGCATCATCTAGAAAACGCGCCTGGGGTAATCTTTATCACAGGCGCTTTTGACAGGACATGCGCCTGGGGTAATGCCATGTGGGACCGCGCAAACCTAAATCCTACGAAACTTAGCGCAGGCGCATTATCTAGGTAACGCGCCTGCGGTAAGGATCTGTGGGGCCGCGCATAACAAGGCATCGAGCCAAGCACATTAGAACCGGTTTGTATCACAAACCGGTTCTAAAGGGTCTGTCCCCTGGGCCCCCCTACCTGCAGCAAATGGCCGCAGGACTTTAGGACCGGTTGGTATCACAAACCGGTCCTAAAGGCCATGAGGCCATTTGCGGCAGGGTGTGGGGCCCAGTGGACAGATCCTTTTCGAACCGGTTTGTATTAGAAACCGGTGCCAATGTGCTTAGCTCAATGCTTTAGTATTCTAAGTGACCAGATCTCACCCGCACCCGCAGTCCCGCACCCACACGAACCCACACGCCGCCGCCGTCGCCAGTGTCGAGAGGAGCAGAGCAGGTCGTCGTCCACTCCGTCGTCGTCGTCGTTGTTGATCCAGGTCAGCCCCTCTCCCTCCCATCCCCCCTCCAATAACGCCTGCGACTCGTTGATGCTCGCCGTGATAGCCGCTAGTCTCGCCTCCATCGTTGTTTCCGGTTTCACGTCATTGTGGGAAGACGTGCTTGAAGTCGGCATGAACTCCTTCATGCCTGAGATGCGAGCAAGCGCTTGCGATGTTGCCTCCATCTGCCGCGCGACGGAATCCCCGCAGCGCCCCATGCCCTGCTGCACGACCTGCTCCGCGGGCGCCCAGGAAGCCTGCATGCGAGCGATATGAGCCAAAGTCGCATCCGTGGACTTCGAGCGCTCTGCAATCTCCTTGATCCGCTCCATCGATAGGTTGAGTCTTGCCTGAATCGCTGCCATGGAGACCTCGATTGTCTCAGAATCCTGAACCATCGCCTCCACAACCTCACTGGAAACTAAATCGAAATGGGGAAAAAATTTGGGGATTTTTGTGTGACGAATTTTTGAAGGAATCGTTGGCTCTGATACCAAATTGTCACACCCCGTGGCTGCCGTTGTGCATTTTTTTAGACTAAAAGGGGCTGCCCCCCGATTTCATTGAAATCACGAACAGCAAATAGTTTTAGCAGGTTCCTTACAAACGGCAACACCACTTGTAGTGCATTATATCTCCAGGATTCGTTTCGTTTGTACTGCTGTCAATTGCCTTATTATACTACTAGAGGTTCCATTTCGTTTGTACTGTTGGAAGTATCACCTAAACTCTCCGACAGGTTCCATTTCGTTTGTACTGCTGTCAATTGCCTTATTATACTACTAGAGGTAGGTGCTGCCATTTGTCTTTGTTTTGTGATAGCTATGCTCCTCTAACCTCTATGTGTACTTTCTTAATTTAATAGAACATGGCTTGCGGCGTATGTCGGTCCCGATGTGCCGAAGGACGATTCAGTGGGACTTCTTTTATGCTTCAGCTCCACGACGGTGACGTTGATTCGTTGGTAATTAACAATTCTTTTTATGTTAACTTGTTCTTTCGTTTTACTATCTAGCTTGAGACTTGTGTTTATTCTTTATATTTCTTTTTTAGATTCTTCCATGCAATATTCGCCAAGAGTTCAACCAGTTAGTTGGCAATAATGTGGATTTCAATGTTCACGGGACCACCTACATTCTTCGAGTGAAAAAAGAAAGAACGAAGACATACTTCTACGGGGAACAGTTGCAGGCTATCATCGCCACGTACAATTTAAGCGGAGGTGATTACATTCACTTCTCAATGGAAGGACCGCAACCTCGTATCAAAATTGTGTATATGGGCGGGATTGCGAGCGAGAGTGGCGGGAGTGAGGAGGATATTGGGAACACTGAGGATGATATGGACACTGAGGATGATATGGACGAGGAGGACCCATGGAAACATGTGGTGGTTGCTCAAAGAGCGAATCTTAGCGAGATTGAGAAGGACCGTGTCCTTCAGAAACTTGCCGAGATAGATAGCTACATCGGCTTCCCTTTCGTGCATCGCATCACCAACACGAACATCTCCAATGGACATGTCATGGTATGTTTCTTAACACTTTCTTATTCCTGTAGTTGCTTATGTTATAATGTGGCCGGTATGTGACTTTGTGCTTTTATTCTATCTTGGAATTGTGTTCTAGAAAATACCTATGGCAGTAGCGGACAGTGCTGGCATGGAGCCCGGTACCATTGGAGTACGCCGTGGAGAATCCGGACATGTCACCGCAGTTTCGATCACCAGGGATAATGCTGATGGTCGGTTCATCCTCAACTCTCAAGCATGGAGGCAGTTCCATTCCGCAAGAGTTGGTATGGAGGCTGGACGAGCTATTCTGATCACCATGAGGAATAGTGACGTCTCCAACTTGGACATGATGATGGTCATCCACTACATCACCCCGCTAGATCGATAGATGACGAGTTTGTTCAAATTAGAACAAATAATTATTTCCATCTCACTAGCTAACTCCTGGATTTATTAGTAGCATGGTTCTTTTCGAGACTATGTAATTTTGTTAAACTATGTGGTGATGATCGAGACTATGTGTTGATGATCGAAAATATTTATGTTATATAACTTAATTGTGTCATTTTGCTGTTATTCTGTCAGCTTGATACTTATTTATGTCATTTTCCTGTAATTCTGTTATTTTGGTTTTCTCTTATTTTTTGATACAGCAAAACCATAGCCCAGGCGAACAGTAGAAGGTACCCCAGACGCATCTGTACCCTAGGCGCACAGCGCTTGTTCGCCGCAGGTAAGAGTTTTACCCCAGGCGCACAAGTAGTATTCGCCTGGGGTAAGCGTACTTACCACGGGCGCATTGTGGTATTCGCCTGGGGTAAGCCATTACCGCTGGCGATACGGTCCCAGGCGAACCAAAATGCGCCTGTGGTAGGCATTTTCTGTTCGCCTGGGGTAAGCTTTTCCCTAGTAGTGCGACTCCAGGACTGGGCGTGAGGGTAGCGCAGGCGGGGGATATCGCCGGCCCTGATGTAGTCCATGACGCTCTGTAGAGTCCGGCCGCACCACCATAGCCGACGACCGGCCTCGTGAAAGTTCCCAGGAGGCATACCGTCCTCCACATACCTGTTGAGCGCCCTCTCACGCCGATTGATGAAGAAGGTATCCCAAGTATGCTGGTTATCGGGATGCCAACTGGGATTCATCCGCTGCTCCGGCGTGAGCTCGTGGTAGTAGTGGTTCGTGATGGCCGCCCGACGCGTCACACCTTGAGGAAGAGAAGGGACTGGCACTCCTCCGGCGCTCAGCATCCAACCGGCGGGAACGTTGTACGGGCAGGGGTAGTTCAAGGCGGAAAGTGCCTCCGCCTAGATGAATGTTAGAGTGGGTACGGTAGAAGCCATGAGAGAGTGGTGAGTTTGTATGTGTTTTGTGCTAACGGTGTGGCAATGCATACATATATATAGTGAGAGGAAAACATATTCCTTTAGTCCCGGCTTGTTTTACCAACCGGGACGAAATGGTTAGGGTTTCGTTTGGACCAATCAGATAGAATCACACGGATCGTGTGTTTCTTTCAACCGCTTGTGAGTCGTTGGATCCGGGGTGTGTTTTTTTCGAGCTGTTGTGAGCCGTTCGATCAGGGATACGGTGTGTTTCTTTGAAGCGGTTGTGAGCCGTTGGATCAAGGTGTTTCTTTACCGTTGGATATCAAAACCCTAGCACAACACTTTGTGAGCCAGAGGACCCTATATATAGGCCACCTTCATACACCGGTCAATTCATCGACCAAATACAAAACATCCGTATTCGCGATCATACGTCCGACCATTCTTTTGATATGCATATATATGCACTCAATAGCCACGGTCGGGGAGTATGATGGCGATACCGATTGTTTTGTTCTACGTCACCCCTTTAAGGTTTGATACATCATTCAGATCGTCGGCCGAATACAAATCATCCGAATTCGCCATCATACGTCCGACCGTTCTTTTGATATGCATATATATATATATATATGCACTCAATAGCCACGGTCAGGGAGTATGATGGCGATACCGATTGTTTTGTTCTACATCCCCTTTAAGGTTTGATACATCATTCAGTTCATCGACCGAATACAAGATTTGTGGTTTTTCCAGTGCGGCAAGGGGTCTGTTAATTATGTTGGTATTAATGTAATTATTACTAATTTTAAAACAATATAAGATATTTATTAATAGTTAAATAGTTAATAGTTTGAATAGTTAGAATAATTATTTAGGTAAACAGAAAACGGATTTGAAATAGTTATGCAAATTCAAGCAATTTTCATGTTGAATTTTTTTTCAAGTTCGAAAGTATATAGAAGTTATTCATGTGCATATTCAAACAATATTCAAATTTTGGCGCTAACACTTATGACGCGTCCGGCCCAAAAATACTTCTTGTCCCGGTCCGTGCGACCATCCGGGACGGAAGCGTCTTTTCGTCCCGGTTGTCGCCACCAACCGGGACTAAAGGGGGCTTTCGTCCCGGTTGCCATCAACCGGGACGGATGGTCGTGAATATGTACACGTCACCCTCCCTCCCCAATTCCAGACCACGCGCGGGGACGAACTGACGCCGTTAGGCTGCCCAATTTTTTTGTCCCCGCCCCGCCCCCTACCCCGTCGCCGCACTCCTCCGCGGCGCCGCCCTCCGTCCCGCGCACCGCCACCGGCCCGCGAGAGCCGCCCTCGCTCCCGTCGCGCCGCCCTCCGCCCCGCGCGCCGCCGCTGGCCCGCGAGAAGCCGTCCTCGATCCCGTCGCGCTGCCGCCCTCGATTCCCTTCGCGCCGCCGCCAGCCCGCGCGCCCCGTCCTCGAACCCGTCGGCCGCCGCCGGCCCCACGCGCCCCGCCCTCGATCCCGTCGCGCCGGCCTCCACTGCCCCGCGCCGCCGCTGCCCAGCGTCGGCTGCCGCCCGAGAGGAGGTAAGGCCTGCCTCCATCTCGCCCTAACCGGGGGCCTTTTTTTTTTGCTTTTTTTCCCTTTTTTTTTACTTAATGGCTGTTTTTGTTTTTAGTTATTTATTAGTGTAAGAAATGTTATAATCATTAGTTATGAATGTTAAAAATTTTAGATTAGACTTAGGAATTTTAGATTTGTTTAGAGCTGACATAGGAAATGTTAGAAATGTTAGAAATTTGTTTAGGAAATGTTAGAAAGTTGACATAGGAAATGTTAGAAATGTTAGAAACTTGACATAGGATTTGTTTAGAGTTGACATAGAAATTTTCGAAATGTTATGAGTGTTGTAAAATTTAACTAAGTTAGTGTTAGAAATTTAAGAATTTTTGTGTATTATCTATAAGCAATTTTGATGAAAATAATTGATCATTAGTTATTATGTATAAGAAATTTTGATGAAATGGATTGATCATTAGTTATTATGTATAATTGATCTTTTTTTACAGTACGGAGCCAAGAGACGAAGATGCCGAAAATTTGCTCGAGGGTTTAATCCGCGGGCTCGACGTAGAGACCGATGTGAGCTAGTGGATGAACAACTCCGGTGAGGGAGATCCGGAGCTCACCCAGGGAGACGATTCCGGTGAGGGAGAAGCCGATGGCTCCGGTGGAGCCATACAAATTACAAACACCGTCTCCGAGGTGCATATATAGTGTAACATCCAAGTATGAAAACTCCCTAGTTGTTTTACTTCCTTGTTTTATTTAAGCAATGCATCATGTCATCATACTCATTTTATTTATGTTTGCATTGTTTTCATAATGAATTTCAAACTTAATCAACCTCTGTTTTCACACTTGTCTGTTACAATATTTTCAAACAAAGAATTGCAAATCAAAAACCTCAATTGTTTCCAATTAATTCATTAATGTTCAACTATTAAATTGTTGCTTAATTCAATCAATCAATTTAATCAATTAATTCCAAATCATTTCCAAATTCAAACCAAATTCTCAAAATCATTACTCTTTTGAATCCATGAAGTTCACCACAACATTGTATTCTTTAAATCATTTTAAACCCTAGGGGAAACCCTATTGAAAATGATTTGGTTTTCTAATGATAATTAATATTGAAAATATCCATCAATTTGGTTTAATTTTTAAACAGCAAGCAAACATTTAAATTTTTGAAAACAAAAGCTACCAAATGTTTGCTTTTCACCTAAGGAATTTACCCTAATTTTTCCAAATTTTTCCCTAACTTAAAAACTATCTTTTTCTTCCAAAAGCAAAAGCTACAAAAAAAAAACAGAAAAGGAAAAAAAGAAAAGAAAGATAAAAACCTGCGCGCGCGGCAGCTAACAGCTGGCCCAGCCCACCTAAGCTAGCTAATCGCAGCCCAGCCTGCCTAGCGCGCGCGTAACGCTTCAAAATGCGTGCTGATCATCTCTCCCCCGTACGGCATCGCATCCGTGGCGCCACCGCGACCGTGCGGCGACGCCGGCGGCCACCCCGTTGCTTCCGTGCCTATAAGAGGCATCTAGGGCACCCCGTACCTAACCCTAGATCCCCTAGGTCCTATCCCCTCTCCGCCGCCGTCGTTAGCTTCCCTCCCCGGCGTTTACCTCCTCTGCTCCACCTCACCGGCGACAGCTCCACTGAATCCGTCGATGGCGCCGCCACCTCCCACTCCTACCTAGCCACCCACCTACTGGAATCGCGTCGCCACTTCTTCCTCTACGCAGTGAACACCGGAGGGAGCCAGGAGATCGATTACATCGACGGCGCCGTCCTCGACTTCGCCGCGGCTGCCGTCGTCACCGTACTTCACCGGGCCTCTGCTACCTCGACTCCGGTGGTGAGCCGACGTTCCCTTCCACTCTCTCCCTGCTCTCGCATCCGTGCACGATCTGCAACGTCCTCGCACCCCCGTTCGAGCAGCCACCGTGGATCAACGCCGGCGAGCCGTCGCTGTTCTGTCAGTCGAGCAAACGTTTGGTCGTCAGGTTAAAATTCAGTTAACACGGCGTATGAACTATAACCTGTCCGCGTCGCTATCTCTGTCAGACGAAGGAGCATAGCGCAGTGGTACTGCACCTGTTGCGCGCAAGCGAGGGCGCGGGTTCGAGCCGCAGCGCCCACCTTTTTTTGGTGGAATTCCTTCCACAGCGCGCAGGCCCACCTGTCTGTGACCTCCACTGCCACGCGTGCGTGCGCAGCGCCACGCTGGCCGCTGGCCCACGCGGCAGTGGCAGCGTGTAGATGCCAGCGCTGTAACAAATGTTTCTGCGAATTCCTAAAATCCCTAAATCATTTTAATTAACAGAATTAAAACAAAAACTTCAAACTTTAATAACTTCCAATTTGTATTTCCAATAAATGCAAGTTTTATATGTTTTCTGATCCAAATTTCCTAATCTTTCCAAATATTCAATTTGTGCACTGTTTTGATAATTCCAAATGTATTTAAAAATTCAAACTTAAATAATTCAAATGCTAATTTATAAATTCAATAACTAATTATTTATTAATCCAATAAATGCAAATAAAATATGTTTTCCATACCATTTTAAATAACCTATTCAAATATAATTTTTGGTTTCTGTTTTGAATAATTAAAATTGCCTAAACAATTTAAATATTGTTTAATTCAATTAAAACTTGTTTAATATTGTTTAATTCATAATTAAATAATCCTAATTCCAATTTCAACATGTGAAACATGTAATCCAACTAAAATTTGATGTTCTTTTCAGATATCAACTTTGTCTTTTGTTTTGAGCAACTTAACTTGATGAAAACAACCACTACTTGTTTAACACCATTAAGTAACCAAAATTTCCAAACTTAATAAATGTTTTCTAAACTTGTTAACTATCATTCCAATTGCATTTAATATTGTTATCTTATTGTTTTCATCATGCATGCATCATGCTAACTCACTTACACATGATGCTTAGTGGTAGAACAATTAATACAACCTTAATGCATGGGCTTTCCATATGCAATCCTTGCATATGGTTCCATTTAATTTGTGTTACCCTTCCAACTAGTTTAATTTGATGCATCTATTAACATTACATGCATCATCCCATGTTTGTGCACTTATGCCATGTATTGATTGCCCGTCTTCCTTCGTTGTTGTTTTTGCTTCTTCTCGATTAGACGACGACGTTGGTACCGACGAGACTTACGACACCACTACCCAGGACTTAGCCCAGTACCAGGCTGCTGAGCTTCCAGGCAAGTTATCACTCACATGAATCATCGAGTTTCCTTTCCACACTTGTTGTTGATACTATCCTTTTGTCTACTATTGCTAGCCCTATGTATCGTTGCTTTCTCCGAACCCATCACATGATTCCCTGAACCAATGATATTGCCTCACCTCCATACCTACAGCCATTGCTTGTGCCTGTTCTTATCTAGCATGCTTAGGGTTGCTTTTGCTCGAGCTCGTTGTCGGTTACATCTTTACTATCTTATTATTGTTCCGGGGCTCGATGTTAATCAATCAATCCTGTTAATGCTACTGTTAATAATAACTTGATGATAAGGCACCGGCAGGAGGCCCTTTGTGGTTTTGAGGCATGCTAGTGTCGACCCTAATAGGAAAAGGGTCTTGTCTACCGATCCATGATGAGCGCACTACCCGCATGTGGGAAGCGAGTATGGGCGCCCCCCTCAACTGACTCGATTCGCATCTCGTCCAAATCGCCGTACTAGTTCGGGCTTTCCATTTGCTGCATCATATGCAGGTACGAACCCGAGGCGAGGGTGGAAATTTTGTAGTCGGCATTTAGGGCGGCGTGGTCTTCCAGTGCTATGAAGGTCCTCCACTTCTTCGGGGGGCTGGATTAGCCGCGCACGCACAGCACGCGGTGCTTTGGGCTTGATGCGAAGAACAGTTGGTTGTGTTGAGTGTCTCGCTTGGTGGGTTTGATTCCCATCTGGCGGGATATTCTTACGTGTACGGTTACTATGGTGCACCCCTGCAGGGATAAATCTTCTCGAGAAGCCGTGTTTTCCGCGGTTATGGACTACTTGGTGAAAGTACTGGCTAACAAGTACTCAGGACAACTTCAACTAATGATCAATCATGTTTCACCCAATGATTAATAACTTGACTAGTAATAGGTTATTCACACAATAACTTGACTCATCTTTAATACAACGGTGTGAGTTATCCTCGGACTGCTTCTTCGGATAAGGGGCGAGATCCAGGATGGGTTTGTTTGAAGTTGTCTTTCAGTTGGTTATAACTCCTCGATCTTATCTTTTCTGTTAGCCGGAACTTGTAGTTATCTTCTGTAGTTGGTTAGAGCAGCCCGCTGCAGCTTTTATAATACCTATCTCTTCCGTTGATCCCAAGGATCTATGCTTGTGTTGACGGGTAACTCTTTGATGAAGTGTGAGTCTCGCTTGCCAGTACTTGGATGTACTGACCCCGTTGGGGCTGTGGTTTACGCAGAGTACGATTACGGCTACGATGATCACCAGGATGGCTACTACGTGGAGTTTGACGAGACTGCAGACGAGTAGACAGCTGGACCCCGGGCAGGATCCAGAACCTACGTGGATGGGCTTCGTCTTCTTTATTTTCCCCGGCTTCTTAAGCCTTTGGATTTGTCTGTACTCAGACACCTTTGTTTGCTTCCGCTGATGTAATGAATGATATGTTGGGACATGTGTCCTCTGGATGATTGTATTTGCTATCTCTGCCTTAGTGAAGGCCATTTGCAAACTTATTTCATTCTTTTGTGTCCTAGAGACATTCTGTGCTATCATTTCGTTTAAAGCTGTTGACGTACCGTGCGTGCTTGATTTGAAGTACGTCGACAGTAGTGCCTTTGATCTCTAGTGGATAGTTTACCTCGACGATGGAATAGCAGGGCTTGTGTTGTCGCGCATAAGCGCAGGCCTACCAGGAAGCTGGGACGTGGGAGCAGTTATGCCCCATAATCCAAGCACCTGCTATCCAGTTCGGCCCGAGGAGTATCCCCTAGAAACCAGGGTGCGACAAATGGTATCAGAGCCTGTCTGACCGTAGGATCCCTTTTACTGGTCGCAGTTTGAGTCTAGAAACTATTTTGTAGCTATACAGGAAAAATGAAACGTGAGAGTAGGAACTCTGTTCTTTTTCTTCTTTTCCCTCCCTCCCACCCCCTTTTCTGGTAAGGAAGTGCAACGTTGAATTTTTAAACCCTTAGGATTTCACGTGTTTTGGGTTCTCCGTAGTACCTCAGGTTTTTGGTCTCGTTTTCCCGATGTTGCTTCAATATCATGTTTTCTCTCAAAAACCTTTCGTCCATTGAACCTTGTTGTTGTTTCCACTTCCATTTGTTTCTACCGGAGCCTAATCAACTTCCCAAATTAATCTGCAGATGGGTCTCAGCTACTACCCGCAGGTGGTTCGCATGACCCGTTGCGAGAACACTGTCGGTTTTCCGGAGACGCTGAGGGACATGGTTACCTATCTGGGGTTCCGTTGGGCACCAGAGTACCAGGTCTACGAGCACCAACGCGAGTTCGACCAGACTTTCTACCGAGCCATCGTCTACATACTGTCGGATGATGGCAGGAGCATAGTCCACCAGTACGAGGCAGTAGGTTCCACAGTGGACATGGTTGTGCAGCAGGCAGCGTATGTGAGTCTCACCGTCCTACGTGCTGACTACTGGGGGTTTGATATCTCCATCTATCGTCACATCCCCCGTGGTTTCATCACTTCGGCGGGAGCTCATTTCACTCTCCACTCCTACCTGGATACCTACGAGGATGATAGCTCCAGGCTGCACACCACTGCTCAGTTCGTGAGGCACAGTGACGCCGTTGCTTCTACACTTGCTCAGGAGTTGGCTTCAGTCAGAGACCAGCTCCACCTTGCTCTGACGCGTCTGGCGACGTACACCACAGACTTCGTTGGAGACGAGCGATTTGCGCGTTTCACTCGGTCAGCTGGTCTTCCTCTGCCAGATGCTGGAGGTTACGAGCCGATCAGAGGTCCACTTCTCAACCTAGGAGCTGGTTACAGTGGGATTCCTCTCTTTGGAGCACAAGGAGAGGACACTTTCTACTTCACCACTCCGAGGGTCCCTCTCATAGCAGTTCCTATCTACAGGGATCGTCGTGATACTAACTTCCGTCAGCAGACTCCTCCCCGCCGTGCTCCTCGCCGTACCACTCGTCGTATCACTCGCCGTACTCCTAGACGCCGTCCTGCGTGATGAGCATAGGAGTACCGTTGTATCCATTACTAGCTGTGTCTAGTTTATCCTTTTGCTTTCGAACCATGTATGGTGTGAGATTCTGATGTATTCGAACCTATGATGTACCTGTTGGTTATCTATTCATGCGTCGGAATAATCGCTCTTTCGGTTACTAAGTCTATCGCTTCCTATTGTTGTGCTAAAATGAATTTCAATTCAGGATGCCTCCAACAAGGAACACGCCTGAGCCACCGCCGATCGCGGAGCTCTTGACTCAGATGACCCAGGTCATGGCTCAGATGGTCCAGGTTCAGAACAACCAGAACCACCACCACCAGACTGCTCCAAGGGTCACCATCAAGGACTTCCTCAGTGTGGGTCCTAAGGCTTTCGTGGCAACACGCGAGCCGCTGGATGCTGATGACTGGATTCGTGACGTAGCAAGAGCTCTGCAGATTGCTCATGTTGGGGAAGAGGACAAGGTCAACTATGCTGCTTACCTACTGAAGGGTCAGGCAGCCTCGTGGTGGGAGAATTACCAGGCTATGAGAGCTGGCTATCCTATCACCTGGGGTTGTTTCAAGGATGCCTTCCTCAAGTACCACATCCCAGATGGTCTAATGGAAAGGATGCGTGAAGAGTTCTGCTCTCTGAAGCAGGGCAAGCTCGACGTCATCGGCTACCAGAACGAGTTCAATCGACTCGCTCGATATGCTGGAGACGAGGTGTCCACTGAGACCAAGAAGATGGCAAGGTTCCGCAGAGGTTTTAACCCGGAACTGAAGTACGCTCTCACAAACATCAAGTGCAAGGACTTCGTCGAGCTCGTGAACACCGCGCTCAATGAGGAGAATGGGCGCAAGGCGTTCGAAGAGTCGCGCAAGTACTCGCGTGAGGGTGGTTCCTCCTCCAACATGACCACCCCTCCGCAGAAGCGCCGCATCTGGGTGCCAAATAGTGCCGTCACTCGGGCTCCTTACGCCCAAGCTTCTCCAGGCTCTGCTCCCCGCCCACCCAACCCAGCTCAGATGCATGGGCAGAGGGTTCCAATGGGGCAGCCAAGGCCAGATCCTCCTCGTGTCGTCACTTGCTTCAAGTGCAAGCAGACAGGACACTATGCTGATAAGTGCACTCAGAGGCAGCTACCTCCTCCACCACCTCGCCCCAACACCAACCAGGCGGTGGTCCGCGCTCCTCCGCATAAGGCCTTCAACTCCAACAATAGGCCTGTTGGGAGGACCGCAAGGGTGAACCACGTCAAGGTCGACACAGCTGAGGAAGCTACTGACGTCGTGCTCGGTACATTCCCCGTAAACTCTTATCCAGCTAAAGTGTTGTTTGATACTGGAGCATCGCATTCCTTTGTGTCAAAGATCTTTGCGACAACTAGTAAACTCCCCTTTGTTGGTTTGGGTTCCCCGCTAGTAGTAAACTCTCCTGGAGCAACTATGCAAACTTCTAAAATCAGCCACAGAAATCAAATTCTTATCGGAGGCCACATATTTCTTGCTTCTCTCATACTACTTGGCAATTCTGACATCGATGTCATCCTTGGTATGGATTGGTTGAAGGCCAATGAAGCTAAAATTGACTGTGCTCAAAAGTCAATAACTCTCTTCCACCCTGCTGGCCAGATAGTCTATTCTCCAAATGAATCAAGTACCACTCAGCTCTACACACTCGATGCTAAACCTCTACCTCTACTCGAGAATGGTCCGGTGGTTTGTGATTTCCCTGACGTCTTTCCAGAAGAATTGCCAGGGATGCCTCCGGACAGAGCAGTTGAGTTCGTCATCGAGCTTGAGCCAGGTACTGCGCCAATCTCTAAGCATCCATACAAGATAGCTCCTCCTGAACTGAAGTTGTTGAAGGAGCAAATTGATATGTACATTGAGAAAGGCTACATTCAGCCTAGTTCCTCGGCTTGGGGTTGCCCAACTCTGTTCGTTGCCAAGAAGGACCAAACTAAGGGACTTGTTGTGGACTATCGTCCTCTTAACGAGAAAACCATCAAGAACAAATACCCAATTCCTCGTATCGATGATCTTTTTGATCAACTTGCTGGAGCCTCAATATTCTCAAAGTTGGACTTGAGGATGGGTTACCATCAAATAAAGATCAGAAAGGAAGATATTCCAAAGACAGCCTTCACCACTCGCTACGGTCTATATGAATACACCGTAATGTCCTTTGGTCTCACCAATGCACCGGCGACCTTCTCTCGACTCATGAATTCTGTCTTCCACGAATACCTCGACAATTTTGTTGTGGTATATCTTGATGATATCCTTGTCTACTCAAAATCCGAGGAAGAGCATGAAGAACATCTTCGTCTCACTCTCATGAAACTCCGCGAGCATCGTCTCTATGCCAAATACTCCAAATGTGAGTTCTGGATTTCAGAAGTTGCCTACCTTGGTCACATCATCTCTGCCAAGGGCATAGCCATTGATCCAGATAAGGTTAAGGCAATTGTTGACTAGAAACCTCCTAGGACGGTGAAGCAAGTCAGAAGTTTTCTTGGCTTGGCTAGCTATTGCCGTCGTTTCGTCGAAAACTTTTCCAAGATAGCAAAACCTCTCACTGATCTCACCAAGAAGGACAAGAAGTTCGTTTGGTCGCCACAGTGTGATGCAAGCTTCAATCTCCTCAAAGCTAAACTCACTTCTACTCCAGTTCTGGTTGGTCCAGATACCACCAAACCATTCCAGATATTCTGTGATGCTTCTCTCCAAGGCCTAGGTGCAGTTCTTATGCAAGAACGTCAAGTTGTGGCCTATGCTTCACGTCAGTTGAACCCACACGAGCAAAACTATCCCACTCATGATCTTGAACTTGCAGCAGTTGTGTTTGCCCTCAAGAAATGGAGACAATACTTGTTGGGTAACAAAACTGAAATCTTTTCCGATCATAAGAGTCTGAAATACATCTTCACTCAACCAGATCTAAACCTCAGGCAAAGGAGATGGATTGAAAAGATTAAGGACTTTGATCTCACCATTTCTTACACTCCAGGCAAGGCTAATGTTATGGCCGATGCTCTCAGTCGCAAATCCTATTGCAATAATCTCATGATCATGGAGACCCAACCTCCACTTCATGAAGAATTCCATAAGCTGAACCTTGGTCTTGTTCCTCAAGGCTATCTTGCTAGCTTGACAGCCAGTCCAACTCTCGAGGACAAGATTCGTTCTGAACAGTTTCGTGATGCTGAAATCAAGAAGATGGTAGAGCAAATCAAAGAGGGCAGTGATAAGTTCAAGTCCTTCTCTATTGATGACAAAGGAGTTGTGTTCTTTGAAGGACGCATTGCAGTTCCTAAGATTCAAAGTCTCAAAGATATCATTCTCAAGGAGGCTCATGAAACTCCTCTCTCCATCCACCTTGGAAGTACAAAGATGTACCAGGATCTCAAGACTCTGTATTGGTGGCCTAGCATGAAACGTGAAATTGCTCAATACGTTTCTGAATGCGACGTTTGTCAACGTGTCAAGGCAGTCCATCAGAAAACAGCCGGTCTTCTCCAACCTCTCAAAATCCCCGAGTGGAAGTGGGACATGATTGAAATGGACTTCGTTACTGGGTTTCCAAAGTCCAAGAAGGGCAACGATGCAATCTTTGTTGTCATTGATCGTCTCACTAAGGTTGCTCACTTCTTTGCTGTAAAAGAGACTATCTCAGCTAGCCAGTTAGCAGAACTCTATACAACAAAGATTGTTCCTCTTCATGGTGTTCCATTGGAAATTAGCTCAGACCGTGGAAGCATATTCACTTCTCATTTCTGGAAGAGTTTCCAAGATGCATTGGGCACTAAACTTCTGTTCAGCACAGCCTATCACCCTCAGTCTCAAGGGCAAGTCGAAAGAGTCAATCAGATTCTCGAGGATATGCTTAGAGCATGTGGTCTCTCTTTTGGCATGAAATGGGAGGATTGTCTTCCATATGCTGAATTCTCCTACAACAACAGCTACCAGGCAAGCCTAGGCATGGAACCATTTGAGGCATTGTATGGCCGCAGATGCAGGAGTCCAATCAATTGGTCTGGAGCTGGTGAACGTTCACTCTTAGGTCCTGACATTGTTAAGGAGGCCGAAGAGAAAGTTCGCATCATTCGTGACAATCTCAAGATTGCTCAGTCTCGTCAGAAGAGTTACTATGACAGCAAGCACCGGGACATGATCTATGCACCTGGTGACAAAGCATATCTCCGTGTAACTCCCTTCAGAGGCACTCATCGTTTTGGTGTGAAAGGAAAGCTGGCACCAAGATACATTGGTCCTTTCAACATCCTGTCAAGACGTGCTGAAAATGCCTATCGTCTCGAGCTTCCAGAAAAACTATCCAAAGTGCACGATGTGTTCCACGTGTCACAGCTCAAGAAGTGCTTCAAGGATCCCGATCGTGCAGTTGATCATGATGACATTGAACTGCAAGATGATCTCTCTTATGAGGAGCACCCTATCCAAATTCTCGATGAGACCGTCCGTAAGACTCGCAACAAGAGCACCAAGTTCTTGAAAGTGCAATGGTCGCATCATTCCGATAAAGAGGCAACATGGGAGACCGAAGAGGATCTTCGCAAGAAGTATCCGGACCTTTTCACTTCTCCGTAGGAATCTCGGGGCGCGATTCCTTCAAGGGGGGGCGTTTTGTAACATCCAAGTATGAAAACTCCCTAGTTGTTTTACTTCCTTGTTTTATTTAAGCAATGCATCATGTCATCATACTCATTTTATTTATGTTTGCATTGTTTTCATAATGAATTTCAAACTTAATCAACCTCTGTTTTCACACTTGTCTGTTACAATCTTTTCAAATAAAGAATTGCAAATCAAAAACCTCAATTGCTTCCAATTAATTCATTAATGTTCAACTATTAAATTGTTGCTTAATTCAATCAATCAATTTAATCAATTAATTCCAAATCATTTCCAAATTCAAACCAAATTCTCAAAATCATTACTCTTTTGAATCCATGAAGTTCACCACAACATTGTATTCTTTAAATCATTTTAAACCCTAGGGGAAACCCTATTGAAAATGATTTGGTTTTCTAATGATAATTAATATTGAAAATATCCATCAATTTGGTTTAATTTTTAAACAGCAAGCAAACATTTAAATTTTTGAAAACAAAAGCTACCAAATGTTTGCTTTTCACCTAAGGAATTTACCCTAATTTTTCCAAATTTTTCCCTAACTTAAAAACTTTCTTTTTCTTCCAAAAGCAAAAGCTACACACAAAAAAAACAGAAAAGGAAAAAAAGAAAAGAAAGGAAAAAACCTGCGCGCGCGGCAGCTAACAGCTGGCCCAGCCCACCTAAGCTAGCTAATCGCAGCCCAGCCTGCCTAGCGCGCGCGTAACGCTTCAAAATGCGTGCTGATCATCTCTCCCCCGTACGGCATCGCATCCGTGGCGCCACCGCGACCGCGCGGCGACGCCGGCGGCCACCCCGTTGCTTCCGCGCCTATATGAGGCATCTAGGGCACCCCGTACCTAACCCTAGATCCCCTAGGTCCTATCCCCTCTCCGCCGCCGTCGTTAGCTTGCCTCCCCGGCGTTTTCCTCCTCTGCTCCACCTCACCGGCGACAGCTCCACTGAATCCGTCGATGGCGCCGCCACCTCCCACTCCTACCTAGCCACCCACCTACTGGAATCGCGTCGCCACTTCTTCCTCTACGCAGTGAACACCGGAGGGAGCCAGGAGATCGACTACATCGACGGCGCCGTCCTCGACTTCGCCGCGGCTGCCGTCGTCACCGTACTTCACCGGGCCTCTGCTACCTCGACTCCGGTGGTGAGCCACCGTTCCCTTCCACTCTCTCCCTCCTCTCGCATCCGTGCACGATCTGCAACGTCCACGCACCCCTGTTCGAGCAGCCACCGTGGATCAACGCCGGCGAGCCGTCGCTGTTCTGTCAGTCGAGCAAACGTTTGGTCGTCAGGTTAAAATTCAGTTAACACGGCGTATGAACTATAACCTGTCCGCGTCGCTATCTCTATCAGACGAACGAGCATAGCGCAGTGGTACTGCACCTGTTGCGCGCAAGCGAGGGCGCGGGTTCGAGCCGCAGCGCCCACCTTTTTTTGGTGGAATTCCTTCCACAGCGCGCAGGCCCACCTGTCTGTGACCTCCACTGCCACGCATGCCTGCGCAGCGCCACGCTGGCCGCTGGCCCACGCGGCAGTGGCAGCGTGTAGATGCCAGCGCTGTAACAAATGTTTCTGCGAATTCCTAAAATCCCTAAATCATTTTAATTAACAGAATTAAAACAAAAACTTCAAACTTTAATAACTTCCAATTTGTATTTCCAATAAATGCAAGTTTTATATGTTTTCTGATCCAAATTTCCTAATCTTTCCAAATATTCAATTTGTGCACTGTTTTGATAATTCCAAATGTATTTAAAAATTCAAACTTAAATAATTCAAATGCTAATTTATAAATTCAATAACTAATTATTTGTTAATCCAATAAATGCAAATAAAATATGTTTTCCATACCATTTTAAATAACCTATTCAAATATAATTTTTGTTTTCTGTTTTGAATAATTAAAATTGCCTAAACAATTTAAATATTGTTTAATTCAATTAAAACTTGTTTAATATTGTTTAATTCATAATTAAATAATCCTAATTCCAATTTCAACATGTGAAACATGTAATCCAACTAAAATTTTATGTTCTTTTCAGATATCAACTTTGTCTTTTGTTTTGAGCAACTTAACTTGATGAAAACAACCACTACTTGTTTAACACCATTAAGTAACCAAAATTTCCAAACTTAATAAATGTTTTCTAAACTTGTTAACTATCATTCCAATTGCATTTAATATTGTTATCTTATTGTTTTCATCATGCATGCATCATGCTAACTCACTTACACATGATGCTTAGTGGTAGAACAATTAATACAACCTTAATGCATGGGCTTTCCATATGCAATCCTTGCATATGGTTCCATGTAATTTGTGTTACCCTTCCAACTAGTTTAATTTGATGCATCTATTAACATGACATGCATCATCCCATGTTTGTGCACTTATGCCATGTATTGATTGCCCGTCTTCCTTCGTTGTTGTTTTTGCTTCTTCTCGATTAGACGACGACGTTGGTACCGACGAGACTTACGACACCACTACCCAGGACTTAGCCCAGTACCAGGCTGCTGAGCTTCCAGGCAAGTTACACTCACATGAATCATCGAGTTTCCTTTCCACACTTGTTGTTGATACTATCCTTTTGTCTACTATTGCTAGCCCTATGTATCGTTGCTTTCTCCGAACCCATCACATGATTCCTTGAACCAATGATATTGCCTCACCTCCATACCTACAGCCATTGCTTGTGCCTGTTCTTATCTAGCATGCTTAGGGTTGCTTTTGCTCGAGCTCGTTGTCGGTTACTTCTTTACTATCTTATTATTGTTCCGGGGCTCGATGTTAATCAATCAATCCTGTTAATGCTACTGTTAATAATAACTTGATGATAAGGCACCGGCAGGAGGCCCTTTGTGGTTTTGAGGCCTGCTAGTGTCGACCCTAATAGGAAAAGGGTCTTGTCTACCGATCCATGATGAGAGCACTACCCGCATGTGGGAAGCGAGTATGGGCGCCCCCCTCAACTGACTCGATTCGCATCTCGTCCAAATCGCCGTACTAGTTCGGGCTTTCCATTTGCTGCATCATATGCAGGTACGAACCCGAGGCCAGGGTGGAAATTTTGTAGTCGGCATTTAGGGCGGCGTGGTCTTCCAGTGCTATGAAGGTCCTCCACTTCTTCGGGGGGCTGGATTAGCCGCGCACGCACAGCACGCGGTGCTTTGGGCTTGATGCGAAGAACAATTGGTTATGTTGAGTGTCTCGCTTGGTGGGTTTGATTCCCATCTGGCGGGATATTCTTACGTGTACGGTTACTATGGTGCACCCCTGCAGGGATAAATCTTCTCGAGAAGCCGTGTTTTCCGCGGTTATGGACTACTTGGTGAAAGTACTGGCTAACAAGTACTCAGGACAACTTCAACTAATGATCAATCATGTTTCACCCAATGATTAATAACTTGACTAGTAATAGGTTATTCACACAATAACTTGACTCATCTTTAATACAACGGTGTGAGTTATCCTCGGACTGCTTCTTCGGATAAGGGGCAAGATCCAGGATGAGTTTGTTTGAAGTTGTCTTTCAGTTGGTTATAACTCCTCGATCTTATCTTTTCTGTTAGCCGGAACTTGTAGTTATCTTCTATAGTTGGTTAGAGCAGCCCGCTGCAGCTTTTATAATACCTATCTCTTCCGTTGATCCCAAGCATCTATGCTTGTGTTGACGGGTAACTCTTTGATGAAGTGTGAGTCTTGCTTGCCAGTACTTGGATGTACTGACCCCGTTGGGGCTGTGGTTTACGCAGAGTACGATTACGGCTATGATGATCACCAGGATGGCTACTACGTGGAGTTTGACGAGACTGCAGACGAGTAGACAGCTGGACCCCGGGAAGGATCCAGGACCTACGTGGATGGGCTTCGTCTTCTTTATTTTCCCCGGCTTCTTAAGCCTTTGGATTTGTCTGTACTCAGACACCTTTGTTTGCTTCCGCTGATGTAATGAATGATATGTTGGGACATGTGCCCTCTGGATGATTGTATTTGCTATCTCTGCCTTAGTGAAGGCCATTTGCAAACTTATTTCATTCTTTTGTGTCCTAGAGAGATTCTGTGCTATCATTTCGTTTAAAGCTGTTGACGTACCGTGCGTGCTTGATTTGAAGTACGTCGACAGTAGTGCCTTTGATCTCTAGTGGATAGTTTACCTCGACGATGGAATAGCAGGGCTTGTGTTGTCGCGCATAAGCGCAGGCCTACCAGGAAGCTGGGACGTGGGAGCAGTTATGCCCCATAATCCAAGCACCTGCTATCCAGTTCGGCCCGAGGAGTATCCCCTAGAAACCAGGGTGCGACATATAGATATGTTAATTAATGAAGCATCCGTTGTATATATACATGTATTAACAGTCTTTATATTTTTAGCCATCCAGTTCAAGCATATCAACCGGAAAAAAGACTAAACGAGGCGCAACAAATAAGTTGAAAGATACAGAAAGATATAGGATCAACACGATCGCAGCAGACGGCACACCCGAGCTTCCCGCTGATGTTGCCCAAAAATTTGTGAAGCAATGTGGAGTGCTAGTTAGGGATCACATCCCGATCACTGTTCATGAGTGGAATAAGCCAAAAGATCCGCGGAAACAAGGAATTTCATATGTATGCAAAATAGCCAAAGATCATCTTTCTCGAAGATTTTGGCTAATTTCAACTTACTCTTGCCGGAGGTGGACGAGAATGAAGCGGCTGTGAATGAGGCCGATGTTACTAAAATGAAAAATGAGATACGGGAAAAGGTCAAGGCGTGGACCCTGAAAAAGATGGCCGAGCAATTCAAAAACTGGAAGAAAAGATTGAACCTTGACTATGTTAAGAAGAACAAGACTCCAGATTTCACTCAAGGGTATGAGAAAATAAAACCCATATGGGAAGATTTCGTGAAGTACAAGCTGTCAGAGAATGAACTGGAAAGGACAAAAACAAATGAGAAAAACGCCGCCAAAAAGGTATATCACCATGTTATGGGGCAAGGTGGCTACAAGGGTTCCAGTCCCAAGTGGGAGCAATGGAAGAACGACCTGCTTAAGCTGGGGATCACTCCCGAGCCGTTCTTGTGGGTCGAGCGGACAAGGTCATGGTTCTACGGGCATGGGGGCACGTTGGACGCCGAAGGAAATGCAATCTATAACCTAAGGCATAAAGAGAGTTCTCTACCCATAGAAAAGCTGAGAACCGCAATAAAGGACGTTAAAGAGGGGAAGTTCGTGCCAGATAGAGAGAACGACGAGCTCACACGCGCCCTCGGGAATAAGGAACACGGAGGGTGTACACGAGGCACAAAAGGCACTCCTCTGTGGAGTATTGGGTTCGACTCCACCAAAATGTTATACCCCGATAGAAGCCGTCAACGTAAAAAGGACGTGGAGGCAGCTGAAGCAGAGAATCGGGAAAACTGGAGGCGTCAACTTGAAGAACAGATAAAGCTGACGCAGGATGTAGCAAAGAAGCAGCAGGACCAAATTAACACACTTAGCCAGCAGATAGTGTTTACCGGCGCATCAGTACACATGGTAGAAGTTGAAGTCAAGGCTACCGACGCCGCACATTCTCATCGCAAAAGCAGCGTTGCGTCCACGCACCTACCGGGTGATGATGCACCGCCGATGATTCACCCGGTGGATGATATCACGGAGATGACAACATGTGAGCTCCACGTGAAGGTCGTCAATATAACCATCAAGGTGGCGGCCGGCTATGTCTTACCAATTGGCAACGGACCAACTCACCATAGTCTTCTGGTTTCACGGGGCTACGCTGTTGTTGGGGTCGATGAAGTTGTCAACGGATTCGAGCGGGTAAAGCTTGATTTCCCTGAAGGTGAAGACGAAGAGTTGACTGAACTCGGAGAAGCCAAGAACTTGACCGTTCTATGGCTAAAGGAATGCATTGTGCTCCCAAATCAGACGACAAAGTCATCGAGTCCTCGCCATTCTCCAGTGCAAAAGTCTCCAGCGCGGTCGTCTTCGTTATGCATGCCGTCTCCGGCGCGGTCATCTTCGCAATGCATTCTGTTTTCCTTACTCGATGTTCACTTTATAATTGATGAGTTCTGCGTGCGCAGCTTCCACTATATTCTGCTAATCTTCCAAGTTGATAAAGGAAAAGTAATGGTAATGGACCAAAAACGTAAACCCCTAGCGACGTGGGCTGACATGCAGGAAATGATCCAGCGGTAATTTCAATCATTATTAATTTCAGTATTTATATATGGCACTATATCGGCTACTTTGTTTCATTTTCGGATATCAAGTAATTACTAACTCTTTTTATTATTTTTCTTTCTCGGGTAGCGTTTGGAAGAGGTTCATAAAGAAGTCTCCCGGCGAATGGAAACCAAAGCTTACATTTGATGTTGTGCAAGTAAGTACTATCTAGATCCGCGCGCATCTCGTTGATTCTAGTGTCGATACCATTATCATGACTGGTTGATTATTATTTTGATTGAAACCATGTTCTCGTAAAGTGCTTGCAACAAGGAGACGGGAATCACTTGTGTGGATACTACGTTTGCGAGTTCATTCGTCAGACGACATGTCCCCAGGGAAGAAATTTAAAGAAAAGTGGTCAATATATATATATATATTGACCACTTTTCTTTATATTAGATCGAACGGCTTCGATACGATCTTCTACCAAGGGACCGCATACGAGCAATTCTGGAGGAAATTGCCGGCTTCTTAGATGCAGAGGTCCTAAACGTAGATGGAGAGTACTATACCCCCGGTTGGAACTCAATTTGATTTTGCAATACACTCCATCGGTCATGTAATATGCTCGATATACTTTGCTTTCGTAATATAAGTGTTCCTTATTCTGCTTTATATAGTTATTCACTCGTGGGATCCGGGCGCTCCGCGGAGGGTCCAGCAAGGGTCCTCTCTTCTCGTGGGACCCGGGAGGTCCGTGGAAGGGCCACCGGGGCACCTCTCTTCTCATGGGATCCGGGAGGTCCGGGGAGGGGCCGCCGGGAGGTCTGGGGGTCGCAAAACACAAATCGTAAAATTTCTGCCGCGGCAGGGAAAAGAGCAAAAGCCCTGCCGCGGCAGAAGGGGCATGCATCCCGGGTCGTATTGAAAACCAGAACTAATAGCCCTGGCCAGGTTCGAGCTCACGGGCCACGTGGTCAGCCCCATTTGTCCCGTGTCCTGGCACAACCGGGACCAATGGGGGAGGGGTATTTGTCCCGGATGCCCCATCCCGGTTGCACAACCGGGACAAATGGGGCTTACGAACCGAGACTAATGCCCTTGTTTCCACTAGTGTCAATACTACATAAGTGGTGTTTATAGATGCTTATGGGAGCATATGAATCCATGAAAGCTGACTTGGCAGACCTGCATTTTTGTCACTGCTGATTGTTGGGAGCATGTGAATCCATCAAAGCTGATTCCATAACCCTTACCTTTGTACCTCAAATAATCAAATTATACATATACATCAGAAAGAATACATACTACTTTTGTGTACCTTAATTTTACACCAAATCTAGCATTGATTATGTACCAAATCCTAGGGTAAAAATTCTAAGCGAAAGAAAAAAAATTGTAAGCCCGTCCAATTCCTCAAAAAAGAAAATCCCAGCTCATGCGTTATAACTACTTCTGTGTACCTGCTTAAAAGTTGAATTTACGGCTTATGCAACCTCTAGCTCATTTCTTACTCGATAGATGATAGATAAAGAACACAAAAATGGCCGATTTTAGTACAAATGCACTTACCATCTCGATGCCAAGCGCCTTGAGATCACTTTCAGTCATGTGACGTAGGATGCCATGTCATCCTGCAAAACGACAATTGTCAACCTAATCTCTTAATTGTTCATTCTCTCGATCAGCAAACAAAAGCATATATATGTTTGCGTTGGTATTCTTAAAGCATGCAAATACCAATTCTGTTTTGAATATGAAGTAGCAAGGGAAGTCTTTCTTTAATCCAAAATTATTCCGGTCTGCTCATAGACTGCTTTTTTGTTTCTCACAAAGAAATCCAATATGCATTTTGGATACATGGATTTCAGAATTGATGGATAATACTTGATTATTATACTGTACATTTTTCAAAAATAAATATATGATCAAGATAATCACGCTTAGAGCGACAACATGACCTGGAACAAGAAAATAATATGTTATTGTTTTTTTCTTACCTTACAAGGTAAAAGTGCTCTAAAGTAGAATGAAAAGAAATTTCCGTAACACAAAGTACACCTATTCAAATTAGCAGATTTTACCTTATGCTATTAGATCATATCTTGATTGAAATTCTAGTAGAAGTAGTTTGTTCGTACTCCTTGACGGTCTTTAGTAGATTGTCCCTGAGCTTGGACATGAATACGTTATTCCTCTTGTGTAGAGTTTCCCTCATTGCCTTAGTCAATTCGTCCATCTAGCTGCATCGCCAACTTGACGAAGTCGACCACTTCATCCAAGACGAGCTCATACCCGTCGCTAACCGCCACCATCATTTGACTCGAATGGTAACCAAGATTTTCGTATGTTCTTATCTTCTCATGCCTCGTGCTCCGAGAAATTGCTCATGTTATCGCCATCTCTAGTCAGAAAACAAATTAAGCAAGTACTGCTTGTAGACTGTTCCTTCGAGCTAAGTCTGGACATTGGACAGTGTGAAAAAGGGCATGTTATTATAGGGAATATTGTGTACTAAGGAAGATGTGCAAGTAGTAAGTATACATGAACCACATTATCTATTTTGTTTCTAAGAAGAGAATTTTGGATCACTTTAGCATTTACCTGACTGCCAGTGTCGACCGAAGCTTGTAAGATGCTAGGTTATTTATCATGTTGGGAACAACTACTTTGGAAATTGTCATCATCCTTTGCCCAATTTGTATTTCCTAAAAATACTATATTCGTGTTGAATGGCAGGACACTTGTCAAACAACTTCTTATTTAAGGTATGTTAAGTAACCTATGATGTAATATTCCGTGAAAATTAATTGAGCATAATGGAAGCCCAATTACTTTCCAGTTAAAAAATACCTTTTTATTCCGGCATCCAGTGCCTCCAAAACCGCTTCAGATAAAACATACCCATTCCCTATGACCCTGAGCACCGCACTTCTCAGCCTGTATTTGAATGACTCCTCTATGGCCAAGACATGCAATGCCAAAATAACATTCCACGATGCAACAAAGGTAAAACATGCTGCCAATATAAAGATATTTCATTGCAAGGTAGTAACACACGCATATTGCTGGCAGACACTAGAGGAAAACGGCCAGACGCCGACGGCAAAGATATGCCGACGGCTTTTAGTCGGGGCCATCGGCATACAAGATGATGTGCCGACGGCCAAAATGAAACCGTCGGCGCACTTTGGCCGTCGGAATATAGCTGATATGCCTACGGCTTTTTTGGTTCGGTCGTCGGCATAGCTTTGGCCGTTGTCATATTACATACATGCCAACGGTTTATATGCCAACGACTTTTCTGCATTGTCGACGGCATACCTTTGGCCGTCGGCTTACCTAGCTGCCAGCGTGGTCAGGATGGACCCACCAAAAGCTATGCTTACGGCCTTTTGGTTTAGCCGTCGGTATAGTTTATGTCGTCGGCGTGTAACATATATGCCTACGGCCTTTCTGCGTGGCGGTCGGCCTACCTTTGGCCGTCGGCTTACCTACCTGCCAGCATGGCAAGGATGAGCGCACCAAATGATATGCCTACGGCCTTTTGGCTCGGTCGTTGGCATAGTTCATGTCATCGACATATAACATATATGTCGACGACTCGTCGGCTTACCTAGCTGCAAGCGTGGCAAGGATGGGCCCCACAAAAGCTATGCTTATGGCCTTTTGGCTCGGCTGTCGGCTTACCCAACTATCAGTGCTGCCAGCTTGGTCCCACCAATAGGGCCGTCGGCATAAGTATTTTTCTCCAATTTCTCCAGGTGTGCTTTGTTTTCGTCCATCGGGCAACATTTTCGTAAGACTATATCACATTATATGACAGTAAAATGGGATTTAGGATAAAATAACAGGAGAAAGCAAATATTTCCACTTGTATACCCCCTCTGACGCCGCTTAGGGTGATAGAACAATAGGTTTGACTAGTACTTACAATGAACCGTCGCGTATTTAAGTCGTCTGCAAAGGATTCAGCGCACCGCCCCTTGGGAAGGGAGCTTCGAGGCGGCCAGCCACGGCACATAGGCCGGACTGGCTTAGCCAATGGCACGGGCCCTTGGGGGAGCAAGCGCCCCTAACATGGGTCAGGGAGGGCGGAGGGCGCAGGCGTCGCTTCCTAGCTTGGATTCTGACTTAGAGGCGTTCAATCATAATCCGGCACACGGTAGCTTCGCGCCACTGCCTTTTCAACCAAGCGAGATAACCAATTGTGTGAATCAACGGTTCCTTTCGTACTAGGTTGAATTACTATCGCGACACTGTCATAAGTAGGGTAAAACTAACCTGTCTCACGACGGTCTAAACCCAGCTCACGTTCCCTATTGGTGGGTGAACAATCCAACACTTGGTGAATTCTGCTTCACAATGATAGGAAGAGACGACATCGAAGGATGAAAAAGCAACATCGCTATGAACGCTTGGCTGCCACAAGCCGGTTATCCCTATGGTAACTTTTCTGACACCTCTAGCTTCAAATTCCGAAGATCTAAAGGATCGATAGGCCACGCTTTCACAGTTTGTATTCGTAGTGGAAATCAGAATCAAACAAGTTTTTAACCTTTTGTTCCACAAGATATTTATGTTCTCGTTGAGATCATCTTAGAACACTTGCGTTATCTTTTAACAGATGTGCCGCCCAGCAAAACTCCCCACCTGACAAAGTCTTCCGCCTGGATCGGCCCGGTAAAACCGGGCCTTGGAGCCAAAAGGAGGGGACTTGCCCTGCTTCCGACCCACAGAATAAGTAAAATAACATTAAAATTAGTTGTTGAGCACTAACTTACTGTAGTTCTACCATTTTTTCAAGAAGGAGCTTCATAAATTTCTGCAGATGAAATGCTAAAAGAGTTCCAGTCACGGACCATATATTTGGGCAAGCTACCACAACAACAGATGAATGCTTAATGTATGTAAAGTATTCACCTCCACATGTTCTGTGAGAGCACATTCTCTGTTTTGTTTCTTGTTGTATGATATTCCACTAGTAGTCCTGAGTTAGATAAAACCTGTTGGTTTAGTTTGATAAAATTCATGGGTTTATGTTGAAATTGGGTACTGGAACTCTACCAGGCGTTTTACTTCCATATTGCAGCTTGTATTCACGTTGTTGATCTTGATGCACTATACAATTCACATATTTATCCATATTTTGGTTTCTTGGTGCCTTGATGTCTCCACTAGTAGTCCAGAGTTAAATGAATTGCCTACATTTTTTACCTATGCGTATTTTTCAATGAAAATAGTATTGGTAATTAATTAGAGTCTTACATCTTTGTTGCATCATCGGTGCAAAATGCAAGAGGATGAAGCATCTAAGTTCTCCTGGACTGATCCGTTTTGTTGTGCGCAGTTGGAATGAAGCAACGCTCTGCCTGGTGCTGGTTGGGAAGGGCTTTGCATGTTTTTCTTGTGTAAACTGTGTGGAAGAATGTACTGTTTTGTGAGTGTTGTCTGAAATGAGATAATTGCGATGGCACTAAAATGAATTTTTTTGCTTCATTTCTGCTGGTTGAAATGAGAGATTTGTAATAGCAGTGACATGAAATATTTTGTGTTTATCTTGTATAATATTATTGGATTTTCAAATTGTATGCCTGGAAGTTTGTATTCTGAAAACAACAAAATGCCACAGCCCAAACTATAATGGTGTTAAAGTGGGCAGCCATGAACAGTAATGGACCATAAAAGGCCCAATCTAAAGTTATACGTAAAAGGACAAAATCGAAAATTACCTGGATCTTTAGGAGAGAAGGCCCAAAATATATTGGTTTAGAATCAGTCCCACGGGCTTTTTCGCCCAAAAGTCAGATAGAAAAAAAATTAAATGGGCTAAATAGTTGGGCTTGGCCTGTGTAGAGGAGCACTATGTACTGGGCTGATTCTGATATATGACTTTCTTATTTGGTCATGATATTGCCACGTAGGATTGACCATGTAGGATCTGACGTGGCTATGGCAAGACATGCCATGACCAAAAAAACCGATTGGTCATGTAGAGCTATATGACCATCCCATTAAAAGGGTCATTGACGATCGAATAAGACGCTCGGTATGTGACTTTCAATTTTTGGTCAAAAAGGAGTCATGAATGAAAGCATCTGACCTTTCGGTGACCAAAATTGAGGGTCATTTATCAACATATTTCTTATAGTGTTACCATAGACCTCGTAATGGGCTCCAGCTATCCTAAGGGAAACTTCAGAGGGAACCAGCTACTAGATGGTTCGATTAGTCTTTCGCCCCTATACCCAAGTCAGACGAACGATTTGCCTGTCAGTATCGCTTCGAGCCTTCACCAGAGTTTCCACTGGCTTCGCCCCGCTCAGGCATAGTTCACGATCTTTCGGGTCCCGACAGGCGTGCTCCAACTCAAACCCTTCAAAGAAGATCAGGGTCGGCCAGCGGTGCGGCCCGTGAGGGCCTCCCGCTTGTCAACTTCCTTGCGCATCCCAGGTTTTAGAACCCGTCGACTCGCATGCATGTCAGACTCCTTAGTCCGTGTTCCAAGACGGGTCAGATGGGGATCCCACAGGCCGTTGCAGCGCAGTGTCCCAAGGGACACGCCTTTCGGTGTGCGGGTACCGGCCGTGCCGACGGCGGCCACCGGGAGCACCTAAGGCCCCCAGGCTTTGGCCGTCGGCGCAGCCGACAACAGTCCACACCCCGAGCCGAGCGGCGGACCAGAAAAAGCCTTTCCGCATACGGCCGGGGCGCATTGCCAGCCCCCATCCGCTTCCCTGCCTGCAATTTCAAGCACTCTTTAACTCTCTTTTCAAAGTCATTTTCATCTTTCCCTCGTGGTACTTGTTCGCTATCGGTCTCTCGCCTGTATTTAGCCTTGGACGGAGTCTACCGCCTAATTTGGGCTACATTCCCAAACAACCCGACTCGTTGACAACGCCTCGTGATGCGACAGGTCCGGGCCAGAGGAGGCTCTCACCCTCCCAGGCGCCCCTTTCAAGGGGACTTGGGCTCGGTCCGTAACTGAGAACGCCTCTCCAGACTACAATTCGGACCGCACGGCCGCCCGGTTCTCAAGCTAGGCTGCTCCCGGTTCGCTCGCCGTTACTAGGGAAATCCTTGTAAGTTTCTTTTCCTCCGGTTATTTATACTAGTCGTCAATCCGTGCGCTTGCACGGGCTAGAAAAATAATATTCTATCTGTTCGCAATAAAAATTCTGACCTCCAATTATAGAAAAAAGCGAGTAGTAAATTTTGATTAAAATTGTAATTACTCTTACACCCATTATGTTTTTTATTGTATTTTAGCCTAGTGCCATTAGTGATAAATGTTGGGGAATATATAAAATAGTGCTCTAATATATAGCTCATCTGGTAAAGGTTGAATGAATATACTTAGCTAATAACTATAGAGTTAACTGTATGTACTCAATATATGTTTTGTTATATTTTATAAGGCACATATGTTATTATTGACTTACACATCCTCCATGAAAATTGTTCTGTCAATACCATGTTCTAGATTAATTAGTTTAGACATACTCCATGAAAATTGTTTTGTTGGTGCCATGTGAGTATCTTTTTACCCGGAGTAAGGTGAGCATTATTGTGGAAACGGATCCAGCTAGCCTTGCGATATAGGAGCTGCCATTTTGTCATCTTCATGTCTTAACACGCCTTACAAAACTAATTCGTTAGGTAAGAAAATAAAGTTATATATTAACAGAATACACATATTATTTTCAGTGTATAATCTAATTAATTTATAGATATTATTAGCATGGGTTGAAACTTCTACTTTATTACTATCCAGAATAAGAAATATTCAAGAACTTGAAGAGTAGTAATTATTATTTGATTTACTAACAAAGAAGATTATTACTTCTCTATTCAATGTAGATGTACAACAATCTGAAACCATAAGCATTTATTTGATTATTTTCAACCATTTTTCTAATACAAGTTTTTGCACCAAAGCAAAATATCTGCTTTTATAGAATTTTCTGGTATTCTATTTTTGACTGTGTTCAGGTATTATCAAGAAAACCCTTTAATGAACCCGACCAACTCTTAGCTGCCGAATTAAACACGGTAGGAGTGCTTAGATAATCATTGGTTTTTTAGGCAATTATTTTTTTATCAAGTAATTGCCTATCTAAGCGTCTGCCGTTGCATATGCCCTAGTACGTTTGGCGACTGCTGAGTTGTCACCAGCAATATCTTCTGGCGACCTACCTTATTCCATACGCTGACGGTAAAATGAAGGTATGCCGATGGCATTTGCCGTCGGCAGAGCAACTTTCAAGGAGTTTTTTCACTAGTGGTTTCTGCTCCATTTCAACATTTTAAAATATGAATTTTGACAGTTCTATTTCAACATTCTCAACAGAACAATAACATTGGACAATGCACACATATAGTCCACTAACATGACAAAGTAACAAGTTTCAAAGACTAACAAGTTTCAAACACATTGGACAAGTTGCATGTCACAAAACGACATGTTCTTTACAAGTCTAGCTAGAACCCCGACAACACCAAGTGCACGGCGACGACACCAAGTCCACCACCGTGAGCATGCATCATCATCAAGACTATAACAAGGACAAGGAGAAATTTAGCACCGGTCAAATACTATGTTTAGCAATGGAAATTTTCTAAGTCCAACTTCCGATGCATGTATATATGAATTCACCGTATGAAGCTTTTGAGGTACGGAACTACAAGGATCTAAACAGCTATTTTTTCATCTAAAACAGGATAATTCTAGACTCTATGAAGTATACATTAGCTGTCTATCCTTCAATTCTCTTTGTTAATAGTGTTTGTTTATTGATAAAATTTCCACTTGTTCCGAGGGGGATCAAGATTTAATCATAAAAGATGTTCCCGAGAAACACCCGAGGCCACCTTCATCGTCATCCCGAGATCGGAAGGGTTCTCGAGCTCTCCCTGGCACCCTGTAGGGAGGGAAATTCATCACCGGAGGGGTCTACACCACCATACCCTCTTCTGAAGTGATGCGTGAGTAGTTCATCCCTGGACTACGGGTCCATAGCAGTAGCTAGATGGTTGTGTCCTCCACTCTATGCCTCATGTTTAGATCTCGCGAGCTGCCTCATAGGATCGAGATCATCTTTATGTAATGCTACATGTTGTGTTTGTTGGGATCCGATGAATGATGAATTTTCTGTCTTCTTATTATCAATCTATCATGTTATGTTCATGCATGTGTTATTTATGATATTGCATGCTCTCCGTTATTAGTAGATGCTCTGGCCAAGTAGATGCTAGTAACTCCAAGAGGGAGTATTTATGCTCGAGAGTGGGTTCATGCCTCCTTTGCATCTGTGCTCGAGTGACAGAAACGTGACGGATGGACGATGTGCTGTTGCCATTAAGTAGAAAACAACAATACTTTGTATAAGGATGATTCTATTGTTTAATTACACACTTTTCTTACTGCGATTATCTGTTGCTTGCAACTTAATACCCAAAGTTTGCTCTGATGACACTCCGAGGGTGGATTATTAGTCATTGATGTGGTTGGATGACGGTCTATCTATCTTGTTATAATTCCCGCATTAATCACATAGTAATTTTTATGTCTTGCATATGCACTACGGTACAACCTTCATTTCTGTCAATTGCCCATCTATAATTTCTTCGCCACACATGTTATTTATCTTTCACGGAGATACACCACTAGTGAACTTTAGACCCCGGTCCAGTTTCCTCATACTGATAATAAACACACTACTTCCACTGATTTCACACTTCTGCTACTATTCTCATACTTTTTTCCACACCATATGTTTAACCTCTTTGTTTTCAGCAAAATCGGTGGGATTGACAACATCACTGCTTCGTTGGGGCAAACTGATTTAATTGTGTTGTGTAGGTTCCACGTTGCTGATGAACCGGTAGTACACCCAGCCATCTCAGACGCATCAACTTCTGAAGTTACTCCTTCCTCCTACTGGTCAATTCAACCTTGGTTTCTTTCTGAGTGAAACTTGCCGCTGCACTCTTCAGACGTTCCTCTTGGCGTCTCCCAACAAACGTGTGATCACACGCATCAAGCACTTTTCTCGCGCCGTTGCCGGGGAGGAAGAGAATTTCCGCAAGGGGAGTCTCTCACTTCCAATATCTTTACTTTGTTTTAGCTTTGTTAGTTTATTTTATTTTGTCTTGTTTATTTCCCTATATAAGAAAAACAAAAAAATTAGTTCTTATTCTAGTTGTAGTTTTTTTATCCCGTTTTTAATCTTGCTAAAATGAATACTCCTGAGAACACTAAGTTGTGTGAATTTACTAGCACCAACAACAATTATTTCATTAGCACACCTATTGCTCCACCTGTTGATTTTTATGAGATTAAACCTGCACTATTAAATCTTGTTAGGAGAGAGCAATTTTCTAGTGTTAGTACTGATGATGTTGCTGCCCATCTTAATAATTTTGTTGAACTCACTACTAGGAAAACAACTATAGGAGAAATCCTAGCACTGGCGCACCACATGCTCGGTGCGTCACGCCTAAGTAGCCGTGGAGCACCACACACTAGTGGGCCTTGGTGCGCCACGCCTAAGGGCATAGCCATGACGCACCAACCACATGGTGCGCCACGGGTATAGGTGGGGGTTGGGCGGCCGGGGGGCTGGGTGGGAAAATGTAGGCGTGGCACACCACATGTTTGGTGCGCCACGGGTATTGCAGATAGGCGTGGCGCACCAAACATGTGGTGCGCCACGGCTGTGGCTTCAACCAAAATTTTTCCTCCACACCCCCCCGGACCTCCTTTCTAGTTTTGTCATGGAAGAGTTCCAAGTCTAAATATCATTAAAAAAAAAATTCCTTATAGATGCACAAGAGTTTAAGGTATACTTTTTAATCAAATTTTGAAACATGAATTTCGACTTTCTAAGCAAAAGTTCGTTAAAAAAAGTAAAATAGGCATAACTTTTGCGTACGTTGTCGGAATTTAAAGTTTAATATGTCGGGCTCTGAGCCTTTTTTAGATTCTCTAAATTTTAAAAGGAAAAAAGGTATTTCAAACAGAAGATATTTTCCTACAAAATCAAATAAATTGGAAAAAAAATAGGCGTCACACACCACATGTTTGGTGTGGCACGGCTAAGTCTGGGCAGGATTTTCAAAATTCGAACCCGGGAGAGAGCACCCAGGGGCATTAGTCCCGGTTGTTTTGGGGGCATTCGTCCCGGTTCCTAGCAAGAACCTTGTCGTGCCATTGGTCCCACTTCTTGCTAGGAACCGGGACGAATGCCCCGCTTCCCAGCCCCCCTCCCGCCTTTCCCATCTCATTTATTCTTCGTCCTTCCTTCTCCTTCCTCCACTCTCCAATATATCTTCCTTCTCTCTTCTCCTTCTCCCTTTCTCCTCCTACCACCACCACCACCACCACCTCCTCCACCTCACATGCACTCCGGCGATCACCTCATCGTGTCCACCCCGGCGACCACCTCCTCGTGGGCACTCCGGTGGACACCGCCTCGTGTCCACTGCGGCGACCACCACCTCTACTTCGGCGGCCACCTCCACTCCTGTAGCAATCTCCTCTCCGACGGCTCCTCTCTGATGATTCCTCTCCGGCGACCTCCTCTCTAGCAGCCAGCTTCACTACCGCAGGGACCTCCTCTCCGGCGGACACCTCCACTACCGCGGCCACCTCCTCTCCGGCGGCCACCTCCACTCCGGCGACCACCCTCCACTCCCGCAGTCAACCTCCACTCCGACCTCCTCTCTGTTTTGGTTTTTCAAATTTCAAATTTTTTGGCGGCCACATCCAGATCTGGATCTGTCCCACCTTATTTTTTTTTAATTTCAAAATCGATAGCCGTGACACAACAAGCATGTGGTGCGCCATGGGTAAACGAGAAAGCCGTGACGCACAATAATGTGGTGCGCCACAGCTATTTTTGATAGGTGCGGCGTGATAGTCGTGCCACACCATGGTGTGCCACGGCTATGCATTTTTGGTGCGCCACACATTACCTTTTTCCTAGTAGTGTACACGCCATCAAGCTCTTTTTCTGGCGCGATTGATGGGGGAGGAAGATGATTTCTGCAAGGAGAGTCTCTCACCTCCAATCTTTTTTACTTTGTTACTGTTTTTCTTAGCTTATTTAATTTTGTCTTGTTTGCTTTTTTATATCAAAAACAAAAAAAATTAGTTCCTATTATGCTTGTTATTTTTATTTTCCTATTAAAATGAGTATTCCGAAAACTGAGGTTTGTTATTTTAGGCAACAAGGGGGAGAAATTTTGAAAGATGCTTGGTATAGAATAAGTGATTCTCATCATAGATGTCCTGAAAAATATTCTACCAGTATCCTTCTTAGGAATTTTATGTTGGTATTACTAGCTGGTATAGATATGTTCTAGATAATCTTAAAGTGGTAATTTTCTGGAAACTCCTACTTTGAAAGCCTCTAATTTCATTGAAAACCACCTACTAAAGTCGTTAAAATTGAGATCACTTTAGAAGATGTTATAAAAAAGCTAAACTCTCTAGAGAAAAATTTGCCAAATTTTCTTGATAATGCTAGCAAAGTTAATGAATCAATAGTAAGTATAGATAAAAGAATCACTGTTTTAGAGGCTAGCAATACTCTTGATAATCAAAACCTCGGGATTGGGAAACTATATCTGGCTATGGAAACATTAAGTTCAACTTTTTCTTCTCTTAAATTTAAGAGGTGAAGCTTTTGCGGGAAAAGAACAAAAGTTTATGTATGTTCCCAAGGTGTCTAAACTAAAACCCCAATGATAAGTTAAAGGTTGATAAAAAAATAGTGAAATTAAGAGTAATTTACATGAACCAATTGTTACAAGCTGTGTTTTAGAGTAAATTATTAATTTGGATTCTTTATTTTTGTGTCTAGCTGAAAGGCGTTAAGGAAAATCATTCTTGGGAGATAACCCACAATTTTGTTTAGTTTTCTTTGAGTCGATGTGTTGTTTACTTCTGTAGAAACTCCTTTGTATCTTTACTTTTTTGAATTTTTGTGCCAAATAAAGTCTCTACTACAAAGTTGATGCTAGATTTGGATTTCTATTTACCGTTTAATTCGCCAAAAATTCCAAAAAAAATCAAAACATCCTAAACATTTTTGTCCGTGGTCCCTAGATATGTACACAAGTTTTCTTAGTACGGAGTTTTCTAATCTGAGCAACGTAAGTGACTCGAAAAAATTCGTCTTTCCAAACTGTTATGGTTTTAACAGATTCTGGCTTTTACTTTGCATTCTCTCTTTTACTATGTTGATTAGATTTCTTTGTTCCATCTGTGTCCTTAGCTAATGTTTAGAAAGTATTGGTAAAGGTTTTGTCCATGGAGAATATGTGATTTTTTTTTTATTATGCACTAACCCTTTAATGAGAATTACGTTGCTCCCTAATAGTGAGCAACGAATTTCACTATAAGGGTAGTGTACACACCCCTATTAACTAGAACGAACTCGAAATTTACGTTGCTCAAGACACCCGCTAATTTATCGTTGTCCGACTCGACAAAAATAATTTTATCCGAAGAAATTATTCTTTGTTATAGCCCTTAGAAATGTCTGCTAGAGATAATAGTTCAGGGTATTTCACAAGTCTCAAAGAACTTTGTCAACCACACTTCCTCAACCACTGCAATTCAGGATCGTATCCGTCAAATAAATGAAATATTGGGATATGGGAGTTGCCAAACTTTTCTTATTATAGCGACTGAAACCACGAACCATGTGTGTGGCGTCAAACATTCATGTGGCAATCACCGAAACAATAATAACATACATGATGTTGTGTTTTCTGTGGAAGGTGACTAATCAAATTTGGTTTTTCAGTGGAAAGTGACTAATACAAATTAAATAAATAACAAGAAAGGAATCATACTGCCCTATTCGCGGCTTCGGCGGTCGTTGTCCCTAGTCTAGAGTTGGAGTCGGCGGCTCCTCGATTAGGGCACGTACAATGGTGCTATCTTAGTGATGCCACGTTGGATGATTGCTGAGTTGGAGGAGAGAGAAACGGAAAAAAGAGCTTTTCCTTCTCTTAATTAAGAGATCGCTCTTAGTAACAATTGTTTCACCATTTTTTTAGCGAATCTGGAAAAAGCAAAGAGATAATCCATTATACACCATATTTTTTAGTCTTATCTAAAATCTCTACTATATAATAGCTCTTGGGTTTCTTCTTCGTCCGTCTTGTCCGTACGTTCGTACGTCGTACGTGGTATGCTCGCTCGTGGCTGGCTCGCGTGTTTGCTTGATCGCTGGGTGCTGGCCTGAATTGTTTTCCCGATCGATATCGATCAGGGTGCGGCCCTTCCTATGTAGCCTCGGACTGATTGCTCGGCGTGGGCCAGACCAGTAAAATCCGTTGAAGCCCACGTGACTTATAGTTAGTAAGGTGTACCCATGATAATAAGGGCTGCTAAAAAAAAAAATCAAAAGCTATAGACAATCGCTAAGAAAAAAAACTAGCGGAGGGTACATAGCAGCCTACTGCCTACGTGCACCGCTCATCCTGCGTGCAACCTTGGTTCGCTAGGTTTTTTTTGTTGAGAAAATCCTTGGTTAGCTAGGTGATCAAGTGAGTGAGTATAATGCTAGCACGGTTGGTTACAATATATGAGGAGCTTATTTCTATGCCGGCCGGCGGCCGGTCGTGCGCCGGTTTAACGATCGTCTGCGTTGTCGATCATGCCGTAGCCTCATCGACCCCATATGTGTCGCCACGCCGCACATCGTTCAAGTGGTGTGAACATGTTGTTGTACAAGGGCCGAAGACCACCTCTCGTTTCGCTGGGGCGTCGCCCGCTCCAAGTCGGGTAGGTACCCGGCGGACCCCGCCAGGAAGGCCCCCACCCAAGTCCATGGCTATCCCGACGACTCTCGCCGCACTATCGCGAAGTTCTCGCTGGTATAAATTTTCCTTGTCGACCCATTCGGCCACATCAAGATTTCTACAACTATCTCGGAGTGCCCCTCACCACATCTCTTGGAAACAAGGCGTTGCCCTTGGGGATACAATGGGCTGCTCGGGCCAACATCGACCATCCCAGGTCATCGACGTACTTCACCAGAGTACGGCAAGCACCACCGGACCATCCCGACGCTCGACGGAAGCCTATCAGTTGGCTTCTACTTCGACCCCGGCGTCGCCTGTCATCAAGCACAAACTGACTATTTCAAGCCTATCTCCACAACCACCCGATTACGCCGCACCCCTCGCCACTTTTCGGGAGTGTGGCATGACCACGACAACCTAGGCATAGGACACTTAATAATGCAATTGTCATTTACCCCGTAGCGAAGCACGGGCATTGTGCTAGTATTAAGATAAGACGTCTTATCAACCATTGTACATGCCCTTAGAACTAAGGTAGTAGCAATTGAGGATTAAGGAACGGTGTACTTCCAGTCGGGAAATAAATCATATTTTAATTGATGGTTAAAACAAATCATGTCTTAATCATCGTCTCAGAAAAAATAAACTCGACCGTACGGTACCACGGGCACGGTTCCAATCACGGTAAAAGAGCTCTTTATTTACAATAGAAAGGAAATCGAATCTCCTAACCCCCACATCATATACGTGCTCAAACCCTAGTCAATCTTGTCCATGGCGCTGCGAGGCTTGGTCGCGATGATGCGGACACAGACAGCAGCCTCGGGTTTCCGGCTTCCGCGAGTGTCGCCGGCGGCGAGCTCTCGGCCCTTCTTCACAGCCCGCTTCCAGGTTCGTCCGTCCCCACCTGCGCCTAATTGATTGGTGAATTCTGTTGCCTACGTGGCGGTATGTTCGTCTAATAATAAATCAACTATTCACGTAGCTTCGATTCTCCCACGTTAGCCTCGATTCTCCAGTTTTTCATGCAAAACTGTTTCCAATCCTCGACGAGAACATGCATGTGCGCGCCTCGCACAAGCAGATCATTAGACGGTTTATAATAAGAAAATCACACTTGGCAAACAATATGTTGTGTTTGACAGATAGATATAATTAACTAATGCCGAGTGCTACTCTGAAACTGTCACTCTGAATACTGTCAAGAACTCACTAGTGGTAAAGCAAGTCAAGAACCATGTTTTTAGATGATGTCAATTCTTACTAAATTAAATCCCTCTTGTGAAGCAGCAAAAGCATCTAGGTAGTTTATGGCTGAGTCTCTTTATGGCTTTATGCCAAGAATGGATACTGGAACTGCACGGACTCAAAAAGCTGCAATTTCCATAAAGCCATGAGAATGATCATGAAATTCATGATTGACCAATAACGCCCTTTTCCATTCATCACTTGGATACCATCTCATTATGCTATGATGGTTGACTAGACTACCAACCTCTTTTGGATTCAGATGTAACTTCCTATGCTACTGTATGAACAGTGGAACAGCAAGTTTGCAGTTTACGTTGTGATTTAACAAGTTCTTTAGCAGGATATTGATGTCTAATTTTACTTTCTATGCATGCTTGGTTTAAAGGGTAAGCAGAATGTGAGAAAAACTCTAGATCTTGAATCAGCTAGCACACAGGAGATAGTACGTGAGACGGAATTGCTAAGGAAAAGGGCCGACGAAGCTCTTGAACGTGTGTGGTAAGTCGTCTTAGTCTATATAACTGAGGCCTTAAGTATATATATGCAGTTTCCCTTTTGGAATTGTGGAATGCTGAATACTCCCGTACAATAATTTTAACTTCTGTGGTCCCGAGTATATATGATTTTTCATCTTTACTGAAGGGAATACAACGAAAAGATCATTCCAGGCGTTTTCCAAGATTTCATTTGGAAGGCGACGTTGATAATCGGTGTGGTTGCTACGACGCAAATTCTTGAGTGGGCGGTTTCTTCACGCCAGACTACAGTTGGACATTCGGAGTGAGTAGGTGCGCTCGCGGATTGTGCTCTCTGTTTATGCCCTCAGTGTCCGTCAAACTGTTTGAAGGATTAAGTACTACTGTATTAGTTAGTATTCAGCTTTGTTTGGCGAAATAGTTAGTATTCATATTCAATGTTTTAAATAGCGGGTTATAGAAAATAGCTCCGACCCTCAAAATGGGCTATAACCGGAAATTCTACATGCATTAATTCATTTAGCGCCAACATGCTCAAAAGATTATAGCCGAACTATAGCTGGGCTAGAGCCGGTTATTTAAAACTATGTTCAGATAATCAGATTACATGGCCGCACTAGTTTTGTAGTCCACCCTGCTTGTGATTTATGTAAGTTATCAGTAGGCGATGTCGATTTTTTTTGTCCAGGATGGAATTTCTGATGCTGTCGACTTCGAACATCTTTCAAGGATAAATCCTGTGAGATGCCTCTAATTTCTACAAGAATAGGCTGACGGCCCATACAAATCCTTTCAGCCTGCAACACTACTCTGAAGATTAGCCACTACACAATACAAACACGTCACAAAATCAAACAACAAATCCGTGTCTCGAACAACTCCGGACACCTCGAAAGACCAACACCTTCAACTGAACTTCACTTGTGAACGCGCCATCCATCCCGGAGCAGCGACAATCAATAGATTGACACCACACCGGACCAATGTGATCCTCGAAGTCAGTCTCCAAAGTGATGCACACGGCAGAGGGTCGACAACAAAGATGCTGCCATGCCAATTGAAACTCAAATCTTGGCTTTCACCTGGAGACGGCAACCAGAATGTGCAAGGGAGGTGTCGCCATTCCTCGGTGACGCCTCCATGAAGGGGAATATGACACCCGCAAACGCCGTAGTCATCTGCAGCGAAAGGAGCTGGATTTTCATCTGGAGTGCGGTGCACGTGAAATCCGGATCCACGCCCCCCCCCCCCCGGTCCCGGAACGGCACCACCTTGGTGCCAGGCAGTCACATCATCCAGGTGCCGCCACACATCCCATAGCCGTCGTCCTAGATTCACCGGCCCGCCAACACCTAGGAAGTGCTGGACAGCCCTAGACCCGTCCGCAAGAACTGAACGGGTAGTACCAGCGGTTGGATGGGTTCTGGCCTCCATCGTTGTTGGGAGCTCGGGGTACTACGCAGAGGAATCCCGCAAGAGCTCTCCGCCACCCTAGCTAGAAAGGATGCCCCCCACCCGGGGGGGAAGACCCCTGCCGCCGCTGGCACCACCGGAGCTTTGCCACCGTTCTCCCTGGCGGCGGAGAGTTGAGGGGAAGAGGTGAGTACCGTCTGTGCCCCCCCCCCCCCACCCCTAAGCGTGTCTGGCGATCAAGTAGACCACACTTTTTTCCTTATTTCAAGTTTGAATTCTTGAATTAATAGGATACATATCCATTTCTTGATTATTAATAGGGATTTTGTGATACTCGCCCCGTTCACGTGGTGATTATATTGCATGAGGTGTCAAATTCTTGTTTCTTGGCCAGCCATTGTTTGGGAGGAAAAGTGAGCCAATTGATCGAGTTACGGTCTTAATCATGGCCAACTCCATGCAATTTAATTTCATTTTTCGCACCGTGAGAATAAACATTGCATAGCCAAGAGTGAACCTTTAAAGTTAGGATGACATCATGATTGCGCTATATCCTCCAATCTTCTAAGTTAGACCGTGAACACTAATTCATTTTTAGAACAAAGAGATTTTGTTTGGCTTATCCATTAATTAAGAATAAAGTACCAGTTTATTTATGGAAAACCCAGCAAAAAACCATACAAAAAACACGAACATCACAGACCACGCCACTGCAGCCCTAGAACAAGAACCTAGTACCTCTAGGGAGCTGCACCAACGCCGGCAGCTCCACCACCTATGACAAGACAGTGAAGCTTCAAATCTGAAGAAGAATTAGGAAGCAAAACCAGGAAAGGTTGGCACCAAGGAAGATTGTCGAATGGAACACCTATCGCCTGTCATCATACACCACTTGAATCCATCATTAGCATCTTCAACTTGACATCAACAAACAAACCGAGGCAAACCAACGAAGACACAGGTGAAGAGCCGACTAACTCAACCGAATTCATGCCTCCAATATTTCTCATATTCTCCATCGTTGCCACAAAATTCTTGACTACCACGATAGCCCCGACGGCCTCATAGCCCGCTCCACCACCTGACGGAACCACTGGTCCCTCCAGCTAGTCATCACACCAATAACAATGCTCCCAAGGGGGGAGCATGACATAGAACGCCATAATTGTGCGATCTCAACAAGATATAGGGTTTCCCTGGAGTGGCCCGTGCGGAAAGCGAGCACCAAATCTCGACGTCATCTCCAAGAAGAGGAACGACACAGGGAGCTGCCCGCCACAACAAACTGCTCGAGCAGAGCTGCCTTGCCCCCGGTCACGACGAGACCGACCAATCGACCAAGCATACACCTCAGTTTCCGAAACAGACGGCCTCGCACCTATCTTGACACTTCCCCCGAGACCCCGAGGTTACACCACACCTGACCACCGACCCAGTCATGAGATGCACACGGAGGCACATCTCGATCTCCAGCTTCTGATCCCAACTTGAATCTCCCATGGAACCTTTACGCCCACAGACCTCCTAGGCTACAGGCACCGACTAAAATTGCCACGCCCACGGCCAGACCGCCACAAACGCATGCCCTTGCAAGAGCTGCCGAATCCGGATGATCATACTATTTCCTTGATCCCCGGCCTCAACCCGCAGCCACCATGCAACCACTGCGACAAGGAGCCGGTTGCCCACCTCACTCAACCTCCATTGCACCACAGGGTCGCCGCCCTATCCTGCCTGCGCCTCCTGATAGTCGTCCAGCTCGTCCCGGACGAAATTGATGGGCGCCGACACCACTATGAGAGAGGACCTCCCCCAAAACCTTTTTGGACAGGGGTATGTTGGTGTACGTAACAGAATTTAAAATATTCCGTCCTATGTAACACACATGATCTACTATGCATGTAAATGCGTGGATAGATATGATTCATTACCAACATTAAGCACGAAAGTAGTGTCGATGACGATGTTGGTGATTCCTGATGAACAGTCCCACGGCTAAGCCTAGCGGTGGGACTGTTGCCGATTCCCCGCATCCCACCTTCTGGATCCAACCGAGTGAGCGTATCTCGTGTTACCCCTCTTAGAGTCCACATACATATGTCTGTCAAAATCTACAACGCTTCACTGTCTAGGACTAGGCACCATAGGTCCACAATTGGGGTGGAGACATCCCAAGACATGGGAAAGAGAGGGAGAGAGATTAGAGCTAGGTCTAATCGAGAGATGATCATCACCTTCCAATCAGAATAAGCCCAAACCAATTAGATGGTCTTTAATCATAAGTTCTAATACAATTAGCAGCATTTTAATTAGAGGATCTAATCCAATTATAGATGTTCTAATAAGAGACTCTAATTCATTAGAGATTCTCTAATTAGAGTCTTTAATGCTGAGAGGGAGAGAGAGAAAAGCCCGAAGGCTAATTGTGTTCAGCAAAGAGAAGAGGGGGTGGGATTTCATAGTTGGACAAAGGGGAGGCCTTCCAAAGGAGGAGAGGTCAGTTTTTCGTCTCCCTATTTTGGCCGCCCCCTCCCTTTTTCCTTTTCTTTTCCACTTTTTCCTCCTCATTTATTCATGAAATAAACTAGGAAAAATCACAGGGGATGGGGGATGCACATTGTGAGACCATGAGCCCCACGTGGCAGCAACTAAACTTAGAGTTTGCCCATAAGAGGAAAGTTGTCCCTCTCCGGCATTCCCCCCTTATATGGAAAGTCCCCTGGAACTCTTCCAGAACCCCCATGAGGCCTATAGATAAAATTATCAACCTGATATAACAATGTCATAAATATATTATAACATCTGCTCGACATCTCATGCCCCTCTGTAATTGCTCCATAAAGAATGCAACTTATTTCTCTCTCATAATAACTTCTATGAAACGACTACGATATACACTAGACTTGTTTCTGTGATAAGTAACGACATCGACCATTACTTATTGAGGACAAACATATTTCTAATATTCATGGACATAACATGTCCTCCGTAATATCTCTTGAATGTTGATTCTATCACGTCGGAATTACCTGAATGATACCCTACTCTCCCCTGGACCATCCAATGCAAACAACAAACTTTAACGCCTCAAGTGTGTGACCCCTACAGATTCAATAACTAGTTGACATGATTGGAAAACCATTTTGCTAATCAGTAATCAATATGTGCACCGTCGATGTCCATATTGACTCCTACACGTTATACGAAGGAAATCTGCTGAACATGTTGGTTGTTAAGTAAGTTCCTATTAGTTTGTGATACCAATCAATGCCTAAGGATGAGATAAATGATAATACCGTGATTAAACTCTTTCATAACCTTATGAACGTGCAATGATGTCGCTTAGAGGGGGGTGAATATATGATTAAAACTTTTCTGGTTAAGGCTTGCTAAATGCGGCAATAAACTAGGTGTTTAAATTTAGAAGCACACAACCTAAATATTCTAGCGTCAACTAGGTGCACCAACAACTTATGATAAGCAAGAAAAGTAACAAGATAATAGAAAGATATATAACTTCAAGCTCGAAGGCTATCACAATGTATATTGCATAAGTAAATAAGCTCGGGTATAGAAATAACCGAGGCACACGGAGACGATGATGTATTCCCGAGTTCCTCCCACAAGGGGAGTACGTCTCGTTGGAGGGGTGTGAGCTCGCCACAAAGGCCTCACCCTATTCTCCGATGAACCTCGCCATAGAGGCCTTACCCTATTCTCCGATGAACCTCGCCACAAAGGCCTAGTTGACGTTCCACTATTGGCAACCTTCGTTCGAGGCACACATCCACAACTTAATTGGAGGCTCTCGATGTCACCACAATCTTGGGGCACACATCCACAACTCAGTTGGAGGCTCCCAAGAAGACCACAAGTCGTTTAAGGTCGAAGACCCAAGAGTAACAAGCTCACGAACTTTCACTTCCACGAATCCTCGTGGAGAGGCCAAACCGATGGAAATGGCAAGAGCACAAGTGCTCAAATCCTCCACTCTCAAATTCCAACAAAGCGACAAATGCTTATGGGGGGATAAGAGAGGAAGAACAATGGAGGAGAAACACCAAGGACTCCAAGATCTAGATTTACTAAGTTCTCCTCACAAAGAGGAGAGATGGATTGGTGGAAATGTGGATCTAGATCTCCTCTAACTTCTTCCTCAAAGATATGCAATGGTGGAGAGAGGAATTGAGGGAGGGGCAAGCTTTCCAAAGTCAACAATGGTGGAGAGAGGGAGAGGAAAAATGGGTTGGGAAAGACTTGGGGACTTTGGGGGAGAAATCCCCTTAAATAGATGCTTAAAAACTAGCCGTTTTTAGCCCAGAAACGACCAAGTCGGAATAATTCCGGACACCCGGAATATTCCGTGGCATTCCGGATGCTAACAGAGGTTTTCGCGGCCAAGTTGGAATAATTTCGGATTGCACCAGAGTGACTGAACACAGATACGAGAAATGCTATAACGTTTGCATACAGACTCCGTTTTCGATGTTCTTGGGCTCGTTGAAATCGTAACGATGAGAAACTACAAGAACATGCAAATAAACATCATTGTAAAGAAATGGAAGATAAAACCAAATGGGTAAAGGTTTTGACCTCTCAAATAGGAACAACCGGTAAAACCTCCAACACGAAAATACACATAACTTTTGCGAATGAACTCCGAATTAGGTGAAACGAATTGGGTTGGAAAGGTAATAACAAGGACTATCCAAAAAAAGGAATGGAGAAGTTACCACAGATGGAAGGTGTTAAAATATTCTCAAAGCTGAACCGGATATTTTCACCACGGAAAACGCAACAAGTTTTTCTTAGAAAAATTGTTTTCAATAAACCTTGGCTTGCAATGAAGATCACGAGAAGCACCAAAACCCCATGTTGATAAAAGCCAATTAAGAACAAATAAATATGATATGCAAGTATGCAAAAGTTTGAGCTCTCCGCAACAATTCGATCATGTTAGTCACTCGAGAGCCCCTCTTGATAGTACGACTATCTATCCTATAACCCGGGCTCCCAAAGACATGACACCGGTAAAATATAAAACCTATCAAGATAATACCTTTGCCTTGAAAATTCCACTTGAGCTAGATGATGATGATCTTGACTCTCTCAAGATGGATCCTCTTTCTCGATCGTGCTTGCTAGCACATGCTCCGCTTGATGAAGACTTGCAAGTTGATCCCCCATACACCATTATAGGAGAGGCTAGCTCCCCCATACACCATTATGGGAGAGACCCTTGTCGGAAAATCTTCACGAGGCCACAATATCCAAATGGGTTGCAAACATCAGTTATATGATTTCTTCTAGATGCTTCACTTGAGATTCCACATCAAGCTTGATGACGAACACCGCTTGACAAAAACATAGACCATGGGAAATTTGGAATCTTTCTTTAGATTCATGCCCATGGAAAGATACCTAACCACGCATAGAAATACCACACACACACATCATGGGTTAGTTCACAAAGCTATATGGTCAAATGCTTACCGTACCACGACATACACAATCCCACTTGGTACATCTTGTAGCTTTGTGTGTTTGTAACTTGCTTGATCAACCTTGTATCTTTGCTTCTCACGTAAAATGATGATGTCTTGAAGATAATAATGAAAGATCACCTAATACTTTTCTTCAAGACACACTAGCAATAATGTCAACTCAAACCATGGCCATTCTTCATATAAATCCTTGAATATAACAATGGCCATTAAGGAACCTAATAGAGTTCAACGCATGAACTCCATTATTTCCTATGGACAAGATCTACAAGGATAACTCAATGCAAACATTAGTCCATAAGGATTGTCATTAATTGCCGAAACCACATATGGGGGCACCATGCGCTTTCAATCTGTCCCATTTTGGTAATTGATGACAATCCTTTTATATGATGAATTAAGCAACCATGCAAAACACAGAGCAAGGATGCAATAGCAGGGAAGGAAAATGCTTAAGAACAAAACTAAAGCATAAAACTAAATTCCCTTAAACCCTCTAAACTTCTCCCCAATTGGCATCCATTGCCGAATTGGAAAAAAAGATTAGAAGGTCAATATAATAAGAGCTTCCCCATAGTGTATGCATTCCTCATGATATGAGTGAAATCAAGATCATATATCCAACTAAGAATATATGGAGGGAGATCAAACTATATAGAGGATACAAAGATTTCCAAAGAAAATAGAATTAAAGGATACATTCACAAATAAGAAACCAACCAAAGGATCCTAAAAACGATGGACCAAAAACAATATTATGAAAAAGATCAACCAAGTGTTCTAGAAAATCAAGAGGGAGCTCCCCAAGGTACATGGACAATGTTAGATTTGAGTTATTATATAATGTGCACAACATAGAATCATCACTCCCTTCTAGATAATTTTGAACAAAATAAGAGCAAGAGAATAGATGGGAAATGAAGCAAAGCAACTTGCAATCAAACAAGAGTTGATCAATTAAGATCAAAGATTGACAAATAAAAGACTTACTCGACCGAAGGAGATGAGTGTGACAAGGAAACACATTTTTAGGAGACTAATAGGATGAGAAAAGCGTCATCATAGTCTTTCAATATAGGAGGCACATAGTGCAGATGATGTCTTTTCCCATACACACAAACCAACGAGTTAAAACACATAGGTACACAAGCTTATTAAGATGCAAAAGGAATATCAAATGAAAAGCAAAGTTTGTGCCTTTTAGAAACGACCAACGGAAATAAAGCAATAAAAGGTGGTCACTCAAGAGGTAGACTACCAATAATAGATGTAACTATTCTCGTGTGTATAAGTTTCTAAGTGGACACCAATCACAAAGATATATATCCATAGAGAAACATGCACAGACAAAATAGGTACAAAGATGAAGAACATGATACCCAAGATAAGTTCATAAATATACCAATAAGATTTTTGCTTGAAAGCAAAGCTCTAAGCTTAGTTTAATCTTAAGGGGATATAGATGAACAATTAATAAACTCATCAAAGAATCACAAATATCACAAGGGAAAAGTGATAGCTGGAATGATTCGACAAAGGTAACGCATATCACAAAAGATTCAAATGGTTTTTGACAATTCATCAATATTGCATATGAGAGACTTCAAGTAGAGGTTGCTAGATTAATATACATGGGATTGGTGAATCATGAAAATTAATATAAATATCCCCTTAATATGTAATCATCCCGGCTTACTCATAGTTGCAATAAAGATGCTTTTGATAAGACATTTGCAAGAACCGAATGAAATGCAACAAATGTAAATCATGCCAAGATGCAACCTACACAAGGTTTAAAGCTAGAAATATATGCATGAGATAGATATTTGTTACCGACGACATTGGTGAGGAAGAGGATGCGAGTATGATAATTATCGTAGCTTCACTACTATAATACCATGGTGATAATACCTTCCTTATGAATGGAGCAAGAAACCAATGTGTCTCCATTGTACCTAAAAACAAAATTCAAGTACAAAATGGTTCCCAAACTCATTGGGTCCAAAGTAGTTAGAACAACTACAAAACATAGGACAAACTCCACATAAATATGTGCATATTAATATGAATTTGAATTTCATGAACATCTTAGCCATTTAGGATTTGATGGAGTTTATAATATATATTGGATCAAAGAAAGTAAGCATGTCAAAATATATACAAAGTAACACTAGTAGAAAACAGCGCATTGAGCCAAGCACATTGGAACCGTTTCTAAAGGTTTTCTCATTTTTTGCAGCAACTGCGGGACCCGATGTCAGACCCTTTAGCACCGGTTTGTAATACAAACCGGTCCTAAATCCCTCCCCTAAACCCTACATTCCACCCCGAGCTCAGCTCCATTTTTTCCAGATCGAGCTCAACTCCATTTTTGCTCTCTCCTTCCTCTTGTGAGCTCTAATCCATCCCCATTTTTCTCCACCATTTGTCAAGATTGTTGGTACCCATCGATTCTACGGTTAGCATCAACATTCCCTCTTCCGGCATTGCAAGTTTTGCTTGTTTTCTTGCTCATTTCATTTTTTTTGTGCTAGCTAGGTGTTTGATGAAATGCCTAAGCTAGAATTTGTTATTCATTTGATACAATTTTATGCAATCTGAGCTCAAATTTAATTATGATTTGTGGTTTTTTTTAGTGTCGCGCGCCTTGTCCCCTTCCTCACCGCCGTCGATCGCCCCGTCACCGACCCAACCTTGGTGAGCCTATTGTTTTTATTTACCAAAACAAATTTTGATTTGTGTGATTTACATATTTAATTTTATATAATTTTCTTATTGTGTAAGATTTTTTTATATATATAGCGCCATGGTTTTGATATCCGTCCCCGTTGGCCCTCGTCATGTCTATGATTCGGATCTGGTATATTATCTTTTATAACTACATATTTTCATTTCAGGATTATATGACAATTAATTACGCCGACCAACTTGACAATAGATATTTTTATCTAGGAGGTAGTGGAACCGGAAATGCCAATGGACCCTATTGTTGAGAAGTTATACTTAGTTGAACAAGAAAATGTTGGCTTGAAAGAAAGATTGAAAAAAAATGAAGAAAGGTTGGAAAAAACTGAAAGAGAGAAGATGACCTTGGAAAAGGTTCTTGCCGGTGTCGTCGATGGTCACAAGAGAGAGATGGACGCAATGCGCCTGAAGATTAGAAAGATTAGAAAATATGAAATTAGTAAAGAGGCTTGGTATCATTATGCCGTCGGGTCAATTGTTACCTTTGTTGCAATTTTGATCGCAGTTGTTGTTGTTTATAAATGCATTAATTAGAGAGAGTTTTTATGGATGGTTTCAGTGTGTATTTTTATGAGAACTATATATGTATGGTCACTACGCTAGTTTGGTTTTAACGTGTGATGAACTTTTTGTATTAATTAATTAATTTAGTCATGATGATTTAGCATAATGGTTGTTGATAAATTTATATAATGCAAATGAATCGGCAATGGATGTACAGTGATCGACGTCGTCCCGAATTCCTTAATGGCATGCATAGTTTTCTCAATGTGGATGAGAAAAACAAAACAGGCAGAATGGATTTATTTTTTGTCCATGTAAAAAATGCCAGAATAAGAGGAATTTCCCTAACTCAAGAACCATACACACCCACCTGTTGCAAGAAGGCTTCATGCCCAGTTATTTTTGTTGGACCAATCACGGAGAAAGAGGGGTTGTAATGGAAGAAAATGAAGAAGAAGAGGATAATGATAATTATCCTATGTTCGGTGAACACGGTGAGACTGAAATGGGGGAAGACGAGCCTGAACTTGAGGACATTGTTGATGAGTCTGATGATGATCTTCGTTAGGTCATTCGTGAAGAACAGATAAACTGCGCAAGTGAAAACGAGAGGTTGAAGTTGGAGCGCATGTTAGAAGACCACAAAAAATTGTTGTACCCAAATTGCGAAGATGGCCAGAAAAAACTGGGCACCACCCTGGAATTGCTGCAATGGAAGGCAGAGAATGGATTATCTGACAAGGGATTTGAAAAGCTGATGAAAATAACGAAGAAGATGCTTCCAAGAGATAACGTGCTGCCCTGCAGTACATTCGAAGCAAAGAAGGTTGTCTGCCCTCTAGGATTGGAAGTGCATAAGATACATGCACGCATCAATGACTGCATCCCCTACCGCGGTCAGCACGAGAATTTAAATGCCTGCCCGGTATGTGGTGGATTTCGGTATAAGATCAGGCGAGATGACCCTGGTGATGTTGAGGGCGACGATCGCCCCAGGAAGAGGGTTCCTGCCAAGGTGATGTGGCATGCTCCTATAATACCACGGTTGAAACGTTTGTTCCGAAACAAAGAGCATGCCAAGTTGCTGCGATGGCACAAAGAAGACCGTAAGGAAGACGATATGCTGAGACACCCCGCTGATGGGTCGCAGTGGAGAAACATCGACGATAAGTACGAGGACTTTGCACGTGATGCAAGAAACTTAAGGTTTGGTCTGAGTACAGATGGCCTGAATCCGTTTGGGGAGCAGAGTAGCAGTCATAGCACCTGGCCCGTGACTCTATGTATCTATAACCTTCCTCCTTGGTTATGCATGAAGCGTAAGTTCATTATGATGCCAGTGCTTATCCCAGGCCCGTCGCAACCTGGAAACAACATTGATATTTACCTGAGGCCACTGGTTGATGAACTTTTAGAGTTGTGGGCTGACGATGGTGTACGTGTGTGCGACGAGTACAAACAAGATGAATTTGACCTACGAGGGTTGCTGTTTGTAACCATCAATGATTGGCCCGCTCTTAGTAACATCTCATGACAGTCAAACAAGGGATAAACCGCATGCACACACTGTTTAGGCGAGACTGAAAGTATACATATAGGCAAGAATGTGTACCCGGGGCATCATCGATTTCTTCCAGACAGGCATCCCGTAAGAAAGAAAGGAAAGCATTTCAAAGGCGAGGCAGATACACGGAGGAAGCCAACCCTCCCTAAAGGTACTGATATATATGACATGGTCAAAGATATAAAAGTAATCTTTGGTAAGGGTCTTGACGCACAATCTGTTCCGAATGACGCCGACAACCACGTAGCCATGTGGAAGAAGAAATCTATATTATGGGAACTACCCTATTGGAAATTCCTAGAGGTTCGCTCTGCGATCGACGTGATGCACGTGACGAAAAATATTTGCGTGAACCTGCTAAATTTATTGGGCGTGCATGGGAAGAAGTCGAGAGATACACCAAAAGCACGGTTGCACCACCAACGTATGCACGAACGAGACGACCTGATGAATCCAGAGAATTTCAAAGGTCCTGCCAGCTACGCTCTTACCAAGGAAGAGAAGGAGATCTTTTTCCAAGTCATGAGTAGTATCAAGGTCCCGTCTGGCTACTCGTCGAACATAAAAGGAATACTAAACCTGGAAGAGAAAAAATTCCAAAACCTTAAGTCTCATGACTGCCACGTGATCATGACCCAGTTACTTCCGATTGCATTGAGGGGGCTTCTGCCAAAAAACTTGCGGGTACCCATTGTGAAGCTATGTGCGTTCCTCAACGCAATTTCTCAGAAGGCAATCGATCCAGCAACTCTACCAAGTTTACAGAAGGACGTGGTCCAATGTCTTGTCACCTTCGAGTTGGTGTTCCCACCAACCTTCTTCAATTTTATGACGCACCTCATAGTTCACCTAGTCCAAGAGATTTCCGTTCTCGGTCCTGTATTCTTATACAATATGTTCCCCTTTGAGAGGTTCATGGGAGTCTTGAAGAATTATGTTAAAAACCGTGATAGGCCAGAAGGAAGCATGGTCAAGGGCTATGGAACAGAGGAGGTCATTGAGTTTTGTGTTGACTTTATTCCTGACCTGAACCCGATCGGTGTTCCTCAGTCGCGCCAAGAGAGGAGACTGCGTGGAGAAGGCACGCTAGGAAAGAAATCAACAACATGTATGGACGAGCAATCTTTCACTCAAGCACACTACACAGTTCTAGTTAATTCCAGCTTGGCGGCTCCATATATCCAGGAACATAAGGATATTTTACGCTCGGAATACCCAGAGAAACCTGAAGATTTCATTGCTAAAGAACACGCGAAGACTTTCGGCGTTTGGTTGCAAAGAAGTCTCATTAATGACAACATTGTTGAAGATGAGCTATACTTGTTGGCCAAGCAACCATCTTTGACTGTATTGACCTTTAAAGGGTACGAGATAAATGGTAACATATTTTACACGGCATACCAAGATAAAAAGAGCACCAACCAAAACAGTGGCGTCCGGTTTGATGCAAAAGACGACAACAGGCAAAGGGTCACATACTATGGTTACATAGAGCAGATATGGGAACTTGACTATGGACCTTCCTTTAAGGTCCCTTTGTTCTGGTGCAAATGGTTCAACCTGTCAAGCGTGAAGGTAGACCCGAAATACGGAATGACAACAGTGGATCAGAAGAATCTTGGGTTCGGGAATGATCAATTCTTCCTAGCCAATGATGTGGCTCAGGATTTCTATGTGAAGGACATGTCTAGTAGACCGAGAAAAAGAAAAGATAAGGAAGCGAATACATCAGACGATGATCCAAGGCGCCACATAGTTCTTTCAGGGAAAAGAAACATCGTGGGAGTCGAGGACAAGACAGACATGTCAGAAGATTACAATAAATTTGATGAAATTCCTCCCTTCAAAGTCAAAGATGATCCAAGCGTTCAGTTAAATGATGAAGATGTTCCATGGTTACGGCGCAATCAGAAGAAAGGCAAGAAGAAAAATAGAAACGGATCATCCCTTTAGTCCCGGTTGGGGACACCAACTGGGACTAAATGGGTTAGGGTTTCGTTTGGACCAATCAGATAGAATCACACGGATCGTGTGTTTCTTTCAAGCGCTTGTGAATCGTTGGATCCGGGGTGTGTTTCTTTCGAGCTGTTGTGAGCCGTTCGATCAGGGCTACGGTGTGTTTCTTTCGAGCTGTTGTGAGCCGTTGGATGAGGGTGTTTCTTAACCGTTGGATCCAAAACCTAGCTCAACACTTTGTGAGGCAGAGGACCCTATACATAGCCCACCTTCATACACCGGTCAGTTCATCGAGCAAATACAAAACATCCGTAGTCGCCATCATACGTCCTGCCGTGCATTTGGTATGCATATATGCACCCAGTAGCCACGGTAGGGCTGTATGATGGCAATATCGATTGTTTTGGTCTACACCCCCCTTTAAGGTTTGATACATCATATATTCAGTTCATCGAGCAAATACAAAACATCCGGATTCGCCATCATACGTCCTGCCATGCATTTGGTATGCATATATGCACCCAGTAGACACGGTTGGGCTGTATGATGGCAATACCGTTTGTTTTGTTCTACACCCCTTTAAGGTTTGATACATCATATATTCAGTTCATCGAGCAAATACAAAACATCCGGTTTGCCATCATACGTCCTGCCGTGCATTTGGTATGCATATATGCACCCAGTAGCCACGGTTAGGCTGTATGATGGCGATACCGTTTGTTTTGTTCTACACCCCCTTTAAGGTTTGATACATCATATATTCAGTTCATCGAGCAAATACAAAACATCCGGATTCGCCATCATACGTCCTGCCGTGCATTTGGTATGCATATATGCACCCAGTAGACACGGTTGGGCTGTATGATGGCGATACCGTTTGTTTTGTTCTACACCCCCTTTAAGGTTTGATACATCATATATTCAGTTCATCGAGCAAATACAAAACATCCAGATTCGCCATCACACGTCCTGCCGTGCATTTGGTATGCATATATGCACCCAGTAGACACGGTTGGGTTGTATGATGGCGATACCGTTTGTTTTGTTCTACACCCCCTTTAAGATTTGATACATCATATATTGATCAGTTCATCGAGCAAATACAAAACATCCGGATTCGCCATCATACGTCCTGCCGTGCATCCTCATCATTTAACTTAATGCTTTATTGTTTTAAATGACATTTAGACAATTTTAAAAAAAAACATGAGAAAATATAAATATATTGTTATAATATTTGATTTTATAATTTTTTGAGTCTACTTTTATTTTATAAATAAATGTAAAAGAAAACAGAAAAGGGAAACAAAAAATAAAAATAAAAGAAGAAATGGGAAAAAGAAAAAGGAAACAAATAAATTTCTTTATATTTTCAAATTAGTTTCATAAATACCTTATTTTTTATTTTTTTATTGTTTTAAAAGAGATTTAGACAATTTTTACACAAAATATGAGAAAATATAAATATGTTTTTATAAATATTTGATTTTACAATTTTTTGAGTCTACTTTGATTTTATAAATAAATTTAAAAGAAAACAGAAAAGGGAAACAAAAAAGAAAAATAAAAGAAGAAATAGGAAAAAGAAAAAGGAAAAAGAAAAAAGAAAAAAAAGAAAAAGTGTGGCCCCTGTACAGGACATTTAGCACCGGTTTGTGTTAACAACGGGTGCTAAAGACCCTTTCGCATCGGTTGTTAAAACAAACCGGTGTTAAAGGTCTGTACAGGGGCGCACAGTCTGAAAGTGGCCCCTGTACAGACTCTTTAGCACCGGTTTGTGTTAACAACCGGTGCGAAAGGGTCTTTAGCACCGGTTGTTAACACAAACCGGTGCTCAAGGGTCTGTACAGGGAAGTTATCAAACACTTAGCGAAATTTTCCCTTCATTTCGTTCGCGCGCGTCCTCTCTTCTTCTACGGCGAAGCCCTGCTCCGGCTGCGCGTCGCCGTCCGCCTCGCCGTCATCTGCTCGTCGCCGTCCGCCTGGCCACCCCGGGCGCGCCCCGACGTCGCGCCGCCTCCCTCTGCCTCCCACCACCGACCCGAGGCCGCGCGCCCGCCTCCCCACCGCGGCCCCGCCTCCGTGCGCCTACGCCGCATCGCCTCCGCCCCGTCGCCGCCAACACGCGGCCCCGACGCCGCCGCGGCCTCTGCCTCCGCACCGCGCGCCGCCCCGCCTCCGGCCGCCCCAAGCAGTGACGTACACGTGACGTCACCCCCCAACAGTAAGTTTTTTTTTTCTGTTTAGTTCTAATTAGAATTAGAATTATTATTTATAGTTATAATTATTATTAGAATTACTTTTAGAATTAGAATTAGATTTAGAATTAGAATTAGCTAGAAATACAATTTTTAAAATTAGAAAAATATTTGGACATATAAATTTAAAATATATTACCTAGAATTAGAAGTTTTAGTAATTATAATTAGCTAGACTTGGAGAAATTTTTCTGTTTAAATTTAAAATATACCACATTCTCTATATAAATAACCAATGAAATAATTTCGCTAAGTGTCCGATGAAATAATTTGGCTAAGTGTCCGATGAAATAATTTGGCTAAGTGTCCGATGAAATAATTTGGCTATGTGTCCGATGAAATAATTTCTCTAAGTGTCCGATGAAATAATTTCGCTAAGTGTCCGATGAAATAATTTCGCTAAGTGTCCGATGAAATAATTTCGCTAAGTGTCCGATGAAATAATTTTTCTAAATGTCCGATGAAATATTTTGGCTAAGTGTCCGATGAAATAATTTCGCTAAGTGTCCGGTGAAATAATTTCGCTAAGTGTCCGATGAAATAATTTCGCTAAGTGTCCGATGAAATAATTTCTCTAAGTGTCCGATGAAATAATTTCCCTTAGTGTCCGATGAAATAATTTCGCTAAGTGTCCGATGAAATAATTTTGCTAATTGTTCTTCATTTTATAAATTTTACTAGCAGGTGTTGAGCTATGGATCCCCACGCCGATCAGCTCGCGGGAATGGGTGAGGCGGAGAAGGAAAGATACATGTGCCAGATGATTTTTGAAGATGCAACGACCATATATCATGATCACGACGGTGGACAGGCATTTAACAATCAATTTTTGAACGACTCCGGTGACGGAGCTGAGAATATAGAAGATGTAGTAGATGATGACGACGACAACGTCGAGGATGCAGAAGTGCCCTCCAGAACAAACTCTGCCAATGTATATCTCAAGTCACTGTTGACGCAACAATTAATTTGTATTGCACTTACTAACGAATCATTATTTTGCCGTTTAGGTGCCCTCCAGAACAGCTAGCGCAAGTACTGAGACAAATTCGAAACGAGGCCCGGCCGCAAGGTTGAAAGATACCGCAAGGTTCCTGATCGATACAGTTGCTGCTGATGGCAAACCACTGGAGCCCCCAGAAACTTATCGCAAATTCGTAAATCAGTGCGGAGTTGTTGTAAGAGACCTGGTCCCGATCAACTTAATAGAATGGAATAAGCCGAAGACCGGCGCCAACGTTGGAGCTACTTATGTCGATGACAGATTGAAAAAAATTCTTTGCGACACGGTATGGCTAAATTTCAGCGTAGCGGGAGATAAGAAGAAGAAACTCGAGGAGTGGTCTTTGAAGAAGATGGCCACACAATTCCAGAGGTGGAAGAAAGACCTGTGGAAGAAATATAAGGACGAAGATCAAGTTTTCACCGGGAACCTAGTGAAGATAAGAGACGCTTGGGATGATTTTAAGGCGTACAAGAAATCGGGTGTCTTTGCATCCCGATCAGCCACAAATAAGGAGAATGCGAAGAAGAAGAAATATCACCATATTTTGGGGTCAGGTGGCTACATGACTGCCCTACCGAGGTGGCGAAGCTATGAAGATGCGCTTGTGAAAAGAGGTATCATTCCATAGACACATGACTGGCCCGATAGGTCCAAGTTCTGGTTGTTCGCGCATGGGCAACGTTGGACGCTGAGACTGGGATGATTGTTGCGGAGGGACCATAGTCGGAAAAAATAATAAATGTCGTAGCAGAACTAGAGAAGGCAATAGAAGCTGTTCGAAAAGGAACTTTTGTTCCCGATAGAGAGAACGACGAGCTGACGAAGGCACTCGGGAACCCCGAAAAGTGGGGACGAACACGAGGCTTTGGAGCCACTACCCCGTGGAGCCAAGGGTTTCCAGTGGACCTTGGCACTTACAGAAGCCGTGGTAGAAGCAAGAAGAAGGCGTTGGAACGGATATCGATATTAGAAGAGAAGGTGACGTTTCTCTTGAAGAAAGGGGGACACCCTTTACCTGACACTGAAGAGGAGGTAGAACATCGTCCTGCACCTGATCAGCTGCATATAGAAGACGATCCTGTAGCAGATGCCATCCCATCTCAGCATAGAAGCAGCGTGGGTTCCACGCAGCTGCAGCTAGAAGACGGTCGTGCAGTCGAACCGTCGGCGCCTCACTACCCCGTGGATGATATCACGGGGAAGACAAACTGTGAGATACATATGCCAATGGGGAACATATCCTTCAGGGTGGCGCCAGGCTATGCTTTACCGAATCAACCTGGAGCAACCTACCATGGTGGTCAGATTCTAGCATCCCATGCTCGTGTCGGGTTGTCAACAATTACGCCAGGATTCCATTCAATTGAGCTCCATATTACTGGATTTGAAGGCGAGAAGACACTGGGAGAATGGAGCTTGGTATCATCTTGTGGAATAAGAAACACATCGTGTTTCCTAACGCGACGCCAAGGCCACCGACTCCTCCAGGTACAAATGCACCACCTCCATCAATTACTGAATGTTGCACCACATGTAAGCCTATTTTTAATAGTTTTTTCACTTTCGTACAGAGAATGCACGACCTCCAAGTCCACCCCCCAACGCACCTCCAAGTCCACCCCACAACGAAGATTGGGAGCCCGAGGCCGAGGGTCCATCGCCCGTGCACTCCCGTGAGCCGACCGATGCGCCCACTATGGGTACGGCAAAGCGGAAGCTGCAGTTCAGAAGAAACGGGACTCCTCCCAAGAAGAGACCAAGGAAACCCAAGAAAGTCGAGACTCCCCCGAAGTTACCAGGCCTGATGACTCCGGAGGAACTAGCCGAGGCCGTGAAAGCCAAAAACAAAGCATGGTTCGCACGGTTTCCCCTGAAGCCCCCTCCAGACGTCTGGAAGGAAACTCTGAAGAACATCCCATAGTGGAAAATTGAGCGGACCATCGAAAACTTATATTATCCTGCACCGCCGCCACCGCCGACCCTTTCAGACTATGAACGGTACATTGAAAAGATGCACACCGCACAGATGAAGCAGGCGGAGCAGATGAAGCAGGCGGAGCAGACGAAATGCGGGAAACAAGTTCCCCAGCTCGGACAACAAGAAGCACGGTCAATTGCCCCGCTCAAGGTGTTACCTGACCAGGCTTCGGTGTCCGGTCCACGCATGGGCGACATGGGTTACGCTATTGCTGATGTGGTATATAAATACAAGCCCGAGCACCCTTTGGTCGAAAATCCTACTTCTCTAACAACCCAACTACGGAATTTACATGATTGGTACTTGGAGGCCGCAAGGCAAAAGAGAGACTGTATCATGGCGGCAGTTCAGGATCAACACTACTTCAGAGAGTACGGTGTGGAGCTTGGGTTCGATGAATTCTTCCAGATGTACAATCAACGTGCCCTCGACAAGTCTATCCTCAGCTGCTACTGTTTGTAAGTGATTTATTTGTGTAATTTAATTATTTAGTTAAGCTCGCGTTCATTGCCCATATAATTATCACTGACGACATTCTTTTTGTACGCTACTACGCAGAATGAAGATTCGTGCATGCAGGCTGGCAGGAATCTGGGACTTTGGGTTCATTGACCCGTATTCGTATCATCAAGACACAATAGAAAAGTTCAACAAGGATACACCGGATGATTTGCTAAGGTTTTTGAAGCGACAAAGTACCAAAAAAGAAATACTTTGGCCCTACAGATTCAAGTGAGTGTTACTGTCTTGTAGACATCCCATTTTGCTTACCTGATGTTAAGTGTAATTGATGAGTATGCATGTCTGCGTGTGTACACGTGCGCAGGTCCCACTTCATATTGTTCATCATTAAAATCGATCAAGGACAAGTTGAAGTCTGGGACTCGTTAACCTGGGACGCTGATACATGGAAGAGTGCGCGTCAGATGCTTCAAAAGTATATATATATATCGGCCTCTTTCGTTCATCGGCCTCTTTTCCGTTCATTTCCTGGTATCAAGTAAGTAATAATTAACTATTGTACTCATTTTTCTTTTGTCGGTCAGGGTTTGGCAAATGTTCATCAAGTAAGTAGTACTACGTACCCTGGTTTCAATACCATTACCATTCTCTTGATTATTATTAATTTGACTGAATTATGTTCTCGTATATAGAACGTCCCGCAACAACCACAGGGAACTGATTATTGTGGATACTACGTTTGCGAGTTTATTCACAGGATTATCAATGAGAAATCCCGTACTTCCAGAAATCTAGAGGTACGTAACCGGATCTTCACAACTTTATTTATGTTGCCATCAATTATGTTTAGTTTTGTTCATAACTTAATTGTTTTCATCTACTTCTTTTAAAGATGCAACGAAAGCGGGCGATGCTCAAACCAATCCAACGTTGCAAGGCAGTTGCAGAGGAATTGGCAGGATTTCTCCTCACGCAAGTCATAGATTAAGGCGGAGATATTTTCCATCCTATGAACCAATAGCCAGCTCCCTTCTCTATGCAAGTATACAGCTATTGAAAACGAACTTCAGATTATGTAATGCTCGGTCGAGTACTTCGTGTTACATGTATATATATATGTACTTTTATTTGGTGCATCAACATTTAACCGCAAACACGGAATTGGAAACACTTAACCGCAAACACGGAATCGGTGTTTCTGGATACGTATTTCCGATTACGTGTTTCCGATTCCGTGTTCGTAAAAAACGAAACACGGACACAAGGAATCGGAAAGACTAAACGGAAACACGTAAACGGAAACCCTGAAAATACAGAACACGCCCTAAACCCTAAACCCTAAATATGGAATCGGAAACCCTGAAAAAAAAGGAAAAAAAAAAAGAAAAAAAAGCTTTAGGACCGGTTGGTGTTACCAACCGGTTCTAAAGGTCCTCCGCCTGCGCGCTCTTCGGCGCCCACGTGGAGGCCTTTAGCACCGGTTGGTGACAGACCGGTTCTAAAGGGGGGGGCCTTTAGTCCCGGATACGTAGCACCGGATTTGTATCCGGGTCCAAAGACCCTTACAAACCGGTGCTAATAACCTGTTCTCCACCAGTGTAAACATACATGCACAAAACTTTCAAGAACCAAACAAGATACAAATTGGACAAAACACCAATTAAACCAAGAAGGCACTCACACGAGTGAAAAGTAAGAGAATTGTCCAAATTATACCAAATCCCAAATCAATACATGATTTAGGAAACCAAATAGAGAAGATACAAAAAAACATCAAAGAATAAACAAACCCCCTACACTTTTCATGATGCCACACAAAGTACCAAGACGAAAAATGTTCGTCTTCCGAAGAGACAAGTCATTGGGATAAAAACCAAATTTAAGACAACAAGTGTCCAAACGCATATAGGAGAGCTCTTCCAATAAGTGCATTTATTTATGATCTTGCATTTCAATACAAAATGCACAGAATGGAATCATTACTATCCATCTATATTACTAAAACACTATTCACGTTAAAATAAAATCAATATGATGAAATACCAATTAAAGAATTGTGTTCTACTCAATGTAGGATAGCTTCCCCAAGAAATGCAACACAAAGAAGTATGACTTTGAATGAAAGTGCACACGAATGGGATCATTGCTTTTCCTAACTCAAGAAATCATAAAACAAACTTTGAGTAGAGCAAGGAAGACACAAAGGAGTTTGAACCAAACAAATCCTTGGCAAGAAACAAGGCAATTTTAGAGCAACGGCCAAAGTAAATATGATCAATAAACTTACCACAAATTATTATAACTTGTCAAAGACAACAGATTATGGAGATATTTCTCGGAGGTAGATTTGTTCACAATCATATTCACAAAACATAATCATGTGGTAAAAGATAGGAATAATAAAAAACATGCTTAGAAAGAGATTCTTGAAGGCTTCAAATAAAACTCGAAAATGCAAGGAAACAAGAAACTCTCTTACAAACAAGATACCAAAGAAGAGAAACAAAAGATATTTTAAGAAAATATGGAACTTTTGTGAGCAACATGCCACTTAGGAACAAGATAACTAGAATATAAACTCTAGGTGGCAATACCTCACATGTTCACATTTTCTAGGCTTGTAATATGCACATAGCTTATTAGTCCCCCATAATGTGATAATCCATTGAAATCAACAAGAGACAAAAATAAATCCAACTAGAGAAAGTTAATTGACATTTAGAAATTGAATTTCTCATGAGAATGACATGCCACATAGAGACTAGGTAACATTCATGTATCAACACTAACTGGTATTCCTCATGTACACACATTTTAGGATAATAAAGTTCCAAGCATATTACTCCCCCAAATGGGATAGTCCATTGATCTCCCAAAGAGCCAACTACAATAAGTAACAATAGCAATGAAGACTCAACACAAAACACACAAGTACATGGAGTGCAAACCAAGAAACACACGCTAGATTACTCAAGATAGGTAAGTAGTAAGCACACCACATACAAACACATGCTATAAACAAAACTAACACATGCAAGGGAGCAAGTAACTTTCAATGTATATATGAACTAAATACAAGTTACCGCAAGGAGGAACACTGGATAAGAGATATATATAATCCAAGTGACTTGGCTTGAGGAAAAATAATTAATGAAGATCCCTTAATTCTTCATGAGATAGCCAAGTCTCCAATGACCTCCAACACCACCTATTGATCAAGTTTGAGCTTGTTGGTCCCCAAACAAGTTGGGTCCTAAGAGGTTAGTCACGATAGGTTTGGAAACCAAAATGGTTCTTTTCTTGACACCACTTTGAGTACCAACAAACTTGGCAAACACATTGCCCACATTATCCTTCTGAATGGAATAAACATCATCAACAAGGATAGGGTTGGATAATGTACCATTAGTGTATGAAGAAGCAAGGTGTCCCTTCTCACGACCAAGGTAGAAACATCGACTCTTCTCTTTCTTCTTAATAGGCTCCTCAACTTGAGGAGCATTGGCTTGAGTCTTCTTAGGAGGTGGTTGTTGTTCAACTCGTGGTTGAGAATGTGATTGAATAAGAGGCCGCTTCCCTAGTTGCTTCTCACTAATAGTATTCTTCTTCAAAGGGAAAGATCTAACGTGGTGCCCTTCAATGTTGCACTTGAAGCAAATAGTCTTGGCCGAATATTTTACTTGTTCTTGGCCCTTCTTCTTGTCAACCATGGACTTATTCTTGATATTGGAGTTGAATCCAAGTCCACTATTGTCATTGGGAAGTCTTCGCACCATCAACATATTGTCAAGGGTGGAACTCCCTTCATGACACTTTTCCAAGTCTTTCTTAAAAGAAGTGACTTGGGTCTTGAGCTCTTTGATTTCCTCTACATGGCTAGAAACAACACAAGAGTTAGAGGAAGTAGATGCTTCATTGTTAGAGCAATAAGTCAAGGAAAGCAATTCATCACAAGATGTATAAACATTATGAGAGGATGAATTACTAGCATTACTAGAAGATATTGTTCTAGTAACCACATAAGACTCACAAGATGTTACCTTTGTAGTGATAGCCTCAAGAGCTAAGTTTATCTTAGTATGGGATGCTAGAAGATCCTCATGAGAGCTAGATAGCTTTTCATGGCTTTCTTCCAACTTCCCACACTTGCTAGTCATCAAATCAAGTTGAGCCCTTGGCTCAACATTCTGCTTCAAAATAGATGCTTCACAAGATGTGGAGTTAGTATCACAAGCATCATTAGTAATAGAAGAAGACAAATTGGTAAGCTCATTAATCAACCTAGAGTTTTCCTCAATTAGTTTAGCATTGCCCAGAACAAATTCAACCTTTTCCTTTTTAAGAACTTTATATTTAGCATTAGTATGGTCACAAGCTTTAATGAGATAGGATATTTGTTCATTATAGAGCTCCTCAATAGATTCAAGTTTCTCCTCAACAGTAACTCGGAGCTCATACTCTTCCTCAAGAGACATAGTGAGGGATGCCTTCTCATCGGCATCACTTCTTTCAATCTCACCTTTCTTCTCAATGATTTTAGTGATATTAATAGCAAAAGCCAAAATTTCAAGAAGAACCAACTCACCCTTCTCCATACTCTCCACAAAATAAATCCTCATCCTCATCATCACAAGATGTAGTGGGTTCCAAAGATGGAGATACCTTCGAATCCTTAGCCATAAGGCACACATGAGAAATGGATAACGATGATGAAGATTGACTTGAAGCACGAATAAGGTCCATGTATTGTTCCACCAAAATATGGGATTCCTCTACATTGTTAGCCACACAAGTACTAGAGGAAATGGAAGCATTGTTTTTAGAAAAACAAGACGTAGGAAGCATATCATCATGAGATTTAGTTAAACAACTATTACATGATATGAAAGGACTATCAACACTAGCATGTATGGAACTTTGAGTGCTAGAATATATTAAGTGCAAAGATAGATCATTGCAATGGGATAGAGATGAAGTATAGTCAATAGCAAATTCACTATCCACAATGCAATTTCTATCACCACTCACCATATCATTACCTTGTGAAAAATCACATGTTGGTGGACTGGAGAAATATGTGAACTCATCACGGCCGAAAGTGGTTGGAGAACAATCATCCTCAATAATGTTGTACACATCATATATATCTTGAAGTTTTGACCATAACTCATGAGCGTTTCGAAAAGGCATGATTGATTCAATAAATACATCACTCAAAATACACAAGAGACCATTACATACAAGAGTATCGAGATAAGAGTTTTCCTCATCCTCTAAAGATAAATATTGAGAATCGTTTGGAGGAGGAAATTCCATATCTACAATACTTCTTGCATACTTTGGACCCATGTCCTCAAGAAAATTAAGAATGTGAATTTCCAAACATCATAATTTCTACCATAGAATATAAAAGCGACATTGTGCTATATTTCCCTAAACGACATCGTACTCTCTAGGATGTAAAGACTAATAAGAGAGACAAGGCTCTCATACCAATTGAACATGCAACGATATCGCCTAGAGGGGGTGAATAGGCAATTAAAACTTTTCAGGTTAAGGCTTGCTAAATGCGGAAATAAACTAGGTGTTTAAATTACCAAGCACACAACCTAAATATTCTAGGGTCAACTAGGTGCACCAACAACTTATGCTAAGTAAGACAAGTAACAAGGTGATAGCAAGATATATAACTTCAAGCTCGAAGGCTATCACAATGTAAATTGCATAAGTAAAAAAGCTCGGGCACAGAAATAACTGAGGCACACGGAGACAATGATGTATTCCCGAGTTCCTCCCACAAGGGAAGTACGTCTCATTGGAGGGGTGTGAGCTCGCCACAAAGGCCTACTCAACGCTACGAAGGCCTCACCCTATTCTCCGATGAACCTCGCCACAAAGGCCTAGTTCATCTTCCACTATTAGCAACCTTCAATCGAGGCACGCATCCACAACTTAATTGGAGGCTCTCGTTGTCACCACAATCTTGGGGCACACATCCACAACTCAATTGGAGGCTCCCAGGAACACCACAAGTCGTCTAGGGTCCAAGACCCAAGAGTAACAAGCTCACAAAATTTCACTTCCACGAATCCTCGTGGAGAGACCAAACATATGCAACCGATGCAAATGGCAAGAGCACAAGTGCTCAAATCCTCCATTCTCAAATTCCAACAAAGCAAAAAATTCTTATGGGAAATAAAAGAGGAAGAACAATGGAGGAGAGACACCAAGAACTGCAAGATCTAGATTCACTAAGTTGTCCTCACAAAGAGTATAGATGGATTGGTGGAAATGTGGATCTAGATCTCCTCTAACTTCTTCCTCAAAGATATGCAAAAATCATTGGAGGGATTGAGATAGAGGCAAGCTTTCCAAAGTCAATAATGGTGGAGAGAGAGAGAAAAACGGGCTGGGAAAGACTTGGGAACTTTGGGGAAGAAAGCCCCTTAAATATGTGCTTAAAAACTAGCCGTTTTTCGCCCACAAATGACCAAGTGGGAATAATTCTGGACACCCGGAATATTCCGTGGCATTCCGGATGCTAACATAGGTTTTCACGGCCAAGTCGGAATAGACTGAATAACGATACGAGAAACGCTATAACTTTTGCATACGGACTCCGTTTTTGATGTTCTTGGGCTCGTTAAAATCGCAACGACGAGAACTAAAAGAATATGCAGAGAAACATAATTATCCAGCAATGGAGGATAAAACCAAATGGGTAAAGTTTTTGACCTCTCAAATAGGAACAACCGGTAAAGCCTCCAATACGAAAACACACATAACTTTTGCGAATGAACTCCGAATTAGGTGAATCCAATTGGGTTGGAAAGGTAATAACAAGGACTATCCAAACAAAACGGATTGGAAAAGTTATTACACATGAAAGGTGTCAAAACATTCTCAAAGCTGAGCCGGATATTTTCACCATAAAAAAACGCAACAAGTTTTTCTTAGCAAAACCGTTTTCGATAAACCTTGGCTTGCCATGAAAATCACGACAAGCACAAAAAACCCATGCAGGTAAAAGACAAATAAGAACCAAAAATTATGATATGAAAGTATGAAAAGGTTTGAGCTCTCCACAACAATTCGATCACATTAGTCACTCGAGAGCCCCTTTGTATAGTACGACTATCTATGCTATAAACCAGTCTCCCAAAGACATGAGACCGGTAAAATATAAAACCTATCAAGATCATACCTTTGCCTTGAGAATTCCACTTGAGCTAGATGATGACGATCTTGACTCTCTCAAGATGGATCATCTTTCTTGATCGTGCTTGCTAGCACATGCTCCGCTTGATGAAGACTTGCAAGTTTCTCCCCCATACACCATTATGGGAGAGGCTAGCTCCCCCATACACCATTATGGGAGAGAACCTTATCGGAAAATCTTCACGAGGCCAGAATATCCAAATGGGTGGCAAACATCAAGTATATGATTTCTTTTAGATGCCTCACTTGAGCTTCCACGTCAAGCTTGATGACGAATACCGCTTCACGACAAGATAGACCATGGGCAATATGGAATCTTCCTTTTGATGCATGCCCATGGAAAGATATCTAACCACACATAGAAATTCCACACACACACATCAGGGGTTAGTTCACAAAGCTATATGGTCAAATGCTTACCATACCATGACATACACAATCCCACTTGGTACATCTTGTAGCTTTGTATGTTGACCACTTGCTTGATCAACCTTGTATCCTTGCTTCTCAGTTCAAATGATGATGTCTTCAAGATAATAATGAAAGATCACCTAATCCTTTTCTTCAATACACACTAGCAATAAGCTCAACTCAAACCATGACCATTCTTCATATAAATCCTTGAATATAACTATGGCCATTAAGTAAGCTAATAGAGTTCAGCACATGAACTCCATTATTTTCTATGGACAAGATCTACAAGGATAACTCAATGCAAACATTAGTCCTTAAGGATTGTCATTAATTACCAAAACCACACATGGGGGCACCATGCGCTTTCACCTTATCACATTATTCCCGATATCTGGTATGATTCCTTTTAGTCGTTACCTTCACATAGTATCCCCATGACTAATGTCATGTCTTTGTCTGCACGGACTTATTTATCGGGAATATTTCACCAAGTGGATCATGGATGTATCTCTCTATTAATAAGAGGAGTAATTCACAGTGTTGAATTATCACAATGAATGAATACTTCCATGACCACCGAGTGTTATCCTTTTTTATTACGCAGTTGACGTTGTGATATTTGACTATACCAAAATGATCCTTACGGTAACATCATTTAGTATTCTCATGGTCTAAGGATGCAAACAAAACAATCATTATGTGATGATACTGTTTAGCAACACTAATCTCGTAGTAGCTCAACTACTTGGGTCCACCCAACCACAATGTTGAAACAACACTGTGCTCTGCTTAATATTGAGATAACAAATGTGCATGACTAGAAAAACATGGTCATCTAACATTAGCGAGTTTGTGTGTGAGCCATGACAAATGGTTATAACGGTGTGTTTATTTTTTGACACGTGTGTATTGGTTTTCCTCTGAATCTCATATAGAGTGACCCTAGTTGTTATACCATAAATACATAATACAATAATCATGAAACTGATGTATTTTTATTGTCTCTTGGGCACACCACCAACAGGGGACACCGCCACCACGGCGTAGGAGCCGATGGCAGGAGAGGTGGGGCACTGAGAGGAGGGTGGGTGTGGATCTAACAACAAATTTTAGCGTGGCCAATTGTTTACGCACTAATTTTGTCTATCAAGTCGAATATAAGTGGCACATAATCCCTTTGTTATCGAATAAGTGTACATCTAGAATTTTCTAAGTCAAAACTTTTTAAATTTGACCAACACTTTACAGAACATAGTATTACAAATATGATTTGAAATCTATATATCATGAAACTACATTTCAAAGTGGATCTAATAATACTAATTTAGTGTCATAAATCTTATTACGTCTTCCTATAAAATTGGTCAAATATTAAAATATTTGACTTCCCTAAATGGTAAATGAATACTTATTTGTGGATGGAGGGAGTACTCTTAAACCTCATGTTGTCTCGCTTATGAATGATGATCTAGACTTGCCTTTAATGAGATGGTAAATATCAGGAGGGCACAGGATTTTCGAGGCAAATACGTGAACAAGAAAGCCTAAGGATGCTGGCTGATTAATGGACCACTTGATTAGCTTCTCGATAGATAGGTTCAAACTCCACCATTGCCGACTCCTTTGTTGCATAATAGCAATCATCAAAAGTGGTAATGGCAACTAGATCAGAGTTTCCTCGTCTCACATAATTTCGATCTCGTCATAGCTATTAGAACTTACCCAATATACCTAATAGCTTGAACCCTTTCTTATGATAGCCTGCTAGCCTGAATCTATGTTTCACGGAATGGAGTCCATCATGATCATGACTGAGTTTTGAATTACATGCAACTACGAGAAAAGACCCTTGTATTTTCTAGATATAGCATTCCCATCTTTATAAATGATTAAAGAGGTTCTCAACATAAGTATGGACGCGTCTAGGGAGCGCCTAGGTGCTCGTTAGTAGTGTGGAGCGCACCCGTAATTAAGGAGTGTTAATACGTCACTCCAATCCACATGAAATTCTCACGTAACTAAACAAGAAAATAATAGTCCACTTGTCACCACTTAAGTACATACTTTTGTGAAAGAAAATTCTGCACATGCACACATAATTGCTGTAGTCATTAATGACTGTTTTCAAAAATTCAAAATGCTGTAACTTTTGTGTCAGGCGTCGAAACTTCGATACGTTTTCCATTTTGGAATCCTCACGACAAGATCTTCAAAACTAGATCTCGATTGCATATGTTTGGACGAAATATTTTTTTGAAGCAACTTTTGTATGCATCATAGCAAGTTTGGTGCGTAATGAAGAAACTTATTGCTCAACAAAGAAATTAGATTATGAACACCGAGTAAAGAAACTCTATAACAACGAAAAGCAACTTTGATACGAGGTGAATCAACTTTAGATAAAGTTGATGAAATTTCAAAACGACGATAAGAAACTTTGGTGTGTAAATTAGGAAAATTTATAATAGAGGTAGAGAAACTTCACAATAACTAAAAACAAATTCTGTGCACGATAAAATAACTTTGATGTATGTTGAGACAACTTAATAACAGAGTTAACCAATTTTGTTTGTCCGATTACACAACTTCACAAACTAGTGTAAACAACTCGAGAACAACTAAAAACTACTTTTAGGCACGATGTAGCAACTTTGCTGTTGAGGCAACCTCATAGCAAAGGGAAGCAATTTTGGTGTGCGATGACGCAACTTCACAAACTGCAACTCAACAACAAATAAACGAAGTTTCTGGGAACGATGAATCAACTTTGGTGGCAACTATGACAGAGGTAAGCAATTTTAGTGTGCGATGACGCAACTTAAAAAACTGCCGTAAATAACTCGACAACAAATAAAAGCAACTTTGAGGCGAAACGAAATAAATTTCGTATGTGATGAGACAACTTCACAAAAACTGTAGAACTGAGTGGCTACTAAATTTTTTAGGCAACTTCATACCCACCGTAGACAACTCCATAACCACGATAGGTAAATTCATTTAGACAGCAGCAACTTTTTGGTATCTACAAAAAAATTAGATTGAAAGGTATCTTCGCCACAGCCGTAAGCAAGTTTGTTGCAGCCCTAGGCCACCTCATTACACCATTAGGCAAAGCTTTCAAATCAAGAGTTCCCCAAAGTTGCGTCGGGCCTAGTTGCCCGTCATGGAGGTTGGGGAGGTGGTCCGATAGGAGCAGCAACTCGGCAGAAAGTGCAAGAGACAGTAAACATCAACTGGGACGATGAGCGGTGGAGTGATGACCGGCCGAGCAGCACGCGTCGCATCAGGGTTGGTCCTGAGATTTCGGGGGCCTGGGGCGAGACTAGAATTTGGGGCCCCTTAGTACAAATAGATATATATACACGTTGGTGAAATAAAAATCAAATAAGAGAAATGAGATAAAAAATTACGTGGAAACCATTGCGGGAAAATACCACGAATGCACGGAGGAGTAATTTATTATGATGGAGCAGTATTAATATTTTGATATACCCTAAAATTTCTTCTCATGTCTCTCGATGCAACGTCATCAATGATGAAATTAATGTCAATCTCATCCAATAACTTCTTCTCAATGCATAGAGTTGCCAAACTATTTAGTCTCTCTTGTGACATTGTAGATCTCAAATAGTTCTTCAGTAATATCAACTTTAAAAAACTTCTTTCATATGAGTCTACCAATTTCTTGTCTTGTTCTCTTATTTTTCTTTTCGCACTCCCGGATAGAGCTTCTTCATAGTGACACTAAAAATCAAATATTCATTACTATAAACTAGGGCATTAAATTACGACAGAGAATTAGGGAGATCAAAATTAATCAAATAGACAAAACCTACCGGAGGCAGTGGCGCGTTGGCATATCGAAGTCAACTAAGTTACAGCGGACGGGCGACGACGGAGCCGCGGCAGCAGATGGCGAGTGGACGATCGTCGGACCGATGGCGGAAGCAGACGAGCAGCCTAGTCAACAGGGATCGAACAGAAGCTGATGTCTTTGGTTTCTCGCGCTAACAGAGGCGATGGTGATGCTTGATGGGATCGATGAGATCCTAATAGTAATCTACCTACAGGTAACAGGTACCGGGTCGATAATGTATCCAGATAGCTTCCTAAGAACGAGCTATGCTGCCAGCCTTATGGGCACAATAGCTCACGTTTAGGCCCAGCTCACGTGAAGGCCTTTTCAGTTACCGAGCTTTTTTTTATGTATATAAAGTAATTCTAGTTACACATATAAAAAATGGGCCCCCAATTTTTTTGGGCCCGGGGCGGCCGCCCCTAACGCCCCCCCCCTAGGACCGGCCCTACATCGCACCTGGACCGGCTCGGCGGACAGAGGAACTCAGCCGGCAAGCAGAACGGGGAGAGAAATACCGCACCGGCTTCGTCATGGGAGAAAGGCGCTATCCCAAAGAACTATTCATGGGTGACGAACCTCTCCCACCGTGTAGGAAGTGTTGCACAACCTCTGCCGGCTGGCCGGTCCCGAGGATGTGCGGCGGTGGTGAAGTAGACGAAGGCACAGATCTCACACGTACAGGAAAGAAAAGGGACACAGTGTGGGCAAAGTAATCTTTATTTCTCTTCTTTGTTGCTAGACTACGTACAGTGCCTCAATATATAACAGGGGATGGAGAGGGGATAAGACCCAAACGTACGTACAAAGTTGGGGAACCCTATGGCCTGGTTGGACTGGTCAAAGCCCACCGAGTGGGCTGCCACCAACGGCCCAAGTTTCCCAACACTCCCCCTTGGGTATTATCCGTATAGCCATGTCTCAAAACTCCGAAAAACCCAGTGGGAAAAATATGGAGAAAAAGCACATGGTATACTATTGCTATGTTGCACGATAGGTACCCAGCATCAGCATAGCCTACAACCGTGAGGTCTTGATTTCTCCGGTAAAACAAGCCAAGATCTTTGGTCCCTTGCAGGTATCGGAAGATGTCCTTAACGCCTTTCCAATGCCTCTTGGTAGGCTCAACACTGTACCTAGCAAACAAATTGACAGCGAACGCAATGTCCGGCCGTGTGCAATTCGCGAGGTACATGAGTGCGCCAACTGCACTCAAGTAGGGGAATTCTGGTCCCAGAATTTCCTCCCCCTCTTCCTTAGGCCTGAACGGGTCCTTATCCTGCTGTAAAGATCTCCCGATCGTCGGGGTCTTAGAAGGATATGCCTTATCAAATCCAAATCTTTCCAACACCTTCTGGGTGTATGCAGACTGGTGGGAAATGTTCAAGTTGCAAACCTAGGAAGAACTTGGATTTTCCTAAGTCTTTCATTTTGAATTCTGACATCAGGTAGGAACTCGCTTCCTCAATATCCTCAGGTGTACCGATTATATTCAAATCGTCCACGTACACCGAGATAATACAGAAACCATCTTGTGATCTCCGTATAAAAACAGATGGGCAATCTTCATTGCTCGTGTAGCCCTTCTGATGAAGGAAATCGCTTAAACAATTATACCACATCCAACCTGACTGTTTAAGTCCATACAGTGACTTCTTAAGCTGAACACTGTATAAACCTCTGTTAGCTCTATCTTGGTTCGGAACAGGGATACCTTCGGGTAACTTCATGTATATGTCCGAATCCAAATTACCATAAAGGTAAGAAGTGACAACATCCATAAGTTTCATTGTCAAGTCCCAGTTTACTGCCATTGAGATCAAGTATCTAAAGGTAATTCCATCCATGACTGGGGAGTAAGTTTCCTCGAAGTCGCCACCTGGTCGCTGGGAGAAACCTTGAGCAACGAGCCTTGCTTTGTACCTTACTACCTCGTTATTTTCGTTCCTATTTCGAACAAAGACCCATTTGTGACCAACGGGACGCACATGGGGAGGAGTTAGACAAACAGATCCAAACACCTCTCTTTTGTTGAGAGAAAATAACTCAGCAGTTATTGCCTTCTTCCAATCTTTCCAATCCGACCTTTGCTTACAATCAGCGAGAGTGTTAGGCTTTGGGTCAAGATCTATGATTGAGGCAATTTTCTTCGCAAAATAAATGTCGACATTTGCCATACCTCGATTAATTGACTAGCCCGAATTAATATAATTAATGGCCATTTCGTCATGGAGTGCATCAGGCACATTCCCTTCCTCCACCGGATTTCCCATTCCGGGAGCAAGGTCTGTCGTGGGATAATCACGGCAGATGTTACCTGGGGTAACTGATCTTGGGGCAAATCGACACAGGTATTCGGGAGAGGGTTTAGCTCGAAGGAAGGCATGGCGAAAAGCGATCTAAAGACCGGAAAGCAACTCGCCGGATCTCGAATATGAATTTATACTGGATACTCGACAATCGGTGATACAACTATGACTTGAATCTCTCTCAAGCCAAGCCTAGGGGCCGGTTTATAAAGCACCGGAACCCCCTTAGACTTAGCCTCCAAGGCATATTTTGAGTCCTACTCGAACTCTACTCGCAAACCCTAACTTTCCTTAACACAACCCACAATCCGGGTTACAAAGCCTGCACCCTTTGGGCCTTCTAGAAGTTTCTTTATCCTTGCCGAATCCTGTGCAGCACACCTTGGGCCGGGTTACACCTTGAGGTTGGCCTACCGGGTTACTATCCCCCCATCAGTAGTCCCCAGAATAGCGTGGGTTTCACGGATTCCTCCTTGAAGCGCTCGCTATTCCCTGAAAAAATATAAAGCACACAAGCGTATGGAGGCCGAGTCTCAACGCATTAATGAACGATTAAGATCAATTCCATGGTGACCACGTTGAAACCCGTCCCTCCTTCCAATGCTCTTCTCAATTTTCCAAACCTAAGCCTTTAACAAAAACTCTATAATTCCACGCTTTTCTCGATAATTAACCCTGAAATCAGGAAGGGGATTTCCCCTTCCTTTTCTCCTGAACACGTCCATTCACGCTTAAAGTGTACCCTTCGAATTTCAAAATAGTCAGCCATTTCTCCGCACTTCCCGGGTTTCGCCCGTTAGGTTAAGTTTTTCCACCCGGGCCATTATAAGTAGGCCCTTGGGGGTGACCTTAGCTCCAACGGCTCATTTCCCCCATTTCTCTTCCTTTCAAGCTCGAGCCCACAGAGCGCCACCACGGAAGCCCTGCGCACACCGCCGGAGCCCATCCGCCGCCGTCTGCGCTCCGCCACCGCGCGGCTCATTCCGGCGCCCAGATCCACCAACAAACCTCCGATTTGCCCGCCAAGAATCGCGAAAGGACATCAATCTTGCGCCATCTGTCTCCGCAAAGCCTTACTTCAATCTCCTTCGGTAAGTCCCCTATATCTTCCAACTTGCCCTTGCAATTTCTTAGTTTTTCCTCAGATTAGATCTGAATCGAGCCGCCCGCAATTTCTCGGGTCCTGCCGAATTAAGTCAATGGCGCTTACACCAGTTCTCCCAATAGATAAAATACGTAGCTTAGCTTACTCTCCTACTGCTCGTGGCCATTAAATTTGCCACAAATTTAAAAATAAGATTCTCGATCTGGGCTCGGGCCGCTTAAAATTTCCGCCTTTGTTCTTATCACCCGGAAAATCTTACCTCTCCGGCTCACTTGCTGATAGTAGATGTACGGGCATCCTTTTACCCTCTCTAAACACTTATTTTCGAAAAAACTCCACAGCTTTTGTAATGATATGCGATACCCGGAACACTCATACCTGACCTAGCAAAATAATACCCGGATCATGTTTAACTTATCGGTGCTTGCTTAACTGTCAACTTCTGAGTTTTCGCTTCTCACATCCTTTCCTTTGACGCTTTATCAGGTTAACCCCATGGCACCCAAGAGACAGGGAAAACAGCCGGTTAAGGCCAAGTCCACGAACTCTATATCAGCCAACTGGGGGAAATCCTCCGTCACCAAGGCCAAGCTGGAGGAATTGGTTGAGCTAGGGGTCCTCCCCCCTCAGGAAGCTATCCACTGGAGGGTACCGGGTAATGAAACCCGGCCTTCTCCAGCGGGAAACGAGGTAATATGTTTCGTTGAACACATGACCCGGGGCTTCAGGCCTCCGGGTCACCCTTTCTTTCGTGACGTATTAAGCCACTACAACCTCCGCATTTTCGACATAGGACCCAACTCCGTTTTAAACATCACTCATTTTATTGTTCTTTCCGAGTCTTACCTGTGCACTCCACCAAATCTAGCTCTCTTTGTTGAACTCTTTCAGTACAAACCGTGCCGCGAAAGCGGCGACGGCGCACTTCTTACTTGCGGCGGGGTTTCTATCCAACGCCGCAAGAATTCCTTGATGCCTCCTCTCACCCTCAACTCCCACGTAAAGCACTGGCAGCTCTCGTACTTCTACTGCCAGGACACCTCCCCACCCGGCGAAAAGAAGTTGCCGGGTTACTCGGAGGGTCAGCTTGATATCGCCGAGACTTTTAATGCCTTTGCCCCTGACTCGGACAGGGAGGCAATCTCACCTTTGTTGGCCAAGATCTCCATCTTATCAACCCAAGGCCTCATCGGGCTCAACCTGGTGAAGACTTGGGTCAACTTCCGCATCCAACCCAACTCTATTCGTGAAAAACTGATGTGCGAATACTCGGGCCAAACCACGGACCCGATCCGATACTCTGCCAGCACTTTCGCTCCTAGCGATACAAACAAAACCATTCAGGGTTTTTTGACAGAGAAGCTCGAGGTAATCCGGAACATAGCCGGACTAGAACCCTTTACCCTCGAGAACCCGGCCCCCGCAGTAAGTCTTCTACCTCTTGACCTTGAATTATAATACGTTCTCTTTTATCCGTTTCTCTTGATTCAATATCGCCCCTTACTCTGATATCTTCACCTCAGGCTGATAGCGACTTCTGGAAAGTCGACACTCCTCCTAACTCCGGAAACCCGGAGGAGGAAGACGATGCCGTTAATTCAGACGAAGGTGCATACTTAACCCCCTTGCATGCGCTACGCCCTGCTTCTTTCTTTTTATACTATAACTTTGATAATTTTCAGAACAAGAAGACCAAGACGAGGAGGAGAAATCGGACGGCAAGGTGGAGTCCGCCAGCGAAGAGGATGAACCGGAACCGGTAATCAAAGCCGGTTCCAAAAGAAAAGCCCAAGGAATCGTCTTCCAGGTTTTATTTCGTTTCCTTGTACTTAATTTTGGCTCCCATGACGTCATTCTTGGGCTAACCCTGTCATCACCCTTTTTACTATAAATGAAGGAGCCACCCGCAACTAAGCGCAGAGTAACCCGCAACCACCCGGGTAATGAGACCCTAAACCCGGGTACCTCATCGCCTCCAGCTCGACATACTGGTACTTACTATATACAATAATTTTTCCCAAACATTCCCTCACAAAGTAACCTGACACCTTGCTTGGCACTTTTCAGTATCTTTCGGGTCTAGCAGCGGCTTTCCCTCGGACTTCCCGGTGAACCTAGGGTAAAACCCTTTTCCTGATACTATACCGGACTTTTACAGCCTTCCTCATAACCATAGATTAACCGCACCTTCGCACTTTCTACAGAGCCACGGCCGTAGTCAGTGACCAGGAAGATACAGAGGCTGAGGTCCGGGTTGAAAATAAACCGGCTGACGATGCATTCACCACCGCTGACGATGAGCAAGCATCGCCAACGGAGCTAGCTCAGCAAGACACCGGGTATCCAATAGCCTCGCACACAGGCGAGAAGGAAAAGGGTGCAGCTTCGAGCGCGGGAGGGGGACCAGACTCCGACATTCGGATGACCCGGGTGCCACCTCCTGTTACGAGAAAAACTCCTTTTCCGACTTTCCAGGCACCCGAGTCTTCTAACTCGGATAACGATGATTTTAACCAGCTGATGAGTGCTCTCCTCGCCATGAAGGCTTCAGAGGGAAATATCTTAGAGCGTATGGCCGCAGCACATCAGGTAACTTTATTTGGTATTCCTTACTACACACCCAGTCCCCAAGTTCCGAGCATAACTTGCTGTAATTACGCTCGGTACTTCATATAATACTCGGCTTGTCATGATTTCCGACTTATAGTTTCGCTCGTTCTTTGCAGGCGGAGATTACTCAGTCGGACGAGACGTTACTCAAGACCGAGCAGCTCCTGCTTGCTGAAATAAAAAGAAGGGAAACCCTTGAGGCGGAGATGAAGACTTTGAAGAAAGACGTCTCCAAATACAAGAAGAAATACAATGCTGCCCGTTCCTCGCTGAAGAACTTGTCAAATCAGATTACGGAAACTTACCGCATCTTGCTAAGTAAGTTTTTGTTTGTAATTAACTTGCATACCTCTATTTTGTCGTTATGGTAATCAAGATTGCTGATATACTTTCTTGTGTTTCGATTGCAGGTGCTAACCTTGCTGCTCCAGAGGATGACGCCGTCGCTAAGGCTAAGACACTGAAAACTGTGCTCCGGACATTTTTTGCCGGCACAAAACTTTTATTGGACGCCGTGAAGTGGCCTTCCGAGGTATATCCGGGTGAAGAAAATCTCCTGCAAGCCTTTTTGACGGTGCCTGGATGGATTGAAATATGGAAGCGCTCATCTTGCCGGATTGGAATGACTCGGGCCCTTACACTGGCGAAAGCTTACTTTCCTAAGCTTGACCCGGCAAAGGTAATATCTGGATTTCCAGAGTTCAAGGCTGACGGCTCCAAGTTTATGCCCAAGGATTTCAAAGTTATACAATCCGCCGTTCGCCACTCGGCTACTGCTTTAGCCGATAAAATGGAGCTGGACACAATCATGAGCTCGTATGATGCTGAAGGCAAAACCGTCTTGGAGGAAGCACCCCCTCCCTTTGATATGCTGGAAAGATGGTCGACTGACCTGGCCAGGAGGAAAGAAGAGACTGCCAAGAGGGAGGCCGAATTAGGATTAGGCCCATCTACCTCTACACCAGTTGTTCCTCCACCTGTCCGTCCTGATGCGAAGAGTCCGGGTAAGGCTGCTGGGAAGGCCAAGGAGCAAGTTCAAGACCAAGACCCGGAAGACCATTCCCAGGATGCCGAGTAAAATTATGTCTGGTACTTTGTAGTTTTCAAAACTGGTATGATTCTGGCGGTGCGCCTGTGCACCATTGATACTGATACTGTCACTTTGTGTTTTGTAACTTATGATAACTATGTGCCTCTCCCGGCTTTTGATAATCTCGATCCTTGTGTTATCCTTGAGCTTATTCTTGATACTTGAATGTTTGTTTTTGATCCCCTTTTTGAGACTCGGTTAACCAAGTATCGTGGGTTTTGATAAGCGGACTTTTCTTTAAGTCCCCAAGACTCGGAAACCAAGGTTTTTCGAGCTTTAGTAGCTAAACAGTTTGTTTCTGTTTCGAAGTCCCCAGCCCCCATGACCCAAAGTACGAGCCAAGGGGGCGTGGCCTTTCTCAGATGACAAACTGCTTTTTACCAAGCTGAAGACCAATGGCCGTTCACATAAATACTGAAGTCATGCTTGATACTTGTTGAGTTTCCGGCTATTTTAGCCTTGTACTCTGCATGGACTTGTGGTTTAGATGACCCTTTTGATTATCTTGTACTGTAAGCCGGCTTTCGCGTGGATACCATGTTGTTACATCTATACGAAAAACAGGGTCAAGCAAGTCCCATTGGGCTGCATAGTTTGATTGTAATCGTAAGTGAACAGATCATGCCACTTTGGTGCGAGTCACATCGAGCTTAAGTAAGAATAACCAAGAAATTTGGCTACTTCGTCCGGTTACAAGATTGCAGCCGTACTCGTCTTGCGAGTAATCGGCCCTCATAACTCATAGGCATCAAGGCCGGGTCTCCGGGTTTGTGACTACTATTTAAGCAGCTCAATTCCCGAAGACCTATATACGTGCAACGTATTTCGATGATACTTGATGTATTGATAATAACAAATATTACTTACTTGCAACTGAAGCAAAGACCATGATAAGACTTGAAACCATCTCTTTTATTGATAAAAAAAGTTTGAGTCAGCAGGCCGCCTCATTAAAAACCTTCCAGTCCCCTTAGGTACCCTGGGTAGGAAAAGAGCGCGTATGAAACCTGCCGTCCGTTACACTGCTTTAGTTATTCTCGAGAATCGGCCTCGCGTTGGCACGGCCGATGCACATTCTCCACTTGCTAGTCCCTTTCATAACGAGTACCGGGTTTGTTAGCCAATCCGGGTATGTCGTCCTTGTAGCGTGATTAGCTGTGGATGGCGGTATGTCTTCCTCTTCCCTGCTAGGGGGCTTGAAAGGATCGCTCCTGATGAAGCCCACCATCTTAAGGTCTTGTTCTGCCCTAATTTTTGCTTTATCTCCCTCAGAGGTTGGCTTTTTTGACGTTGTCCTTTCCTCTAGGTCCACCTGCGATCGGTAATGCTTGAGTTCTTCTTTCCTACAGGCTTGCTCAGCCATTGCTGCATCTCCTTCATCACATTCAGCTGCTACATCTCGATTCCCGTGTATGGTAATGGTCTTCTTAGGACCCGGGATTTTCAGCTGTAGGTACACATAACACGGTCTTGCCATGAACTTGGCATAAGCCGGCCTTCCAAACAATGCGTGATAGGGACTGCGCAACTTAACCACCTCAAAAGTAAGCCACTCGACTCGATAATTGTCCTTTGATTCTCCAAAAGCTACTTCCAACGCCACTTTTCCTTCGGGGCACGCCGAATGACCCGGCACTATCCCGTGAAAAACTGTTGTACTCTTTTGCAGCTGCGATTCCTTTAGGCCCATGCGCAGAAAAGTTTCCCAGTATAGGATATTGATACTACTTCCTCCATCCATCAAGACTTTTTTCAGCTCGTACCCATTGACCTGTGGTGCCACTACAAAAGCTAAGACTCCCGGGTGATCAACTCTGTCCGGGTGATGCCTCCTGCTCCATGTTACCTCTTGTTCTGACCACCTCAAATACCTTGGAACAGCGGAAGAGACTGAATTAACCGCTTGTTTCAGTATCTTTTTATCCTTATTAGAGCCTCCCGTAGTGTGCACATGATATTGACCCAACTGTTTGGGATTAGCTTGAAAACCTCCTGCGCCCCCTTGATTGTTACCCGGATTTCCGGCTGGCGGGTTGCCAGTTGGGGGCGGTCCGTTGCCCAAGTTTCCACCTGGACCCGGGCCTCCTCCTCGACCCGCACCTCGCATGGCTCTGTTCACTTCCTCGTTCTTCCATCTTTGTAAGTGGGCACATTGCTCCAATGAATGATTAGCCGGCTTGCCGTTCCTGCTATGCTTCGGGCATGCCATCCTAAATATGTCCCAACTGTTGCTTGGTCTTGGAGGTCCTTGGTAGTGTCCCCCATTGTGATTCCCAGTATTAAAATTTCCTTCAGACCTGGGTCTTGAAGACCCGGCCTCCGTGTTAGCTACAAACTCGGAGTTCCCTTCAAACGGGCGCTTGTTCTGGCTATTTCCATTATTACTTGGCGCCGATCCATTGCCGGTTCTCCCACTGTTACTTGTGTTTGCTTTTGCTTTCTTGTCATCAACTTCCTCCTCTGTGGTGTCCGTTGCAGCGTGTTTGTTGCACGCATCCATTAACTCTCCCAATGTAACCTCCGCTGCATTCCTACTGGATTTCATGCGAGTTAACTTTTGCACTAAAGGAATATACTTACATGTTTTCGCCATAGCTTGTAGTGCGTCCTTGGGCTGGATATCTGTGGACGAGTGGAGTATCTCCATAACCCGGCGGACCCAGCTGCGTGCTGACTCTCCCTTCTTCTGAACGCATCTTTCTAAATCATCAATAGTGAATAGCTTTCTGCACGTTCCATGAAAGTGCTTGATAAACGCGGTTTTTAGCTCTTCCCAAGACTTGATCGATTTTTCCGGCAGGTTGGTGAACCACAACTTTGCCGCTCCCTCTGACATCATCAAGTACATGAACTTGGCTTGAAGATTCTCGGATGCATTGCGAATTGACATTGCCATCTCGTAACTGCTCAGCCACGTTTCCGGATCCATTGTCGGCTCATAATTTACTACTTTCCCCGGCTCTTTGAACTTTTCCGGGTAAGGTTCTGCTCTGATGTCGTCCGATAGACATTTGGGCCCCGCCAGGGTGGTTGGTGCTGGTCTCGCTCGGGAAACGTGCGACCCGGCTGGGGGTGCCACGGGACGTGGTGCCACCGGTAATTCATGCGCCACAGACCCGGCCCCGGCCCTCCTGGCCCTGGAGCTTTCCACAACCGCCTGCGCCGCTGATGCTACTGGTACCGTCTGGATGCGAGGTGGGGGCGGCATTTGCTGCTGTTCTTCCCTTCGTCGTGCCGAATTTGTTTGGATATTACCTTGTTGCTGGCTGGGATACGGCGTCCCATGCATTCCGCTTCTGTGATCCGGATAATTGGCCTGTTGCGCCACTGCGGTATGCAGCAAGTCAATCGCTTGCCGGGTCCTTTCTGCATGAGGCGACTCTCCCACAGGAATCTGGTTCAATGCGAGCGTTGCCGCGTATACGTTGTCCATGGGATTGTTGTAATGACCTGCTGGTGTACGGAACCGTGTTGGTGGTGGTGGTGGCAAAGTATTGCCGGCTGTTGCTCCAGTCTGTGGTAAAGGTAACCCGGTTGGCGCGTTTGCCGGCTGTGTTCCTACTGTCGCCGGTTGTGGTGCGGTCCCTTGGTTCGCCGGTGGGATCGGCTGATCTTGAGGTGTGATGAATAACGCGGCCGGATTAATAACCCCACCTGTTGCTGGTAGCCTGGTCTGGTGCCTTTGATGTACTCTAAACGTTTCCTCCCGGATCCGAGTCTCTAATGCATCCAACTCGCGCTGCCGTGTGGCCATCCCCTGTCTCTCTGCTTCCACTTGCCTTCTTTGCTGTTCCAATGCGCGGCGGGCCACATCCAGATCTCTGACACGCTCCGCCGCGTTTTCCGGGGTAATAACTGTGGCGAGGACGGTCGGATCTAGAATCAAATTGTTATCGAACAGGGCCGGGTGACGCGGATTTGAGGGACCCGCCCCTGGCGTCCGGTTTGCTTGGAATCCGAACATGTTTGCCTGCAGCTCCTCATCCGCCGCGCGACTGGTAACCGACGCCGACTCTCCGTCAACCCAGATTAGAACCGGATTAGCTGTGCCATGTTGTTGATTCAATGCCTGAGCCGTCCCAACTGCGTCCGCGGTCACGTTCTCTTGGTTGATATTGGCCGCGGGTGCCGTGTAAACCGCAACCCGGCGTGTGATGCTTGGCTCATATTCCTGCCGTTCTTTTTCGCTGTTTTCCTCCTCATATCGATCCTCCAATAGATCCCGGATGGACTCGACATCATCTTCTCTCTCTATCTGACCTGTTGTTCCGACCGATTCTTCTCTTTCCGATTGAATATAGGTAGCTTCTCCTGACACAGAATCAGATCCAAGGTTGTCAGGATTCGAGCCGGAAGCACATACCATACCGATGAAGACGTTGATGCGGCCGATCGTCACGACGGATCCGGCTTCGAGGTGATCCGACTCTGGTCCCCAGCCGGAATCGTCCACCATCTTCTCTCCTTCGCCGTCGACGTAGATCTCACCGACGACGAGGTTCTTCATGCTCTTCCGAGCTTCTCCCGTGACGTAAACACCTTTGGACGCAGGCCCCACGGTGGGCGCCAACTGTCGTGGGATAATCACGGCAGATGTTACCTGGGGTAACTGATCTTGGGGCAAGTCGACACATGTATTCGGGAGAGGGTTTAGCTCGAAGGAAGGCATGGCGAAAAGCGATCTAAAGACCGGAAAGCAACTCGCCGGATCTCGAATATGAATTTATACTGGATACTCGACAATCGGTGATACAACTATGACTTGAATCTCTCTCAAGCCAAGCCTAGGGGCCGGTTTATAAAGCACCCGAACCCCCTTAGACTTAGCCTCCAAGGCATATTTTGAGTCCTACTCGAACTCTACTCGCAAACCCTAACTTTCCTTAACACAACCCACAATCCGGGTTACAAAGCCTGCACCCTTTGGGCCTTCTAGAAGTTTCTTTATCCTTGCCGAATCCTGTGCAGCACACCTTGGGCCGGGTTACACCTTGAGGTTGGCCTACCGGGTTACTATCCCCCCATCAAGGTCCTTTAGCTTTCCCGCTCCGATGTGTGCGCAAACATCTTCGCTGGGTATTTCTGAAGTAGGAAAATTCAAGTTCGGAATTTCGTGCACTGAAACATCCGTACTTGTGCCAGGTCTCAACTAGCTCCCCTTTGCAGGGGTAGGCTGCGATAAATCTCTCTTATCCTTTTTCTTCGGGCGTCCCCGGGTACTTGGGATTTGAGAAACCGGATTCCTCGTCCTCTTAGGCCTAAGAACGGGAGCGGGTGTACCATGATTTCTCTTTGGTATCTCAACCCTTTCCGGTGCATTGCGCACGGGCACATGCGACTTTGTCACAGTCTTTAAGTCACTAAAGTGATCAGGCAGTTGATTCGCTAACGTGTGCAAATCTATTATCTTTTGAACTTCTCTATTAGACTCGGCAGTGCGCGGGTCATGAGCATGGATCCCCGTGGCTTGCCACGTAAGTCCTCGACTTTTATCATCAAGGGGTTGATTATCTCCCTCTAAATTCGCGAAAATATCCTCGTAAAAAATGCAATCAACAAAACGGGTCGTATGACAGTCACCTGTCGCGGGGTCCAGAAACCTGATTATGGACACAGTCTCATAACCAACGTATATCCCCGACTTTCGGAGCAGTCCCATTGCTGATCGCCGAGGGGGTGGTATTGGTACATATACCTGGCAACCGAACCTACAAAGGTGGGAAATTTTCGGTGCCGACCCTTGCGCAAGCTGCATAGGAGAATGGATGTTGTAGGCCGATGGTCGAAAGGTGATGAGATTGGCAGCGTGTAACACCGCGTGACCCCAACATGTAGTTGGTAAATTACAATCCTGAAGGAGCGGTCTGGCAATGAATTTAATTCTTTTAATCAATGCCTCCGCAAGTCCATTTTGTGTGTGGACGTGCGGTACAGAGTGCTCAAGTTTGATTCCTGTTGCCATGCAATAATCATCGAAAGCCTTTGAAGTAAATTCACCGGCGTTGTCCATCGAATAAACTTAATACGATGATCAGGGAATTTATTCCTCATTTGTATGATCTGAGAGATCAACTTTGCAAAAGCATGGTTCCTTGTTGACAGCAGGCTAACATTGGACCATTTAGAGGAAGCATCAATGAGCACCATGAAGTACCTAAACGGACCCGAAAGGGGCTGAATAGGACCGCATATGTCCCCTTGGATACGTTCCAAGAACGCGGGGATTTCATCCTTCACCTTTAGGGGTGATGGTCTAATGATTAATTTCCCCTTAGCGCATGCATAGCACACGAAATCATCAGGATTTGGGAAATTTTTCACATTAACATTATGACCATTAGAGTTGTTAATTATGTTTCTCATCATCGTAAGACCGAGATGGCCTAACCTATCGTGCCAAAGGCAGAATAGTTCAGAGCTTCTAAAAACAGTTTTAAGGGTAGTGTACATGGGTAGTGCTACTATCTTAGTCTATTACAACCCTGTAGCGAACGAAGAAAGCCTTTCGACAACATGTTTACCATTTTCATCGCGTTTCGTGATGAGTAGGTACTCCTTACCGCTGTCATCATCATGGGTTTCAATGTGGAACCCATTAACACGAATGTCTTAAAAACTCAAGAGAGTACGAGTCGCTTCCGGGTACAACAATGCATCATTAATGATCAAAGTTGTTCCCATGGGGAGTGTTATAGTGGCTCGTCCGGAGCCAACTATATGAGGACCGCAGCCGGTGATCGTCGTAATACTCCCTAGAATTTTCTTGATGGACTCAAAGTACTTTGTATCTCTCAAGATGGTATTGGTGGTACCGCTATCGGCAAGGCACGTTTCCTCCATTCGGGCGTCACACGTGTTCTAAAATATTGTGTCTAATTATTAAAAGAGAGCGAGGAAGATGCTACAGTAATAATAATTAAACATGCAAATATTTCAGAACATAACATAAGTATCTATATTTAAAATAATGGAATAAATGAATGATGACGAATTCATCCAAGCGCCGATAAAGGTTTAAGGAAACAAATAATGTTGCTCTCATAGAGCTTACAACCAAATCGAATAAATTGTATCAAATTATTGCCATAAGGATCATGAATAAATGGGCGGAGTTTAGATGGAGTCCACAAGGTAACCATCCAGCTCAGCCGAGATCTCCATCTCGCTAAGCTTCTCCTCAGTGGCTATTATGGTGGCGGCAGCGTCGATGTCCAGCTGTGGCGTTGGAGGGGTCACGGTGTGCTCAACCTCCATGGACACGGTGGAGTTCGTGGGAACCGCCACATGTGCCTCCACAGGTGCCCCAGTGTGCGCCGCGACGGGTGTGGCGGGGGGCGTGGGGATCATCACGGGTGCCGCAGCGGGCGCCGGTGGTGCCTCCATCTGGACAAGGTGCGCCTCATGCGCTCTCTTGGCCTTGAAGGCGTCCACGCCGTGTTTGGGAGCACGACACTGCCTAGAGAAGTGAAGCTTCGATCCCCAGCGAAAGCAGTCTTGGGGACTCACCTCCCCCTTACCCGCCTTTTGCTCCTTGGACGGGTGGGGGTGGTTAGGTCCCTTCATGCCTTTGCCTTTTCTGCCGCGCTGCTTGAACTTTGGCTGGCGCACTTTGTAGGCGCAAGCATAAGCTTCCTGGCTTGGGCCCCCTCCGAAAGGCTGCGAGTTGAAGTTCTTTTTCAGAACCTCATCCTGCGCCTCAGCCACCTGGAGGGCGTCAATGAGCGCCGAGTACTGCGTGAAATTCTCCTGGCGGTAGTTCCGCGCATTCTGGAGGTTACTTGGATGGAAGGTGGAGAGAGTTTTCTCTATCTTCTCCTCGTCTGTGATTTTCGTACCACACATTTCGAGATTCGCACAAATTAATCACGTGTAACACGGAATTGAACAACGTCACCGACTTGTGGTCCGCAAACCTCAGACGCAACCAATTCCCCTCCGCCTTTGGCTTGACGTGGTACTTCAACCTAGCGAACATCTCTTTAAGAGCGGCCCACAGGATTGAAGCACTCCATTCGGCCATGTACTCGTTTTTCAACGTAGCACTCATGTGGTGGCGGAGGAAATGCAGTGCCTACGCATTCTCTGCAGCAGTCGTGGTGCTGGGGGCCGTCGGGGTCCCCGCATCCAGCGCTCCTTTGATCTTTCGGCTCTCGAGGACGATCTCCACGTCCGAGGCCCAAGCAAGGTAGTTCAGCCCAGTCTGAGCCAATTCCTCGAATTCGCGGTTCATGATTCCGGCCATCTGCGATTTATGCAAGCATGTATCAGATTACATCAGGTAATCGATTGCATAAAGCGATGTTGATACAAAAATTCAATAAAGCGGCGTTCCAAAATTTAAATAACATGCTAACAGTCCTCTACTATGAATTAAACAATTAATTACGATAGTAAAACATGATATAAAAACATGTATGAAGAGATATTATGTTAAGCGCGTTCTAAACGTGAAATTAGCCCTAAAAATGAGTTTCCGAATTTATGTAGTGCCCAACTTATACAATTTCAGCAAAAACAGACTATTACAGAGTTTTACAGGTAAAATTATTCAACAGGAATAAAATATATGTAATTCTGAAAAGGTCTGGGTGCTAAAACATAAAAATCCGCGTAGAACCGTATTTGGTCCGGCCCAAATCGGCAGCAGGCCGAAAACGGGCCTAAAATGCCTCGGCCCACCAAACCGCACGGCGCTGTCCACCCCTATTTTTTTCGGGCAAACGAGTCTTGGGCCGTACGCGGCCCAGCCGCTCGGCCGCGCCGTGGGCCGGCCCAGATCGGGCGTCACCTACCCGATCGCATCGATCGGTAGGGAGACCGACGCGCAGCAACCGCAGCTGGCGTCGCCGCCGTCCAGCATGCGGGGGGTGGAGGGGCAGCAGCTGGCGCGGCGCTGGTGGGTAGAACAGCGGCGGCCACCGGCCGGCCGAACCCAGGGCGGCGGCACGCGCGCACGCGGGACCACGCCGCAGTCTCGCCTACCCCATCCATGTCGCCACACCACGTGGAGTCCAAGAGGTGTAAATATGTTGTTGTCCAAGGGTCGAAAACCACCTCTCGTCTCGCTAGGGCATCGCCCACTCCAAGTCGGGTAGGTACCCGGCAGGACCCCATAGGGAGCAGGAGACGTCCCCCACCCCATGTCTGTGGGTATCCCAGCGGGCCGGTCTCGCCGCACCATCCATCGGAGTTCTCGCTAGTGTCATTGTTCGTTCTCGAGCCCTTCGGCCACATCACGATTTCTACGGCCGTCTCGTAGTGCCCCTCGCCACCTCTTGGAAGCAAGGTGTTGCCCTTCAAGCCACAACACGATACCCTGGGCAACACTAACCATCCCCGGCACTCGACGTACCTCATCAGAGTACGGACGACACCACCAGACCATCCCGACACTTGACAAAAGCCTATCGGTCGGCTTCTACTTCGACACTAGCATCGACTGTCATCAAGCACCAACCGACTACTTCAACCACACCTCGACAAGCACTCGATTACGTCGCACCTCTCGCAACTTTTCTGGAGTGTGACACGACCACGACAACCTAGGCATACGACAACACCTATTAATACAATTGTCGTTTATTCCGTAGCAAAGCACGGGCATTGTGCTAGTAGGCCTAGTTGGCTTATTTTGTGGGGTGTGGGCGGGAGTGGATACGAGGGTTTGTCGGTTGGTTATTTCTCTAGATAGGATGCGCTCGGAACGTCTATTCGGCGCAGCTGCGAGATTAAGTTTTTAGGAATAAGTATTGACTTGTCTTGTTTTCTTAATTACCTTCTCATTTAGTGAACTTGTGGAATATTTCATTTCAATTCGTTTTTTCTGACTGGATTTTACTTTCGATGACCGTATTGTATCCAAATTGCGCTGTACATTTGGATAGGCAGACCGCCCATGGGCTCCCCCGCCGTATTAGAAAGAAAGTCCTAATTCTCAAAAAAAAAAAAAAAAAGTAGAATCAAACTCCTGAAAGAAATATATCTTTTTGGGAGAACCCTAACCTCACGGATCGATCTTGGCGGTCACATCTCATGGCTCTGCGCAGCCTGGTAACGAGGATGCGGTCCCCCGCAGCCGCCGTTCTCCGGCTGCCGGCGCCGGCGGTGGTATCCGGCAGGTCGCCGCTGCACCCCTACAGGTTCGTCCTTGTGAGAATCCCTGGTTTTCCGAAACCCAGGATCTCGCTAGCACCCGTGACGATAAGTTCAGCAACACGTATGGCTTTCCGAGCACAGGGTCTCGCTAGCTGCTCTTTATTGTTGCAGAGCATTATTATTTGCCTCGAGTAGTGCGTCGGATATTTCTTTCGTTCTTTTTTAGCTAGCCAAGTTGTTCCAAGAAATACGCTTTTTTTTTTTTTGTGATCTTCAGTTACCAGTGTGCCATTCTATGTTTTTTCATATGTATGAAACAAGTTCGTGCCAAAAAATACATAAAAAAAGTGCCATCCACTCTATTTTTATTTTTGGCAAAATGAAAAAAAAACTGGCTGCCTTCACTTTCATCATCAAGAGAGACGTCTCAAGGGCTCGTGGTTTATAAATTTGAACTATTATGAAGTTTATATTTTCTAAATTAAACGCCTTTCTCAAAGCAGTAAAGCATCTAGGTAGTTTGTGGGCAAAATGGATACATACATGCAGACTGCAGTAGCTTAGATTGACAAGTCTTCTATTTATTTATACTACAATGCAAGAAGCCGGTATATGATTTTTAATGCCTCCTTTTCCATTCACTTAGAAGCAATTGCACCAAATCAGATAATTCGTGGGAGTATTGTATCATAGTAAGGTATTCCCTCCGTATAAAAAATATAATATGTTTTAGCTTTTCCTATACAAAATGTGTCTAGACATGTTTTAGTGTGTAGATTCATATGCATCTTACAGTAAAACATGTCTAGATACATTTTTTCTAAGTAAAGCCTGGACATCTTACATTTAGATATGGAGGGAGTACTAATTTAGTTGTAGTCTTCTAGGTAATTCACCATCCTATATTGTATGTTTGCATACTATTGAGGATATATTTGTCATGCCTTTATCATACCCCGTGAGACATGAGATGATTGATGAAAAGATCATTACTCGCAACAATTTGTCCTTTTTACGCTGAATTATCGCCCTCCCAGCTTATTTTGTTTCATTGCGGAGTTCTCAGGGTGAACATGAAGATATGCTCAAGATGAATGCTATAGAGAAGTACAAATTTTATCTTGCCCACCTTGAACGTTGTGAGCATAATCTGGAGTATGTGAGGTATAGGAGCTATAGGATTTTCGTTGCAATTTACAGTTACATAATTTCAACTCTACTGATTCTTATTTCGTTTCCATCTTTTCTAGGATGTTTACCAAGAGGTGCGAAATGGGAACCAAGTTGATCAGCCGGATGGCCACGGTGGTTTTTCCTCCTTACTTTCTGATGGTTGTCATAAAAGCTTTTGGTGGTCTGCAGTCGAGTGACTCTCCATCAGCTTAGTTGAATGGGATTCTTACGCTTTGTGCCATGTTGGAAATTTATGGTTTACTGTCATGAGGAAGTCCATAGGGAATAAGATCGATCATTTCTTTCCCAATAGCGAATCTGTGTTATACTCAATCAAGTTCGTTACCTCGTTGCTTTTGTTGGGTCTGAATACCATGTCTGGATATCTCCATTTGTGTCCAAAACATACTACGTAGTCTTGTAATGTAAAAGGTTTGGTTGCCCTTGATCCGATTGGTCGCCGTTGGTTTGTTGAAGGATGAGCCGAATGATTGGGGATTGAATGTTGAGATGAATATTTGCATAAGACGGTTGTTTTATTCAGTTAGCTGCAGAGTATAAATAGAAATTTCTAGTCTCACTTCAAGCCTACTTTTTCAATATTCACGTGAATTGTTGATGTCGACATTGTTGTGAATTAACAATGATGAATGGACACTTTTCTTGTGATGCACTTTTCCGTTGGTTTATGCATAAAATTTGTTGGCGTTGGTGTATGAGAGGATGAGAAGGTTTCTCTTGTTGACCGAATGTTGAGATGATGTATGGATTTCATTGTCATTGTCCTGCCGGCCAGAGGAAAAAGTTGTCTTTGTTGGTTGACTCAACATTTATATTTTGGCCATTTTTTTCTCGAGTTTGATTTCTAAACAAAAATCTCTAGCATTCGAGAAAATGTATTGTCTTTTATACTCAAAGATCATCTCTTTGATAAGAGAAGACTAGCCACTTTTTTTTATTCTACCTTTTCAACTCATAAATTATCCTGCATGCACGTAACTCGATTGTGCCATGTCTAGGCCATGCACAACCATTGCCTAGTGGCAATGTGCGTATCCACAACCTAATTGTCCCCAAATCACCGCCGCCTACTTCCTATGCCCCATCCAGCTTCTAAGAGCATCCAAAAAGAGTAGCACCGAGCGATTCTTTTTGCGTCCGAAACCCATGATTCATTGCAACAACCGCCGCTTCACTAGGATTTTGATCCTGACGTCGATGGATAAGCGCCCCGTTGTGGTTGCTCTAAGCCCACTGCCTCGTCTCCCGATGAAGAGACCCTCAGAATCACCGTCTCGCTCCGACGACCGGACGCCACGAGTTCCGACTATCGCTCACCCTCCAACACGCGGCGTGGCAAATCGAGCCAGACCGCCGACGCCTTGCGCAAGGCTTCGTTGCTGCCACCACCGGCGCAAGCCGCAACCTTTTCCCTTGGCCGCAGCCATCGCTCATAGTCGACCTCTGGCCCTCCGACCCGCGTGCTTGACGTCCGGCCCTCCGGCCCCGCGCCCTCGACCTCAGGAAGCGCCATTGATGGACGGGATTGAGGGAGTGGAGTTGACAGACGAAATCCAGGATGGCAAAGGCCGCCTAGCGGCGGTGTTGCGTGGTCTCGAATCGAACCTTGTCGCCGACGAGTTGTTGTCGCCCTCTTGCTATTGAAGTTTGATCACGGAGGAAAATAATAGTAAGCGATCATTAAGGGATCGTGAAAATTTCCTTCGTACATGGTATATGTGTCCCCCGTGGTATAGATTCCCCCATCCTCATGCTTCTTCCTAGCCTGAAACATGTCCCAAAAAAGCCATAACTGCCGCTTTTGCTGCAAAAAAATTCCGCTTTTACTGTACTGTGCAAAAAACGTTTCGCGGACAAAAATATAACAAATAAAAAGCTAGTCTCGCCGGAAACCTCGTCGCAACCATTTTGTACTGTTATATCAGAAAAGAAAAATAATTACAGAAAAAGAAATTATGCTATTGTAGCAAAAAAAAATTCACTTGGCCGTAGACAATGCCGAAGACATTATAGCAAAAAAAAATATATTATAGCAAAGTCGAAAAACAAATGTACCAAAAAAAAAGTCTACTATTATAGCAAGAAACTAATTTCACCGGAGTGCTTTATTTATAAAGCGGGGCATAAAGCCTGTTTCGAGGAGGCTCCCCTAGTCATTTTTAGCAAATAATTTGTACTACCTTAGCAAAATAAAAAGATTACTGCAGAAAAAAAATTGTGACGTTGACGGAAACTCTCTCCGGGCCTTTAGTAGCACCGAGGTCGAACGCATGTAGCGCCGAGGCAGCAGTGGGTCCGCGCCGTGGTAGCACCACGCCGCGCCTAGGTAGCACCACTCCACCACCACGGCAGCACCGACGTTCCTGCCTTTCCTCGTTGTATTCATGTAGTACGGGTGGCCGCCGGTCGTAGGAGCACCGCACACCCTTTATAGCATAAGTGTTCCACCTTGGAAGCAGCTTCCGCGCACCTCAGAGGACGACAACGAGGAAATGCTCCTGGCGTCGACGCTGCTCCTGCGGGTCACCGGTGTGGGAGGTCAGCGTCCTCCTCGCCATGGATGGGCCAGATCCGCGGGAGGCGCGGGCTGGGCTCGCCGGAGACACAATGGAAGGAGAGATGAAGGGAGAGGGAGTGGAGGAGATGCCTGGGTGAGCTCCGGCATTGAGCTCCCTCAACCGTGCTAGATGCAGGCCTGGGAGGAGCTCCCGCCGCGAGCTTGATGCAGACATGGGAGGAGCTCTGGCGTGGGCTGCTAGACAGCAGCATCGACCCGGCACCACGGCAACGGGATGGTAGATGAATGAAAGGCCCGTCGGACCCACTGTGAACATGGTGGGGCCCTACTCGTCCCATCTTTTTCGTCCGTCACAGAGTGGGACAGGTGGTGCATAGAGGAGTCGGGGGGAAAGAATTTATGGAATCCCCGGGGGGTAGTTAGCATATATATATACCTTTCAGATATGTGAGGATACTGGTAGCTCTTTTTTTAGATTACTCTTATTTGATGATACTGGTATTTTTTTTTGAAGTATATATACGGGTAGCTCTTGTTGTGAGGAAATCTGGAAGTAGTCTAACACTAGTAGATACAACGTATTTAGTCCCGGTTCAGGAGGACGTCAAGTCCGTACTTGGCACCCGGGACAACTAAATCAGGACTAGAGCCCCCTCTCTAGTCCTTATTTAGTTACGACCCGGAACAAAAGAGTCCCCCACATGGCTGTTGCCTTAGCATTACAACCCATCACGACCATGGTGGTTTCCTCATCATTCATGTCGTAAGCTCTCTTGGGAAGAACCGGCGGTACTCTTGGGAGGGGCTCTTTTCGGGGTCGTCCGCGTCGGTTACCCATCGACAAAGGGATGCGCCTCCCCATTTGGCCTTGAGCCTTACTGGGTAGATGCGGCGGAGTCGTCTGATGCGGAGGCGGAAATCGACATGGACTTGTTTGTGGTAGTCGTACCTATCATCATCTGTGGACATTGAATTGGTGAATTGTGACTCGGAGCATATAATGGTGGGCTTGGCGCCGAGCCTGGAAACATGATGTATGTCTTGCATCATAGAATGATATCACCCCCAACATCTGCCAATTTCCTCTCATCATCCGCTCCAGGGATGTCAAGCTCGAGTGATTCTTATCCTAGTACAAATTGATCCATGCCGACACAATCATAGCCATCTGGAATCTCATTGCAATGCTACGGTGCTGTACATTCACAAGTTAAAGCTTAGACGTCCACCTCCTTCAAGCATAAGTTTCCCACTCTCACATGTATCTCACAACTTATCTTCTACCTGATATCATCCATGGGGTAGCGATCCATCGGTGCCTCATCAGCACCGACTCCCGTGGAAGCCACGATGCTTTTCCTCTGAGATGAGCCTTGACTATCTTGATGCAGCTTACGAGTTGAACCTTGCTCGCACAATTCCTCTATTTTCTTATGTTGATCGTTTACGATACCAAGTATTTTGTTGTGCCTTCATGCTAGGTTGTTTAACCGATCTTCCTACTCCCGCTCCTTCCTCTTCATTGCTCTCGCTCGGCTTCAATAAGATCCACGGTCCTCGGGAAACCCATACTTCCATTGCACACTACCTCCGAAGCATCATGTTCGTCCTCATTTTTTAGGATTCCTGAGGGCCCTTGTCCGTTTATCGTTCTCTCTGTCCGGAATAAAATTTCCCTCTCAAACCTTGGAGATTGCTTGAACAATTAATTTCTAATGTATATGAATTTATTTCTTTTCATAATTTTTTAACTCCCTTATTTCCATGTCATACTCAACCCCATACCCAAGTACCCAATATCTTGCCCTGTGGGGGGCAGTCCTCTGTAGCAGGAGTGATCCCTTTTTCGTGCATGGAGGCCACAACTTGATCTCACTTAGGCTCACATCTGTAGCCACCCGCCCCCATGTTATGGTGATATTTCTTTTTCGCTGCATTACCTTATTCTTTTCCGACCTCTGCTGAGGTACATCCGAATTCTTGTACTCCAGAAATGAGTCACAGTGAGCATGCTGCCTCTCTAGTGTGCCAGTTAAATCTGCAGCTTTCTAATCTTTGACATACACATAGTATAATCTGTTCTTGTAATTATTGAATTGGCCAGTCATCTTCTTAAGAAAGAAATGCTTGACTAGCTAAGTCCCTCGTGTAATTTTCTTTGCGATATCATCCTAAACCGGTAGGGTGAAATGTGCAGTGAGCTTGTTCCAAAGCACATCTTTCAATCTCTGGTCGACATAACTAACTCACTCTACCTTTGCTGGCTTATTGCATTCCTGAACGCTGATCACGACATTTTCCCTAACAACAAACCGGCATTGATGCACAAACTTATTTGCGTTCGCCTTGGAAAGCAACGGTTTTCTGTCTGTACCGACAAGCTCAATTAGGAGATGCGCATATTTGGCCATCCTTTGACATGACCTCGTTTAGATTGGGTCGATGCGGAGGTCAAAAATAAGAAACATTCCTTAATGCATATTTATGCAGATCGATTATTGCATCTGATCACCAAAGCCTTAATATACCTCGCCAGACTGCAGATGTTCACCAATTTGCGAGTCATCATCGAAGTTGATGCTCGTTTGTTCGTTGTCTCTTCATTCCAGCTCCATTTTCCCACCTCGTTCAAAAACTGTGAGCCGTCTTCTGGTCCACTATCTCCACCTTCCGGTTGCTATGGAAGGGCGAAATTTTCCTCTTCATGGTGTCTGCTGTTGAAGTGATCCATTGCTTAACTAATAGAAAAGTAAGATAAAAATGTTAGCATTGTTGGGGCTGCCCTCCGGGGACACACGCCGAGGCAGCCCTTCGTCGACAAACGTCGAACGAAAGAGGCGAAGAAGACACTAATATTTGCGGCGCACGAACGCCGCGGTGCACCAACGCCAGTATCTTGCCTTTATTTCTCTGAACGACTAACTCAAACACATACATTGAAGTACAAACGAACATATGCAGTACTACCAAGGGGATCTCTCGTCATCGGCCGGGCACACACCACGGCGGAGACTACATCTTCCCTTGCTCTCTCCACACACGAGCTCACATGCTCCTTAAATAGCCTCACGCACGCACTAGCTGGCCACTAAACCCATGCCTAACTAACCACTAAGTACATGCACTCGTGAGCATCTTTCTCTCAACAGCAACATAAAACTTGGCCAGCTAACAAACTCATGCATGCAGCACAACTCGCCTCCAACTGACATGGCTGCACTGCTTCACGGTCCGCTCGTCACGGCAGCACTGAAGATTACAAATAACAAGCATTAGCAGAATAATTTAAAGTAGGGAACATTATTTTCGTCACTTTACCAAAGCATCATTAATCAAATATGTAAAAGTACCACTAATACATCTACCATAAACCAAACTCGCCCTTACATCTATGATAATCCAGTTACATAGCTCGAGTCCATTTTTTATTTAACCCTAATACATCAAGAATAATATCACTACTACATGTTACATGCATGAACATGTCAAACTAACTTCGACCGGGTCCTGAGCCGCGGGGCGTCGAGCCATCGGCGCTGTCCATCCAAAGATAAGGAACCTCACATGGTCATAGCTCATGTAATAAGGAACCCTCTAAAGAAACGACCATGTATTTCTATACTGCCTATTTTACAAATACATGTAGAGACTAGAGACGGACACGCTCGTCCTAGGCGACATTATAAAGGACACTGTTCGAGGTGAGGATGTGCAACCTGAGCCAGTAGTACTCGCAAACGGCTACTTAAAAGGTAGAAGGGTAACCCTACCTTTCTAATAATATGGGTGATCGCTCCGACGTGGTTGCGGAACTGCGGACACGTATCTGTCGATGTCTCTCCTCGGTCTGGACGGCCTCGCAATGCTTTCCATAGAGACGACGTTGATGGTCTCAAGACGGTGATGGTGCATGGTTTGGTGGAGTGCTCGATGGAGCCGGGGATGTGTCTAGTGAGGTGGTATGATCGGGGTCGGGAAAAATCCTTGTCGGCCTCTGCCGGCACCGGCGTGACGGCGCCTGCGGGCGCCGCCGTACTTATTGAGGGGCAACGGAGATACCACTGTACCACTTCCCTCCGTGTACCGGGAGAAATACTAGGACTAGTCCGGGCAGCCGCGTCGTCGTCGTCGCAGTCCTTCTTGGAGATGTTGCTTGGTACATGCCACGTCGAATGTAACAAATGGTGGAATACTCCGGTGGGCGCAGACGTTGCAGATCTTCTTCATTTTCGTCGATCTGCCGTTTCCGGCATTATTTTCTTTTTTCTTTCTCTTGTTGTTCTTTTGGGCATGGTTGTGTTATTTTTGCCCTAGCAGAGATCTCAAAGTTGTTCGGTGTGTTTTCTATATTAATATAGCGGGGTGCAAGCCTATTTTGGCAAAATGATATGGGAGATGAGCCTTACCCGCCCCGTACCCCTAGGATTCGGGTCGGCGACGCCGTAGGCAAATCTCAATCTGTTGTCTTCTTTAGACGGCAGAACTCCTTCAGGCGCCATCACCCGGATGTACTGCTCGTAAGATGGAATCCAGCGGCAGCACAGGGTCCTACTTCTTTGACACAACCTGGTCTTTGCCTCCGCATGGGATTGGCCGGAGTTGACCACGTCGGAGGCCTCATGGATCTACGCAACTGCATCGCCGCATGGATCTCACGAGGAAGGAATTGGGAGTGTCGCCGCCGTCGGCAAAGTGTCGTCGGTAGCAGTCGTAGCCGCTGGACTGCCCTCCCCACGAACTGCCTTTGCCGTTGTAGGTGAGCATGTGACACCGTGGTGAGGGATCTATGTCATTGCCGCGTTCTCACTCGCGGTTTCAGATAATAAAGAGTTATTACTTGTCTAATGGCAAAATCAATTTGACACTTCCTTGTTATCATATCTAACCTTTTCTATCTTTGACGTTATATTCGAAATTTGTAATGTTGTAAATTTGTAGCGTAGTGTATAACCTCAGTAGGAACCATGCTTGTGAGTTTGGCTTTTTCCACTCAAACATTAAATTTAGACTTTTGTTCCAAGAACCAGGCCCGATGTTGGTGTATGCAACTTGGTGTCAAGAAGGTTACGAAAAAAATTAAAAAAAAAATTAAAACACACATATATTTTCAAATACATAAGGAAATTAGCACACTAAATATTATAACAACAGAACATATCCTCACAATAGTGAATTGTTGTGTTTTTACATGTTTTATAGCATAATCTAGTACAAGATAGACCATAGAAGGTATAAACCATAGTGATTAGTACGATAGATGCATGATCTACAATGTAGTCAGTCGACCCGGTTACCAGACCTCCCCTTGTTTATCTGGAAATGCTGGTTTAAACCACATCGACCTTTGGTTTGGATTGGATAGGCCGGCATAATCGATCAAGGAGACATTACGAGGAACATCCTCCAGACTCAGATTGATGCATCGATGGGGAACTGGCTTGAAGTTACAAGATTCGTGGCAGCCGTATGTAAGAGGGGGCGACAACATACGTGAAGTCCAAAGTCCTACCTTTTGTGACGCCCCGAGATCGGGTACTATGCAGATTTCAGCATTCCCGCCAAATCCGCATAATAACCGATTCCAGGTTGCCACTTGTGATAATCATTACAACAGTTCACGAATATTCCACAACAACAGAAAAGATTTATACAAGACGACTCAAAAGAGTCAAGGATACAACTGATACAATACAAAGATCCAAATAACAGCGGAAGAAACAATCATAGTGTCCGACTACGGACAAGATACAAATTGGACTAAGAGTCCTGAAGATAACTAAGAGCGTCCAATCCCTGCCCAGGCCAAGCCGGAGGGATTCACAAGCTAACGTCGTCAGACTTCAAACCTGTTGACTGCAATGTTGAATATGCAGCCACGAAAATAAATTCGTGGGTCAGTACGGTTAAGTACTGGCAAGTGGATAAACCATACTCACAAGATACCAGCATAATCAAACATCACAAGTTACAAATACTTTGGGTACAACGGAAAGGAAGGGATTATTGCAAAGAAGCGGCAGCGGGCTGCACTAACTAACTAGAGAGACACGCTACAACTTCCGGCTAACAGAAAGAAGATAAGATAGCGTATCGGAACCAACTATAACTACTCACCAAACAATACACATCCAATGTTACCCCCTACTAAGGAAGCAACCCAAGGAAACTCACACTGTTGATTAAGGTGAAGTTCAGGTTATTGTGACAATATTCCTATTACTAGTCAAATTATAATTAATTAGGTGTAAGTTGTCTGAGTACTTATTAGCCAGCACTTTCACCAAGTCGTCACATAACCGCGGACAACACGGCTTCTCGAGAAGATTTATCCCTGCAGGGGATTCTCCAGTACCCGTACACACTCAAGCCACCAACTAAAACTCAGGTTGGCTCGACACGACCCAAACCGTCTCTACAACCCATCCTAGGAGCCACGGAGCTATAAGGTTCCAGCCACGCAGCCGAATACTCAGCGCAAGTGTGCAAAACTCCCGCAGGACGCAACACCCCGGCACTACAGGCCTCACCCTATATACATCATCATCATCATCATCAGTAACCATGGGGGGGCCAACCCATTATGCAAAGGAGCAAATGGAACACCCGAACTAAGTGTGGCTCTTCGGACAAGCTGCAAATCAGGTCTAAGTCGAGGGGGAGTCCCATACTACCTCCCGGATGCGGTGAGCACGCTCATCATGGATCAATGGACAAGACCCTTTTCCTAGTTTCGACACCAGCAGGCTCCAAAACAACGTCGGGCCTCCTGCCGGTGCCTTATCATCAAATTATTATTACCCAAAACATTAACATGTTGTTGATTGAATTGAAACCCAACTATCAAACTAAACAGGTGATACGACAAAAGGACAACAAGACTCGAGCACAAACAAACCTAAGCATGCTAGTACGACACAGACCAACAAGGTAAACAAGCAACAGTTAATAGGAAGTGGAAGGAAAGGCTATATCATGGCTGCAAGGTAAACATATGATAGGATCGAGACACAAGCATCGAATCAAAAGGCTAGAATAAGAACAACGGAAAGAATCGGTAACAAGTGATGAAAGGCAATACGGATAGCAAGTGAGTATACTTGCCTGGAATCCAGCAAGTAGAGGTATATCCGCAGAACTTGTCGTTGCTCACATCATCTCAGCATCCTATCCGCGAAGAAGCAACGAACTAGAACAAATACCGGATGCAACAATTACTACTACGGCAAAAGATCCAGCATGATCAGGATATGGATGCATGACAAGTTTAAAGATGCATCAAAGATAAACTAGTTGACATAAGGAATCAATTTAAATGAACCCATATGCATTTGAGATGCATATGGCAAAGTCCATGTGCATACATAGTTAATGTTAGTGAACTAGTAGCAAACTTTATGTTCAATTGATTAAATGGCAAGATGCAACATGAAAACAGCAAGAAAACAAGTTTAGCTTCAAGTTGGTAATTCATTTGTCATTTTTGGAATTGTAATTATTTAGTTATGAATTATTACATTTTAAATGGTTTAAGTAAACATTAATTTGTGCACCACTTTTAATTATAGAAAACTAGGATATTATTTCATAAACAGAAAGAACATTGAATTTTGGATGGAAAACCTATTTTATTTGTTAGGAAACAATCTTAAATGATTTAGTTAAGCATATTACCAATTTAAATGCATTAATTAAGAGGTGAAGCAAATATCCAATTTAAATGTTGCAAACCAGAAAACAAAGTTGATATTTGCAAAGTTTAGAGAATTTTGATTCAAAAACATATTTTATTTTTCAAATTTGGAGTTAAAATGAATTAGTTATGATTCATGCAATTAAATCAATTTAAATTGAGCTGGAAGTTCAACATTTAATTTAGCAGGTTCACGTTATTTATTTACCCATCAATATTAAGCGTTGAGTTAACATGGCGAGATAACATAAAGATGAGCTACACAATTTAAATGGAACCGGGACAATATTTAATTATCCCAACTCATTCCATATTTAATTGTTAGGTGATTGCTAATTACCCACAACCCACACAATGCAATGCGACATGATGAATGATTTAATATGAATCCAATAGATGACATTTAGAAAATAGGCATATAGGTTATAGGGTTGGGGTTTGGGTTCGCACGTTGGAAAGAGGGTCTTCGGAGTTAACGCCGGAAACTTCGGAACGTGGAGGAAGTAGTCGCCGTCGAGGAAGTAGTGGAAGTAGTCGGTCTCGTTCCGTAGTCGAGGTAGTCGTTCACGTCATCGGTGGTCGTTGTCGATCTTTTCATCGAGGTCCGAAGAGGAAGTAGACGTAGTCGTGGTCGAGGTACTCGCCGCATCCGTATAGAAGATCTTGGTGGTTCCGATCTTTGTGGTCGATGGCGAACTGGGTGATTCTCCGGTCTTCGGGGTTCACGACATCATCTCCCGGACACGCACGAAGGCGGCCAACGCAAAACGAACACATCGAGCGACGGGAGTTCGTGACGATGGTCGGTATTCGATCCCACACATCCCCGTGGTCGTTGTCGGTCATGGCGTCGTGGCGGATCTTGTCGACGAGGTACATGTGGGGCGGTGGTAGTCGTTCGCGGCACGTCCTTGTCGAAGAAGATCATGGCGACGAGGTACGGGCCTGGAGTGGACGGAGAGACGCGGTACAGCGTGCGGCCAATACAAAAAACACCCGGCGAGCATCATCTACAAGGTGGCTGCAGGACACGGGCATGAGCTGTGAGTAGCGAGGGGCGACGGCGACGAGCTCGGAGGTGGGGAGGATGCCGGCGACGGGGCACGGCTTCGGCCATGGAGAGGAGGCCGCGGTAGGAGGCAGCTGCTGCGAGAGGGAGGCTGGCTCCCGTCCCGTGCCGGAGTTGCTGCGGGTGGAGGCGGAGCTCGCCATCGGCCGGAGGTCAAGGGGGGCAGGGGCGGCGCTTGGGGGCGAGATAGAGGAGGAGCCACGGCGGGGCGCCGGTCGTGGCTGCGGGAAGGGAGGAGCTCGGGGATGGCCGGCCGGAGCTCGAACCGGCGGAGGGGAGGGGCGGCAGCGACGGCCGGAGGGAGGCGCCGGTGCGCCTCTCGCCGGCGGGAGGAAGGAGGCCGGGACGGAGAGGTTGACGGGGAGAAGGGGCTCGGGAAGAAGGAGGCAACGAGCGCACAAGCGAGAGGGAGGCGTCGGCGGTGAACATCGATGGATGAGGAGGTCGAGGAGCAGGGGGATCGAGCGGGGGCTCTCTCCCGTGCGATGCGTGCGTGTGTGCTGTGACGAATGAGTGGTGGGAGGACCTAGACGTAATTAGGAGAAACGGCGGGGGGGTTTTCGCGAGGGAAGAATAGATTTTAGGGTTTGGAGAGGGAGTTCGGTGGGGGGGGGGCGGCTGGGCCTAGATGGGCTGGCCAGGTCCGGCTGCGCTGCTGGGGTCGTAGGTGGGCCTTCGGCCTGCCTCCCCCAGCTGTGTTTTCTTTTGTTTATTTATTAATATTTTTTTTATAAAAGACGAACAAAACAGAAGTTTGTGGGGGTTTTTGAACTCCAAAAATTATGAGGTTAATTTCTATGGATTCAAAATTGAAAATGCCTAGTTGCACAAATTTTGTTTTTTTTTTCAAAATTTCAAATTATTACACATTGTTTGAATTTAAATTGTATTTGCCTCAAATTCACTTTAAATGGTTTATTTAAAAATTGACCAAGTTGTTTATTTGAAAATTCAAGTTTATGGAAGGCAATTGGTTTGTTAATGTTTGTGAATTATTTTGAACACATTGGAACAGAGTTGAGTTTGAAATGGATTTGAATTTTTAAGTTAGTTGGAAAATAAGGGACAATGCATATGATGCAATGCATGATGAAAAGAAAAACCAACCAAACTAATTGGGGAATAAATTCCCCGGGCGTTACAGACGACACCACTAACAAGGGATTGTGTCCCCGCAATCCGACCAACGCCAAGAGAGAGGGAAGGAGTTGGAGCTATCGAGTCTTCATGCTTCAATTTGGTCTCCTCGACACCACCAACAAAACTTCTCGACACCACTAACAAGAGATTCTTGCTCGGAGCGACGACGATGTTCTTCCACCAGGAATCTTCCGATGATCGAACCTATTAGGTTAACGGCTCAGAAAAGTCCACCCACGTAGGATCCTAACACTTTGAAAGATTGAGTACGAGAGTAGACTCCAAAACAAATGAGATAGAAGGAGAAGTAGAATAGAGATAAGGAGAAAACAAGAATCCTATTGAGATGTTTTCAAAATAGTTTAGCAGAAATAGTTTTTGACACTCTACAAACAACGACTGTTAGCGAGGTTATCCTACAGGCTTTGCGGACCCGTTTCTTCGATAACCATTCGTATCGAGACAACATCGGGAATCGGAAACCAGGCTCTGATACCATTTGTGATGCCCCAATATCGGGCACTATGCAGATTTCAGCATTCTCGCCAAATCCGCATAATAACCGATTCCAGGTTGCCACTTGTGATAATCATTACAACAGTTCACGAATATTCCACAAAAACAGAAAAGATTTATACAAGACGACTCAAGCGAGTCAAGGATACAACTGATACAATACAAAGATCCAAATAACAACGGAAGAAACAATCATAGTGTCCGACTACGGACAAGATACAAATTAGACTAAGAGTCCTGAAGATAACCGAGAGCGTCCAATCCCTGCCCAGACCAAGCCGAAGGGATTCCCAAGCTAACGTCGTCAGACTTCAAACCTGTTGACTGCAATGTTGAATATGCAGCCACGAAAATGAATTCGTGGGTCAGTACGGTTAAGTACTGGCAAGTGGATAAACCATACTCACAAGATACCAGCGTAACCAAGCATCACAAGTTACAAATACTTTGGGTACAACGGAAAGGAAGGGATTATTGCAAAGAAGCGGCAGCGGGCTGCACTAACTAACTAGAGAGACACGCTACAACTTCCGGCTAACAGAAAGAAGATAAGATAGCGTATCGGAACCAACTATAACTACTCACCAAACAATACCCATCCAATGTTACCCCCTACTAAGGAAGCAACCCAAGGAAACTCACACTGTTGATTAAGGTGAAGTTCAGGTTATTGTGACAATATTCCTATTACTAGTCAAATTATTATTAATTAGGTGTAAGTTGTCTGAGTACTTGTTAGCCAGCACTTTCACCAAGTCGTCACATAACCGCGGACAACACGGCTTCTCGAGAAGATTTAACCCTGCAGGGGGTGCTCCATTACCCGTACACACTCAAGCCACCAACTAAAACTCAGGTTGGCTCGACACGACCCAAACCGTCTCTACAACCCATCCTAGGAGCCACGGTGCTATAAGGTCCCAGCCATGCAGCCGAGTACTCAGCGCAAGTGTGCAAAACTCCCGCAGGACGCAACACCCCGGCACTATAGGCCTCACATATATGCATCATCATCATCATCATCAGTAACCATGGGGGGCCAACCCATTATGCAAATGAGCAAATGGAACACCCGAACTAAATGTGGCTCTTCGGACAAGCTGCAAATCAGGTCTAAGTCGAGGGGGGGTCCCATACTACCTCCCGGATGCGGTGAGCACGCTCATCATGGATCAATGGACAAGACCCTTTTCCTAGTTTCGACACCAGCAGGCTCCAAAACCACGCCGGGCCTCCGGCCGGTGCCTTATCATCAAATTATTATTACCCAAAACATTAACATGTTGTTGATTGAATTGAAACCCAACTATCAAACTAAACAGGTGATACGACAAAAGGACAACAAGACTCGAGCACAAACAAACCTAAGCATGCTAGTACGACACAGGCCAACAAGGTAAACAAGCAACAGTTAATAGGAAGTGGAAGGAAAGGCTATATCATGACTGCAAGGTAAACATATGATAGGATCGAGACACAAGCATCGAATCAAAAGGCTAGAATAAGAACAACGGAAAGAATCGGTAACAAGTGATGAAGGGCAACACAGATAGCAAGTGAGTATACTTGCCTGGAATCCAGCAAGTAGAGGTACATCCGCAGAACTTGTTGTTGCTCACATCATCTCAGCGTCCTATCCGCGAAGAAGCAACGAACTAGAACAAATACCGGATGCAACAATTACTACTACGGCAAAAGATCCAGCATGATCAGGATATGGATGCATGACAAGTTTAAAGATGCATCAAAGATAAACTAGTTGACATAAGGAATCAATTTAAATGAACCCATATGCATTTGAGATGCATATGGCAAAGTCCATGTGCATACATAGTTAATGTTAGTGAACTAGTAGCAAACTTTATGTTCAAGTGATTAAATGGCAAGATGCAACATGAAAACAGCAAGAAAACAAGTTTAGCTTCAAGTTGGTAATTCATTTGTCATTTTTGGAATAGTAATTATTTAGTTATGAATTATTACATTTTAAATGGTTTAAGTAAATCATTAATTTGTGCACCACTTTTAATTATAGAAAACTAGGATGTTATTTCATAAACAGAAAGAACATTGAATTTTGGATGGAAAACCTATTTTATTTGTTAGGAAACAATCTTAAATGATTTAGTTAAGCATATTACCAATTTAAATGCATTAATTAAGAGGTGAAGCAAATATCCAATTTAAATGTTGCAAACCAGAAAGCAAAGTTGATATTTGCAAAGTTTAGAGAATTTTGATTCGAAAACATATTTTATTTTTCAAATTTGGAGTTAAAATGAATTAGTTATGATTCATGCAATTAAATCAATTTAAATTGAGCCGGAAGCCCAACATTTAATTTAGGAGGTTCACGTTATTTATTTACCCATCAATATTAAGCGTTGAGTTAACATGGCGAGATAACATAAAGATGAGCTACACAATTTAAATGGAACCGGGACAATATTTAATTATCCCAACTCATTCCATATTTAATTGTTAGGTGATTGCTAATTACCCACAACCCACACAATGCAATGTGACATGATGAATGATTTAATATGAACCCAATAGATGACATTTAGAAAATAGGCATATAGGGTATAGGGTTGGGGTTTGGGTTTGCACGTTGGAAAGAGGGTCTTCGGAGTTAACGCCGGAAACTTCGGAACGTGGAGGAAGCAGTCGCCGTCGAGGAAGTAGTGGAAGTAGTCGTTCTCGTTCCGTAGTCGAGGTAGTCATTCACGTCATCGGTGGTCGTTGTCGATCTTTTCATCGAGGTCCGAAGAGGAAGTAGACGTAGTCGTGGTCGAGGTACTCGCCGCGTCCGTATAGAAGGTCTTGGTGGTTCCGATCTTTGTGGTCGATGGCGAACTGGGCGATTCTCCGGTCTTCTGGGTTCACGACATCATCTCCCGGACACGCACGAAGGCGGCCAACGCAAAACGAACACAGCGAGCGACGAGAGTTCGTGTCGGTGGTCGGTATTCGATCCCACACATCCCCGTGGTCGTTGTCGGTCATGGCGTCGTGGCGGATCTTGTCGACGAGGTACATGTGGGGCAGCGGTAGTCGTTCACGGCACGTCCTTGTCGAAGAAGATCATGGCGACGAGGTACGGGCCTGGAGTGGACGGAGAGACGCGGTACAATGTGCGGCCAATACGGAAAACACCCGGCGAGCATCATCTACAAGGTGGCTGCAGGACACGGGCATGAGATGTGAGTAGCGAGGGGCGACGGCGACGAGCTCGGAGGTGGGGAGGATGCCCGCGATGGGGCACGGCTTCGGCCATGGAGAGGAGGCCGCGGTAGGAGGCAGCTGCTGCGAGAGGGAGGCCGGCTCCCGTCCCGTGCCGGAGTTGCTGCGGGTGGAGGCGGAGCTCGCCATCGGCGGGAGGTCAAGGGGGGCAGGGGCGGCGCTAGGGGGCGAGGTGGAGGAGGAGCCACGGCGGGGCGCCGGCCGTGGCTGCGGGCAGGGAGGAGCTCGGGGATGGCCGGCCGGAGCTCGAACAGGCGGAGGGGAGGGGCGGCAGCGACGGCCGGAGGGAGGCACCGGTGCGCCGCTCGCCGGCGGGAGGAAGGAGGCCGAGACGGAGAGGTTGACGGGGAGAAGGGGCTTGAGAGGAAGGAGGCAACGAGCGCACCAGCGAGAGGGAGGCGTCGGCGGCGAACATTGATGGATGAGGAGGTCGAGGAGCAGGGGAATCGAGCGGGGGCTCTCTCCCGTGCGATGCGTGCGTGTGTGCTGTGAGGAATGAGTGGTGGGAGGACCTAGACGTAATAAGGAGAAACGGCGGGGGGGGGGGGGGGTTTCGCGAGGGAAGAATAGATTTTAGGGTTTGGAGAGGGAGTTCGGTGGGGGGGGGCGGCTGGGCCTAGATGGGCTGGCCAGGTCCGGCTGCGCTGTTGGGGTCGTAGGTGGGCCTTCGGCCTGCCTCCCCCAGCTGTGTTTTCTTTTGTTTATTTATTAATATTTTTTTATAAAAGACGAACAAAACAGAAGTTTGAGGGGGTTTTTGAACTCCAAAAATTATGAGGTTAATTTCTATGGATTCAAAATTGAAAATGCCCTGTTGCACAAATTTTGTTTTTTTCAAAATTTCAAATTATTACACATTGTTTGAATTTAAATTGTATTTGCCTCAAATTCACTTTAAATGGTTTATTTAAAAATTGACCAAGTTGTTTATTTGAAAATTCAAGTTTATGGAAGGCAATTGGTTTGTTAATGTTTGTGAATTACTTTGAACACATTGGAACAGAGTTGAGTTTGAAATGGATTTGAATTTTTAAGTTAGTTGGAAAATAAGGGACAATGCATATGATGCAATGCATGATGAAAAGAAAACCAACCAAACTAATTGGGGACTAAATTCCCCGGGCGTTACACCTTTCAGGGTGAAAGCCCAAGGTTTGGCCTTAATTGGTTGTGCCGTCTACTTGGAGCTGTTGTTTTGAGAGCGAGGATTATCTTGAGGGTGAAAACCCAAGGTCTGACCTTAATTGGTTGTGCCTGGTACCGTTCTTCTTGGAGACGTTGTTTTCGAAGAGATGGACATCAGCTGTTGTTTAGATGGTGGTGTGCGGATACCGCGAGGACTGTAACTCTGTGGCGAGACTTTTCTTTTTTTATTTCTTCTTTTTATTGTCTTTCGGCTGTGTGCATCCAATGCGTTGTTGCAGAGGCCGGGTGTAATTTGTATCTCCACGATATTAATATACTTCCCTTTATCAAACAAAAAAGACTCAGATTGATGGAAGCAACATCATAGTCATACACATTAGCGAAGTATAAACAATTTTTCTTCAAGTTTCTGAAGGGCACTGAAACTAGAATATATAAAGGACAGTTTGGCCCTAGAAATAATGCCCGGTCTCAAATATCTTGAACTTAATATATGCTTTGTGCTTTAATGTCAACCTCATGAAGCAAGGTCCCATCCACGGGGCCTTCCAAGGTCCTGGGTTTTGACCATCGAAAGACGAGTGACAAAGCATGCCACAAATTCCTTCCTAGAAGCCTTTGCAGGTGTGTCTTCCATGTTAATGCACATGCGCTTGTGAAACAGAGACACTACCTTATATATTACCGGCATCATTAGCTTGTCATTTTATATTCTCTTGTGCAGTTGAGTGGTTTACTCTTTGTCTGACTAGAAGAGACCCAACATACATGGAGATTAAAAAAGCTAAATTATTTATGCTAAAAACACGCATAAAATTATTATTAAATGTAAGTTGTTTCCACTAATATAAAATAATTAGTGTAATATATTTAGTACTACATTATATACATGACTAACTACATTAAATTATAAAAACATATTTTTCTATCTAATAAAACACTTTTGTCACACAAAATGATATTTTTCACTTTATATTCGCTTTTTGGTTGTAAACTGAAGCTGGATTTTGTTGATTTCTTTCACTTAGTTTTGTTTAAATTCTTTAAAAAATGATTTTATTGCAATGAATTTCACCATAAATCTAGTCAAACAAAAATTATTAAATTAGTTCATAAATTATTTTATTCCTTTAATGGAGTAGCTACAAAACTTGACCAAGATTTTTGATGTACGGGACAACAAAGTTTAGATATAACTAAATATTCATCTGAAAATAAGATAATTCTAGAGTATACGAAGTATAAATTAGTAGTTTATCCTCATGCCTAGGCCCATTGATCTAGATTGCCCCCATGGGATAATTTATATTTCCCGCAATGTGCCCAAACCATTTCTAAGACATGGAGATTGATTAGAAAATAAATTATGTATACCATTTTGTGGACACACGGTAGGCTCCTGTGGTTACCTGCATCTCGGTGTAATAAGTTTAAATATATAGAAATTGATTTGTTTGCATCTTAAAAGTACAAAAACTAACATGTTTCGTACAAAAAGCATCACAAATCCATTTGGAGTGAACTTTTAACATAGTCCTGAATGCTATATTTTACAAAGAATATGTTTTCCATTATTCTTCCTATTACCAAACATATAACATTATGTTAGCTTATTTGAAAAACACTAGATTCACCGCCTAAATTTAGAAAATACATAACATTTGCTCTAGTACGTCAAATTGATTGAATCCAGTTGCATTATATATTTTACCAACCAATAGCCCCCGCAATTTATCACATCAAAAGCAAACGAGAATCATCTAATCTTGTACGTACACCGGTCATGCCACGATTAGTTCACTATTTTTGCATTAATCCACAGAGGAATTCCTTTGGCTTTAAGAAATCTATTTTTGCGCTTTAGGGAACCAGTCTTCCGTACCCCTACGCAGATTGAGACGGACTCTGCCACTGACGGCCAGCCTTGCCCACAACCAGCCTCTTAGTATGAATTATGAAAGGAGTACTTAAAAAAAAATTAAGCTTGGAGCTATGCCCAAGTACCCTTCGAATAGTACCTCGAAGGCGACAATGTAAAGGACACTCTTCGAGGTGAGGTTGTGCGACCTGAGCCAGTAGTAATCGCAAACGCTACTAAAAAGTTTGATGGGTAACCCTAGCTCTCTAATAATATGGGAGATGAGACTTACCCGCTCCGTACCGCTAGGATTCGGGTCGGCGACGCCGTAGGAAAATCTCCATCTGTCGTCTTCTTTAGACGGCATCACTCCTTCAGCCGCCATCACCTGGATGTACTGCTCGTAAGATGGAATCCAGTACCGGAACCTGGCAGCGCAGAGAGTCCTTCTTCGACACGACCTCGTCTCGGGCTGTCTCTGCCTCCGCATGGGATTGGAGGCGTCAAGAATTTCCTCACCCTCTAGAACTGCATCTCTGCATGGATCTGACGCAGGAGTGGCGAGTCTCGCCGCCGTCGGCAAAGCCTCGTGGGTGGCAGCCGTAGCCCCAGGACTGCCCTCCCCAAGAACTGCCTCTGCCGTGGTAGATGAACAGGTGCCGCGTTCTCACTCGCGGATTCAGAAAATAAGGAGTTATTACTTGTCCAATGGAGAAATCCATTTGACACTTCTCTGTTATCATATCCTAACCCCCTTTCTATCTTGGTCGTTATATCCAAAATTTGTAATGTTGTAAATTTGTAGCGTAGTGTATACCCTCAGTAGGAACCATGCTTGTCAGTTTGGCTTTTTCCACTCAAACACTAAATTTAGACTTTTGTTCCAAGAACCAGCCACCATGTTGGTGTATGCAAGTTGGTGTCAAAAAGGTTATCACTAGTGGAAACAAGGCCATTTGTCCCGGTTCGTAAGGGTCATTTGTCCCGGTTGTGCAACCGGGATGGGCCAGTCGGGACAAATGGCCCTCACCATTGGTCCCGGTTGTGCCAGGGACCGGGACAAATGTGGCGTACCACGTGGCGAACCTAGCCAGGGGGATTAGTCCGGGTTCTTAACACGAACCAGGATGAATGCCTCCTCTGCCGCGGCAGCAGTTTTGCCATTTTCTCTGCCGCGGCAGAGTTTTTTTTCGCTTTACAATTTTCCTTTTTATTTTCTGTTTTGCGATTAATTCTATTTTACGATACCCCTGTCGCCATACACTGATAAGGAGGCTTGGTGGCCCCTCCCCGGACCTCCCAGATCCCAGGAGAAGAGAGGAGCCCGGTGGCCCTTCGCCGGACGTCCCGGATCCCACGACAAGAGAGGAGGCTCGGTGGCCCCTCCCCGGACCTCCCGGATCCCACGAGTGAATAAGTAATACATATATATAGAAAAATAAGGAACACTTATATTACAGAAGTTAAGTATATTCGAGCATATTACATGACCGATGGAATGAATTACAAAATCAAATTTAGCCCGCAATTTCCTCATGCATTGCTCATATGCGGTCCCTTGGTAGAAGACCGTCCGAGAGCCGTTCGATCTAATATAAAGAAGAGTGGTCAATATATATTAATAAAATTAAGTAACTTAAATAGATGGTAATCAGAAAAATTGACGATTGACGTACATCAATGAAGGTGGTTCCCGTCTGACGAATGAACTCGCAGACGTAGTATCCACACAAGCGATTCTCGTCTCCATGTTGCAAGCACTTTACGAGAACATGGTTTCAATCAAAATAATAATCAACTAGACATGATAATGGTATCAACACTAGAATCAAGGAGATGCGCGGATCTCGTAGCGAACTCCTGTCTTTGTTCCAGTTGCTGTGTTTGTTCCAGCGTCATTCCTGTAGCCATTGACGGAGGGTGAACAAAACATAAGTGGGGGCCAATTTTATAGAAAACACAGAAAATATATAAAAAAGAGTGGCCAACTCATATAATAGAAATAACGATAATTTGATGGAAATGTTGTGATGATATGTTTTCACGCAAAAACATGTCTATATCTATGGTTAACATAAAAAGACCGAGAGAAAGAAATCGAAAGAATCACATCCGTCCACGACGTCGATCGAATGGTGTATGTCGCTTCAATGTTAAGTACCAAAATCACCTACCATCCCATCTTTCTCTAACTATTTCTCAACTAATCATTCTGTTAGTTAAGACGCGCATCGCCTGTGCAATATTACTAGTATATAACTGGTTCTAAAACGTGCAAATTTATGTCTACGTAAAAAATAGAAAATTTGTATGAGTTAATTAACTAAGTGCAGTGATGAACATCTAAATTAGCTAACCTAGTCAAGTTCATCAATTACATCAATTTTTCTTAATGAAATAGTCAGAAAAGGGACAAACTTAAGATGGAGAGAGACAATGGCGTGTAGCGCTGGACAGGGACAGGCAGTGAGACAGCGGCCGTCTGCCTCGTAATTCCCAACCGGCCTCCCATTCCCCAACCGTCTGCCACGTCCCCACGTCTTTTATTAACCCCCCTAACCGCGGCCACACCTGGTCAAAGGGGCCACTGGCCAGCGACCCATTGGCCGCCTCGCCTTTCCCCATGTCCCCACGTCTTCTATTAATCCCCCTAACCGCGGCCACGCGTGGTCATAGGGCCCACTGGCCAGCGACCCAGTGCCCGTCTCACCTCCCACCCGTCCTCCACTTCCCAACCAGTGGCCACGAACGGTCAAAAAGGGCCCACCGGCCAGCGACACAGTGGCCGCCTCGGCTTCAACCCACGCGCATTCAACGCCGCCGCCACGTTCTCACCGTTGGTTGGCACGCCATCCCCGCCCCCGGTCCTTTTTAAAGGGACCCCACCGCCCGTACACCGGCACACCCACTCCCTCAACCCCCAGCCCAAACCCTTACCCTAGCCATGTCGCCCCGCCGCTGGTTCAAGAGGGCGAAGAACGAGCACGAGGCCGGGTCCTCTAGAGACGGACAGAGAGGCCGAAACTCCGGCAGCGGTGGCGTTCCCCCCCCCCCCCCCCACGGGAGGCATTTGGCTTCGGTCCGGCCGACGTGCGGATTGGGGCCAACCCGCGCCTCCCAGTACCACCTCCGGCCGCACGCTACCCTCTGCCTCGCGCCGCGCCGGGCAAGCGGTACCGCCTATACATCCGGAAGGAGGAGTGCTACTGGCACTGGCAGAGCAACACGCCGGTGTTCTGGCCGGATGTCCACCTCCCGGACGGCTGGGACCTCAACCAGCAGCGGGTCCCGGTGCCGCCGGTCCCGACCAATGAATGCGACTGGAACGAGGAGATAGCTCGCCGGCGCGCGCTCCTGCCGGCCGACCTCCTCAGGGACCACGCCTAGGCGCTGAACTCGCCGTACTGGGACGAGTGGTTCCAGCAGGAGCACGACCAGCGCCGCCGCTCTTCCTTCGCGCCCCTGAATCCTCCGGCCAACCCCGCCCCTCACCCAGCGCCGCCGTTCAGCAACGAGCCGGAGCTGTGGCTCGAGGAAGACATCGTCGACGACGACGAGGACCCCGAGATGCAGGCCGCCTTCGAGGCCTCCCGCCGCTCCCTCATCGACGACGAGATAAAGCGCTGGGAGCAGGTCCTAGCCTGTGCGGCCGCGGCCGCGATGCCGCCCCCTCCACCGCAGGCGCCGTGGTGGCAGGTGATAAACGCCGCCATGGAGGCATCGACGGACGAGCCGGAGCCACAGCCGCTGCCCCCTGGCCTCGAATATGGCATGCAGTGGACCTGGACCGGCAGCGATTGGTCGCCGGAGGTGGAGCTGATGCCGCCGCCACCGCCGCCACTTGAGGACGCGCCCTCGATGCCACCGCAGCCGCCCCAGTTGCCTGCCCACCTGTGGGTCCAGTAGGACTACCACTACCTCTCCTCCGACGAGGAGGACTAGGCCGACGCCGGCGCGCCCTACCCCCGCAAGAAACGGCCGGCCGCCTGTGGCCGCGCCACCGCCCACATGTAAGCACCGGCCACTAGGGCCGTCATCAAGAAACGGCCGGCCGCCTGTGGCCGCGCCAGCGCCCCCATGTAAGCACCGGCCGCTCGGTCCTTTTTATATATGAATGAAATCGCTTCCGTCTCAACTCGTCCCCGGCCAATCTATGGGATCGCTCTATCCATCCCCGCCGCCGGCACGGATCGGCAGGGCTTCGCCTAGACTAGTCCGGTCGGTCCCAGGTGGTTGCTCGGCCTGGAGAGAGGGCCTGAATATTTATACTAATGGGCCTCTAGTCCCGGCCCGTGCAACCCACCGGGACTAGAGGTACCCCGTTTGGACCCGGTTGGTGGCACGGGCCGGGACCAGACGTATTTCGAAATTTGGTGCTACCCTGCGCGCCCAAATGTTTTAGCGCCAATATTTGAAAATTGTTTGAATATGCACATGAATAAATTCTATATACTTTCGAATTTGACAAAAAATTCAACATGAAAAGTGTTTGAATTTGCATAACTAATTCAAATCCATTTTCTGTTTAAGTAAATAATTATTCGAACTATTCAAACTATTAACTATTTTATTATTTGCCTATAATTTCAATATAAATATCTTATATTGTTTTAACTAAATATTAGTAGAGTGTTTACGTACAAAACCACAAATCAGTTTCTAGAGTTTTTCGGTTTGCGTCTTCTTCTTCTTCTGTGTCACTTTGTTCGGATTTCGCCGCAACCATGGACAATTTTCATCATTTATTTTGTTTTCTATTGTTTCCTTTATGTTTTCTATTGTTTTCTTTTATGTTTTATTTTGTTTTCTCTTGTATTCTTTTTGTTTTCTCTTGTGATCCTCCGAGGGAGTCCAGAGCATACAAGGCATCCGGGTGATTTGTATTCGGTCAATCAACCTTCGAGGGGGATGTAGAACAAAACAATCGGTATCGCCATCATACAGCCCGACCGTGGCTATTGAGTGCATATATGCATATCAAAAAAACGGTCGGACGTATGATGGCGAATCCGGGTGATTTGTATTCGGTCGATGAACTGAATGATATATCAAACTTTTTATCAAACCTTCAAGGGGGATGTAGAAAAAAACAATCGGTATCGCCATCATACTCCGCGACCGTGGCTATTGATTGCATATATATATGCATATCAAAAGAACGGTCAGACGTATGATGGCGAATCCGGATGATTTGTATTCGGTCGATGAACTGAATGATGTATCAAACCTTAAAGGGGGATGTAGAACAAAACAATCGGTATCGCCATCATACAGCCCTACCGTGGCTACCGAGTGCATATATGCATACCAAATGCACGGCAGGACATATGATGGCGAATCCGGATGGTTTGTATTTGGTCGATGAACTGAATGATGTATCAAACCTTAAAGGGGGGATGTAGAACACAACAATCGGTAGCCTACAGCCCTGCCGTGGCTACTGAGTGCATATATGCATACCAAATGCACGGCAGGTCATATGCTCTGTTTTCAAGCGGGGGGTCGGGGATAAAGTGGAAATATGTGCCGGCCGTGGCGCTCCTTCCGGATGCGTGGCTGCACACATGGATGGTTACAGCGGCCTGTGTGCAGCGCACATCTCAATGGACGAGACGGAGGAGAGAGAAACTGAAGAGTGGGTGGGTGTGCCGCTGGTTGGGATAATAATGAAGTCAGGCTGGTCATAGTTGTCAAGCACTCAATGCTTGCCAGCTTTTGACCGGTCAATACAAATTATTGGTCAAACAGAACTATGATCACGTATTCCACGTTTATTATTACACATCATCAACAACATCCCTATCTAGTCTTCTGAATTTTCTTCATGTAGAGATGGTCCATGAACCCTTATCCCTTGCTTATGATCGCTTCGGCCGTAATCATGGAACATCTTCATTATTTAACGGGATGGTGGGGTCAGCTTTCACTGTGAAGGGTGGAATTTCAACAAACTTATTATAATCTTCTGACATGTCTGTCATGTCCTCGATTCCCACGATGTTTCTTTTTCCTGAAAGAACTATGTGACGCTTCGGCATCGTATGATGTATATTTGTTTGCTTATTTTTTCTTTTTCTCGGTCTGGAGGACATGTCCTTCACATAGAAGACATGAGCCACATCATTGGCTAGGACGAACGATTCATCATTGTAACCATTATTGTTGAAATCCACTGTTGTCATTCCGTAAAGCGGGTCTACCTTTACCCTTCTCCATTCATGTTGACCCATTTGCACTTGAACATAGCGACTTTAAAAGAAGGTCCATAGTCAAGTTCCCATATCTCCTCTATGTAACCATAGTATGTGTCATTTTTTCCATTCTCGTTTGTTGTACCAAAGAGGACACCTCTGTTTTAGTTGGTGCTCTTCTTATCTTGGGAGATCGTGTAAAATGTATTCCCATTTATCTCGTACCCTTGAAAACTCCCAATAGTCGAAGATGGTGACCCGGCCAACATGTACAACTGATCTTCAAAAGTGGTGTCATTTATAAGATGTGTTTGCAACCAAGTTCCGAAAGTCTCCATGTGTTTGCGTTTAATCCATGCGTCATCCTTTCCCGGGTTTGTGGAGCGTACAATATTCTTGTGTTCCTCGAGATACGGAGCCACGAACATAGAATTTTGTAGAACTGTGTAGTGTGCTTTGGTGAAAGAATGCCCGTCCATGGGTATCATTGTTTTCTTTCCCAGCGTTCCTTTTCCGCTCAGTCTCCCCTCATGCCGCGATTCAGGAACACCAATCATTTTAAGGTCAGGAATAAAGTCACACAGAACCCAATGACCTCCTCTGTTCCATAGCCCTTCGAGATGCTTCCTTCTGGCCTAGCACGGTTATGACCATATTTCTTCAAGACTCCCATGAACCTCTCAAAGGGGAACATATTGTGTAGAAATACCGGACCAAGAATATGAATCTCTTCACATAGGTGAACCAGGAGATGAGTCATAATGTTGAAGAAGGATGGTGGGAACACCAACTCAAAACTAACAAGACACTAGACCACATCCCTCTGTAATCTTGACAGAATTTCTTGATCGATTACCTTCTGAGATATTGCGTTGAGGAATGCACATAGCTTCACAATGGGTACTCGAACATTTTCCGGTAGAAGCCCCCTCAATGCAATCGGAATCAACTGCGTCATAATCACGTGGCAGTCATGAGACTTCAGGTTTTGGAATTTTTTTTGCCATGTTTATTATCCCCTTTATATTCGACGAGAAGCTAGACGGAACCTTGATACTGTAAAGGACTTGAAAAAATATTTCCTTCTCTGCTTTAGTAAGAGCGTAGCTGCATAAGTAATGGCGCCACGTATCCGTGTGTTTATTGCTTGGGTCTTTCATACGTTGTTGGTCCTCCCATGATTCTGGCATATCTTTTGACTTCCCATACACGCCCAGGAAGCATAGCAGGTTGACGCAGATTTTCTTTGTCACGTGCATCATGTCGATTGAAGACCGGACCTCTAAAACTTTCCAATAGGCCGGTAGCTCCCAAAATATAGATTTCTTCTTCCACATGGGTGCGCGCTTATCAGGGCCGTTCGGAACAGGTTGGCTGCCATCACCCTTCCCAAAGATTACTTTTAGGTCCTTGAACATATCGAATAAATCATTACCACTACGGAGGTTAGGCTTCTTCCGGTTATCTGCCTCACTTCTGAAATGCTTCCCTCCTTTCTTTCTTACGGGATGCTTGATCGGAAGAAATCTACGATGCCCCAGGTATACAACCTTTTTACATTTATCCAAATAAACATTGTTAGTCTTATCTAAACAGTGTGTGCATGCATTGTATCCGTTGTTTGTATGTCCGGAAATGTTACTAAGAGCAGGCCAATCATTGATGGTTACGAAAAGCAACGCCTGTAGGTCAAATGGATTTTGTTCGTTCTCACCCCACACACGTACACCTGGTTTGCCCCACAATGGCCTTAGATACACATCAATGTCGTTGCCAGGTTGCCTCGGGCCTTGGATGAGAACTGGCATCATAATGAACTTGCGCTTCATGCACAACCAAAGAGGAATGTTGTACATACATAGAGTTACGGGCCAGGACCTATGACTGGAGCTCTGCTCCCCAAAAGGATTAAAGCCATCTGTAGTTAGACCAAACCATAAGTTTCTCGCCTCTCCTGTAAAGTCCGGGAAGTCTCTCTCGATCTTTCTCCACTGCGATCCATCAGCGGGGTGTCTCAACTTTCCGTCTTTCTTACAGTCTTCTTTGTTCCATCGCAACAACCTAGCATGCTCTTTGTTTCTAAACATACGTTTCAACCGTGGTATTATAGGAGCATACCACATCACCTTAGCAGGAACCCTCTTACGGGGGGGGGGGGGAGGGGGGGCGCTCGTACAGTGCATCACCAGGGTCATCTGCTCTAATCTTATACCGCAGTGCAGTGCATACCGGACATTCATCCAAATTCTCGTACTTCTCACCGCGGTAGAGGATGCAGTCATTAATGCATGCATGTATCTTCTTCACATCTAATCCTAGAGGGCAAAAATATTTCTTTGCTCCGTACATACTTTTGGGCAATTCGTTATCCTTTGTAAGTTTTGGCTTCATTACTTGAAGTAAACTTCAGTGTGGTACCAAGCTTTGTGCTACCATCTTGTCAGTCACACCGTTCTGTGCCTTCCATTTCAGCAACTTCAGTGTGGTACCAAGCTTTGTGCTACCATCTTCGCAATTTGGGTACAACAACTTTTTTTGATCCTGTAACATGTTGTCCAGCTTAAACCTCTCCAATTCACTTTCACAGTCTTCCCTTGCATCAGCAATAACTCGGCCAAGATCATCATCGGGCTCTTATGATGCCTGTTCTTGATCACCTCCTTCTTCTGCATTGTCCTCCATTGCAGTATCACCGTATTCAGGGAACAAAGGATCTTCTTCTTCTTCTTCATTGTCTTCCATCATAACCCCTCTTTCTCCATCCTTGATCTAGCAATTATAGCTGCGCATGCAACCTTTCCGAAGTAGGTGGTCGTGAAGGATTCTCGAGGAAGAGTGCTCCCTGACGTTCCGACAATCAACACATGGGCAACACATAAAGCCAATATCTTTGTTCGCCTGAGCTACAACGAGAAATGCATTGAGGACTGCCATATACTCGGAAGTGCATCGGTCACCATACATCCATCGTTGCTGCGCATCCAACTGCATCGTACAATTAAGTTTACCAAAACACATTACAATAACATATTCAATAGAGAAATGACCACAATACATCGACAAATATTACATTTTTATGTATCAATTACAGATGAAAAAGATAAGTTTGTTAACCTCGGTCGAAGATACCATTTTTAGTGAGCTTATGTGTGGCTCGGGAATTTTGTCGAACACCACGTTTGCATAGTAAAATTACACACACTAACACCTACCTCTCTCACTCCTCCAAGCAAAAAAAAAGATAGAAGGGGGCTATGAGGCAGTATATGTAGGGGAAGGGGGGAATTGGTCCCGGTTTGTGGAATGAACCGGGACCAATGCCAATGCGCGTGCCACGTGGCCTTTGGCTAAGGCATTGGTCCCGGTTCATGCCACAAACCAGGACCAATGTCTCCCCACGAACCGGGACCAATGCCCCCCAGGCGATTTCTGTTGCCTCGGGTGCACAGACTGGGACCAATGCATAGCATTTGTCCCGAATTTTGTTGCAGCCGGGACAGATGCCTTTTCTGGCCCTAACGAAAGGGGTTTTTCCACCAGTGTATAAAAACAAATAAAAATAAAAACACACATATATTTTCAAATATACAAGGAAATTTAGCACACAAAATAATATAACAATAGAACATATCCTCACAATCGTGAATTGTTGTGGTTTTGCCTGTTTTATAGCATCATCTAGTACAAGATAGACCGTAGAAGGTACAAACCATAGTGCTTAGTAGGATAGATGCACGATCTATAATTTAGCCACTCAACCCGACTACCAGACCTCCCCTCGTTTATCTGGAAAAGCTGGTCTAAACCACATCGCCCTTTTGTCTGGATTTGGTAGGCCGGCATAATCGATAAAGGAGACATTACGAGGAACATCCTCCGAACTCAGATTGATGGAAGCAACATCATAGTCAGACACATTAGCGAATTATAAACAATTTTTCTTCAAGTATTTAAAGGGCACTTTGAAACTGGAATATAGAAAGGTAGTTTGGCCGTAGAAATAATGCCCGATCAGCCATATCTTGAACTTAATCTATGGTTTCTGCATCAGTGTCAACCTCATGAAGCAAAGTTCTAGAGGCCCCAGACCGACAGTCCAAGACCCCTCATATGAATACATTCACGATCCTAGAATAACCAGTCGTGAACAACATATGAAGTTGGTACACATATTTCATCATCAATTTTACGAATAATAAAGGTCTTATATATATGGTCAAATAACCAAGTCTTAGATAAATGCCACACGGGACAGACAAATAACACACACAAAGTGGAAGACAACACAACACAACGCGATAGAGCCCACGTCACGCGTTCACCTACAGGCTGTTGACGGGGAGACGATCCTAGTTCGCAGGGTCATCAACATAGTACTCCTCCTCGTACTCCTCCTGGGGTTGCTCCTCGTAGTCTGGCCAAGTAAATAGATAGGGAGGAAACCAATATGACTATATTTAAATGTACTCTGCAACATCCTTTATGTAGCTTACATAATGAAAGTATGATTATATCGTGGAATGGGTAGGCTATACATAGGGTTTACTACCCATGATGGATGGACGATACATCATGGTTGATTTTGACATCTCTATATCTTTGTTGAACAAGATAATTTAAAATAAAATAATATAGTTTCTCATGTAGATATTGCATATCCAAGAGGTTTTATAAAACTTTGTTTGTAAAATAAGGTTTTTCTTTGCAAAACTTCTTGTAAAGCAACTTCCAGCTTTTCTTCAACCGGTACCTCATAGGTACGAAGTCACCTTTCCAGTACCTCACAGTTACAAGTCCTTTTTCATAAATATCCTTTGAAAATATTGACACAATACTAGCTACATAGCCATTCAACTGTTAATATACGAGGACTCGGCTATTCTGAATAGTTTTACTCTGCAGAGGTGTACGCAATCCACAAGATTCGAGAACATCTGCCATGAATCAGCCATGGACTGTCCATGAAAATATGCGAACAAGAGATAACTGGTCCTAAACTTTCACTATCGTCAAGCTAGTATATGACTATCCCTTCCACTGGGTTTATTCTCCACGGTACCGTGTCCCACACTGCCATGACAGGAGACCCAACTGTTGCAGCCGGAGGGAAAATTAATCCCACACTTTGCATGTCCCGTATCTCACACCTGGCGACATTTCGGTTCAAAGGATCACATCCTCTATTGCATTTGGGATAGGACATGCACTAACAAGAACACGTTTCTAGATAGGCCCCTTTCCCATTTGGAGGTAGAGTGGCAGTACGTCTTGGTTATCCAGCGAAGACTAGGTTACGTGTATTTTGTAAAAACACTTCCAAAAACTTTCCTCTTTGCCACGTCCAGTGAACAAGGTCCCACCTTTCTACCGAGGTTTTTCCATAAATCTTTTGTTTACAAAAACACAATTTAGGGTGTCCCTTTAGGGACTTCAAGGTTATTAAGGTTGATGGTATTTATATATCATATGGTGGCTAAGGGCTTGGTAACACCAAGTTTGACTACTGGCAATGTGATAGTTACTTATAATATTAGTAGTGGTAATAGCCACAGCAAACATAATTTTGTTAATCCAAGTTTTGTAAAAATTCTGAAGTAAAAAACATGCATGATAGATAATGATAAGTATAATAACATCAAGCATGAGGATGGCTTCCCTTGTTATTGGTTCTGGTTCTGCTCTTGGAAATAACAAGAGTGAAAATAAGCCTCTTCTCAAATAACTCCTTCTTCGGTTTCTAACGTCGTAAAAAGAAATAAGGGACACACAATCAGAACCAACTAAGGCAAACAATATTACAAGCAATACATACAGAAAGAAATACACAAAACAATCTATCCCTCAATTTTCCAAAGGCAAGAATTAACAAGCACACATAAAATAAACAAGACTATTAGCAAACATGCCTATGGTGGATAAATTATATTTCTCACCAAAATGCAATGGCATCAGTGGGTGTTCCACTAGGCTACCAAGGATTTAGGACGTTACAATTCATAAAAAACAGTACTCATACTAGTGATAATAAAGAAATACATTTATTCTAGTTAAAACTACTCTGCTTTTCTATAAATTAAAGTGCAAGCAAAAGGAGGTGACACAAGCATAAAATCAGTACCAAAGTGTTACTCGACCCAACATATTAACCTAAAAAATCTAGGTACTAAATGTTTCCTTTTCCAAAATTCCTATGCAACAAAATAACAAGAAAGCAATACTATGCTATTAGACTATTCTACTAGCTACCAAACATGCTCACTTTTCCTAACATGCTTGTTATGTAAGAAAACAACCTAATAACAAATAGTAACTATCTTACATATGCTAGAAAAAAAAACCTAATACACAAGTATCGAATAACAATCATTTACACTAGAATAAAGAAAAAACAGAGAAGTGCAAAATCTAGTTATGCACACCATAATAATTCTAGAGATCTAAAATTTACACCAAGCTAGTATTAGGTATATCAAATCATACACAAGTTCGTACAATTGGATTCACAGAAAAAACCGTTACCAAAAAGTCTATGAAAATCCTAGAAGTGATATCTAGTCATTTACATAAATGCATGGAATTTTTTCTAGGAAGCTCACTTGCATGCAAGGCAAAGTGAAACTTGTAGGTATCACTAAGGGATATCCAAAATAGTTGAGTTTGCAATTTCAGGATTCCTATTTTTGAATTTATGCAAAAAAATGTCTTAACATATAGGTTCGTCCAAAATAAATGCAACTGCAAATATAATGTTCCAAAAGTAAATCTACCACTTGGATCTTGTTGAGAAAATGCTATGTTACATGCATGATTTTTTGTTTGGAAAGTTTTGCATCTTTAGTACTTTTTTTCTAGGGCAAAAGCTAGGGTGCATGCTTCTGCTATTTTCAAAAAGATTAAAATCACAAGGGAAAACAGGGCACGGGATAAATCAAACCCGGAGGGGGCCCTTAGGGGTCCACACCATAGGGCGGCGCGCCCCTTGGTCACGCCATGGGCCCCCCGACCTGCACCGCCTTTGAACTTTGCTTATTTAATCCTCCCCGAGGCGTAAACCCTAAATATATCCCACTTCGCCCTGAAAAATACCCAAGGCCGCCGTCATCGTCATCCCAAGATCGGGAGGGTTCTGCAGCTCTTCCCGGCACCCTGTCGGGAGGGAAAATCATCACCGGAGGGGTCTAAAGCACCATGCCCTCCTCCGAAGCGATGCGTGAGTAGTTCATCTCCATGGACTACAGGTACATAGCAGTAGCTAGATGGTTGTTCTCTCGACTTTGTGCCTCATGTTTAAATCTTGTGAGCTTCCTAACATGATCAACATCATCTTTATGTAATGCTACATGTTGTGTTTGCTGGGATCTGATGAATGTTGAATGCTATGTCTTCTAATTATCAATGTATCATGTTATCTTCATTCTTATATGATTTATGATCTTGCATGCTCTCCGTTATTTGTAGATGCTCTGGCCAACTAGATGCTAGTAACTCCAAGAGGGAGTATTTATGATCGATAGTGGGTTCACGCCTCCATTGCATCTGTGCTCGAGTGACAGAAATGTGACAGACGGAGGATGTGTTGGATCCATTAGGGAGAAAACAATAATGCTCTGTCTAAGGATGATGTTATTGTTTACATTACACTTTGTTTACTGCAATTATCTGTTGCTTGCAACTTAATACCCAACGTTTTTTCGGATGATATTCGGAGGGCGGATTATTAGTCATAGATGAAGTTGGATGACAGTCTATTTATTTTGTTGTAATGCCCGCATGAATGACATAGTAATCTTTATTTCTTTCATATGCACTACGATGCAGCCTTCATTTTTGTCAATTGCCACCACACATGTTATTTATCTTTCACGTAGATACACCACTAGTGAACTATGGACCCCGGTCCGTTTTTGTAACATCCGTGATTTTTGGGGGAATTCCAAAAAAAAAACCTTTTGTTTTCCACTAAAGCATGCCACCATAAACAAATGAAACTCAAACACAAAGGAAATAATATATGTTATTGCCATGTTAATCAAAATAACAATCCAAACATACCTCTAACTCCATAAATCTTAAACCTTATACAAAATAAGTTTTTTTATTTCAAAATAATTATTTCTATCTAACAAACATTCTTAAAGAAAATGTTTTCAAATTGAAATATTAAATGAAATGTTTTCTTGGCATCTAAAGACATGAGTACCTAAAACCCCAAAGTTATTCTTTACATTTAAATAATTTATGAACTTGGAAATATTTTAATAGCCCAAAATCAATTATAAGTATTTTCTTTTGCTATATCAAGAATTGAGTAATAAAATGTTTTACATAAATCCATATAAATTGAGTTTGGAATTTACTTAGAGGACAATATTTTCATTTATGAAAACCTCAAATCTTATTAGACCGATTATTCAATTATTTATTAAAATAATAAAAGTGATTATTAGTCAATTATTCAAATTTTTGAAAGTGTAATATTTTAAATGTGTTTAGAACAACACATAAATGTTTCCATTTTAAAGATATTTTTATTGAAAAGATATAAAAGAAATGGTAAAAGAAGAAAAGAGAAAAGCAAAAGACGCAGCAACCCAAACTGGACCAAGCACATCCCTTATCTCCCTCGCGCGCGGTCGCCAACAGTCCAGGCCCAGCAGGTCGGCGCTCAACTCGCAGCCCGTAAGCAGCACGCACCCCTCACGCCCTTTCCTGTCCATGACAGCTGGGACCCACCCTTGCGCCAGCATGACGCGCGTTGACATCACCCTCCTTCTACCTCCCGCACAAGAAAAGGATACTAAAACAGACGGGATTTCTCCCGTGAATTTCGTCCGAATCAAAACCCTAATCCTCGCATTGATGTCGTCTATAAATATGTCTCTCCCCTCTTTCTTTTTCCCCAATTTTCACGTCTCAACACCGCCGGGATGCTGCGACATCCCTCGCCGGAGATCTAACGCCCGCCGCCGTCTCCCTCCAAATCCGACACGGTGATCCACCTGATGAACCCCCCCCCCCCCCCCCCCGCCGTGGCTACCATCTGTTCCTGCACTATCGTGTGCATCCCCTGATGCTCTGCCATGCTTTCGTGTGCATCCTTTTGACGCGCAGAGCCTCGCCAGAGTCGAACCTCTCCACCTTAATCGAAAACGCACGTCGTCGTCGACTAGGATTGTCAAAGGACGAGTCTTTGACTCCATCTCGATCCCCTCGCTGAGCCGCGCCTCTTGGTGTCCACAAGGAGCCCCGAAACTACCAGAGCGTCAACATCGACAAAGAATCCGCAACGTCGGCGCCACGTAGCCATTCCCAGGTGAGCAGCGCCGCCACCCTTCGCCCGTTGGATCTGTTCGGACGCACGAGATTAGGCCACGTACGGGTGTATCACGCGTGTCCACTATCACTTAAATCCAACGGTTCGCAACCTCGATCTACACCAAATCGGTACCGACCAATCACATGCATCCGTTAAGTTTCCCTTGGATCGCCTAGTTTCTTTTAAAACAGAACATCCCTTGTATTTTTGCAGGAAAGCCCCCAACTTAGATTTGTAATAACTTTTGAACCCCTTAGCCAAATTGAATAATTTTGTACTTTTTGAAATCAGCATGATATGTAGAACACCTTAGAATCAAAGAAATCCAAATTTGATACGTGCACACACTTGTTATTTGCAGATCTTTGTAAATATTGTTTTGCGAATAACTTTAGATCTATAATTCAAAATTTGAGAAAATTAGACTTTTTGAAAATCCCTAAACGTGTACACTCTGCTAGTACTGGCCAACAATAAAATTGACTACTTAAAATTGGTACTAATTGAAATATGTTTGTTTGATGATTTTGACATAATTTAAATTTTATAATTCAAAAAATTGTAAATAAAATATTTTTGTGAACCTTAGGACGTATATTATCAGAACCTACTATCTAAATAATGTTTGAAACAATTTAATTTTTATTATACAATTATAATGGCCATTGTGGTAATTATAACACATAGTAAATTTATAAATATTATCAATATGTTTTCTTTTTCAAGTTTTGCTCTAAGTACTAACCATAGATTAGAGAGACCAAAACCTAAGCCCTTGGATCCTTTGAAACCATGTCTATGTAGTTTTCCCTGAGATGAACATCTTAGTTGAAAAGCCACTAAGTCTGGATTATTTAAAACCATGAAGTGAAGAAAGATGCTCCCTTTGTCATCCTTGGAGTCAGATTGAAGAAACCACATGAAGACCAATGAAGGACTTAGCCAAGAAAAACATACTTGATAAGCATCTCCAAGAAGTAGAATCACTTAGAAGAAAATAAAAAGGAACTTCAAGAAGACCAACCACATCTCTCTTTTTCGCTAAGTCTTTTCTTCCCTTTCTTTTCTGTTCCCTCTAACTTTGTGATGGTTAAGTTAGATCAATACTAAACTTAGTTTGTACCAATACCGTAAAGTTTTCAAATTCCAATGAAAACACCACACCAAGGAGGAAGCTACAAAAGAGCCTGAAGACCAACCATGTGAAGATTAGATTATTCAAGAAGATTAGTATCAAGTTTATTTTGTCTAAGAGTTAGAATTAGTTTTACAAGTGAGATGAGAGTTTTGACCAAGACTTCAACAGGAAGCCAACCAACTCAAGAAGAATACTTTCCTAGAAGATGAAGAATAAGAAGAGGAAGATTCTACTAGACCTTTGTGAGGAAACTCTAGCAATCCCATCTACCTCTTTTTCTCTATATGACTAAGTCCCTAAATCCTAGATAGGTGCTTCAGATGATATTCTACTCAACAAGGAAGACTACAAGCAAGGCCTTCAAAGTACATGCATAAAGACTTAGACATAAGAAGAAACTCAAGGAAACAAAAGATTACTTGAAGAAGACCAAGACAGAAATAGTTTATACTAATACCTTTCATCAAACACCAACCCTTAGTCACAAATGGAAAAAGTAACTAGAATAACTTAGTTTCTTTTGTGCTTTGAAACCAAAGATTTCACATGCTTCCTTTTGCCTTGTTTGTTGCTCTATATGTTTTCATCATTGGATTATTTGTTATCATGCTTGTTTATTCTGTTGTTGTGTTTTCAATGTTTAGATTGTGCGGAGAGCAACGTTCTATTTTGTGAAGAGAAGGTGATTGTTCTTCACCAACTTCAAAGGCAAGTAACACACCATCAACTACCCATTATTTTTCTATATGCATTAGTTAATTTTTGAGTAGTATGCATTGATAGGAAATTTTACCAAGTTACATATATATATATATTATGCTATGATGTTATCCTAGTAGTGTGTAGCCATCTATTTACCTTATCTTTATAGCCTTAGAACTTGTTAGATGCTATGGAATCTTACAACTTGTTTTTTACTCGATGTTGTGGAAAAAATTCTAAGTAACAACTTCAATGAACCACTTGGGTGGATTTGGTTGCATGGCTCATAAGAGTTGAGTGTCTCCCCGACGGGTGTTCACTTGAGGAATGCCGCCCAGGAACAAAGTGATTTTGATGTTCCCCAAGTTTAGATTGTGTCGAATCTGCATCTCAACAAGTCCCTCGGGTGAACCCATAGGGTTTCGATTAGGAGAACATGTAGGCGCTGGTGACGATCGTCGGCTAGACAGGGGGCACGATTTACCCAGGTTCGGGGCCCTCGTAGAGGTAAAACCCTTAATCCTGCCTCTGTCGATCTGTATTCAAGAGTAGATCAGTTACAATGGGGTGTTGCTCAAGTCGAGAGTACGATCTCGAGCTTTAGGCTTGGTCGTGCGGTATTGCTTGTCCCCTCCTCCTGGTTCTCCTGGCCTTATATAGGTGGCCAGGTCCCAAATCTCACCCGGGAAGGACTCGAACTCTAACACTAAGTCGGTTACAAGTTTCCTATCTTGACCCCTCTGTGGGTGGGCCTCAACTGGGCCTTCTAGAATAGTCCAGGGCATCTCCTCTTGGGCTTCAGTCTTGGGCCTAGGGCCAGGTATCCTTACTCGATAGGTTCAAGGTCCTTCCCTTCATCAGTAACCCCCGAGCATTTGCTTGATTGGGATTTCCCAGTCGGGTAGACGCTCAAAGTTTTCGTCTTGCTTTCCTTCAGACGATCATTTTAGTTATTTTCCGATTGGAGGGCGTATACCCTGTGTGATGAGTTCTTATGCCCAAGTATCGAGCGATGAAAGTGCCTCTGTTTTTGGCTATTTTTGCAGAAGGATATGGCTCAGCAGCTTGGCTCTCCCGAAAGATTAGGGCCAATTAAATTGCATCTAAGGCAAAAACAGTTCTGGTCTACAAAGATTCGAGACCTCCGACTCGAACCCGATGAGGTGATCATTGCGACTGGGCCGTAGAGGTCTTATCTAGTCAAATTTAACCTATAGGGGTACCTGGCGCGTCCGCTAGTATTTTTCTTCGTGTTGTTGACAAGGAAATTTACCGGAGGATGCAGCTTGAGTGCGATTCCAGGCCCTCAAGAGAGATCTTTTGGTTCTTACCTGCATATCCGAAAGAATAAGGCATCCGGATGTCCCTAGTCGGCTAAACAATCCAGGTCTGTGATATGTATACATCGTGTGATAGTGCAGGATCTGTACACCCACGAGTTTTAGGTCTAGAGATCTCTCAAGTAAGAAAATCCCTCCTGTTTTTTGTATTTGAAGCTGTTTTGTCCATACGAAAGAGTTTTCGTGTCTGGAAAAATTGTTCGTGCCCATACGAAAGAAAATTTCGTGTCTAGGGTTCATTTTTATGCGGAAGTTTTTCCGCGTTTAAATCTTACCCATACGAAGTTTTGTTCGTGTTTAGGGTTTTTATCCGAAAGATTTTCGGACCTGATGATGTTTGCTATGATGTCATAGCGCCCTTTGTTTGCTCTGAATCCTCCCGATGGGACGTGACGAAGTGAAAACAAGATTTGTTGGCCCACCTTGTCAGCTTTTTGACCGGAAATGAGACGTCATTTCCGGTTTTCCCGCGAGCCACGCGCAGTAAATGCGCACAATCTTCTGTTAGGATCGTGGCACGAAACAACATTCACCGCCGTTTCGTTTCGGCTTCACGCGTGGCCGCCATGATGGGTGCCACGAAGCTCGATGAGCAACCAGGATTGGGTGACTCCATGCATAAATAAGGTCCTTAGGTAAAAAGTGAAAACTTCCAGTCATTTGCTTTCCAGCCTTCGTCTTCCTAGCCTTCGTATTCCTCGCGCTCATCTCCTTTTCTCTAAATCTTTCACCAGCACCCATGGCGGGAGGCAAGAAACGCACGCGTCTGAAGATGTTCGTGCGGTTCCCGCTCCACGCTCTGGTGACTGGCGCTCCGCCAAAACCACGCAGAAGAGAAACAAGGAGATGCAAAGGGAGGGACTGCTGCCTCCCGACGCCGAGAAGCGGGTTCGCCTCGGCAAGAAGGAAGAGGTACCCAATCCCCGCGCGAACGAGCGCGTGATCTTCGCGGATCACATCTCGCGTGGTCTCTCACTTCCCCTTCACCCCTTCTTCGTGGCATTGTTGTATGTTACGGCATACATGTCCACGACCTGCCTCCGAACGCGGTGCAGCACATCTCGTGCTTTGCGATTGCTTTCTTGGTGTTCGCCCGCACTAGGGCCTTTGGAAGGCCCTGTTCAAGGTGCGGGCTTTCCGCGAGAAATCGCGGGTGGAAACTGAGCTTGGGGAGACGCTGCGCACCGGCGGCTTCGGAATCCAGGCGAAATCGGACACCCTCTACTTCGACATGTAACTCATCGACTCCGCGCAAGGGTGGAAGAAGAAGTGGTTCTATTTCATCGACGACAGTGCGGATGGAGTTCATGAATTCCATCTGTTCGCTGTCTTGAAGCGGCGAAAGTCTTGGGCGCACAGGCTCTCAGTCGAAGAGAGCCGAGTCGTCGCCCCTCTACTCGCGAAGGTTGCAGCGCTCCGCGACCAAACTGCAGGGGTTGCGCTGAACGTCTTGCATCTTGCGAGTATGTTCCTTAAGCCGATGATTCAACCCTTGCAGGCGAGGCCCTCTACCATGTGGGAGTATCATGGAGCTGATGATCCCAGCCAAGTGAGCCGAGAAGAACTCTCGAATGCAAGTTTGAGAACAAGATCGCGGATATCACAAAGCTGAAAGTTGGCGAGGCCTTTGATGATTGCCCAATCGCAGCTTTTGAAGCCTCGAATCCTCCTCCAACCGATGTAAGTTCAATGCTCTTTCTATCTTTAACTTTACTTTTCTTTGTTCGCGAGTTTGTCGATTGAATTCTCTCTTCTTTCCTTCTCGTTCGCTCTTTGTAGAGCCTGGCAGTAGCAACTTGCTACCCGCCAGTTTCTGGCGCAGAGGCTTTCGACCTGTTGGCGAGCAACTTGGATGTCCCTGTTGACACCAGTATTGCCGACGCTAGCTCGAGCTCCGACCATGGCTCCTTGGATGATGTGGAGGAATCGGGTAGCGATCTTCGCCATCGCAAGCGCCGCCGTGCAGAAGAAGATGAAGCTACTTCTAAGGACAACTCCTTGGGTGGAGGGTCCGATAAAGAGCCTCTCCCCGTGACTCTGCTGAGTGTGCACGCTCCTCTTTCTCCCGAGACGACAATCCAAACCGCCTGGAATGAGGATATGCTGGATGACGAAGACGCTGAGTAATTTTCTCTCTCTTCAACTTTCTAGTCGAAAGTTTTTTTTGCTTGCTCTTCCTTATGTTGTTGTTTCTTTTCGATGACAGGCTTCAGTCCATCAGCCCCGGCCAATTCTCCTCTTCTCTTCCTAAGAGGAAGGATGTTGTTGCGGATGAGACTCCAACTGTTAGGACTATCCAGAACTCGCCGAGTCTAGCTCCAACAGCTGCGGCTGCAGAGTACAGAATGCCTAGCTTTGCAGTTGGAGCCTCGACTTCGAAAGAAGTGTCGGGTAGTTCAGCTGATCCTCTTTGCATCGCTCAGGGTCAGGTAAGTTTTACTCTTTCCCTTGCATTATGTATTTCTGGGTATTTAGGATTTTAATCGGGTGCACGGCAGTGCTCCCGATGGGAGTAGCCCCCGAGGTTGTGGTCAATCGCTTACGATTGGCCACAGGCTCAAGAACTTCAGCTTTTTCCTTCTCTTTATTTTATTGGGTGCACGCAGTGCTCCCGATGGGAGTAGCCCCCGAGGCTATTCACGATTGTTTACAGTCGTGAATAGGCTCAAACTTCTCCTCCTTTTCTGATTTCTTCATCTTTTTGTATTGTAGTCTCTCCTTGACTCCCTTGCGGATATTGGCCGCCGCGTAATCTCGGCTGAGACTGATTGCGTGATCCTTGGGGCAGACCGTGATCGGCTTTTCTCGGAAGGTCAACTTCTCCTTGTCAAGGGTGTTCCTTGGGCCTAACATGACCCAACCAAGCAACTAGTTCCACTTTGCTACCCACTTACGGCTCACGCAGAGGGGGCTGGACGCCAGTTCCGTCTTTTTCTACACCGTGGCTAGGGTATCTCCGGAGAGGGGCTCCGGAGCGTCTGAATCCCACCTAAACCAATGGTTTGCCATGCCATGTGTGTTAGAGTGTCTCATGGGTCTTGGGTGCCAAAGATACCATCACTCTTTGTGTTGGGGCCACACCGACGTCGGATTCTCTCTTCCGGGTTCCAGGACTGCTCACACCCCGAAACTCCCGGATCTGACGTAACGGGGGGAATCTTGCAAGGAGGTGGTCCCTACCATTGTCAAGGATGTTCCTTGGGCCTAACATGACACAACCAAGCAACTAGTTCCACTTTGCTACCCACTTCCGGCTCACGCAGAGGGGGCTGGACACCAGTTCTGTCTTTTTCTACACCGGGGCTAGGGTATCTCCGGAGAGGGGCTCCGGAGCGTCTGAATCCCACCTAAACCAATGGTTTTCCATGCCATGTGTGTTAGATTATCTCATGGGTCTTGGGTGACAAAGATACCATCACTCTTTTATGTTGGGGCCTCACCGACGTCAGATTCTCTCTTCCGGGTTCCAGGACTGCTCACACCCCGAAACTCCAGGATCTGACGTAACAGGGGGAATCTTGCAAGAAGGTGGGCCCTACCATTGTCAAGGGTGTTCCTTGGGCCTAACATGACACAACCAAGCAACTAGTTCCACTTTGCTACCCACTTCCGGCTCACGCAGAGGGGGCTGGACGCCAGTTCCGTCTTTTTCTACACCGGGGCTAGGGTATCTCCGGAGAGGGGCTCCGGAGCGTCTGAATCCCACCTAAAACAATGGTTTTCCATGCCATGTCTGTTAGAGTATCTCATGGGTCTTGGGTGCCAAAGATACCATCAATCTTTGTGTTGGGGCCTCACCGACGTCGGATTCTCTTTTTCTACGGCGGGGCTCGGGTTTCCACCGGAGAGGTGCTCCGGATCGTCTAAATCCCCACAACACAAGGAGTGATGGTACATTTGTCATATACGACCCAAATGACACTTGAACACACACCACTACGATTATTTTTGAATTTTACGACTAGATTGAAATTCCAAGGAGGCGAGATACACGACAGTGGATCTAAACATTCTAGGATACATGGACAAACCATTTGTCCCAGCCAATTTGTGGCCCAGGTCTAGTCATACTCCTGCCTAGGCGTATCATACATGTGCTCGTAGTCGTCGAAGTCGCCGCCGCCATCGTCGTCGATGTCGTCAGATGGGGGCTGAAATGTCGATGGGGGAGCACGCCTGAACTGGAAGTGCGGGTATCGCAGGCGGGGGTTATCGCCGTTCCTTATGTAGTTCATGCCGCTCTGGAGAGTCCGGCCGTGCCACCACAGTCGACGACCAGCCTTGTTGAAGTTCGAAGGAGGCGGGCCGTCCTCCTCGTACCTGGCGAGCGCCCTCTCACGCTGATTGATGAAGAAGGCGTCCCAAGTTGGGCGGTAGTTGGGATCCCATTGGGGATACATCCGCTGCTCCGGTGTCAGCTCGAAGTAGTAGTGGTTCGTGATGGCCGCCCGGCGCGCCACACCTTGAGGGACAGAAGGGACCGGCACGCCTCCGGCGCTCAGCATCCACCCGGCGGGGACGCCGTACCCAGGAGGGCATGGATAGTTCGAGGCGCAGAGCTCCTCCGCCTCCGAGTAGGTTATAGTGGGTACGCTGGAAGACATGGAAGAGTGCTGGGTTGTAGATATGTGCTAAGGTAGCTAGATGCATGTGTGTTTATATAGTGAGAAATGGAGGGAAGAAGCACACGGATTGTGTGTTTTCTTCGAGCTCTTTCGGGCCGTTGGATATTTCAGGTCATTGTGAGCCGTTGGATCCAATGTGTGCACAAGGATTGTATGCTTCTTCCACTTCTTTGCCGAGTGCCATATCACGGGGCACTCGGCAAACCTCTAAACTGGGCGGGAGGAGTTGACGCGAAGGGGAAAACATTCGAGGGGCACATTTATATACCGAGTATCCTATAGACGCTCGGCAAAGTTTCGAAATGTTAGGCGGGAAGCATTGGACGAAGGAGGCAAAATTTCACCGCTGAGTTTGCCGAGTGATACACCAAGACACTAGGCAAACAAACTCTGTATGTCGAGTCGCCATTACGAAGACACTCGGCAAACCCACGATACCGTTTCGTCACGGTCGAAACGCACGGCCCGCCACGTGACTCACTCGTATGCCGAGTATATTATTTTTGCCGAGTGTGTTTTGTGGATTTGCCGTTGTCGATTTATACGCCGAGTGCCCGCAGCAGAGGACACTAGGCACAAACGTGCTATGTCGAGTGTTACTGGTATACCGAGTGTCCTCTGCAGGGCACACTCGGCGTACGAGCTGTTTGCCGAGTGTGTATGTGTGCCGAGTTTTTTTTTGGAATGTTGTCGGCGTACACAGTAGTATGCCGAGTGGCCCGTGCTTTGGCACTCGGCACAGACGGAGAGACTCGGCGACATTCGATTTTCCAGTAGTGGTGTATGTAACTCGATTGTGCAATGAGAAGGCCATACACAACCATTTCCTATCGGGAATACACAACCATTTCCTATCGGGAATGTGCGTATTTCATATTTTGTAGGTAAATAAACATAATCTAGTTGGTATCTACATACTACACACACATGTATTCACTTCTAAATGTCGATGCTCTTGGGCGGAAACGATACCTCCGTTAGGAGGCTCGGGTACGTGTTTATAGGGATGGAAAAGCCCCATCCGTGGCATGTACATGATAAGGAGATAAGGAGGAGTACTTCCTCCAAGCTTATCTCCAAGAATACAAGGCCTTATCTTTCTACGGTACAAAGGTTTAACACCCTCCCTTAATCTAAGCATGGAGACATGTTTAGATTACGTTTGAATTCATTCAAGCTCTTGACAGGGAGAGCTTTTGTGAATCCATCAGCAACCTGGTCCTTGCTAGAAATAAATCTAACTTCTAGCTGTTTATTTGCTACTCTTTCCCTTACAAAATGAAAATCTATTTCTATATGCTTAGTACGAGCATGAAAAACAGGGTTGGATGACAAGTAGGTAGCACCTAAATTGTCACACCAAAGGCAAGGTTTTTGCATCATCTTTACTCCAAGCTCATGAAGTAATGCTTCAACCCATATTAATTCTGCTGTAGCATTTGCAAGAGATTTGTATTCAGCTTCAGTACTAGAGCGAGAAACTGTGGCTTGTTTGCGGGCACTCCAAGAAATCAAACTGGGACCAAAGAAAATGGCAAAACCCCCAGTGGATCTTCTATCATCAAGACAGCCAGCCCAATCTGCATCTGAAAAAGCACTCAACAATGTTGATGATGAATGCATAAGAGTGATACCAATATTAACTGTATCCTGAACATATCTCAAAATCCTCTTGACAGCTGTCCAGTGTTCTGTTGTGGGAGCATGAAGATACTGACAAACTTTGTTAACAACAAATGATAGATCTGGACGTGTGAGAGTCAAGTATTGAAGTGCACCAACTATACTTCTGTATTGTGTACTATCATCAGGACCAAGAAGTGTTCCTTTATGTAAAGACAGACTCTCAGTGGAAGATAAAGGTGTAGGAGCTGGTTTGCAGTTTATCATACCCACTCGAGATAACAGATCATTTGCATATTTTTCTTGTGTCAATAATAAACTATCTTGAGTTCTTTTAACTTCAATACCAAGAAAATAGTGCAAGTCTCCTAGATCCTTTATGGCAAAGTGCTCATTAAGGTATTTTAGCAGTGCAGGAATAGCATCATTAGAGGAACTTGCTACAATGATATCATCAACATAAATTAACATGAACATACTGATTCCTGCTTTTTGGTATAGAAATAGTGAGGTATCAGCTTTGGATGGAACAAATCCAAGATTCTGTAACTTGGAACTGAGCCTTGAGTACCAAGCCCTTGGAGCCTGTTTTAATCCATAGAGGGCTTTATCAAGTTTGCAAATATAGTGAGGAGTGTCAGAACTTTCAAAACATGGGGGTTGTCTCATATAGACCTCTTCTTCCAGAACACCATGGAGAAACGCGTTCTTGACATCTAGCTGCCGTAAACTCCATCCTCGAGAGACTGCAACTGCTAAGACAAGTCTAATGGTTGCAGCTTTAACAACATGACTGAATGTGTCCTCATAATCTATACCATACCTCTGTTTGAACCCTTTTGCAACAAGACGTGCTTTATACCTGTCAATAGTGCCATCTGCAAGTTTCTCGACACGATATACCCACTTGCAATCTATCAAATTTTTACTTTTGTTGGGAGGAACAAGGTGCCAAGTCTTGTTGTGAAGCAAAGCATCATACTCCTCCTCCATTGCTTTGCGCCACGTTGGATCATTAAGTGCATCAGTTAAAGAGGATGGTTCACCTGTGGAAACGAGCAAACCATGACGAGTAGGTGTTTTATAAATATGTGGCTGTTTACCGTACCGAAGTGTTCCATCCTTGTAGTGTTTGGGTTTTTTAATCCCCTTATGCAGCCTAGTTTTCACCCCGGTTGGAGAAACCGCAGGAGAGACAGCAGCAGAAGATGGCGCAGATGATCCAGGAGAGCAAGAATCTCCTGAATCCTCCTCGGGATCGGATCCTGGCGTCGTGGCAGAGGTTGTATGGCCCCCGGCGCTGTCCTGGCATGCAGGCACAGAAAAAGAGGAGGATGGTGTGGGCCTCCCGTCCATGTCCGCGCGTGCAGGGGCGGAGAGCGAGGCGGATGGCGAGGGCGTATCAGCAGTCTCCACGTGGTCGCTGACCACACGCTCTGCGTCCCCGAGCGAATCAGAGGCGAGAGACCATGTGCTGCTGTTGTCGCTGTCGGGGGACCGCACGGAGTCCCGTGCGGGCGTGGCGCAGGGCCGAGTTGTCGAGGCAGAGGGCCCAGCAGGCGGGACAGGGGACGATGTGGAGTCCCGCCCGTGAGCGCGGTCGTGTGACGTGGCGGCGGGGGATTGGTGCGGAGAGGTGGGCGAGGCAGGCTGACGCGCTGCGCCACGTTCCGCGCCAGGATTCCCCTCGGGATCCGAGAAGACAGCGTCAGGATCTCTCTCGGGATCGGAGGGCGCCGGATCCGAGAGATCTGCCTCGGACGCAGCATTGTTGCTGTCGTTTTCTGCATCCGTAGAGTCATCATTTTGGCTCATTTCTTCACCGTTTTGCATGGAATTTTCACCAGCTTCCACATCGGGTACCTGAGAGGGATTAGTGACAGGTACAACCGGCAAGATCATATGGTCATCAATAATTGCATCCCCATGCGTAGATGATTGAGGAAGTAATATAATTTGTTGGCGAAGGAGAGCACCTGCATTTTTGTGCATGGAGGCAAAAGGAAAAATGTGCTCATCAAACACTACATCCCGTGATATGTAAATGCGGCCAGTAGAAGGTTCTAAGCATTTTACACCTTTGTGTCGGGGACTATACCCTAGAAAGACACAGCGAGTAGAACGAAAAGCAAGTTTTCTTTTGTTATAGGGACGTAGATTTGGCCAACAAGCGCAACCAAAAATACGAAGAGACTCATAATTGGGCTTAGTGTGGAGTAGGCGTTCAACAGGAGATTCAAAATTGATAACTTTGCTTGGGAGAATATTTATGAGAAAAGTGGCAGTAAGGAATGCCTCATCCCAGAATTTTAGAGGCATGGAAGCCTGAGCTAAAAGAGCAAGTCCTACCTCAACAATATGGCGATGTTTACGCTCAGCTGATCCATTTTGTTGATGTGCATGAGGACAAGACACGTGGTGTGTGATGCCAACAGTTTGAAAGAAACTATTTAATTTTTCATATTCTCCTCCCCAATCAGTTTGCATGGTTATGATTTTTCTATCAAATTTTCTCTCAACTAGTTGCTGGAAATCAGAGCGCTTCTTGAGCAAATAAATCCAAGTAAATTTGCTGAAATCATCTATAAAGCTTACATAATAAGAGTGTTTGCCAACAGAGATTGGGGCAGGACACCATACATCAGAGAATATTTGTTCTAGAGGTGCATGAGAGACACTAGTAGACATGGGATATGGCAATTGGTGGCTCTTAGCTAATTGGCAAGAATCACATATGTAAGAGTTTATTTCTGGAGAATATGCTAGATTATTTTTCCTAAGAACTTGTTGCACAATGAAAGATGAAGGGTGTCCTAAACGTCGATGCCACATGGATGATGGTGGCTTTATTGTGAGGGAAGCACTCTTGGATGGCCCTGAAGCAAATGGTACTAGGGGATAAAGGCCATCACAGCAGGGTCCCTTAAACAGAATTCTCCTTGTTTCCTGATCCTTGATCAAAAAGAAAGAAGCATGAAACTCAATGAATACATTGTTATCAAGGGCAAGCTTATGAATGGACACAAGATTTTTTGTTGTACTAGGAACATGGAGCACATTGTTTAGATGTAGAGATGCATGGGGGGTTTGCAAAATTGAAGAACCAATATGATTTATGGGCATACCTTGACCATCTGCCGTGTGAACACGGTCACGGCCATGATACTTGTCATGGGTAGACAATTTGTTGAGGGCGCCGGTGATGTGGTCCGTGGCACCGGTGTCGGAATAACAATTGGTATCGACGCCGTATGAAGCAATGTTGGCCTTCTTTTTCTCCTCGTGATCACCGTCGCTGTCGGAGTCATCATTCTTGTAACGCCACCAACAGTCCGCGGCAGGGTGTCCGTGAATCTTGCAGATTTGGCAAGCCACGTCCACAAAGGGGGTTGGTGCGCGATCAACGCGACGACCGCGGCGAGGGCGATCATCGCGGCGTGCTCCATCATCACGGCGTCCGCCGTCATCACGACGGCGCCAGTCTTCTCGGGGGCGTCCACCGTCGCCGTCATCACGGCGCCAGCGGCGTGCGTCGTCGTCACGGCGTCGCGCACCGTCATCGCGATAGCCGCGGTGATCGCGATCACCGCGGTCACCACCGCGCTCTTCCTGTCGTCCGCGATCACCGCCGCGGTCGCCGCGGTCACCGCCGCGATCACCGCCTCCAGCTGGGCGGCTGCTGTCTCTGCCGCGCCGCGCCACATTAGCAGATGAGGTGAAACCGGCGCCCTGGCCGGTCTCGGCCAACATGGCTTGGCGGGTGTCGTGGGCGCAGATCTGCGCAAAGAGATCGTCGACGGTGACGTGGTTGTTGGCGTTGGCAGCTGCGACGATGGAGTCATACGCGCCATCGAGGCCGTTGAGGAGGTAGCCGACTAGCTCGTCCTCTTCGACGATCTTCCCGGTGGCGGCGAGTTCGGAGGCGAACCCCTTCATCTTCGCGAAGTATTGGGCGGCGGAGAGATCGTTCTTCTTGGTGTTGTTGAGGGAGCCACGGAGGCTGTTGATCCGCGAGCGTGACGACGAGGAGAACATCCGTGTGACAACTCCCCACACTTCAGCCGTGGTGTCAAGTCCTACGACATGTGCGAGAACCTCAGGAGAAAAGGAATTCAGTAAAAAATTCAGTACCGATTGATCCTTCACCACCCAGGCTGTGTATGCAGGGTTCGGAACCGTTGTCTTCTGTCCCTTGGCATCTTCAACCTCCAGCTCGATGGGTGGAGCAGCTTCAGATCCATCCAGGAACCCACCAGCTTGAGCGCTACGGATTGCAGGGGACACCAACGTTTTCCAGAAAAGGAAATTGGTGCGGTTGAGCTTCTGTGTTGGTGGAGTGCCGAGGAGGGACGCGAAGCCAGTTGGTGCAGACGCCATGGAGCTAGTTTTGCAGGGTTTTTGGGTCGTGGTGTGTGTAGGTTTTGGTTTTGAGATCGTATGATCGTAGGAGTTGTAGGCTTGTAGATTGTGGCTTGGCTTGTGATCGTGGGCTGTGGTTTTTGGTTGTGGAGTCGTAGGCTATGATGTTTGGTTGTGAGATCGTAGATCGGATCGGGAGTCCGGCGGCTAGGTCGTGGAAGAGAGGAGCTCTGATACCATGTCGATGCTCTTGGGCGGAAACGATACCTCCGATAGGAGGCTCGGGTACGTGTTTATAGGGATGGAAAAGCCCCATCCGTGGCATGTACATGATAAGGAGATAAGGAGGAGTACTTCCTCCAAGCTTATCTCCAAGAATACAAGGCCTTATCTTTCTACGGTACAAAGGTTTAACACTAAACTCTCGCTCTATGGAACCCGGACAGTGCTGTAGTAAATAGTCCAATACTAAGAAACGTGACAGCCTATCTTTCCTGCACATGAGATGAATACGCTTTCTTGATCAAACCCTCTAATAATAACTACTCACATGAGTAGTAATATGTCAATGCAAAAACGGCGAGACGGCAGATGGATGACCTCAAGAAGATTCACCAGTCCTGTCACTTCCCACCCAGCAGCTAGCCGCTTGCCACCTAGTTTTTAGCTTGGTATCTTGGCCTTTTTCATCTTTTGGTCGCTGGCGGTGGCCTTAGTTCTCGTTGGGGAAGTTGTATGCCTCAGCATGTTTTTTTGCTTGGCGAAGCTATATGCCCAGCATTTGCGTAACCTTGTGGATTTATCGAACTTTATTAATTCAAGGTTGGACTTAGTGCCTTTTATCTAAAAAAAATAACCATGCATTGGCATACAAGAGCGTCAAACCTGAGAGTTGACATACACGGGAGATTATATTGTTAGAAGCATCTGGAAGTTCAACTCACACAAGTTGTGGTGACAAAAAACACCAATCCTATTTTCAGTACTTTCCCATGTTTTGGTGACCGACCGCGTTAAACAAATTATACGAAACATTGTAATTCTAGAAGTTTACAGCAATAGGAAGATACATACAGTCAAGTACAAGAGTGCACTCAAGAACCAACAAGGATTATCACGTCTTCATAAATGCCTACACAATTCACAGGTGCTTGTGTTCAAGATTTAAGTATAATATTTTTTTAAAAATACATGAAAGTTCCTCTTGGAAAAAAATATATCCACACTAGCAATGAAAAACTCTAGTGCCCACATGCCACTTACTCTGAGAACAAGGGAACATATGAAAGAAAAGGATACTTCCAACACGATTCAATATCACATATGAAACTCAGCTTCCTTGAATCCATTTCAAATGACAATATTTTCGACAGTGATCGGTCGTAGCCCCTCCCACATAATATAAATACGACATTGCTTTCGGGGTGGACTGAGATAACTTTGCAATCATATCTATACATTGAGAACGCTGTTCCGAGCAGTTGTAAGTTGGTTATATTGTGCTTCAAGATCCAACTTTCACTTTTGAAATCTTCCAGGGCCCAGATTGATATTTCAAAAGGACGGTCCTTGACGAAATGCAATTGTTTTTGTGATAGATAAAGATTGTGATTGCCGAAAGGAGAATGTGGCGCACGAATGGACATGCAATTCCCATCCAAGCCAACTGCTACGACAGACTCATCATACGAACAAGAATATAGCAGACCCATGGAAAAAACGCCTTCACTGTTGCATAACGTATCTGGACCTTCCCAAACAAACGGATGTGTCCAAGCTCCAGTTTTGGACGAGTAGATCCTCAGTGCTTTGATGCACGAACTATGTGTATTTGCATCGACAACACGTGCAGGTGCAAACTCGAACACATGGAAGTGGGGGGAGATGTCCTGGTCGAACGCGAGACGAGCAAGCCACAGCTCATTGGACCAGTTGGTGGCAGGTACGTCCACCCATGTCTCAGTGGCGGGATTGCATACCATGTAACCAATTGTCATATCATCAGCGCGCCTCCGGCGTCGACAGAGGAGGAGGCCATTGCAGCAGTCTAACCAGAAATCCAGCGTCTCGGTTTCGTATCTGGAATAGAAGGAGAGGGATGTGTTGACGCGAGCACACCAGCTCCCCGACACGCTTCTGTAAGCAGGTTGCAAATATATGATGAGGGGGTGTCAAGGTCGTAGGACGGGTAGATAAAGCCGGCAAGGGTGGACCGGGGAAGCTTCTTGTGGTGTTCAGGGTGCGACAAGAGGTCGCGCCAGCGCGTGCAGACGCACTTGCAGCAGCAGGTCGACTTGAACGGCACACGCGAGATGATCTCGACGAGCACGTCGTCGGAGAGCTCAGTCATTGGGCTCCTCTTCGTGTCCCTCTTATTCTTCTTCTTCTTGCGCCTCCGCGGCGCCATCACCCGTGAATCTGGAGATTCCATGCGAGGAGGGAAGATAGTACTGGGATCTACTGGGAGGCCGAGAATCGAGAGTTCATGGCGTCTAGGGTTTGGTGGCGGCGAGATGCAGAACGAGTCGTTCTCTTGTTTAGACCTGTCAGGACACCCAATATATGGGTTTTATCTGCACCGTGTATATATTGAGTCAAAGCCCACAAGTTGTGATGCTAGTTAGATACACGTCACGCACGTTTACCTCGAAAGGAAAAAATACAGGACAAGCGTCATCTCGTGTTTTTTTAGAGGGATACAAATTTACTTGTAAGTTGCGGTAAGTTGAGCTGATCTGGGATACGACATCCTGGAGTATTCCATGCAACGCCTGATGCTTCTTTCGAGTCCATTTTATACTTTTTAGAACAAAACTTGAAGGTTGGAACACAGCAAGAAACCACCTGAATATTACTCCCTCCGTATCGATTTTTTTTTTCCAACTGGGCTACTCCCCTTTCCATTACTTTCATAATGGAAATACAAAGTTTTTGCTGACCAGCAAACAAGGGACAGGGAGGAGAGTAGAACAGAAAGAAAACGAAAGGTAGGTAAACCCGCTGCGCAACCTCGGCTTCGAGATTACGCTACGGGGAAAAAAACCTACCACCTAAACTAATGAGTTCACCACCACAGGAGTCCAACGCAACCAAACCATACAATCCAAGCAGAAAACAAGAAAACACGGGAAGCCACCACAGGGCTGGATCTGGACAACAGTGACCAAAACGGCAGCAGAACCAGCTACAGAGCCCGCCAAGGAGGGAGGGGAGTTTAGCCCTCGGTAATCCTTAGAGTCGTAGTCGCAGCACCAAACGCATTCCTGGATGTTCCCGCAGCAGCAGCCAGACGAGCAGCTTTGTTCATCAACTGATCAGCTCCTCCGATGATCGCAGCTCTCTCTTCTTTGCCGTAGAGACCTGCCCAGTAACGAAGGAGAGAACAAACATAGAAAATAGTAACCAAGGGAGATTTCACCACCAACTTATCGAAAGTCACTCTATTCCTTGTGATCCAAATCGCCCAGCAAACCGCTGCAACGATTAGCATATGGAAATGAGCACCAAGAGGAAAAAAAGCGTAAAGCCAAGCAACACACTACCATAAAGAGACAGGACAACAGTTCACACCAAACACCGACCCGAGTGTACCCCAAACCGCTCTAGCATGGGAACACGAAAAGAACAATTGTCGAGCAGATTCATTTTGGTCACAGAAAGAACACAAGGGGTTTCCATTCCAATTTCGCTTCTTTAGGTTATCTCGAGTAAGAATAGCATTTTGAAACAATTGCCAAAGGAAAAACTTGATCTTAAGAGGGATTCTAGCTTTCCAAATCCACTTATTATGAGATCTAGCAATGGGTTTCTCCAACTCCAAGTAGACAGACTTGGTAGATTTTTTTTTTTGCTTGCATTAAGGCCCCAGGTAACCTCGTCCTGATCAGTTGAGGAAACACAACTTTATAGCCTCCTCGACAATCAGATTCCATTGACTGTCTAAGGCTTCATTAAACCTTCTCCGAAAGGGGACCTGAAACTCACAGGCAACCACTTTTTCAAACGTCCAATCCTGTTCATGACATATATCGAACAACAGAGGATACGTCACCATAAGGGAACGATTTTTAAGCCATGCCAGAAACGAACAAGGTTACCTTTTTTCAGAAACTTCTTCCTACCAAGGAAATACACATCTTTGACTTTTAAAAGATTTTTCCAAATGGGTGAGTCATTCACCCTAACTTTAACATTGGCCACTGTTTTGTTTCTCAAGTACTTAGCCCGAACAATTTGCTGCCAAAGGCCATTTTGAGTCTCGAGTTTCCACCACCACTTACAAAGAACACTAATGTTTTGTCTCCTAAGGTTTTTCACACCCATGCCTCCCTTGTTCTCCGACCTACAAACCCGAGCCCATTTGACCAAATGATACTTCCTTTTCTTATTATTGCCTGACCAGAAAAATTTCCTACGGTGTTTCTCCAATTTTTCAATAAAGCCTTTGCTTAGTAAAAACATAGACATGTAATAATAGGGAACCCCGGAGAGACTAGAATCTAATAAGGTTAACCTTCCTCGCGAAGAGGCCGCATCCCCAATCGAGCCTCGAGTTTTTTAATGAACTTAGCATCCAAAAAGTCCCAGTCAGCCATTTTGAGGTTAGAGAAGGAAACAGGAACTCCAAGGTACTTCAAAGGCAGGGGCCCAACCTGACGGTTGAACAGGTTAGAATAGAAATGGGCAATGTCGTTGCCCCCCCCCCCCAATAAGAAAAATCTCGCTTTTCCCGAAATTGATATTAAGCCCCGGACATGAGTTCAAAATGTATAACAACAACATGAGGTTAACAGCTTTATCAACATCATGAGAAATGCAAAAAACCGTATCGTCGACATATTGCAAAATGGCCACACCATTATCAACCAGATCATGAGCGAGACCAGAAAATAAGCCATTACTTTGAGCACTCAGCACCATTTTGGTTAACACTTCACCCACAAGATTAAACAGGATAGAGGACAGAGGGTCGCCTTGACAGACCCCTTTGGCACTTTGGAAATACTGCCCCACCACATTGTTGAGTTTAACACTAACCGTCTCGTTATGCAAAATCCCTTTAATCCAGGAGCACCACTGCTCGTTAAAACCCCTCAACTTAAGGCAATTGAGTAAAAAATCCCAGTTAACTTTATCGTACGCTTTCTCAAAGTCGATTTTTAGAACTACCCCAATTTGTTTCTTAACATGAACATGGTGCATGACTTCATGCAGGGAAAGGACCCCATCCATGATACTGCGGTGCTTAAAAAAGTATTTTGTTGCACACTAATCAGCTTCTCAACAAAAGGTTCCAGCCGAATGGTCAATGTTTTAGTGATCAACTTGGAAATGCATCTCAACAGGAAAATGGGTCTAAACTGTTGAATTTTGTTGGCCTTAGAAGTCTTAGGAAGTAAGGTTATAATACCGTAGTTCAATCTTTGAATATTCAAGGTACCATCAAAGAAATGAGAAAACAATTTCGTAATATCATACTTAACAACCTCCCAGCAGTGCTAAAAGAACTCTGCAGACATATTATCAGGCCAAGGAGAGTTCCATCAGGAAAAGGGCATGTTTCACCTCCTCAAAGGTAAAAGGCCTGGTAAGAATAAAATTATCCTCTGCTGGTAGCAACTCCTCAGGTTTCCACTGATCAGGAGAAAACTCAAACAAATTACCGGGGGCTGGTCCGAATAGGTTTTTATAGTAATTGGTCGCAAGCTTCAGCAAATTATGTGTGCCTTCAACCACCACACCATAAGCATAAATGGAGTGGACAATATTTTTCCTCTTTCTCCCATTAGCTATTCTATGGATATATGTCATGTTTAGGTCCCCTTGCAAAAGCCATCTAGCATGAGCCCTTTGATGCCAGTAATTTTCCTCTTCAGCCTCCATATTCAGCAATTTAGTGTGAATAAAAGTTTTACGAATAAAAGAATCAGGAGAAAGCTCATTGTCTTCCTCTAAGCACTCCAGGTTTTCCAATTCAGCTTGAAGTTCTTTTGTACGTTTCTTAAAATTGACAAACAGATTAGACCCCCACGCCTTAAAGAACTTTTTAAATCTTTTGAGCTTAATAATTAAAACATCTATAGGATCCCTACCATCCACATGCCTCCCACAGATCTCAGCTACTCTAGGAAAAAACTCAACATTATGTAACCAAGAGGCATCGAATTTGAATTCCCTCTTCAAGGGTGTCACAGGTGTACCACCATGCTCGAGGAGCAAAATGTTATGATCAGAACGATCCCTAACAATCTTACGAAGGGTGGCCAAAGGGAACAACACTTCCCAGTCAGAGGACATAAGGACACGGTCCAGTTTTTCTAGAGTGGGATTTTGTTTGTTGGTTAGACCAGGTACATTTACCACCCAGCAAGGAAACTTCCCTAAGGCTCAGGGTATGAATAATGGAACTGAAAACACTCGAGGAATGAGGTAGGACAGTTGTCGTATTCTTCTCATGAGGAAAACAAAGAATATTAAAGTCCCCACCCACAATAAAAGGACAATCCATAGAGCTACAGAAAAAGGATATCTCAGCTAAAAAAGCCTCCTTAAGGTTCTCATGAGCAGGGCCATAAATCACAATCACCGGCCAACGACATGTTTTAATTTTATCCTAGAGTTTGATTCAAATTATACGTTCTCCCAACTTGAGTGTTTGCACTTCGAGCGTTTCATACTTAGCACCACATTGGATACCACCAGATTTACCCACTGAAGGAATCCATTTCCAAAAAAAACATGTTATCAGGGTCCAGCTTACGAAAAAAACTTTGATTATAGGTTCTCTTCATTTTTTCTTGTAAACCAAAAAAATCGAGGTTACAATCTCTCATAATGTCAGTGAGACACGTAAACATCCCCTTTTTTCCCACACCACTGGTATTCCAAAAGGCCGAAGTTATTTTAAATGATTAGGGATTCTTTTGTTCCTGACAGGTCTACTAGGAGACAGAGTAGACGTGCCAGCTTTATTTTGACTTCTGGTCATAGTTTTACTGACCACAACATTTCTCTTGCCCCCACTTTCTTCTGTTTTTTTAATTAACCATAGTAAATGAATTATCTATGTCATCAGCATCAATCCAAGTAAGGTAAACAGGGGTCCTAGACCCAATATCATGAACAACAACTAAATGAGTGTCACTAATAGAAACAGATTTAGTAGACAAGTTATTCCTAGCAATTTCCAATTCATGAATCAAGTCAATGTTTTCGAAATTATCAGAAATGCCAACCACGCTCTGTCTCCATCCGAGTGAAATGTGCAGAAAAACAGTTCATGTACTTTCTCAGGGTACATATATAAAGTGACAGGTTATGAGAAACAACAATTCATACATCAGAAAAGCTTGGCAGCGTAACATGTAACATTCTTAACTCTTAGCTACATGACCATATAAAAACTAACTAAGTGGCCACACGTTGTCACGATTCCTCTCACTTTTTCGTTGGAACTATGCAACGTCGACCGTATGTCCGCCTCCCAAAGCATCATCAAGTATTTAACTGAATATTTTCACCTTCCATTAAAATGGTCCCCTTTACATGTCAAAGGAGAAAAGTCAAGCCTTCCAAAAACTTGTCACCTGATAAAATATGTTGTGCCGAAAAATCTACAAACAACATTAGTATCTATAAAATATGTTAATGTACGGGAGAAAATTGTTCATGTACCTCACTAAAAATAACTTAAATTTCACATACAGAATTGGTAGCACTCATGCGTTAAAATTTATCGTCCTTCCAAAATTAAAATTTATTTGATTCAACCAAATTACGAAAGAAGTGATAGAAAACTAAACAATGGTAAGGACTCTATGTCTGAGATTTTTTTGCTGGCCCGGGCTGTGTTGCTTTATGGGCAACTTTGTTTTTATTTTTGGGTTGTTACGGTGCTGGTAGTGTTTGATTTTTGTAGTTTTTTCTTTTACCTTTTTACCCTTACTTTTTTCCGGTCCCTATAAAGTGAGGAATGGGGAGACGAGATAAAGTAAAAACTCGGGTTAGTTGTGATAGAGGAAAAGGTGCATATGCAACTAGATGATTAACTTGACTTTGAAACTTAGTTACACTTGCAAATCTGGTCAATTGCATATGCAACTACAGAATTAACTTGCACCTCAGGTGAGAACTAACACCTGCCATGAGGTTGAATTTGATCTAGTGCCTCAACAAAAGCGGTGAAAACTTAAGAACACCACGTTCCAACACCTCAGCGTCGTGCACCTCTCAGTCTGCGTGATGTGTCGTGGTGATGTATTGCTCCACGACGAAGTTCTTTGAGTGTTGACCTAGTTTTGACGATTAAAGAGCATAAAGGTTCTATTTAGTGCATGGAATTACTAGCATGGTCTCTCGGTTTCTTATCCATGGTCATTTAACTCTTTGTGACTCATTCATGTCTTGGTAATTAGCGGGTACGAATGTCAAAATCCGATATCTCCAAGCCGTAGTCAGAAGGAGAGGTGGGAAGGGTTGGAGCACCAGGTTGGTGTTGGATATATTAGCTTTTTTTAGATTAACATAGTACATGATAATAGTAAATAAAACAAGGCTAGGATAGTTGGAAATATACTACACATGTAATCTACCGCAAAGTATGTGGAAAACAAACCAAAACATATCATAATAAGAAAAACATGTAGCATCATGTCCATCAAGAGAATGTATAGTGCCAAGGAAGAACCATTCGCGTTGGTAGTAGACATGTTTCCGAACAGGTCGTCGACGTTTGGGAAGGAGTCGCTGACGAAGGGATGAACCCTGGACCTATCGGGTAAGGATACCCGGTCCAAGGCCCTATATCGATGCCCAAGAGGAGATACCATATACTATTCTAGAAGGCCCAGTTGAAGCCTACCCGCAAGGCCTTGGGGGTCAAGTTAGGAAATTTGTAACCTACTTTAGGTTAGGGTTTGAGTCCTCCCCGGGTACGGTTTGGGACCTCGCCACCTATATAAGGCCAGGAGAACCACCAGGAGGGGGCAAGCAATACCGCACCACCAAAGCCTTGAGATCGAGATCATACCCTCGACTTGAGCAAACCCCCATTGTAACAGATCTACTCATGAATACAGATCAACAGAAGCAGGAGTAAGGGTTTTACCTCTACGAGGGCCCCAAACCTGGGTAATTGTGCCCCCTGTTTAGCTGACGATTGTCACCAGCGCCCACGGGTTCTCCTAATCGAAACCATATGGGTTCACCCGAGGGACTTGTTGAGATGCAGATTCGACAATTGGCGCTGGATCTCCGGCATCTTCGGCCTCATCGACGACCAACTCACGTTGGAACCCCGCGACTTCGACTCCGACCAATCCGATCCGAATCGGATCAGTCGTCGTCACCCCTCACTCGCCGGAATCACGCCCGGTATTTTATCGACCTGGAAAAGAGCATCACCCTGACGTTTGGGAGCTTCCAGTTCTACACCAACAAGGACGGGATCCTTCACTTCCCCGAGCAAACCGATCTCGAAGGATCGAGATCTGGGTCGATCTCTAGCCCAGAAGCTGTCGATTCGCGACCCTATCACTCGGACCTTCCCTCATGCGCGTCGACGAGGACGGAAACGTTCATCTGCAAACTCCCGCCGCCGCGGTACTGGCTGCAGCCACCTACATGCAGATAAATCAACCAGGGGAAAACGACCCCCGTGCAGAGCAATACAGGCAAGTTCAAAAAGGATTGGGCATGGCAGCAGCAAAACTTGCCTCCTATGATCGCAGCAAAGCAGCTGCACACAAAGAAAAGGAAGCATCCCGCAGACAAAGGAGCACTTCGCCCAGGAGGGAAAAATCACCTCGCCGCGGCCGAGGAAAAGAAGCCCGACGACGCGGTGATAGCCCAGTAGCAGCGAAGGTAGCCCACGGGATCGAGATCGTAGCTCGCGACATCACAGCAACTGCTCGCGAAATCGCGGCAAGGAGCCAAGGAAGGAAACTGATCGTGATCAATCAGGATACAACGCGCGGTCAGACATCGCACAAAATAAGGTGGACAAAGCCAGAGCAGCGAGGAACCGCGCACGCTCCCCATCCACCTCTTCTGATGATGAGACATGCGGCGCACTATGCTTCCCTCGCAACATCCGCGAGGCACCTCTACCCAAAAGATTCAAGCTTAGTACAGAAGTAACAAAATACGACGGTTCACTCGAACCTTCATCCTGGCTGTCGGATTACCTCACGGCAGTAAAATGCCAACGTGGGAACAAGAACACAGCTATGCAATACCTCAACCTACACCTTGTAGGAGCAGCACGCAGCTGGCTTGAAGCGAGACCAAAGGCTTGCTATGGGTCATGGGACGATCTACACTACGACTTCTGCAAGAACTTCCAAGGAACATACAAAAGACCAGCGACCATCGAGGAACTACGAGCGTGTAAGCAAAAAAGTGGCGAGTCTACTCGCGAATATACCCAGCAATGGACCACACTCAGGAACACAACAGGAAATATATTAGACGAAGTAGCAGTCGAAGCCTTCGCAAAGGGCGCTCGACGAACAGTCTTCAGAGAAGAACTGGGACGAATCGCTCCCAAAACTATTGGAGAGCTAATGGTTATAGCCGACAGATGGGCCAACGGAGAAGACTCGGTGCGCAACGAGAGGGCATCCTCGCCGGCACCCAAAGATGACCGCCATGGTCGAAAGAAGAGGAGGAAATATTACGATCATGATGATCGAGAAGAACTAGTGTCGGAAGAATTCACGCGAAATCACGATAGTGGACGCCGTGGAAATCGCGAATGGAAGCCAAAGACAGAGGATAAAACTCCCGAGGAGGACCTCAATGGATACCACACGCTACATCTATTTACAGTTAAGCGCACAGGAAAAACTAAGGCAACACACCTTCTCAAGGATTGCCGAAAGTTCATTGAAATACACGAGGCCTTCTCGAAGAAAAACAGAACAACTATTGGTCAAGGCTACCCGCAACTCACAGGAGGAGGACACCAGGAATTTCAACCACCACAACCCATGCCTCCACCAGGAAACCAAAATGTGGTGCTAGCCGCACTACCTGCGCCGCCCGCCACCAACCCGGGAGGCAACGCATACCCGAATGCCGCAGGACTTTTGGGGATGATACAAAAGGTCTGTACATCTCGGAGGGTCCAGAAGACGAACACATGACAAATATGCATGGCTATGCAAGCCCCACCAACAAAGCCGAAGTACCTGAAGATGGCGGATCAACCAATAACTTTCTCCAAGGAAGACCACCCCCACGGGTGTATCGACCAGGGCACGTTGCGCTAGTCATCCAGGCGCAAATCGGTAACTAGGAGCTGGCTCGCGTGTTCATGGACGGAGGCAGCGGAACCAACATCATCTATGCGGACAAACTCCGTCGGGTGAACAGGAACTTGTACGGACTCACAGAATCAGAAATATCCTTCCACGGGATAGTTCCAGGAAAGGCGATCCGCTCACTTGGAACAATCAATCTGGAAGTGGTGCTAGGCAACCGAAGCAACTACATGCGAGAATTTCTCGACTTCGAAGTAGTCGACTGGCCTTCACAGTACCACGCCATTCTTGGTCGAACAACGTTCGCAAGATTCATGGCAGTACCACATTATGCCTATTTGAAGCTCAAGCTACCCAGGGAATATGGCACAATCACCATCGACGGCGATTCCCAAAAATCCAAAAAGTGCGACATCGAGTTCAACGAAATCGCTTAATCTTTCGGGATGCCCGTCACGAAGAAGAACTCACCAGAGCTCGAGTTCAGCGCGAACAGTGATACCCGCAAGCATCAAGTGCACCCGACAGAATCTGCAAAGACGACGATGGTGTCCACCACCCTCTCGCCAGCATAGGAAGGCGCGCTCGTCCATCTCCTCCGTGAGTACTTTGAAATTTTCGCTTGGCAGCCTTCAGATATGCCAGGGATACTCAGGGAGTTCGCCGAGCACTCACTCGAAGTCTTCAAAGACGCCAAGCCTATCAAGCAGGCCACCCGACGGTTCTCAGAGCCCAAGCAAAAAGCGCTCGGAGAAGAAGTCAAGAGGCTACTCGCAACAAAACTCAACGGAGAGATCAAAATATCCACTTGGCTAGCAAACCCAGTGCTGATCCAGAAGAAGAATACTGACATCCTCGCGTGTGCATCGACTACACGTCGTTGAACAAGCACTTACCCAAGGATAACTTTCCCCTCCCACGAATCGACCAGACTGTGGACTCCACTGCAGGCTGTCAACGCCTATCCTTTCTAGATGCCTATTCGGGATATAACCAGATCAGGATGAAGAAGGAAGACGAGGAAAAGACAGCATTCATCACACCTCACAGTGTATACTGCTACATGACAATGCCCTTTGGGCTAAAAAACGCAGGCGCTACATATCAGCGCTGAATGCAAAAATGCCTCGCCAAGATCATTGGCAATAACGTACAAGTGTACGTTGACGACATCGTCATCAAAACTCGAGTAGAGGACACGCTCCTCGAGGATATCAGAGAAACATTTGACGTTCTGAACGCATACAAGATCAAGCTCAACCCGACAAAATGCGTCTTCAGCGTCCCTGCAGGACAACTTCTCGGGTACTTGGTGTCCGCTAGAGGAATTGAAGCCAACCCAGAGAAGATATAGGCGATCTTGACAATGAAAGAGCCAACTAATCTTCACGGCGTGCAACAGCTCGCAGGGCGATTAGCCGCCTTGAGTAGATTCATCGCACGACTGGGCGAGCAAGCAGTACCCTTCTACAAGCTGTTGGAGAAGACAGATAAGTTCGAGTGGACACCCGAAGCAAAGCAAGCATTCACAGACCTAAAGCGAACACTACAGACTAGGCGTGTCCTGGCAACGCCACAAGAAAGGGAGCCACTGTACTTATACCTAGCAGCAGCAAATCAAATCATCAGCACGGCTATAGTGGTGGAGTGACCCGAGGACGGCAAGGCGTATGAAGTGCAATGGACAATCTACTACATCAGCGAGGTGTTTTTGCCGTGCAAACAGCGATACCCACACTACCAGAAGCTCGCATACGGGGTCGTCCTCACAGCCCGAAAGCTCAAGCATTGCTTCCAGGAACATACCGTCACGGTGCTAAATGACGCATCACTCGGTACCATCATGAATAATCCAATAGCATCCCGAAGAATCGCAAAATGGAGCATCGAGCTAGGCGCCTGGGATATCATATACGCAGGACGCAATTACGTGAAGTCATAGGTACTCATGGAATTCCGAAGGGAGTGGACAGAATTACAAACACCAGGTTCACCAGAATACACGAGTAACTGGATCATGTATTTTGATGGGTCCAAAAGGAATGAAGGAGCTGGCGCTGGGATCGTCCTCATATCTCCTAGGGGAGATAATTTGCAGTACGTCCTAAGATTGGACTTCCTACCCGATGATCCAGCATCCAACAACGACGCAGAATACGAGGCCCTGGTACATGGCATGAAGATGGCGATTGCGTGCGGAGCCACTCGGCTGATGATTTATGGAGATTCAAACCTCATCGTACAACACACAATGAAAGAATGCGACGTTGTCGCAGAAAACATGATCGCCTATCGGGACATGTATAACCTACTCGAAGGAAGCTTCAAAGGGTGTCAGCTGAAACATATTGCAAGGTTCAGCAACGAAGAAGCAGATAGGCTAGCCAACATGGGGTCCACAAACGCACCCATACCGCCTGGAATATTTTTCGAGAGGATGATCAAACGTTCAGCAAAAGTTAAAAGACTGCGGGAGCACCCGCAGCATCTGAGACAGAGGTTAGCCCGCAAATTGCTATAATCGAGATCACTCACTGTATTTGAAGACAAGTTTTTCTGGTCGAGCCAGTCTGGACGCAGAAATACCTCGACTACTTGTCCAAAAAACAGCTCCCAGCAGACATTTGCGAGGCTCGACAGATAGTACGTCGCAGGAAAACTTTCCGGGTGCTCAACGGAGAATTATACAAACAGAGCATCTCAGAAATATTGCAGAGGTGCATAGCACCCGAAGACGGCAAGGAATTACTGCGAGATATACATCAAGGAGATTGCGGACACCACGCTATCTGGAAAGAAATTGTGGGCAAAGATTTTCGAGCAGGATTCCACTGGCTCACAGCAGCCAGAGACGCAAAGGACCTAGTCGCTAAGTGCAACGTTTGTCAATGATTTGCGCCCAAGCCGCATGCCCCAGCTACGGAACTACACATGATACCAGTCGCCTGGCCCGTTGCACAATGAGGGCTAGACATGGTAGGACCATTACTGTGACGCCCCGGGATCGGGCACTATGCAGATTTCAGCATTCCCGCCAAATCCGCATAATAACCGATTCCAGATTGCCACTTGTGATAATCATTACAACAGTTCACGAATATTCCACAACAACAGAAAAGATTTATACAAGACGACTCAAACGAGTCAAGGATACAACTGATACAATACAAAGATCCAAATGACAGCGCAAGAAACAACATAGCGTCCGACTACGGACAAGATACAAATTGGACTAAGAGTCCTGAAGATAACCGAGAGCGTCCAATCCCTGCCCAGGCCAAGCCGGAGGTATTCCCAAGCTAACGTCGTCAGACTTCAAACCTGTTGACTGCAATGTTGAATATGCAGCCACGAAAATGAATTCGTGGGTCAGTACGGTTAAGTACTGGCAAGTGGATAAACCATACTCACAAGATACCAGCGTAACCAATCATCACAAGGTACAAATACTTTGGGTTCAACGGAAAGGAAGGGATTATTGCAAAGAAGCGGCAGCGGGCTGCACTAACTAACTACAGAGACTCGCTACAACATCCGGCTAAAAGAAAGGGGATAAGATAGCGTATCGTAACCAACTACAACTAACTTCAAACAAACCCATCCAATGTTACCCACTACTAAGGAAGCAACCCAAGGAAACTCACACTGTTGATTAGGGTGACATCATTTATATGGTGGAGGTAATCTATATTACTAGTCAAGTTATTATCATTAGGTGTAAGTTGTCTGAGTACTTGTTAGCCAGCACTTTCACCAAGTCGTTACATAACCGCGGACAACACGGCTTCTCGAGAAGATTTATCCCTACAGGGGGGTGCTCCAGTACCCGTACACACTCAAGCCACCAACTAAAACTCAGGTTGGCTCGACACGACCCAAACCGTCTCTACAACCCATCCTAAGAGCCACGGAGCTATAAGGTCCCAGGCACGCAGCCGAATACTCAGCGCAGGTGTGCAAAACTCCCGCAGGACACAACACCCCGGCACTACAGGCCTCGCCCTATATGCATCATCACCATCATCAGTAACCATGGGGGATCCACCCATTATGCAAGGAGCAAATGGAACACCCGAACTAAGTGTGGCTCTTCGGACAAGCTGCAGATCAGGTCTAAGTCGAGGGGGGGTCCCATACTACCTCCCGGATGCGGTGAGCACGCTCATCATGGATCAGTAGACAAAACTCTTTTCCTAATTAAGTTCGACACTAGCAGGCTTCAAAACCCTAACCCGGGCCTCATGCCGGTGCCTTAACATCAAATTATTATTACCCAAAACATTAACATGTTGTTGATTGAATTGAAACCCAACTATCAAACTAAACAGGTGATAAGACGTACAGCAAGACTTGAGCGCAAACAACACTAAGCATGCAACTACGACACGGGGGCCAACAAGGTAAACAAGCAACAGTTAATAGGAAGTGGAAGGAAAGGCTATATCATGGCTGCAAGGTAAACATACGATAGGATCGAGACACAAGCATCAAATCAAAAGGCTAGAATAAGAACAACGGGAAGAATCTGTAACAAGTGATGAAAGGCAGCCATTTGGCAGCAAGTGAGTATACTTGCCTGGAATCCAGCAAGTAGAGGTACATCCGCAGAACGTGTCGTTGCTCACATCATCTCAACATCCTATTCGCGAAGAAGCAACGAACCTCGAACAAACACCGGATACAACAATTACTACTACGGCAAAAGATCCAGCATGATCCTATTTTATATGCATGGCATGGCAAGATGCAACAGGGGAAACAACGTAAGCAATTTTAATCGAAACCGGAGTCCGGAGAAATAGGGAATTGTTCAAGTTGTTTAGCTAACCATCAATTTAATTGTTGTTTAGCATGGCAAACAATAAAGTAGATGAGTTAGGCAATTTAAATGGAAGGGGGCAACAGTTGGAATTAATTAGCCCACACATCCCATATTTATCTATTAGGTGAACATACATAACACTACTACAAATGCAACATGCAAGGTGCAAACGTGAACATGGATAGCATGAACAGATTAAGTGCATTTTTCTGGTATGAAAACATATTTTATTTGTTGGATTTGGAATTAAAATGAGCAAGTTATGAATTTCACCATTTAAATGATTTAATTAAAGCATTAAGTAATTGCATTAGTTTTATTTATCCAAAACAGAAAACAATGGTTATATTTGGAAAGAGCATGAAATTTTGGTTGGAAAACATATTTTATATGGGCCATTTGAAATATATTTGAATTTGTTATTGATTTAATCAAATTCATAAGAGTTATTTGAATTTGAATTTTTGAACCCATTTGAAATATTCAAAACAGAAAACAAAAAGCATATTTGAAAAGTTCATGATTTTCTGATTGGGATACATATTTTATTTGTTCAAGAGGGAGTTGGATTGACAAAGTTATTGCATTTACAAAATTGGGGGTTTATTCTGCCATTTTCTGGAAAAAGAAAAAGAAATTAGAAGCAGGAATTTTTTTTTACAACCGGGGAGGAGAGACCCGCGCTGGCTGACAGCTGGGTCCAGCGCCCGCGTGGCGCGGACGAGGATGGGTGGAGGCTGAGGTGGCCTCGGGAGTCCCTGACGGGTGGCCCCAGAGGGTGTGCGTGTGGAAACGGAAATTGGAGGCAAAAATGCCTCCGCCAGGGCTCGAACTCGCGAGCTGGGACGGGCGCGCGCACATCCTTGACCACTGGGCCTCGGCTGGTTTCGTGATTGGATTCAGATCAGATAGTTTAAGTGCAAACAGAGGCGAGTTAACTGAACTTTTGACAGCAAGTTCAGATCGGTAACAGTTAGCGATGACAGACGATCGGAGGCCGGTTACGATCGACTCCAGCGCGCGTGTGGGATCTCCGGGGTGCTGCTGGGTGTGGGACTGCTGTGTGCGTGGTGTGAGTTGCGTGCAAGGAAACCGAGCGTGGAGGACGTGATGTGCGGGTGTGGACCTGCTCGTGTGCGCAGCGAGCCAAGATTCAGATGACGGACAAGACGTCCATGGCGTACAGTTAAGTAGACCATGGCTAGGGAGACCTCCAGCAAGCGATGGAACAAGGGAATGGCGGGAATCGAACCGGAGACTCACCATGGTGGTGCTGGGGTAGCCGGACATGTTCGAGGAGGACCGACGGCCGCGAATTTCACCGGAAACGGCGGCTGCTTCTGCCACTCCCTCTCGGTACAGTACAGAGAAAATAATCGGAGAGGTGGGAGGAAGAGAGGAGAATTGGCGGCGGCTGGGGGGAGAAGGAAGGGAGCAGAGAGGCTAGGGGAGGAACCCTAGGGCTAGTTATAGGGAGGAGGGAGCAGGTGAGCTGGGGGAGCTCGGTGACAGCGACATCCCCACCTCTCTGTTCGTCCGTACGAGGGAGAAGAGGTAAGTGGGCTGTTCGGGAGGTGGGCTGGGTTTAGGTGGGTTGTAGGTGGGCCAGAAACGGCCTGCCTCCCCCTAGCTCATCTTTTTCTTTTTATTTATTCCCTCTTTTTTTTGTAAGAGATGAAAGTGAGAGAGAGATAAATAGAAGGGTTTTAATTCTTTATTTTATGAATAAATTTTCTAATGAAACAAGTAACAGCAAGATTAAAGTTATGTTAACATTATTTCCAAAAAGTTGAAATGGCCAAAGATTTAAAATGGCTATTTGAATTTTAAATAGGATTCATAAGGATTTGATTTCTTAAACAATTTTATTCCATAAACTCAAACAATTAGGAAACCCTATTGAATTTAATTGTTTGCAAGAATTTAATTTCATAAACCTCAATTGGATCATGTCAATTATGAATGAATTGATTTGAAATTTAATTTGCCATTAGGGTGTTGATTAAAGGGAGTTTTTATTAACAAGCAATTTGAATAAATCAACTTCAAACTATTGAAAAACAATTTGAGTTGTTTAGTTTGCAACTTTTAATTGGAAATTTTAGACATGCTTTGAAAGTTTAAATTGGTTTGGATTTGTGAGTTGTTTTGAAAACAGGATGCAATGCATATGATGCATGTGATGCAAAAAAGAAAAAGGAAAGCAACCAATTTTCTACTTAGGGGGAACACCCCAGGTGTTACAGACGACACCACTAACAAGGGATTGCGCCCTCGCAATCCACCTGCTAACCCGGGAGGGGAAAGAAGTTGGACTATCGATTCTTCATGCTTCCAGCTGATCTCCTCGACACCACTAACAAGGGATTCTCGACACCACTAACAAGAGATCTTGCTCGGAGTGACGACGATGTTCTTCCACCAGGAATCTTCCGATGATCGAACCTATTAGGTTAAAGGCTCAGAAAACGTCCACCCACGTAGGATCCTAACACTTTGAAAGATAGATAAGGGAAGAGACTCCAAAACAAATAAGATGGGAGGGGAAATAGAATAGGGATAAGGAGAAAACAAGAATCCTATTGAGATGTTTCCAAAATAGCTTAGCAGAAATAGTTTTTGACACTCTTGAAACAACGACCGTTAGCGAGGTTAACCTACAGGCTTTGCGGACCCGTTGCTTCGATAACCATTCGTATCGAAACAATATCGGGAATCGGAAACCATGCTCTGATACCATTTGTGACGCCCCGGGATCGGGCACTATGCAGATTTCAGCATTCCCGCCAAATCCGCATAATAACCGATTCCAGATTGACACTTGTGATAATCATTACAACAGTTCACGAATATTCCACAACAACAGAAAAGATTTATACAAGCCGACTCAAACGAGTCAACGATACAACTGATACAATACAAAGATCCAAATGACAGCGGAAGAAACAACATAGCGTCCGACTACGGACAAGATACAAATTGGACTAAGAGTCCTGAAGATAACCGAGAGCGTCCAATCCCTGCCCAGGCCAAGCCGGAGGGATTCCCAAGCTAACGTCGTCAGACTTCAAACCTGTTGACTGCAATGTTGAATATGCAGCCACGAAAATGAATTCGTGGGTCAGTACGGTTAAGTACTGGCAAGTGGATAAACCATACTCACAAGATACCAGCGTAACCAATCATCACAAGGTACAAATACTTTGGGTTCAACGGAAAGGAATGGATTATTGCAAAGAAGCGGCAGCGGGCTGCACTAACTAACTACATAGACTCGCTACAACATCCGGCTAAAAGAAAGGGGATAAGATAGCGTATCGTAACCAACTACAACTAACTTCAAACAAACCCATCCAATGTTACCCCCTACTAAGGAAGCAACCCAAGGAAACTCACACTGTTGATTAGGGTGACATCATTTATATGGTGGAGGTAATCTATATTACTATTCAAGTTATTATCATTAGGTGTAAGTTGTCTGAGTACTTGTTAGCCAGCACTTTCACCAAGTTGTCACATAACCGCGGACAACACGGCTTCTCGAGAATATTTATCCATGCAGGGGGTGCTCCAGTACCCGTACACACTCAAGCCACCAACTAAAACTCAGGTTGGCTCGACACGACCCAAACCGTCTCTACAACCCATCCTAAGAGCCACGGAGCTATAAGGTCCCAGCCACGCAGCCGAATACTCAGCGCAGGTGTGCAAAACTCCCGCAGGACACAATACCCCGGCACTACAGGCCTCGCCCTATATGCATCATCACCATCATCAGTAACCATGGGGGATCCATCCATTATGCAAGGAGCAAATGGAACACCCGAACTAAGTGTGGCTCTTCGGACAAGCTGCAGATCAGGTCTAAGTCGAGGGGGGTCCCATACTACCTCCCGGATGCAGTGAGCATGCTCATCATGGATCAGTAGACAAGACTCTTTTCCTAATTAAGTTCGACACTAGCAGGCTTCAAAACCCTAACCCGGGCCTCCTGCCGGTGCCTTAACATCAAATTATTATTACCCAAAACATTAACATGTTGTTGATTGAATTGAAACCCAACTATCAAACTAAACAGGTGATAAGACGGACAACAAGACTTGAGCGCAAACAACACTAAGCATGCAACTACGACACGGGGGCCAACAAGGTAAACAAGCAACAGTTAATAGGAAGTGGAAGGAAAGGCTATATCATGGCTGCAAGGTAAACGTACGATAGGATCGAGACACAAGCATCGAATCAAAAGGCTAGAATAAGAACAACGGGAAGAATCTATAACAAGTGATGAAAGGCAGCCATTTGGCAGCAAGTGAGTATACTTGCCTGGAATCCAGCAAGTAGAGGTACATCCGCAGAACGTGTCGTTGCTCACATCATCTCAACGTCCTATCTGCGAAGAAGCAACGAACCTCGAACAAACACCGGATACAACAATTACTACTACGGCAAAAGATCCAACATGATCCTATTTTATATGCATGGCATGGCAAGATGCAACAGGGGAAACAACGTAAGCAATTTTAATCGGAACCGGAGTCCGGAGAAATAGGGATTGGTTCAATTTTTAGCTAACCATCAATTTAATTGTTGTTTAGCATGGCAAACAATAAAGTAGATGAGTTAGGCAATTTAAATGGAAGGGGGCAACAGTTGGAATTAATTAGCCCACACATCCCATATTTATCTATTAGGTGAACATACATAACACTACTACAAATGCAACATGCAAGGTGCAAACATGAACATGGATAACATGAACAGATTAAGTGCATATTTCTGGTATGAAAACATATTTTATTTGTTGGATTTGGAATTAAAATGAGCAAGTTATGAATTTCACCATTTAAATGATTTAATTAAAGCATTAAGTAATTGCATTAGTTTTATTTATCCAAAACAGAAAACAATGGTTTTATTTGGAAAGAGCATGAAATTTTGGTTGGAAAACATATTTTATATGGGCCATTTGAAATATATTTGAATTTGTTATGGATTTAATCAAATTCATAAGAGTTATTTGAATTTGAATTTTTGAACCCATTTGAAATATTCAAAACAGAAAACAAAAAGCATATTTGAAAAGTTCATTATTTTCTGATTGGGATACATATTTTATTTGTTCAAGAGGGGGTTGGATTGACAAAGTTATTGCATTTACAAAATTGGGGGTTTATTCTGCCATTTTCTGGAAAAAGAAAAAGAAATTAGAAGCATGAATTTTTTTTACACCCGGGGAGGAGAGACCCGCGCTGGCTAACAGCTGGGTCCAGCGCCCGCGTGGCGCGGACGAGGATGGGTGCAGGCTGAGGTGGCCTCGGGAGTCCCTGACGGGTGGCCCCAGAGGGTGTGCGCGTGGAAACGGAAATTGGAGGCAAAAATGCCTCCGCCAAGGCTCGAACTCGCGAGCTGGGACGGGCGCGTGCACATCCTTGACCACTGGGCCTCGGCTGGTTTCGTGATTGGATTCAGATCAGATAGTTTAAGTGCAAACAGAGGCGAGTTAACTGAACTTTTGACAGCAAGTTCAGATCGGTAACAGTTAGCGATGACAGACGATCGGAGGCCGGTGACGATCGACTCCAGCGCGCGTGTGGGATCTCCGGGGTGCTGCTGGGTGTGGGACTGCTGTGTGCGTGGTGTGAGTTGCGTGCAAGGAAGCCGAGCGTGGAGGACGTGGTGTGCGGGTGTGGACCTGCTCGTGTGCGCAGCGAGCCAAGATTCAGATGACGGACAAGACGTCCATGGCGTACAGTTAAGCAGACCATGGCTAGGGAGACCTCCAGCAAGCGATGGAACAAGGGAATGGCGGGAATCGAACCGGAGACTCACCGTGGTGGTGCTGGGGTAGCCGAACATGTTCGAGGAGGACCGACGGCCGCGAATTTCACCGGAAACGGCGGCTGCTTCTGCCACTCCCTCTCGGTACAGTACAGAGAAAAGAATCGGAGAGGTGGGAGGAAGAGAGGAGAATTGGCGGCGGCTGGGGGGAGAAGGAAGGGAGCAGAGAGGCTAGGGGAGGAACCCTAGGGCTAGTTATAGGGAGGAGGGAGCAGGTGAGCTGGGGGAGCTCGGTGACAACGACATCCCCACCTCTCTGTTCGTCCGTACGAGGGAGAAGAGGTAAGTGGGCTGTTCGGGAGGTGGGCTGGGTTTAGGTGGGTTGTAGGTGGGCCAGAAACGGCCTGCCTCCCCCTAGCTCATCTTTTTCTTTTTATTTATTCCCTCTTTTTTTGTAAGAGATGAAAGTGAGAGAGAGATAAATAGAAGGGTTTTAATTCTTTATTTTATGAATAAATTTTCTAATGAAACAAGTAACAACAAGATTAAAGTTATGTCAACATTATTTCCAAAAAGTTGAAATGGCCAAAGATTTAAAATGGCTATTTGAATTTTAAATAGGATTCATAAGGATTTGATTTCTTAAACAATTTTATTCCATAAACTCAAACAATTAGGAAACCTTATTGAATTTAATTGTTTTCAAGGATTTAATTTCTTAAACCTCAATTGGATCATGTCAATTATGAATGAATTGATTTGAAATTTAATTTGCCATTAGGGTGTTGATTAAAGGGAGTTTTTATTAACAAGCAATTTGAATAAATCAACTTCAAACTATTGAAAAACAATTTGAGTTGTTTAGTTTGCAACTGTTAATTGGAAATTTTAGACATGCTTTGAAAGTTTAAATTGGTTTGGATTTGTGAGTTGTTTTGAAAACAGGATGCAATGCATATGATGCATGTGATGCAAAAAAGAAAAAGGAAAGCAACCAAAATTTTCTACTTAGGGGGAACACCCCAGGTGTTACAATTACGCAAGTCCACACCCGGAGGATATATGCACCTGCTCGTAGCAGTCGAAAAATTCACAAAATGGATCAAAGCCATGTGTGATGACCCAACACACCACTTCATGTGTAGTGCGCAAGTCGGTGACATAATACTCACAGAAGGACTTATCGGTGAATATTACATCTCTCAGAGTGGTACAACAGAAACACAGTGGGTCCAAGCAAAGCTATAGAATACAAACCTCATTACAAAATCTCGAGAATCTCTTTGAAGAATCAAAGAAGATCTCATACAAATGAAACATCAGAAGAAGCAATTCGAAGCTCGAAGCTGGAGAAGAACTCTAGCTCAGAACTAATCCACTACGGATGATGTCAGCCCTAATCTATGGCTTGAAACAACTAAATCCAATAATGGACTCCACCGGCAACTTGATAGATTCTCCTCCACCAGCGTTGTTGATGACGATGCTTTACTGGCTAAGTAATATATCACTCCACCTAACTTCGGGGTATAGAGATGGCTTCACGATGACGGTTTCCATAGGCTTCAACTATAAGCAGGGAGTCAAACAGGAACGAATGAGTAACGAGCGTTACTCAACAAGTTCATGATATATAGTGGGTAGTTTGATGCACTAACTACAGCTTTAGACTCAAAAGAGTCATAAGCTAATGCAAGGTTTTTCTAAATCTTTCTTCAAGAGGTTGCTTTTAATTCTGAAAACTATGCTCGCCAGATCTTCACAGGACTAGAACTTCATGGAGTTGCCTTTCCTGCGGCGTTCGCAGCTCCTTCCCAGAACATGGATTAACATGCCACATCCTTTTACACTCTGCAGAGGTGCGTTACTTTACCCATGGACGACCAAGACCATGTTGCACAACCAAGTGTACATTCCTGTCCACTCCCACTCAGGTGTGGGGCCCGGTTGTTGGTCCAAGACAAATTTTGCTTCTCCGCACAATGCATGCGCACCCATTTCCGACAGCAGGTTGAACGCCTGATTCCACCCCTCACGATGGAGATCTACGCGCCCCTGGCAGACACTCATAGACCCATAGAGTCTGTGGGACGTAAGGGATCCCACCAATGTGCATGTAGTCCCGCAAGACCTACAGCGTACGTGTCTGGCAGTCCGTTGACATGTGAACGAGAGAATATCACCGCTGACTTATTCCCCCCATAGAAGACCCATGGTTAACGCGAATTTATGGCGCAAGAATCCTGACGGCAGTTGTGATTAATCCTAGGTAATACTTTCCCATGCAGATGGAACCTTCCTTTGACCTATTCATCTTACCATGGTCCCATCCGCCCACCAAACAGAACACTACCACTTGGGTAGTCATTCAATTAGTCATATTATTATAAAAATAGGACCATACATTCTTTTAAGAGTAGGTGATAATATGTTAGAGTTTTTGCAAATAGTTTGTTATGAGATACTGCAAAGGATATGAGCAAGTGATGAACTTGCCTAAGATTTAAACAACAATAATAATCTAGATCTTTGGGTTCGAGGGTCGCGCAGAGAATCCAAACATCTGAAAGATAGCAAAGGAGTCCCGGTCAGGACTACAGAAAACACTGGCAAGATGATATATGTATAGTAATGAGATGCAGCGTGGAATACGCTAGAAAATACCCCGGCTTACAAGTGTAAGCCACGTTTGACACGATAACTTACTCACACATGTTTTAGGTGAAATGTTTTATTACTTGGGGTGATGTGGTTATTACTTCTTTTAGAATTACATGTGTTTCATTTTTACCTAAAAAACAATTGTTATCATGTTTAAGTAGAATTGTTATTGCTTGGTTGGTTAATAAGACAATGACACAAGGAAATCAAATTATTGAAAAGATAACAGTCACATTATATTTTATATTAAAAAAGGGTAGAGCTTATGACAAAGGGTTTAGTTGAAAATGATGATCTAGTACAGTGAACTCTATCATCACGATACTTGCTACGGACTTGTGATGATAGGTTTAATAGGTGTGGAAAACATGTGATTTTTATTTCTAAGGAAAATGATATTAAGATAGTTATTGCTGGTTATAATGGAATATTATAGAATTCCATTAATCCTTTAGAAACAAGTTTATAAGTTAAACAAAATATTTTGTGTTTGACATATTTGAGTTGAAAATGTTGTTATTTTTAATTTGGTACCTCATTTGAAGTATTCTGAAAATATTTGAATAAGATATAAATTTTTAATTTTAAATGAATTAAATGATTAGGCAAATATAGCACACATGAAAACTTGGTCAAATGACCTTGGAAACATCATAGACGAGTTGCATTTTCCATTTGGAGCATTTTGGTATGTAACTTGTATTTTTCTGATATTATGAATATTTATTATTTTTCTCAATTTTTAAATGATTTAATTTAATTAAAGAAAATGTTTAATTTTAAACTTAATCAAATTATTTTGAAAAGTTGATAAATAGATAGGTTTTAATTTTTCTGAACACTAATGTATTTTAGTTACATTTTTCTGATATGTAAAATAAAAGATATTGATTTATTAAGTTTAGTTGATTTTCTGTTTTTTTTAAATTGACAGGTAGGTCCCACCTGTCATATTTGGTTGAAATTAAACGATAAAAGACAAAGAAAAAGTTCTATGACGTCATGGTGACGTCACAAGTGATGTCACCAATCCCAAATCCTCACAGTTGCATAGGTGGTGGTTATGTGACAAAATGGTCACCGGAGTTAGTCTGGCGACCACCGGCGCGGCGGCGAGGTTCGGCCGATGGCCGATGCCGAGGTTCGCCCACCAAATGTGAAATTAAAGGCGCCCCAAGGTTCTCCTTCTCACTCTAGAGCTCGTGGAGGTGTCGGTGACGCGCGGTGGGGTCTGAGTCGCCGGCGATGAGCCATTCTCCGGCATCGGCCGTGGTGACGGAGTCGGCCCGATTCCCTCGATCCTGACCATCCCCGCCCCTGGTCTTTCTCGAGGTTGAAGAGAATGACCAGGCGCATCTCCCCGTGGTCCTAAATTGTGAAGATGTGGTCGGAGTCGACGACGGCGTGCCGCGGCCAGACTAGCTAGGGTTTCGATGTTCTTCGCACATAGGATACGAGAGAGAGGGAGACTGCGAGAGAGAGGAGCAGATGCAGACGCCTCCTTCTACTTATCCTCGCACAAAGGCGGTGAGCAGGAGGTGGCCGTGACGACAGCGACGTCGTGATCTTCTCCTCTGCCTTCTGGCAGATGAAGAAGAAAGAGGAAATAAAAGGAGATTTTCGATGACCCCCTCAAGTTTTGGTTATTCACAGCGAGGTCCTTCTGTTAATGAAAACTAAAAAGAAAATATTGTTTTCAGGGCTTATATATAAACATAAAAATTAATAAAAAATATATTTGAATTCCTCATCAAATTTCACAACTCACCATGTTTTGTTTTGGTGAATTTGGAGAATATTTTTATTTTTCATTTAGGGTGCTAGATTAAGTGGTTTTGTTGTTTTCTCTTCTTTTAATTAATTTAATTGCTTTAAAATTATGCTAAAGCATGTTTCATAAAAGTACACACTCCAAGCTTGTGGATACCAAGGTGGTATATCATAATTGGACAAGTTTAGGTATATTCCCTTATAGAAAATAGTTTGGTAACACTAGTGAGTAGTGTTTTTATCTATTATGGGAAATTCACCAATTAGGAAATTTCACTCCAAGTCATACCAGATGATTTTTAATTGGTGAAGGGACTTGTTTTATTTTAGGTGGCTTTGTTATTTTCATAACTAAGGTTCTTATCAAGTCCGGTGGACATTTCTTCATATTGGGGTGCAAGCCATATTTGTTATTTTATGCACTTAATCATGTGGAAAACAAGAGTGGCTTTGGAATCTTATTTTCTTGTTTTCCCATAGGTTCCAATATGGATGTTAACCCATGTTGGTTTTAGAACATGTAATCATTTACATGGTTATGTGCAGATGAATCTTTGTTGTTATCAGGTAGTCTTGTGTATGAAAAGGATTTGGAAAACAAGGTATTAAGCTTGTTTTCATCTACCTTCACATATCAAGACATGTGGATGTATTAGCTGGTTATTATTTCATACTTGATAATTGTTTCCATTAAAGATATTACTATGAGTTCATCATCTCTGATGAGTTTGACAGAGGTTATTGTTTCTCTATTATATCCTAATGATTCACTGGATAATTTCTTCTATTCCCTTACTGAGGCAGTGTTGCTTCTTGTTGTCTTCTGTTGCTTGAGGTTCTTCTCTCTCGTTGCCACTAGTCTTCTTTTATCACCTTTGTCACTTGCAATTAAGATTATCTCTGGGATTCCATATTCAGTTATCTTACTCTTGTGGTGAAGCAACCAATTACTCCAAGCAAAGATTTTACTTAGATGATTATAAAGGAATATAAGTTGGTTTTGCGACATCAAGTTGCACTTATGCATATAAGAAGAATTTGTAAACAAGGTAGCTAATCTTGCCTCC